>OX336900.1:17335000-18072500 GCA_946959425.1 Argyrosomus regius
ACACATACCCATGCATACACACTGTTTCAACCACAAGGGTACCCACATATCAAACCCCACCCCGGGACAGCCTCATTGTCCCTGGCAGCATTCACTGTTTCAAAGTAATGTTTTCCCCCAAAAAAACATCAACTCGATATCCACCAATTACAAAAGCCACATAATTGTAATAATCACAGACTCGGGGGATAAATCAAGAGATCTGCAAATTAAAAACCCAAAAGACTCCATCTCAATGACAAGAATGAACCGCACTTTCTATGAGAAATCAATTAAAACTCAATCAGCAGCAAAGAAACACTAAAGAGCCGCTGGCATTTATACGTCACGAGAAGCCATAAACTCACCACAGCCTGAGGGACTCCAGTTTGTGGTTCCTGTAGTGTATATTGGTTGGCTTGAGTGTGTGTCACTAGTGTCACTTTGATTCGCCTCTCTCCAATAATCTCTTCATGTTTTTTCCATAAAGATCAGCACATCAGCTCGACATATAAATATACAAGACGGCGGGATGCTCGCTGTCAAATAGTTCCAGAGAGATGCACTTGTTTTGTTTTTTATGACTAAAGATGGAACTATTGTGGAAGTCCAGTGGTTTTGAGGAATTGTTTTATTCCACAATTACATTTAAGTGACAATCAAAGCTGGTTAAGGGACATTTGATCAGTTGATTGAAACAAAAGCAAACAGATGCAGCAGCAGACCAGTATAATGTAGTTAAAGTAAGTAGCACTTTCAAAACGTGGGCATCAAGAGCCCAAACAGTTGTATCAGTACATAAAAATGAGGAGTTTGATGCTTGTTCACTTTTTTCCTGAGTAAGATGACAAGATTTAAACAGCTCTCACTCCTGTAGGGTACACATGAAGGTATAACTGGCAGCTAGTTAGCTTAGCTTAGCATAAAGACTGGAAACTAGGGGGAAACTGTTAGCCTGGCTCTGTCCAAACATAACAAAAAACACCCACCAGCACCTCACTTATTATTACTGACTGACTGACTGACTACCTCTTGGTCGTGGCCTTTGTCCCCTTTGGTTGCCTAGCAACCTCATGGCGATGGAAAAAAACTACTCACCCTGGCCAAGAAATAGTCTGGCACATAACATCCTGTAAAACCAGAAACTATTGTTTTTGTTCAGATTAAACAAACCAGATATAAAGTGTTAATTAGTGAACTTTCGAGGTGCTGGGAGGCAGATTATGTCACCTTCAGACACAGCCAGGCTAGCTGTTTCCCCCTGTTTCCGGTCCTTATGTTAAGCTAAGCTAACCGGCTGCTGGTGGTAGCTTCATGTGCACACAACACTTCTTATCTAATTCTTGGCAAGAAAGTGAACACAAGTAGTTCCCAAAATGTAAACCTATTGCTCTAAGAATACAGACACGATACAAATCACTGGAGCATCGGGATTGATGTAGAGGATGTCAATGAATCCCTGATATTAGAGGTAAAACGGGAAAAAGGAAAAACAAGAATGACATGGAAGTGTCAGAGTGAGTGTGAGTGATGGATTTAAATTAATAATATCCATAAATATGATCCACGTGTATTAACATATTTATCTAGTTCAGATACTGTACATTGTAGAAATCTTAAGTCAAGATTACCTTACAAACACTGGATATAAATATGATCTTTATCAACTTTCTTTAATAATCAATCAAAATGAATCAATCTAAATAAAAGCTCTGACATCGGCCCGTGTGCCTCCAGCAGTTTTCATGAACAAACATCCACGTGTGCGCGTGTTTTGCTCATGTATGTGGCAGTCCTGTTAACCGATGTGGGCACGAGTGACGAAACACTTGACCCCGCTCTTGCAACAATAGCGACGTGGCAGCTGCTCCGTCACACACACACACACATGCACACATACACACCCCTCTGGATGCAATTATAAATGTTTAGGGAGAAAATAAAAAACAAATTATGAACACTTGATGGTGGCTAATTTCTTCACCAGAGAAATATTTTCTTAAAAAAATCATGTGGCCTCTTCTTTGTTTGGTTTGCTGTGGCACTATTTACCCAAAAGAGTTTGGTAATAATTTGATTATTCCATGAGGGTATGCAAAATATAATTACTGTCATATCACATTTCCATATAATGTGACAGTGTGGATGCTGAGTTTTGACTGTGTGGTGTAGTTTGCTGTGTTTGGTGCTCAGTTCAATGCACATTTCGCATCCACGCTCTATTACTCTCCTCTGTTAGTCAGTTCGAATCTAAACGAACTATACGACATGTTAACAAGCTCTGAATGTTAATTTATGATGCCGTTGTGTAATTAGGGTTAAAGATTTTAACAGCTTTGCCAAGCTGATATGTCAAACCTTTACTGCTCTATATCTCAGCACCGCACACTCACAATTTATTACCCAGTTAGCATGTTGTAATTGGGCACGTTTGACTGTAAGTCCTCATATGGTCAATGTCTAGATTTTAATGCTTAAAATTAACAGCTTGGGCCATAATGTCCAATTAGTTTTCCCCTTATACTTTCAGAGTTTCTTCGAAAAATCTGTGTTTGACAACATCATATGTGCCAGTTTCAGTGCTGTGCTGTACTGTACGTAATGTGTACCAGTTTATGTACACATATCATAGTTATATCCCTTCATATAATGCATAATACTACTACTATTTCTTCATTCTGTACCTTCATCCGCTGTTTTAATATTTCTACATACACTTTGCTACAATTTGAACATCTGGTAAGAGACTAAGCAACTCCTATGTTAATGTCTTTGGATTGGTTTTAGAATTGATTTTAAGATCCTCTTTTAAGTCAAGTCAAGTCAAGTGGCACCCACCACTGAAAGTATAATGAATGGATAACGTATGAGTGACATCACCCATAGGTTTCTGAAGAGCTATTTTGAAGCTCAAAACTCCCAGCTAATCAAAAAATATTAGACGTGGATTATTGATGGACCTGAGGTGGGCTGAGTGATGCCGGGTTGCTCAATCATCTGTAAGGGCACCCACCTGTCAATCAAAGCAAATGCATAACTTTAAGCCTCAATATAATTTGATCAGGTGAGTTACATAAAAATTCACCCTCAGTACAGTTGTCATGAACGGGTAAATTAGCTATAGAGACCAAAACTGTTTTTTGTACCAGGCTGTAAACATGTTTATTTCTGCTGTGAAGACATTTTAACATGGGGACTTATGGAGACTGTGACCGTTCGAGAAACTGCAGTTCTTGGCACTTATGCATTGGCTCCACTTTATTTATTTATTTACTCCACATTATTTTTTAGGACTGCATCATGCATCATTGCCTTCAGTTCAACATAACATGACTGGAATTTTTAGAAACACTGAGATCTGTATTAGAATTTAAAATAAAACTTAGTGTGCGTCACTAATGGTTTTCTGGACAACACAAGCTTTTAAAGGTGATATTCTAAATTTTGCTCATTGTCAACAGGTCCCATTAAAAGACTAAAATCTAACCTGTCAGTCAGTGCAACATGTGGCTCCTCGATATGTTTTTAATAGTTCTTCTTGGGCAGCGATGAAGCTATCAGGCTTTGGCTGCACAAACAATACTTGTTAGTCGGATCAATTCTTTGTTGGTTTTGGTCTTTTCATGAGATTTGATGGCAAGAAGAAACATATAGAATATCACCAGAATTACCCTTTAATGGCTGACCTGATGGTTCAGGGGAATGGAGAATGCACGTTTCTCTTGAGAGAATTTAAATAAAACATTTTCAGGATTAATTCGATAGAGCAACGGAGCCAAAAACAAGTTTTTTTTTTTTTTTTTTTGCACAGTTCCAGTAAACTTAACATTTAAACCTGAAACATTTGAACTTCCAACAACAATACTGTACATACAGTAGAATATAGTATTTTTCATCTTTCAGTCCAGCTCAGCAGTAGGTGTAAGTGAGCGCCTCAGCACTTTGGTAACTAATCCTCCCACCGACCCCAGAGTGCACACCACAGTCTTCACTAATCATTCCAACATTTCCATCTTATTAAGTAAGACAATACATTAATTGCAATGGCATGCTGAGGCCTCCCGCTATGCAACGTTACCCCTCTCGGGTCTGCCACCGAAAACCCCCGCGGGCGCACGGTTGAGGCTGACACGGAGAGTTCACGGCTTCCAACTCTGCGTGCCGTGCAACTTTTCAGCAGCCACGGGAGCAGATTAGAGACGTCCGCTGTGCATTCCTTACCTAATGATTAAATATCAGCCCGTTTATTGTGAGTGTCACTGATTGCGGCTCCGAGCTGTGGCTCTTGGCAGGCTGTGAAGGCTGCAAACCGGACGCCACTTTGGAGATCTTTTCCCTCCCCTGCTAATCGAGAGATACTTTGTGTATGAGTGTATGGGGAACGTATTGCAAGCACATTTTTTGATTCCTCAGCCGAGATCTTTGCAGATATCTTCTGAATTTATCTTGTGGTCTCAAAACTAATCAAATGTCACTTTCTGGTATGTTGTGGCTGTATTAACGCCGATCAAAGATTAGCTTCTACATGCCTTGACAAGGAATTCTTTACATCTGATTTACTCAAAGTGTGATTATCCTGATGGATAAATAAACATGGAGACATACAGACGTTGTCCACCAGCCAAAATTTGCTGGATTTAACTGCTATTTTCACTTTTTTTAATCAGCCCAGTGGATGTTTAGAGATTTTAAATCACAGATTGTTACCTCCCACAGTTGGTTAACTCTTTTCACTTGACTGACAGAAGGTACAGTATCCCTTAAAACAAATTTCTGTAAAATATATATTTACTCTAAAATCTTTTTTTTTTTTTTGTTGTTTTTTTTTCTCAGCTTGTTTCTATATTGGCGGCAGTGCCAGACATATTTTGATTAAATGGTCCCCTCTGGCTCATAGTGTAGCCAGCGGGATTGGGTTTCACCTAAAATTAGCCATCAGACTCAATTTATTACCTCAATTGAGAGGCTCGAAAAGTGCCCGTAACAGCGCCCCGGCTAACACGGACTAACCTTGGCCAAGCCATATAATGTTGCATTTTAATTCAGCTGCAGGAATTGCCAGCGAGGCCAAGCCCATTATAAGTTACACCTTTCTTTTTTTTTTCTCTCTCTCTCTCAAACTGAGAGTGGAGGAGCGTGCTCAAATATTAAACGGGTACAAGAGTGTTAGGCAAACACTAAAATCCAAGATAATTTTATTGAGGTAAGAAAACTGCTTTCCCCTGTCAGCCAGATGACTTTTTAAACCTATTTTAGGGGGAGGGTGGTGTTATGAAAGTGAGGACATAAGACACACATGCACAAATGCATTAAAATCTTTACAACCACAAATACACACACACACACACACACAGACTTGAATACGGTGGTTCAACTAAGCAGTGTGACAGTTTTCCAACTCTTCAACACACCCTTCTGTAAAGCAAGGATCAAATTAGTTTGTGAACATCCAGACAGAAACATGCTAACCAGCAGAGATGCCTGTTTAATGTCAGCAGCTTTTGGATAATATTGACTACAGCGGATTGAAACGGTGCCACAAATGTGTTGCAAGTATGTGTCTAAAGGAATGTAAGGACTTTATCAAAGCTGCTCAGTTGTGACAGAGCTCGCACAGTCTCTCTGTGGGCTCAAGAGCTCTGCTTATCTGTTAATAGTTGGTAATAGACGGATGCTTTTTTGGACTGTTTTGAATCCGTGCATCATTTCAAAACTAACCCTCAACGTAACCCATTTAGACACACAGAGATTTAAACAGATGTTAGCCCAGTATGATAATAAGAAAGTCTGATTCTTTTGTAATGGTTAATAAGATAGCCACTAAAGAAACAAAACTAAAGGCCTTTGCACACCAATTTTGGATTTTTCATCTCAAATTGTTGCATGTGTAGAAATAGATACGGCCACATGTCGTGTCAATCATGTTTCCACGCAGTCTCCGAAACGTTTGCCTGTTGTTAAAGTTTTCCGAACAGGTTCAACTTTCTGCTTTTATTTGCATCTGTTAAAAGAAATAGGTTTTAGACAGCTCAACCTCCATGGCTGTGATATGAAGCCAACGTGGCAGTGCTAAAAACTGCAGTTCCTAAAACGGCCACTTGAGGCTGGCTACAGAACAATCTCCATAAGTCTCCATATTAAAATGTCCAACTTCACAGCAGAAATAAACATGTTTACAGCCCGGTACAAAAAACAGTTTTGGTCTCTATAGCTATAATTTAACTGTAAAGTTTTTACATAACACACCCTTTCAAATTATATTAAGGATTAAAGTTATGCATAATTAACAGCGTAGCCACTTTGATTGACAGGTGAGTGCTGTTACAGGTGGCTTGTCTGAGCACCCAGGCTTCATTCAGCCCACCTCAGCTCCACCCATACTTCATGTCCCAAGTTAGTACAGCAGTGGCTAACACACTCACAATAACAATGAATTATGCTAAACATCAACATGGTATAATATTTACCATGTACCAACTCAGTTTGGCTAATTAGCTTAGCACTATACACAACACACAGCTGGGGCAATGATGGGAATGTCATTAAATTTGCAGGTATTTGGTTCACGAAAGTACTTAACGAATTAAAATTCCAACTTAACAATGGTGCTAGAAGAAAAATCCGGGAATCCCCAAAGTCTAAAAGAATTTTGACCCCTGAGGACCACGAAGGTCTGGACAAAATTTCATGACAATCCATCCAGTGTTGCAGAGATATTTCAGTCTGGACCAAAGCGGCGGACTGACGGGCTGATGGCCATGGTTACAAAAAAATCTGGCTCTACGAACCCTTTTGCAGCATTCTCAAGAGGAATCTTTAGGCTTTTTAGACATTCTGGACTTCTTTTAGCCTTAAAAAGCTGCAAGCTGTGTGCACTGTGGTACAGTACAAATGTTATTACAGATAACAGGCAGTAAGACTAGTAAAGAGAGACTTTCAGTGTGCACCTGCATCTCTGCTCTATCTCAGCGAGCAGGACTTGAGACAATATCTGGAAAACCTTAAATTGTATTAAAATGTCAATAGTCAGCAATTTACCAAGATTGCTTTAGACTTTGTAGAAAGAAATAAATTGATATTGCAACTCCAAAATGTCAGACTGTTTTACCACTGATGAGTACACCTTTTGAGTGTAAATGTCCTACATAATAGCATCTCATGTAAACAACTGAGAAGTAATAAATCTATGCATTTTCGCACGAATATATTCATGTGTTTTCACTCCTGTTGCACGTCTGGTGTCTGCTCGGCGTCTCCTGGGTTAAACAGGTGTCTGCGGAGTGATGCTGTTTCCACCTCGAGCAGCAGCGACCGCAGCCGGAGGGTTAATTTGTTGCAGCACTGATGGATGAGGGTGAATTTAGTTGATGACCTTCATTGTATATATGGGTGATGGACCATTACACATTTGGATTTTAATTAAGGAAATTTCACAAACTGTAAAAAAAAAACTGAAAGTCTCTGCAGAAGTAATGAGGCAGCTGGAAGTTGTGTTTACTGAAGGTGTTGATTTTATAACCCTCTCACATGGCTGTCCCGTCCTCTCCTCTCCTCCCTCACTTGCTTTTTCTTCTCTTTCCTTCATTCACTCTCTGCGTCTCCTATCTACACTAGAATCATCCAAGGACTTTGCTCTCTCCAGCCTATTCTTAGCTTAAGCTGCGGCCGCTCCAGTAATATTTTTAAAGATTATTATAGTATTCACTAACCCTTTTTTCCCCTTAGGCGCCCTTCCAGAGTTTCTTTTTCTCCCTCCTTCCCTCCCTCCCTCGCAACTCTCGCTTTCTTTTTCCTCCCCTCCTGCCTTTCTCTCGACAGCGATCTTTGGTTGTAAAATAATAGAGCATCAGCCAGCAATAATTTGCAGTCCAAACAGAGCCGACGCTGGCTGACGTTTATTGAAACCTCATCCCCCCGCGAGCCGGTTTCCCTTTCCCTCCCAACTCTGTCGTTGCGTGTTTGTACAGACAGGGCCTGAGTCCTGGCCATTGCTTTTAATAATGAGGGCTACGGCCGGCCTTTGCTTTGGCTGGGGAGGGGGAGAACAGGAGGGAAAGGGGTGAGGAGGAGGAGGAGGAGGAGGAGGGCTGCTTTCATTGGCTCTCATTAATCCTGAATAGCAGTCGGCGGTGGAGGAGACGCTGTCAGACAGTCCGATGGACTACAGGCAGACGGACAGGTACAGGTAATGAGGCTCCAAGCTGGATCAGTCTGAGGGGAGGAGGAGGGGTGTTTTGAGTGTATTTGGATCAGTTCTACACCCGTCATACGGGTGACTGGACAGGCCCCACACACAGCATTTTTGGTATAAAGATAAAAATATGTTATGACATAATCAAAAGAAGTGGCCAGAACTTTTAGACACAATGTGAAAGACTAGACGAATAGGCACAAACTTCACTGGGGCAGAAAAAACATACACAAGATAATTTTTTTTTTACCAAATTTAAGTTTAAAGAGCGTTAAACATTGATTCCAAATCAGAGGCTAAGGCTACATTATGTTTGTTCGCTTTTTAGCTTATTCCACTGTAATGGGATGGGCCGGGGTTAGGGTTAGGGTAGGGGACTGTCTCCCTCCAGAAGGGGAAGGAGGGTGCGCGGTCCATCCAACCCTCGGACCTCCCGTAACCCTGGTTCCATGTTGGCTGGCGGGCACGCTTATGACGCCTCCCATAACGGACCTCCGTCCAGCCGTCCATGATGATCTTTTTTCAAACAAAATTTGAACAAAAAACACTTCCAAAAAATCCAGAAGGAAAAATCCAAGGTAAGTAAAAATCAACTGAGAGAGTCTCTTAAAATTCAAAAAGAATTCCTCAACTACTTCCATACTTAAACTTTATATTTTGCGTAGTACATAAGTGCATTCACACTGTCAATTATGGCAGTAATCAGTCAACTGCCTATACAACAGTCATACTCGGGACAACAATCCCCTGCCAAAATTAGTGCCCTATTCCAGGAAGTGCATAGTGTACTACATAGAAGTGTACTAATGGAAGTACCTGAACTGAGACACAGTACAGGTTTGAGCCTCTTGACCTTCAAGCATTCCTCCTTGGATCATTCAGTTATTTGGATTTAAACATGAGGAGATGAATTTGACAGAGTGATTTGATTTTTGTCAAACTGGGTGCAGTGCAGTGATCCTCATCTGTTTATGAACATGATGGAGTAGATGATACACCTGAATGCCGACCAGCCTATTAAACCAACCAAGGTTTTGTGGCATTGATTGATTCACTGATTGTTTTCCATTGTTTATGCCTGTGCACAAACTAAACCCTGATGTTAAACACTGAGGAGGCAGACGTCGGTATCCAAAATTCCATTAATGAAAAGGCACAATAAGGAACAGTTTTGGACTTGTTTGCCTTCCTCTCTGGATGAGGAAAATGGCTGTGCCAGATTCATTTAATTAGGTATCATTTATCAATACGTCAATTTGATTTCATTTCAGTTTCTCACACATTGTCCACTTTCCAGTGATTTATATTAAAATGTGTAAAGGGAAAACACATCTTGATGTATTGAGATAAGATGCAAACGGCCAAACAGTTTGTACTTCTATTCACTGATTACTGTAAGAAGCTGAAGCCAAATATCATTCTGTCTTTTATTTATGACACCAGGGGACTCAATGAAGGAGATTAATTAACCAAAGAAATGTAAAACCAGAAAAACAGCCAACACTTTCTGTTTATAGACAGTGGCAGGGCAGTTATACATGTTGTACAGTTCACCCTTCAAGAGTTAGGCAATAATACTGGAAAAATTCTCTCGAGAACATTTCTAGTTGATCCAAATTCATTTTAGTAACGGAAAAGCCAGAACGGAGCAAAGAAATGCAACATTAATTCAGTCATAATGCCAAATGATGTGTGACTGAAATCACTGTAACTGAGAGCCCATTTACACGTGGTATTATTATGAAATGCAAAGTGCAAACGCAGGTAGAATGCATCACAGTCGGACTGGTGTCAAATCCACATCCGGAGGTGGTCTGGATCACCTTGTGATTGGATCTCAGTCAGGTATGCAACCTGTTTAATTTGCAATATTATTAACCAGAAAAATATGCCAAACAAGTTGAAAGTTCACAATCTGTTGTGTTTCGAAGCAAACTCAGCCAAAAGCTACAACTTACCCCTTCCACAGCAAAAGAAAAGTTAAGTAAAGCTTCAGCAACATTGCTGGCCCCAATGTTCTGTTGACATGGAAGAATCAAGAAAACATAATGTTTATTAATAGTTGATGGAAATTCAAAGGCCCATGACTGGCTATAATTGTCCAGCCTTTCTTGACCAAGGAGTCTCAGGTAGGATCCACAAGAACTAAAATCAGGAACTCAGCTGGGAGTCCTGTTTGTGATGCACTGCATCTGAAGAACCATGAAGATTCAGCAAATCCGTCTTCATTAGCTCTACAAACTCCACTCTGATAGTTCTGCAACTATTGTAAGTACTATCACCAAGGCACAGACTTTTTAGGTACCTTGAAATATCGTCCAGGAAGTCCAAGGTTCCTTCTGTTGAAACACAGGTAAAGTTCCTGAGTTCCTAATAAGGTTCTTGCAGTGGAAACGCCACAATGCCCATATACAGATCACTTGTTAATGTTCAAACAGGGTCTGAGGGTTACCTACATGCAATAAAATCCCAGTGCAGAGATGCTTGAGAGATCCCCGACAGTGAGACAGGTAGAGAAAGAGTAAATCTGAGCACACAGACAGGTCAGGTGGCTCACAGTGAAATTAAACACTAATCTTCTCCTCAGTGTCTAAAGCCCCACTTACTGGAACTCCTGCGGATTCCTCTGGTCAGCGGTTAACTAAGACAAACCAATCATCACTTTCTATGGACTGAGGTCTGACCACAGCTCTGCCCAGGACAAGGCCTAGCAGACTGAAAAACACAGAGCCCTGGTTCATTTTCCACAGTCGTCACCATGGCTAACACTGGCGAAATCCCTCTTAAAACATTAAATATTGTATCAATAATAAAAGTTAAGCAATTAGTTACATTTCCTTGTCACTATGTGGGTGTACAGCTCAGCTGTAACTACGTCCTATAAAGTGGAGGTTTTAATTAAATAATTTTTGGCATGCTGCGCAAATTCAGCCGCAGACAGGAAAAAAAAAAATGCATACATTTCAGCAGACACAAAGTGGTATAGAGGTGGGCTTGTGTTTCCTCCTACAGGGCTTCTGTGGCCAAAAACAATCTTGAGGAGCACAGCTGAATGTTTTCATTGTGTTTCTTCTGCTGAATTGGGCACAAGAGTGGGTTTCTGCTACTCAGTGAAGGCAGAGGCTGGTTCGAGAACTCACACCCACACACACACTTGATATATAAAAAGATGATACACATAACCAGACCCCCACCTGCCAAGTGCTTCATGCCAGTAAAAATTGTTTTCAGTGTATAAATCAATAATGGTCACCTGCCATACTGGCTACTGACACGGTTTGGTTTACTTACAGCCTTTTTACCTGTTCTCTGCACAATGTTGAACATTCACCACAATACAAAAACCATGCACTTTGCCAACCTCATTAACATTTCAGTAATCACTACTGTACAGTGCAGTGAAAGCTCAATGCAACTTCAGAAGAAGCAAATAAGAACACCAGGAATTAAATAATAAGAACCAATTTGATAACACAAATGTGAAAGAAACATGAGAAACACAAATACAGAAACATCAAGTAGGTAGAGGTAGAGAAAGACTTTCATTTGCAAGTTAAATTTGTCTTTTTGTTTTTGACAGTAGTCGAAATATAATCTCTATGAATATCTATCTCCACATGAATGCAAAATCTGTAAAAACCAAGATTTTGGCGCTGGAAGCATTCTGGTTTTGTAGTCCGAATAGTATCAACCAGTTGTGTTTGAGTAGTGTTTGGTTGCAACAGTCCATGTGGACAGCAAAAGAGGCAGCACATATTGAACAAAATGCCATCTCAGAACCCAATCGGCTATTGTCTGACAACAATTTAGCTTTTTATTAGGTTTTTATCTGCATTTATATGCCAATATCTGTTTATAGAGATTAGCAGAAATGCATCTTTCTCATCATTCTCTTGTATCAAGTTCCTAATCAGTCTGCAGAGGAAGTCACAGCCCAGATATCTGCTGGCTACATACAGTAAGAAGCCCAGAGGCCATTGGTCCCAGAGGCTAAATGGGTTCCAAGATTGGTGGAATCCATTGGCTATTGGAACCTTTACCTAGCATTAGCCATTTACTAATTCCTATTCTTCAGTTTTTTAAAATTTCTTGTTGTAACTCAGTTCTGCTGTCAAATTTGTGAAAATTAGTTTTTTTTACCAGTTGTTTTTTTTAAATTAACGTGATCTACAGGTTGTAAAAGTGGTCAACATTTGCTTGTGTTTTCCTATGTCGATGTGTGTTGAGGTCTCTCCACCACAGTCCAAAGTAAGCACCAATGAAAGACACTTTAGTTTGGTTTTAACACTGGGAATGAATACTGCTGCATTCAAAAAAATGCATGAAAATTGGACCTTACAAGAGCTCCCTTTTCAGCACTGTAACCAAACCACAACACAGGCCAAAGGTCCAGCAATGAACAAGTAGAACTTTTAACACACTTTACCACTGTCGATATGTATTACCAGTATTTTTGCCTTAATAATTCAGTAGTTCATTCATTTTACTGGGTCTTTTTAAGCATCATAAATGAATTATATGGTATTGTTATTATGTACTTCATTAACATAAATGTGTAGCAGTTTTGACATAGGAGAGACACAGGGTTTTTAGCCTATTTTTTTATACCTTCATAAAAAAACATGATTTCCTGGCTTTTATTTTGATAACTCCAGGAGGTCTGTAGACACCCCCTGCCAGCCAGTCCTTGAGAGTCCAATTTCAGCACTCTAACACAGAGCTTATGTTGCATATTTTAGCCCTCCTTCCAGTTTTAAAGGACAGACTCCATCTCCTTTAGTCTTTCTTCTCTGAAACTCACACAAATACTGATCCATGCACACACACACCTGTACATAGGAAGCCCCTGTCCTCTGTCCTAAATATCTATCAGCTAACATGGAGCTGCTGCTGCTGATTTTCCCTCTGACCGCTCTCTGTCCTTCCTCCACCCCCTGATCAACGGGGGAATGGGGAAATTAGACGGGACACTTCATTAATGTGCAGAGATTAAAAGCTTCAGTGAATGTCAGGCTGGTGTGATTGCAAAGCACCAAGAAATCATCTCTGGGAGCCTTTTGACATGTACTCTGTATGTGTGCGAGTTCGTTTCATCATGAGGAGTGTGAGCGATCTCCAGGGGCATCGCGAGGCCACACGTCTCACGTCACATTATAGAGATCTTGTAATCCTCCCCGGATAGAAGAGGGGATGGATGGAGGGAGGAATGGAAGAAAAAAAAAAGGAGGAGGTGCGTACAATAAAACAAAAAGAACAGACAGAGCCACAACTGAAGGCTTCTGGGGATTTAGAGTTTTCAGAATGGTCAGTCCCAGGAGTGTCTTTGAGAGTCTAAACAGACACATTTTACAGCAGGTTTGAAACAACTGTGATATAACCTGCAACCACTTTTCTGTTATCTGATATAGCAGTAAAAGCTTTTGTTTGTAGAATTCACAGAATGATTATTGCATAAATAACGCTGGTAAAAAAAAAAAAAAAAAAAAAAAATTATACCGGCCTCCATTTGAAAAAAACATAATTATGTGATCATGAACTGTATTGTGAATAAATGCTGCAAGCTAAATGCTAATGTAAGCATCATAGACAGTGCAAAACATGGATGCAGTCTCTGTGACTTCATCCAGTCAAAAGTTGCCATTTTAATATGGGGACTTATGGAGACTGACTCTTCCTGTGGTCAGTCTCAAGTGGCCATTTGAGGAACTGCAGCTTTTGGCTTCACCTCTCAGCCATGGAGGTTGCTGCTTGGTCAGCATGCTTCCACACTTCCAGTGCAGTGCCAACATGGTGAATGTTTAACAATTAATATTTACCATTGTCATCCGTGGTTAGCATGCTAACTTACTTTTTTAGCATTTAACACAAAGGTGGCTACTAACAACTTGTGGCTGTTAGTAAGTAAATTTTTTTCAATTTTAAAGGGTCACAAGCCAAAAAGAGTTTGAAAACTCTGCTCTAATGGAGGTTGCCACTTGATTACCAGGTATTAACCAGACAAACTTTAACACTGAAGTTTTGTCACTTTAGATAACTATTTGTAGCCTAGCCTAGCTTTTTCCACCTCAGCTCCACCTGACTCGATGACAGGGCATCAAGTCAACTGGTCAAAGAAAGTGTAGCTTCACTCAAGAAACATGAAAAGTCAATATCCACTGGAGTCCATCTATGGTTGATTTTCAAGTCATTTGTTCAAACACACTCTAACAACATGTGGACACACACGCTCCTCTGATACCTCCAAATCACGTGAATGCAGAATTGGTGGGAGTGACTGAGACAGAATAACTGGTAAGAAGCGGGTTAGGGAGAGTGAGGTAGCAGGGGAGACTGAAACAGTGTAAGAGTTAAGGGGGTATTTAGATACAGACAGGGGGAGTTAAAACAAGTTGTAGGAGGGGGATTCGGAGAGACGAGGAGAGGTGGGAGGGGGCTTAGAGAGAGAGAGAGAGAGATGGATGAACCCAATTATCCTCCTATTTTCCTTCACAGCGCTGAACTTCAGTCAAAGCAGAGAGCAGAAAAAGAAGGAAAATAATAGAAATGTGTCGAATGATGGAGGGAGATAATTAAAAAGGCCTGCATTTCTACACCCGCCGATTGTGGTGTAATTAACCCATTACAGTTCCCCCACTAATTTTTTTTTCTCCCTGTAATGATTACAATAAGTGTGAGGGTGAAGGCTTTGGCAGGGGAGCGTTTACATGCACACTCCATTTGGTTCACTCAGACATGTCACAGCGACCATTAATCATGGGCTGTTTTTTAACTTCCAAATGGTTGGCTGTGCAGGCCAGGCTTGTTAGGAGAAGGTAATAAAAAATGACCTGCCGTTTCATGGTCATTTCTGTGTAGGAGGAATACCAGTTTAACATATACGAGTGTAAAGTTTGTGGCATCAGCAGGGGACTCTGAATCAGTGTTTACAGCGTATGTGTGGGTTGATTCAGTGGCCCAACACTGATTCATCGCTGCATCAGCTGTACACAAACAAGAGAAGTTCAAGTGCGCAGATGTAGTGTTTCGATATTATAGGGTTGGGTTTTGTTTTGAGATATTCATTTTTGAGACTTCTGTTGTCAACCCAAAACAATGCGGTGGTGGGAATTTTTACCAACACAACCATTTCTGTGCGACTGTGCGAGTTAAAAGTACCTCAAATGGAGACTTTTCACAGAAAGCACAAATCTGAGACATGGATATTTTAAAAACATGAGTAAATAAAAACTATCAGCAATAATTGGAGCGAACTGACCCTTTAATATGGGACCTTAAAGGTCCAGTGTGTTAGATTCCGGAGGCTCTATTTACAGAATATGGCAGAAATAGAATATACCTACAACTATGTTTTGATAATTGTTATTGTACCTTATGTTTTTGTTAACTTAGAATGAGCCTTTCATATCTACATATGCTGTGGGTCGTTGTGGAGTTTCTTTAGTAATGCTACACTTGGAATTCTTTGACTTTTTACAGGTTGATTGGGTGCCATGCCATTTTATGTTGAATCTTGATTCAGTCAGTTGGAACTGAGGTGGAAAAAGCTAGGCTGAGCTACCTGTCCATAAGGCAAATAGTTGTAACATCTTATCTGAACTGACTTGGAAACTTGAAGACATTGAACATGAACAACATTGAAGTTGAAGCATTCGTCTGGTGTCCAAGCACCAAGCAGAAACCTATCCACCCATGCTCCACGTCCACGCCGGGAGGCAGCAGAGGCAGGATGCCAACACGGCACTTCAGAAAGCTGTGGCTGACGTCACGGAGAGCATGTCCATATTTTATACTGACGTTAGCATTTAGCTCGCAGTACCACTGTCTTTTAGCAGAGCTGGAGTTTTCAGACTTCACAAATGTACTTTATTTTGTCACTCATTGAATCCAGTAATTTCAGTTTCTAAAAGTCGTGCTTACTTTGTTAACTTTTACATGCATACAAATGAACAAATGCTAACTTTTTGTGCAGCAACTATATTACTATAACAAGAAAGAAAGCCCACATTTCCAAGTGGTTGTGCCTGGATCTTAAGAGGAACTGGGATGTTGTATAAAGAATAACTTGGAGTGTCTACAACTGAGTCAAACGTGGGTCTATATAAAAGATTTAAACCAGTCTCCAATGATCTAAGTCATCTTGTCATCGCCAGCAGCCTTTGTTTTGCGAACATTTGTCACTGCCATTTATCAGAGCCTACCGCACAGTTTGAACTTCTTATTATTGTATGATAACATTATTTTTCTTCATTAAATGAGCTGCAAAGCTGTACCTGCAACCCAACACCACTCTTTCACCCTCAATCACCCCTCAGTCACTAACAGAGTCGGGACAAATGCAGAGTTTTCTTCAAGCTTTATATAAAGAGACTAGAATTTAAACAGCCCGCTGACATGAACAAGCACAGCATGATTTATTTCTGCCATTACAAACCTTTGCTGATCTTCTCCCCACCTCCACGTCTGCAAAGTATGTTATCGTTCCACCATCAATTTATTTTCTTTCATTTTCCCTCCTTCTGCTTTTGTCACGGCGGCCAATTGTTCTTGGATTGAGGGATTCGAACTACTCAAGGGGAGAGACGGAAAAGGAGGAGACTTAAAATATTATTGAACTAAATCCCTTTTTCTGAAAATGGTCAGGATGAAATGACCTACAGGGTCAAGAAGACAGGCTGGATTTCAACAGACTACTGAATAAAGTGTTGGGAGACTGGGGTTACACCTGAGCACAGACGAAGGGCAGATAAATATTTAGAATTTTCTGAGTGTTGGTTAAGAGGAAAGGAGATGAGGGAAGAAATAAGGGGATGAGGGGATGAGAGGAGAAGCAAGGGAAGAACAGAAGAGCGAATGGGACTCTGGGGAGATGCCAGAGGAAGGTCACAGACACCAATGCAGACATAGTGTTACAGCCAACAGAAATAGAAAGTATCACTGAGGGAAGAGGACTAAAACAGATTAGATGCAGCCTAACCTGTTTCACAGACCTTAAAGGGAAAAAAAAAAAAAGACAAAACAAGAAACTGAATGAGATCACAGAGCTTCATGAGGCAACCAGAATCCAAATGAAGGATAATGTTGGATGTGTTAATGAGCATCTGCTCGTTAACAGGTTCTCATTAAAAGAAAGATATTCCTTGCCACTGTCGCCAAGTACTTGCTCATGGTGGGAATTGTTGAGTCTCTGTAAATAATGTTATAGAGTACAGTCTATACCTGCTCTATATGGAAGGTGTCATGAGATAACTTCAGTTACGATTGTGCCCTATATAAATATATATAAATATACATAATTATATATAATAAGTTCAGAACTTGGCCACAGATGGCATCTTAACTTTGTATCTTATTATCTTACTGTGCAGCTGTGAAGTGCTGAGAGTCATGTTCAGTTACTTGACTTGCCCTGGGTTTTGTCTTTCAGGTTACATATCTTGTTGGTAAAAAGTTGCTAGGTCCATATGGCAACTAGTCACCACTTCCATCTTTTGTGCCTGTTTTAGCTATATGTTTTATTTAATAGTCTTCCCAAAAAAATGTTTCAACATCAAACATAAGGCAAGAAAGGGCAGTGCTCTCTGTAGTTTTTCATTTTTGGGGGCTTTTTTTTTTTGCATTTATTGAAGAGGACAGCTGTAGAGAGACAGGGAAGTGGGTACAGAGAGAGGTGATGAAATGCAGCAAAGGGCCACAGGCTAGAATTGAACACAGGCTGCTGCAGTAAGGACTCAGCCTTTAATATACTGTATGGCGTGCACGCTTTACCATGTGAGCTATCAGGGCACCCAGTGCTCCTTATAGTTAAGATGTAAATACATTATCTATAGGTCTCTATCAAGGAAAATAAATGTGATTCAAAGTGAGGTTAAGGTTAAGTTGTGTCATTTGTGTTCAACACAGTTTACAAACTGACTTTCTGGGTTTGACATATTGTACATACAACAATGGCCAAATCTATTTATATAAGTAAGTTGGAATACATTGGGATTACCCTTTAAAGATAAAGCACAAACACAGCAGCTAGCACAGTATAGGCTTTCCAGTACAGCCTCAGTGTGTGTGTGTGTGTCTGTCTGTGCGTGTGTGTGCACGACAGCTCGTCCTACAGAGCCCATTTAGTGCTTGTTATTGAGGGAGACAACTTCCCCGGGACAACAGTCACATGCGATTCTGCTGATCAAACCTGGCCCTGAGTGTTGCTGTCGCCATTAGCCGGACAGCTGTGATTAATGCCTGTGAACCTGCGACCTCAACCCCTGAGGTGTTTGCTTTATGACCTGTTCCCAGCCTGTATCACTGACTCCTGGGTGTGAATCCAACTTACTCAACTTCTTTTATATTTTGTTTGTCAGATTAAAGTTGCTAAAAAACATAAATCACTTAAGTAAAGCTTCCTGCACTAACTGGGCTGGGAAATTGTCATCAGGCGCTTAATATACTCCTCTTACAGCTTGTGTAGACATCCTTTACAGTCATTTTTAACCATGTGACGGTGTGATGTAAGAATAGAGCAACTGTTGTGACTAATTACCACATCTCTGACCAAATCAGAGGGGATTAATCATGGATACCAGCTGTTGGAATAGTGGAAGATTTTGCTTCATCTATTCCTTTCTCAGAGGAAAAGTTGGGCAAACATTTTGGGAAAATACGTAATCACTTTCTTTCCAAGAGTTAGACGACAGGAATGATACCACTCTCATGTCTGTGTTAACCATGTAACTCGGAGCTAGGCGGCTGTTAGCCTAGCTTGCCGTAAAGGAATAGTTAGCCCATGTTACTCTGTCTAAAACCACAAAGGTTGTTTTTACATGACTAATTTTGAAACCAACAAGTTACACTGGATGTTTTGGTTGGTGGGATTTTAAAATTTGGAGTGAGGCAGGCTAACCGTTTTCCACTGCTTCCAGTTTTTATGCTAAGCTAGGCTAACTGAATTTAAGTGCATCTAGTGGTGTAATCTCTGCATTGCAATCTCCTCACATCACCCTCACCTTCCTAGTGTAAAGGAGAAACAACACTTGAAAGGCCCTGTCTAGAGTCAGTATTTAGTTTGTCTGTTCTGGGCTACTGTAGAAACACTGCGTTTCAAGATGGCGGCCTCCATGAAAGAGGACCCACTCCCACTGTAGATATAAAAGAAGAATTTTTAAATAACAAAAACTAAAAGATTCTTATTTTCAGGTGATCATACATGGATGAAAACATAGTTATGAATATTATATTCCATGTCTTGTCTTATTCTGAAAATAAAGGCCTCATATCTTACACACTGCACCTTTAAGTGTCAGAAAGCAGTGTATTTCCCTTCTAACTATCAAACTCCAACCTAGAATTGTATTTGGCTTTTTAGCATCTTAGCTAATAAGCATAGTTATGTTACAGTATTTAAAATAAATGTGAATGTGTTGTTAGGATCTGTTACACTTTAAAGTAAAGTTGAAAATGCCCCTTTAACTCTGTTTTTCCATGCTAACTGGGATCTCCCCCTCTCTCTGTCTTTACCTCCATCTCTCACAGCCATTTTCCTTGACTGAGGTGGGATTCTTTCGATGCCGTGTGCACCCCTAAACCAAGGTGTTTATTTTGCCCCGAGTCAGCCTGCTTGGGAAAATATTTTTCCCCCAATCTCCAAAATGGTATCTGCGTTGCCATGGACTGAAGGCAGGGTAAACATCAACAACCAGAGCTGTAGGCCTCAGCTGTTTGGCTTTGCGGGCCATTCTGGGAGTCGAGAGTGAGGGGGAACCTGCAGGAGCCGTGCAGAGTGACGGGCAAACAACGGTAAACACTGACCCCCTTCCTCCGAATTGGCCCTGGGGACTCAAGTCAAGTGTCCGTTAGGCTAAGTGAAGGTGAAGCACGTCACCGTCAGTTCCCCTCAATCACCGCCTTGTTTGGGGAGTTGCTTAAGCCCTACGGTTCACAAGTTCATTAGCTGTTAGCAGCTTAGGTTGAAGTGCTTGTGTTTGCTTATCTAAACATTTTCATGGATGTTTTTTTCTTTTTTTTTTTATTCTCTACATCTGGTATTTTTTGTTAATTTCTTCCAACCATTAAAAAGCTATTTTGGATTAATAATAATTAATAAAAAGTATTTACAAGATTACACTAAACTAACCACACATGCCAATCTTAAAAAGCCCAGCTTCAGCTTTCAGCCTTTTATTTCACAAAGCTCTCAACAATGACTAAAAGTCAGTCCCAGATGTACGTCGACTTTCTCACTTTCTCATTTACTCTTCTTAGCTTCCTCCATCAGTCTTTTTGCCTCTACCATTATGTCCATAGAACCTTCTGAGCCCACTTATATTGCCCGGTTGCACAGCTCTGGTTCTGGCTCGACACCAGCTCTGCTCCCCGTCAGCATTCCCCAAATCCCTGGGTCTGAAAACCTCCTCTTCCTTGTGGTCCAAAACGCTGTGGTACAAACACTAACACTCCTGTGGTGCTCTGAGCTCACCAGGCAGCCTGGCTAACAAACTGAGCTAACATTAGCTAACAGCAGCTATATTTCGCGGCAGTTTACTTTACTGTCCATCAGGAAACTCTGTAAATCACAGCGTTGATGCACTGCAGCTGGAGGACATCGAAGGGAAAGCCAGAAAACATTTTCTCCATAAAATTATTATTACATATTTCTTGTGGGTGATCATACCCAGAGCACAAAGATACATAGTGAAAGAAAAGAAGAGACTGCATTCATCTGGTTACAAGTCGGTTGCTTTAAAGTAGGTTTTAAATCATTGTTCATGCATCATGTTGATACTCTGAAGGAACACATTATTATCTACTTGTTGACTTCCAGATCTAACCAATCTAATTGTTTTTGTCATAAAAAAAATATTTTTTCTTTGATTCTCTCACAGTTATTGTTAATGACAGATACTCATCCTCGTATGTGAGGCAGACAGAAAGAAGCACAGCCGGCAAAAGCAAGAGCAAAAAAGTATTTGACAAAATAAAAGCATCAGTGTATCATTAATTTAGAGTGGTTTTCAACCTCTCCTTTTGCCCTCATGCTACACCATCCCAAGGACACACACACACACACACACACACACACACACACACACACACACACACAATATGGCATCCCAAGGGCACAGACAGACTGGCACGGTGCCCAGTAAGACCCTCAAAAGTCCCTTTATGGAACTGTTTGGCATCTTACACCAAGATCAACAGTCCTGCTTTTCACCATGTAGGTGCACAACACACGCACACACGTACACACCGACGCACACGGAGTGTAATTCGGGAGTCGGACTGGAGCCAGAGTTGAATAGGCCGCTTTTCTGAGGCAGAGGTAATATCAAAACGTTTGCGTGCAATAAAAGTTTTGCTAGTTTGTTTAATTTCCAGGCGTATTATTGTTTTTCTGTGGATGTTGATGCTATCCAACTTCAGGCGGTGAGGGATTGGAATAACACACGCTGTTTTAATGGATGTGTTTCGGGGCTACCTTGGCATTCTGTTCAAAAAATCTATGTTAAATGGGTGTTAAGCTACTGCATTTCTTAATGTCAAGTCCTTACACGGGATGAATAACTGTGCTAGGTCTGTCTGTGAGGTACATGAATGACCTTTAGCAACATTAATTGTTCTAAAGTGATATAAATTGTTTTCTAACAGAAAAAAGTTCTTTAATCAGTTTCAGTGACGTAATCTTATTCCTTTCATCCACTTCCACTCGCTGCAACTTCAATGCAGCCCTGCTTTTTATCAAAACTGGACCGGACTTATGAATAGGAGTTGCTGTGCAGCTCCACATCCATTTGAGAGAAGCATTGCTACTTGAAACACATGCAGCAGATATTTCAAACAGGTAAGTGATCTTACTTTGAAACACAAAACTACTCTAAAGGGAAATAGTCGTAAGATAATGAATTATTTTGAGCCACGACGCGCTCCACATCCCACTGACAGGGTGGACGGGGTTAGCAAAACACACATGAAAGACTACATTATGAGGTCTTGTCTCTGTGGGTTTGACACAAAGAGGGATGTGAAGTGGAGTGACGCAATCTCAGAGGGGAGTATTAAAGCTACCTGCAGAAAGTGCACATTCAGCACATTTACTGGAAACAAGATGGCTCAAGTGTGTGTTTGCATTGTGAGCTTGTTTTTAGTTTGACATGCTCTTACATGAATGGATTCAGTTGACCATAACTCCACTTGAAAATATAATATGTACGCCCTATTTGCAATATTTTAAAGGCTTAAATTTACAGGATTAAGAACTATGAACAGTGTCAAAAAGATTTAAATTATAAGATTTCGATGTAAGAAGCACTAAAGGAAGAGAACGTGCTTCTTCTTGTGTCTTGCTTTCTGTGCCCATTTTATTTATTTTGCCCAAGCGGCAACCTCCATGTGTGTGAAGTGAAGCCAATGTAAAAGTGCCAAAAACTGCAGTTCCTCGAATGTCCACTTGAGGCTGGCTCCAGAATGAGTCAATTTCCATAAGCCCCCATGTTAAAATGTCCAACTTCACAGCAGAAATAAACATGTTTACAGCCTGGTACAAAAAACAGTTTTGGTCTCTATAGCTAATTTCCCCGTTCATGACAACTGTACTGAGTCAGAATTTTTATTTAACTCACCTGTTTAAATTATATTAAGGCTTAAAATTATGCATAAATAAGAGCGTGGCTGCTTTGGTTGACAGGAAGGTGCCGTTATAGATGGCTCTTTACATCTTTACCCGTTTTTAGATTAGAAAGATGATGGAAGAGGCAGGACTACCAACACCTACCAACATTTTTGCAAACTATAGTCATCTTTGCATTGTGACATTTCATTAATATTTCATGTGAGCTACTTTTCTCCTCTAGCAAAAACTGATTTTAGCACAAACCATCAGAGATAGCTGCGTTCCTTCTTCCTGTTCAAGCTTAGAATTAAAACTTCCTACGTAAACATGAGTAGGACCACATGAATACAGTGAAAACTCTATTGAAAGGCATGCTGGGAAATGTTGGGAATGACAAGTTGAAGCTGAAGGAGACAAGTTAATCCAGAGGGGAAAAACAACTTTTCCTCAGTTGCAGGAAATGGAAATAAAAATCTAAAAAAAAACTAACACTGTGCATTAAGACTGGTCCAGACTTCACTCCTCACTTTTGCAGGATTATAACTTTACAGTATTTCTAGCACTCATTCACCTTTTGTAACACTGCTGAAGAGTCTAATGCGCGCATGTGTCGAGTCTTGAGAGCTTCGCACATGCGTCGGAGCAGAGCTAAGCTCTGATAAAGGATGTCTTAAACCGCAGCAGAGCTGTGTACTGCAGACGGATGATCCGTGATTACCCACAGAGAGCTCTCCGAGTTCCTTTGTGATGGCCTGCCAACATCAACCCCATTACATCTCCCTCAACAGTGGCTCAGGGTTCACAAGGAGGGCTCGAGCAAGCAGGGGAAACACTACCGCACTGCTTAACATCAATGTGTGTGTCTCAAAGTGAAATATCTGACAGTTGGAATTAAGTGATAATTACTGCAGCAAAGTGATTGCAGATATAGCAATTAAAGATTTGGTAAAGTTCCATGTTATCAGTTTATTTGACTGTGCTGCAGCCAAGTCCATGGTACTAGCTTACTGTTCTAATTCTGTTGTTGAAGTGTGGTGTATGTTTTCACTGGAAAAATGACAAAATGACCACACTGAGGACTAATAATCCCTTTATAGCCTCGGCAACTTCTGTGAATCAGTTTTATAGCATCTCTGTCTAAATGTCAAGGGGAAAAAATATTCTCATAAATAAATCAGCATTTTGGACACTTTTAATCTCTCATCACGTGACACAGACGGTGCTTCATCCTCCGGACGTCTCGGAAAACCGCCCGTTTTCAGCAACGAGAAATCCGGTATGATATCATAGAGCTGGAGTTTGTTTGGCGGCGGTGTGGCAATGCCCTGTTTGGTCTGTTGTCATGGCGACGAGTAGACAGGAAGAAAGGGATGTAAGAGCCAGAGTGAGGTGATCTATAGCAGGTGATCCTGCTTGTCTCTCTTTATATCCCTCCGCTCCTGTCGCTGTGATGGATGAAAGCTACTGTGAACAGACATTGGCAAGCACTCGTCTGGTGTGTGTGTGTGTGTGTGTGTGTGTGTGTGTGACCACTATTCTGAAGCCAGTACTGATGTTTGTATTTTTAAACTGAATCGCTGAAGTGGCTGATACTTTGTATTAATATATACTAACTTAAAATGTGAACATTTTCACTCTTTTCATGCCAAAAATGGAATGTCTGGCACATTGGAGTTTGACCAGCTAGCATGTAAAATCTACAGTGGCGCTGAGAGCTCATTGCACCGCAACTCGAGAAAACACATGCAAACAGACAAATCACCAAAGCAAATGAAAACCATCTTCATCAGTCCGTCAACACATGAACAGCATTTATGGATAAAAAAAACAAACAAAAAAACCCCAAAACAAAACAACAAACACTAGAAGGGAACAAAACACGAGCGAAACCAGAAACACATTCCCCAATTTAACAATACAAATACATCATAACAAAGATTGCTGACAGACAGCTCTATTCAGAATCAACTTGATTGGCCAAGTATGTGTTCACATACAAGGCATTTGAGTCCCAGAACAATTCAAAGTAAAAGAGAAACAGACAAACAGCTAAAAACAAAGACAAGCTAATGAAGATAGCTAAAACTTTACATAGAACTACTGTAATATACATGTAAGTGAAATAATGGGTGTATATGCTGTAAAAGCAACTATGACCAACAAGCGTCTATATACATGGTGAATAGAATACAAATAATTGTGGGTGGAGAGCTAAATTGATAGCAGGTGCTAAACATTTTGTTCTGAAGAGGGGAAAAAAACGTAATTTTACCGTAATTTGACTTACACTGCTGTAAAACAAACACCACTATGATGTGAATGCTTCATCTTTTGTGCTGAAGTTACAGCAAACTGTACAGCTACGTTTACATTTACAGATTTACAGAGTTTCCCGATGGACAGTAAACTGCTGCGAACTATAGCTGCTGTTAGTTAACGTAAAGTTTCTTAGCCTGGCTACCCAAACTGTGAGTCCATAGCACCACGCAGTTAGTGTTTGTACCACAGGTGTTTCGGACACCAGGAAGAGGAGGTTTTCAGCTGCAGGATGTGGGCGAACGCTGATTTGTAGCGGAGCCAGTATCGTGCCAGGAACATAAAAGGCTAGTGACAAAGCTAAGAAGAGGAGAGAGTGACTGAGTAAGAAGCTTTCAGAAAAAAGTAAATTTCCATTTCGTGAAACAAAAGTCTGAAAGACAGTAGCCCAACTAGGCTTCTTGCTGTTAAGTAACACGAAAGACAATGTCAAAGAGATCCACAACAGCTTGAATAAAACCAGGAACACATCCGGGTATGGTTTAAATAACACAAGTACATCACAAACTGTGTTGATAATAATCCTATTCTGTTTCTTTCTTTGTTTTTTTTGTCAGATCACTTCCTCCAGATTGATTTGACATCTGCAAAATTGCCTCCTTGTCAAGAAACGCTCCTGTCAGTTAAATTTCTTACATTACATTTTGAATTACGATGAAAAGGGTCTGTTTGGTTCATTAATCGGTCACTGGATAGCAACCGTGGCCATGATTCCAAATGTGTCTGGATCTTGTTTCAAAGTTCACAACAAAATCTTGCAGATGGAAAGGCTGTACGTCCCTCACCCTTAGGCAATGCATCGCAAAGCCAAGTGATGCACACGGGTTGTTATTTGATTCCATGTGGCAGCATTCTGTTTAGAGTTGAGAGTGTCAGCTAAGGATGAGACCAAACTACTAGCAGATGCCAAGTCCAAATCACTGGATTGCAGGTGGTCGGATAGTGTTTTTCTGATATGATCGGACGTTTCACTGATCACGTACCTCAGTGAGAGTGGCACACACAGCAGGGAGAGGTTTCTTTACTGGCAGCAGTGTAGAAAGCTGGCAGAGCTACCTTGTGTCTGACACTCATTTTAGTTTAACTGCCTTTATAGAAATTGTGCAGTTGTTGCACTCTTACAAAACACTTGACTGGTTTCAAGTTGTGCACATAATCAACTAAATGCAGGTTCAACCTGAGGGCATGCCAGTGGATGTAAAGTGTTTTTTCTGGATACTGTTGCACGTAGACATCACAGATGCTCTGTTGTAACACTGGGCAATACATGTGGTTTTGTCGATGTTACGCTTTGCTATAACCGATGCCAGCAAGACTGTGCATCCAAGCCATCTGCAAGTGTTTCATCCATCCATCCATTTCCTTTCGCTTATCCAGGGTCAGTTCACAGTGGCAGCAGGTTTAGCAGGGCATTCCAGACGTCCTTCTCCCCAGCATCAAATTCCAGCACCTCCTTGGGGATACCAAGGCGTTTCCAGGCCAGATGGGCTATGTAGTCCCTCCAGTGAGGTCTGCATCTGCCCCAGCCCAGTCAGATGTGCCCGGAACAGCTCCAAAAGAAAGTGCCCAGGACGCATCCTAATCAGATGCCTGAACTACCTCAGCTGGCTCCTTTCAACGCGAAGGAGCAGCGTCTCTACCCCGAGCTCCCTCCCATTGTCCAAGCTCCTAAGTTTTTAAGACTGAGCCCATGTCACCTTACTGAGGAAACTCATTTCTACCCTTTCTATCCACAATTTCATCACTACCTAAAGCTCACGACCATAGGCGAGGGTTGGAACCTAGATAGAAATAAAATTGAGAACTTTGTCTCTTGGCTCAGCTCCCTCATCTCCACAGCGCTCCAATTCAGCGACCGCATTACTGTTGACACTGCACCAATCCACATGTGCACCACGTAATACATTTTCCCATCAATGTTGACCCCGAGAAAACTAAAACTTCACTTGGAGCAAGAACTCATTCCCAACCCTGCCACCATTTTCCAGCAGACCACCACGGCCTCAGACTTCAAGGTGCTGATTCATCCACAGGTGGTAAATCCAGGAATTCTTCATGAATATCAGCAATAGAGATTTGCTCTTTTTCCCTTATGTCTTTGGTCTTTTCAACAATGAAAGCAAAGTGTTCCGTCTTCTTCACTTCACTTCATTGATAGCAGTGAGCTTTTGAATGTCCTGTACTTGGTGTTACTCTGCCCATGAGCTAATTTCAGCTAGTTTCAGTGAGTCGAGGGCCACCATATGAACTCCAATAACAATCTTTATGTCTGTATATGTGTGTAAGTGTATTGACAGTGACATTTTTCAGCTGCAGGTAAGGCAGAGGCAGGCCTGCAGTACAAGAAAAACTCCAACAAATCATTCTCACCTGCTGCCATCCTCTCTTCAGCTCCTCACAATATCTTGTCATCCCCCCAAATTGCTCTGGCTTGTCTCAAATTCCCCTTTCCACTGATCCTTCCAATTACACTGTGTGTCTGCGCACAGTGCAGCGACCGCACCGTACATCTCCCCGCTCTAACTATGTTTTTACAGGGACCAGAAGCAGACGTTGAGGTATTTGGGTTATTCTTTCGGTTAGATCTGCAGTGCAACTGAAAATCCCACAAAATCGAACGCTAATCGAGCGTCGGATTGAGACTGAGGGATGTGGGGAGGGGGGGGGGGGGGGGTCTAGACTGAAGTCCATGACCCTTCCCTCTCAACGTCAATGTACCGTAAAGTCATACTTTACACACTTAACAGGAGAGAGAGGAGGAAAAACATCAGTCTTCCTACCCATCTACTGGTTCATATGAAAATAAAACTCAGAATTTATTAGGAAACATGAAGCGCATAGAAAAAAATCATAAAGTAAATCCAATAATGAGGTTTAAAAAAAAAAAAAAAAAAAGAGGTTTCTAAATGGTGGTGAGGTGGAGCCGTTTGACTTCTCTTGGTCTTGATAGCCCCCCCTAACAAGCTCTCATTTAACAAACCGTGTCTTCTATACCCACAACCTCATTTTCCCTGCATTTCTCAAAGGTGTTTATGGAAAGCCTTCAGTCTTTTTGACATGAAAAAAACAAGAGAAGAAAAAAAACAAATGTAGAGTTTGTCCTAATCAGATGCAAACAGTCTGAACGCTTAAACTGAACTGTTATTCTTTGTGGTTTTGAGGGCAGCGGGCTTGTCGTTTCTGCAGTGTTTATATTACAGATTTTAAGCAATACATATATAACAAATTATGCACATCACCTTCTCATATTAGACAGAGTCTGGACACTGGCATGTAGCTGTAGTGGGTAAAGGTCTGCCAAGGCCAAAAACCACTGGAAAAAGTGTGTGGGCTGAGCTGTGGATTCAGTCAGGTCTTTGTAACATGTGCAGGAGATTTTTCGAGAACATGCCTTAAAGAATGCAGCTGCATTAAGTAGATTTACCAAAGGAGTAGCCTATACCTGTCCAAGGAGTATTAATAAGGCTTGGAATGAAATTAAATCAACAATAACAACTCATCACATTAAATTCTGCACCGTGGCGGGGCTTTCCCTCTTAAAATATTAAAGTGTGACTTAGAAAGTAAGCAGAGGCAGTGAGTGTACAGTCGAGTGAGGACGCATGCAGGGACGCCTCAGCCGCAGAGATTATTGAGAAATGACCGGAGTTTAGCTCTTCATGTGTTTCACATTTCCCTTTCTGATTGAAGTGCAATGGACCGTTTCTCCACATTTCCCCCAAAGTTTATCAAACTGTGGTTGGATTCTCTGCTATTATCTAAACAAGGGTAAACTGTGCCGCCGTGAGTAGAAAGCAAAGTCACAGAGAGCCAAATCCAACCAAAGGATTAGTAAGAGCCATTGGTGTGTCTCAATATCCAGTTAAAACAACAGAGATTGATAGTAGGTTTGATTCTATTAAATTAAATTCTGGTCCATCACAAATTAGGTCTCGTTTTTGGTAGATTGGCCATCATTTCTGTCAATTATGATAATAAACTCATGAAGGAAATTGCTGAGATCTGGGAACACATTGCTGGAATATTGTCCAAAGAAGCAAGAAATGGGCAGTTAGATGATCCGACAGGAAGCAAAGGAGCAGGAACAGATTAGGCAGATTAAAATCACTTTATTTGGAGGTAAAAACCTTTGTGAAGCCAGTGGAAATGCGTCCAGTGTTTTGCTCATTAAAAGCCATTTCCACTGGCTACACAAACTTTCAATCAGTCATAGCTTTGTAGGTAGAATTAAAGAAAGGGAACATCGTCTTCCTACAGAGCTGGCCAGCTACATCTATGAAAAATGGCCTCATGCACACATTGTTGAGATCGAGACGGCTATACATATTGACTTAGATGTTTAAAAAAAAAAAAAATTAAATAAATAAATAAAAACTCTTAAATCGGCATATTGTCTCCATTGTTACAAAAACATAAACGGACCCTAGCTAGCTTCCATGTTAGCTGAGAATTGATACTCACCACAGATTGGTTAGGGTATACAAACTAAAATAAGCCCTCTTCCTAAGAAAAATGTGACAAAATGGCAAATGTAATAGGTCAAATATACAGGAGTTAGGTCTCTAACGTGTGATGTTTACAACAAAACGGTTTGGCTCATAGTTTTATCATCTGCCTTGATTTTTTTTTCTTTAAATACGGTTTGCTAAACTGGAAATATGTTTAAATGAATATTTTAACTATTTAGAGAAACAACCCCATTTACTTTTTTGAAGTTTCACAAGATCATGACTTCCCCATGTCCATTGAATATGGTGCTACGGCCTGGAGGTGATTAGCTTAGCTTAGCATACAGGCTGGAAGCAGTGGGAAACAGCTAGCCTATGTCCACTGGTTGACTTTGCACTGCACTTTGCTAAGAAATAGTCCAATACATTGCTATAAAGCTAACCTTTTTCAAACTTCTGTTTTTTATACAGATTAAACAGTCAGGCTAAGCTAACAAGCTGCTTGGCGTAGCTTCATATTTAACAGATTCGAGAGTGTTATCAATCTTACTCTCAGCAAGAGTGAACAGTGTACAACAGGCATGGGCAATCTGTTCCACAAAGGGCCGGTGTGGCTGCAGGTTTCCTTTCCAACCAAGCAGCAGCACACCAGACTTGACTCATTTAATCAACTGATCTCAGTCTTCAGAGAGCTAATTGGTCAAACTGTGTGCTCTTGGTTGGTTTGAACAAAAACCTGCAGCCACACCAGCCCTTTGTGGAACAGATTGCCCATGCCTGGTGTACAACATAAGACTATTTCTCAAAATGTCTATTCCTTTATGACCTGCCTGTTTGACAACTTGTCTTTTTGGTTCAATTTGACTTACTTTTAGCAATGTAGCATTCCCATATCTCAGCAATTAACTCAGTGAGTATAAAGTTTTAATTATCTGTAGGAATAATGGGAAAAACTAACCAGAATGACGCTTGAACACAGATGGATGCGGCTTCCAGAAACATCACTGCGAGCATTAAGAAATGATCTGTAAACCAAAGTTTATCTTGAACGTGTAAACAGCAATTAGCAAGACATCAAATGCCCCACGGCCATTAAAATGTGAGGATAGAGCATCGATCAACAGCTTGCACACAGATGATCTGACTCATGCCGTTCTATGCATCCAGCTGGAATTTATGAGGTAAAGAAATAAGTTTAAAGGAAAAACCCATCATCCCAAGCCATTGAGAAAGCCTGCTTATTTTCAACTGCAAATTAAGCATGATAATTGCAGGCTTACGAGGTGTGCAATTTGAGCGAGTGGACAAAAACTCACTTGTTTATTTGTCTGTGTAAGTTTGGTGCCATGCTCTGAAATTAGCTAATTACCTATGCGGTGTAAAACAAATCCTCTTTCTTTTAAAATCTCCTAAATCAGACATAATTGAAGACTTAATCTCCTCACTCAGAGTAAACTCACTCTAAAGCCACCTTTACTTTTAGCCAAGTCTACCTGACGCCCATTCATCTCGAACCAAATTGAGGTATTTTATATGTGTATGTTTCTCCTGAAGGCAGTTAAATAGAGAACGGAGGACGGAACATTTCGCAGAACTGCAGTGGGTTAATGGCGTTTCCTGACATTTTACTTCTTCTGTGTTCACGTGTAGAAGACATGGGGAGTCATTTACAGCATGAGGAATCCCGATAATTGTGTGTAATTAAGCCTGTCACACTGAGGATGTCGTGCTCAGGTTGTCTGCTGCCCCTTTGTTGACTGTGGTTTCCAGAATTTTTTTCGGAAAAGTCTAGTTCTAAATAAAGAATAACGGTCCGAAAACAAAATGACTAAGATGTTGGTAAAAATACCCAAAAGCCACGTCTTCTCAGAATAGATATTACCTGGAACATCCAAACAACTACATTTCATCTCTAAATACATCACAACTAAAGTTTCTTGTCATGTTGACTTTCAACCGTTGTTTTGACTCCAGTAGCTTAAATGAACATGCAAAATGCAGCATATATTCCACTATTATGTTTGTGAGATGAGTTTGTGCGCACATAACCCAGTATAGATGCTGGCTGGATGCATGAGGAGGGACTGTGTGTCTGTTTGTAATGATGGAAAGATCTGAAAAGCAAACAAACCTAAAAGTCTGACACACATGAGTCTGGATCCGGGCACGGTGTGTCGTCCTTGTCCTTCGCAGTGCTGTCCAATAAATGACTTACATAATAAGGCCTGCAATGTCCTTGAGAAGTCACTTTGACCAGAATGGATGAGTGAAGTAATACTGACAGAGTTACTAAGTACAGTGGTGTCTATTGTGTAAGTACTTACACAGTTTTCCTAATGGGATTATAAAAGTATCTTCACTCTTGTTTTGAGGCCTCTTCCCAGAAGGACTTGTAATAAGTGGAACTGTAGAGTAACTAACTTTGTTCTTCCACTAACAACAGTACAAGAGCAGCAATGAGGTCAAAAGTCAGTGCTGTGTCTCCCAGTAATTCCAAACCTTTTTGACTTGTGACCCTTTAAAATGACAAAAAAACAGGTAACAGGCAAGCGGCAATCTCCATGACTGTGAACTGAAGCCAATACAAAAGTGCCAAAAACTGCAGTTCAGGCTACAGAACGTGTATGCATGTTTGGGGTGTGCTGAATTAGTGGACATTTGACCTGTGGGATATTTTACACATCATAAAAGTATTTCTTATAATTAGTATGGCAACCTCAATGGCTGCGCAATGAAGCCAACACCCAAGTTCCAAAACCTGCAGTTCCTTGAATGTCCACTTGAGGCTGGCTATAGAACGAGTCAGTCTCCATAAGCCCCCATGTGAAAATGTCCAACTTCACAGCAGAAATAAACATGTTTACAGCCTGGTACAAAAAACTGTTTTGGTCTCTATAGCTATGATTTCCTCGTTCATGATAACTGTGCCATTACAGATGGCTTGTTTTGAGCACCCAGACTTCATTCAGCTCACCTCAGATCCCCCGGGAGGCGGCAGAGGCAGGACTGCCAAGATGGCGGTGGCCAGAGCCACCAAACTCTGGGATTCACAATGGCTCTTCTGAAACCTATGGGTGATGTCATGGATATGACGTCCATGTTTTATACTGTCTATGGTTACAGGTCACATGTATGTGTTAGCGAGTAGTGCAACTAGAGTGACGTAAAACTGAACTAAAATTGAATATTTCCTTTTCTGGTTGTAACAAAAGAGTCATTTCCCTTTTGTATTTATCTTTCCTTAGGCCTCACACAATATAATACACATAGAATGTATTCCTCTCTACTTAAATATTGAATGTACATATACACAAAGTAAGTATCATTATGTGATATGAAGGGCTAATGGAAGAGATAGAAAGTCATTTTTTCATTCAGACACTTGAACCACTACAAAGTGCTTTGAGCTCTTGTCAACGTGCTGATACCTGATACGATCAAATTTGGGAAAACTCAGCAGGATCATTACTGAAGTTTAAAACCCAGGCGTTCTCTGGTGGCTAACATTGTATCAAAGTGTGACTTTTATTATAAATGGATTTGACAGCCTGAATAAGATTTAAATTGCAATACTGAAAAACACCAACCAACTTTTTCCATCCTGACCTTTGTTCAGTATTTGCATGCTGTGCAATTTCCTGCAATAATAGTCTCATTTTGCTCATTAGCATGCTAGGAAATGTGGGTATTATGGAAGTTATTACATATTTTCCTGTATTGATTTTGTTGACAAATTTGAGCCTCAATAGATGTGATCAACAGGTTTGCCAGCTTTTCCCTTGAAGTTTCCCACCCGTGGTCACGAAAGGTGTCAAAGTTAGTTTGGGAACGCAACATAAACATAGAGATTGATGGCAAAAGTGCTTTCATTTATGTATTTTAGTCTTATTATGGCAGGCTATTGAGCAGGGGTGGGAAAGCTGGAAAAATCTGCTCAATCACACATGGACATCCAGTAGAAATATATTCTTAAAAAAAAGGCCAAAGTGACGTTTGTGACCATGTAACAACCAAATGCAGAGAAAAACCACAACTAGTCCCGGGTTTGTATGGGCCATTTGGTGGGTAATTTCATAAAACAAGTTGTTTCTGCTGCAGCCCAGCCCGTCTGTAGAATGTCTGCTGATGGAAATGTTAAACGAGCGGGCGTCAACGTCAGTGGAGAACAAGAAGGAAATAAATATTATGCTAACTGTTTGATAGGAATGCATGCAAGACTAGTGTGAGGTCCCAAATTGTGATTTGCTTTTTCTTATTTGACCCGCAATTGTGTGGCAGAGAGCAAGTCAACACACATCCAGGCCTACATTTCTCAAAGACCAGTTGTACGTCAGTGGCTCGGTTCCCAACCATAATTCCCATGAGAAATCATTTATTCCACTGTTTAGTATTGATCTGCATTTTAGAAACATTTACCGCCTGGCAACTCTGTTTAGTGTGTAAACTGCAGGGCAAACAAACCCAACCACATAACATGATGCCCTTTAATGAGGCCTGGGTTGTGCTGAAGAGTAACAGCCGATCCTATAATCTATGTTAACTGTCTGTCAAGCAAAATCCCCATCAAAATGAACTGCAGTGTATAATCATCACAAAGGGTTTTTTAAGAACTGCACTATTTCAGATGTTTGCATTCATTTTTTTTTCAGTTATTGATTGGTCTGTCAAAAACACGACGTCCCTGACATGTCATTTTGAAAACGCTGTATATTTTTATACTGTGACTGTTTTACTCTTATTGTTTTTCATTTCATTTCATTCCTGTATTTAGGTTTTTATTCTCGGTTTCACGTGACATTGGTTTTGAGAAGCATAAGCTGTTGGAGTTGTTGTGATTATTATTTGGTGATACAGGATTTAAAGTGTGTTTGAAGTGTGCTGAATTAGAATTAGGCATTTGAACTGTGGGATATTCTGCACATCACAGCAACCTCTATGACTATGATATGAAGCCAACGTGCAACTGCCAAAAACTGCAGTTCCTCGAATGTCCACTTGAGGCTGGCTACAGAACAAGTCAGTCTCCATATGCCCCCATATTAAAATGTCCAACTTCATAGCAGAAATAAACATGTTTACAGCCTGGTACAAAAAACAGTTTTGGTCTCTGTGGGTAATTTCCCTGTTCATGACAACTGTACTGAGTCTGAATTTTTATATAACTCACCTGTTCAAATTATATTGAGGCTTAAAGTTATGCATAATTAACAGTGCGGGTGCCATTAGAGGTCGCTTGTTTGAGCAACCAGGCTTCATCCACTTCACAAGAGACACATTACAAATAATTAGGCCAAGATATCCTGACTTTTAATCCTGTAAAGATTCAAAAAATGGTGAAACTAAAGCAATTTAATTGCACCGTTAAGGAGCTTATTATGCAAACTGATTTGGAAAAAAACAAATGCAACCAAAGATTAAATAAATAAGAAATGAAATGAAATAATTAATGAAATAAGTAAATAAATCTAAATAAATAAATGAAATAAGTAATTAGATGCAACATAGTAATGTAAAGGCATGTAGAAACAATTGTTTAATATACAGTATGTAGCTCTGGAGAAGCTCTGAGAAAATAACCTGATGTCATCAGGATTATCTTGGAATTTTGAATGGAAAGCCTGTGTTACAAACATTGAGTTTGAAAGATAGCATGATGAGCATTATGGGATTTGTCACTTGATCCATACTAATTTGTTAAAGGAAGGATATCTTGTTCTCTGCTGTGTCATGAATTTTACATCTAACCATTTGATATATATATAGAGACTGATGTTATAGAGGCTTGTATTCTGTCTCCGCTTTGCTAACATTCGAGCCAAACCGCTCCACATCCATCTTTCCTCCTCCCTTGCCCACTTTCCCTCCTCCTATCTCGTCCCTTCCCAAAGCTCATTGCCCCATACTCACACCAGCTCACCCCACCTGCCCCACCCAGCTCCACTCCTCCCCACCTCATTTGGCTACTTGCCTCGCATCTCAGTCTCCTCCACCCTTCCTCCTCTCCCCTTTTTCCTCCCCTCTTTCCTACACTCTACCCAACCCTTACCTTACCCCGCCCATGGCTACAGCTTGGCTGGGACCGTTGCCCTGTGGTGCCCGGTGATAAATGAGAGCTTTCACACTCAGGGTTTGTCCTGGCTGCTGGGTTGGTGGGGAGCGGATGGCACTGCAGAATTCTTGATGAGCGTTTGCAGAGTTACTGAGATGAAGATGGGGAAGGAAGGAGAGAGGGATGTAGGAATAGAGGAAAGGAGGTAGGAAGAAATGGTGAAAGAGTAGAGGAAGAGGAATGGAGGAAAGTACTGTATTGGCCTGAATATATGACAATTTATTTTCTTGAAACTGTTGCTTTGTGAGTTATTTGTAGCCTTAATGTTACTCAGGTAACAAGTTGCTTTAAGTCTGTTTCATAGTGGTTCTGTCAGAGACAAGACAGAACACACAGCATCTCCCTCTTCTCCAGCATTCGCTCGTAGTAGGAGTAAGATAAGCTACTATGATCAAGGGGACGTTCTTTCTCATGACAACACAGGAGCAGAATAAAGTATGTTGGTAGAGAATATACTTGGCAACAATAAAGGTGGCCCTAGCTGACCACTTGTGAATTTTGCTGGCAATATGGCAAGTTAGAATAGGTCGAATATGGTTGGCTTGTTAAGATCATGTAAAACTTGGAAGAGAACTATGGATACGTAAGTTAAATAATGTTTATTTATGCGCAGTGCTGTATTGAATATTAAATATGCTTCTTGCAGGACAATACATTGGGTTTGAGTTAATCCAGGTGAGATCACCTCCTCTTTTAAGTGCTCCACAGGTGTTTCAAACATTTAACACGCCCCTGGCATGCATTAATATTATATGTGAACATAATTCAGTCATATCCGTATATATTTAGGCCTATGCTAATGGGTAAGGCCTAGCTGTTGAGCAGGGTAAAGCAAGAGGCTTTTTTTGACAGAGAGGCACCAATGGGCTTCCTGGAAGGTAGGTTCCTTCAAGGATTGGAGCCCAAAGCAGACAAAGTTCTGGTGTGGCACACATGTATCACTGTTCTGCAATTACTTGGCTGATAAAGGGTTTAATCGGGAGCTCTTACGTAGACTTTCGAGGTAGATTTATGGATTCATTGGAAAAAAAAGACATTCTTTATTGTCTATTTTGGTGTTGGTTTACTCGTCTAGTCGCTTCGTCTGAACTGACTAAGGTGGTCTTGACTACTGTCTGCACTCAATTCCAGAAATGTAATGGGCATCACTTGTGCCAGGTCATTCAAGCAGCAAATATAAAAGCTCAGCTTACACTGAGGCGTTTCGGCAAAAAGCAGCACGTCTTCATGAATCCAGACATGCAGGTCGAAGCTTCTCCGTCTTGCAATGCACAATTTGGCAACAAAATTGCTCCATAAATTTACTAGAATGCAGGAAAACAGTTTGAAACATGATCTGGGGGAAGATCCCGTGATACTGTGGTAGGATCTGGTCTCTCGATTTCTGCTATGTGGATTTAACAAAGTAGATTAAGAAAAGAGGAGTTCTGAGAGGGCGGGCGTTGACACTGGAATGGAAACAGGACAAGGACAAAAAAAAAAGCCTAACAGAGGATGAAGACAAGTAGAGAGACAGAGAAACAGAGAACAGGAACCAGCCAATTGACTTTTATGTCGTCTGGCTGTGTGTCTGGTCCATTTGTGGTTCTGTTCGGCATTCCTCAACAGACCACTACGGGCCGCAGCACCAGCAGCACCAAGTCACAGGAGAGAGCAGGTGTGTATGTCTGTGTGTGTCCCATGGTCTTTATTTCAACAGGGAATATTTACGCACCCGTGTCTGCTTCATCCCACTACACTTCCACTGTGCACAGCGTGAAGTGGATTTATGGATGCTCTCCGAGCTTTTGCATGACTTGTTCGCTTCACCAGCCATTCTTTTCCAACCACCAATTTTCAATTCTGCAGCAAATTTCAAGGCACGTCCCTGTACAGAAGGTGGTCACAGCGGTCACACAGGACTGCAGGGATAAAGGGCAGAGGAAAACCAAAAAGAAAGCTGTCCTGCTGAAAAGCTCACAGCCAGGAAACACAGGATAATAAACCTTCCATAGTGTTACAGCATAGTGTGTCTTTTTCTTTCTACACGTGTGTTATGTGTGGCTGCATCACTGCGCTTCCTGTTATTCTTCCCTTCAGGTCTAATTGACATGATCTTCCACCAACCAGTCAGCCTCGGTGCCAGGGTGGATGTGTGTGTGTGTGTTGGATGTGTGTCACCAGTGTCGCGCTGCTCTTTAAGCTGCCGGCTTGCGACTGTCCCACCGGGTAACCGCTGGCAAAAAACACATGGCATAACACAAACACTGAGGCTGTAATCAGGCCAGCAGACTAGTATAGTATAGGACCGCACTGGGGATACAATATTTACCATACTGTAATGTGTGTGTGCATATGTCTGCCATCCAAGTACTATGGAAATAGATGGGTGTACATCTGGTTGTGATGGGAAACGGTGGCTTTCACCACTATAGTGGCTTGGCAACTGGCTTCCTGAAGCTGGAAGGAAAATGGGAGTGTGTGGGAAATGTAGCGTTGGAATGGAAACACACGATTCCATAATTCAAGTTCATGCAACGCTGCTGGCACTAATGCTTAATCATTTTTATAATGATGATGCTCACCAATATCGTCCAAAACTGTTAACCTGACTATCAAATAACAAGTTTCATCTCAGGATGGATCTCTCAAGACTTTTTATTCATTCTTTTCAATAGTAAATGGTAAATGTTTCTAGTCTTCTGACCACTCAAAGCGCTTTTACACTACATATCTCATTCACCCATTCACACACATTCATACACTGATGGCATTGGCTGCCATGCAAGATGCCAACTGCTCATCAGTTTTGTGAGCTAACCATTCACACACGTTCACACACCGATGGTGCAGCCTTTGGGAGCAATTCGGGGTTCAGTATTTTGCCACTTTGACATGCAGACTGGAGGAGCCGGGGTTCGAACCGCCGATCATCTGATTAGTGGACGACCTGCCACAGTATGAAACACCATACACCAATTCAAGACAAATTAAGGTTTTACACTAGCAATATACAGCGTGCTATGTGGCATTACCAGGCAGTAATATTGGATATCAAAGTGACTATAAACACTTGTTTCTTCACATATTTGGACGACATGTTGCAGGGAATAGTTTATTTCAAGCAATAGGGCCTCATAGGCCTCCATGGAAAGATCTTGTCTTGAATGATGAGCATTTGAGATCAGACACGTCCAACTGGGTTGAGACATTAGGGTTGCTGATGGCAGGATTATATATCCCATCTAGCTTGCCACATGAAAGCTGGAGGAAGTGGCACGTAAAAGAATGTCTGGGCTACTTTACTTGCCCTCATCCATCCATCCATCCATCAATCCATCCAATGGATGATTCTCTACTATTGTCATGGTCACATGGTTGTCATTTGCCCTCACTGGTTGATTGCGAAATGTCAAGGCGGCAGGTCTTTTAATCATGAGCCTGTCAGGGGCATCACTAAGGAGAAAGAGAGGGAAAAGATGTGCTGTCGCGTAGTGACAAACTCCTCCATGAGATAAAGTTTATAAAGACACAGCAGACTAATATATAATCTCTGTAATAAGATGAAATATGTAGATAATGTGAACAGAGTGACTGCCATATACATGCTCAGTCTATACGGAGTCCCTCTTCGTTTGGCACTTCTGTGATTTATTGAGGAAGGTGCAGCTTGACTTATTTTCCCACTTTTATTGCTAAGTTCAAGTTCACACTGTTAAAGCTGGGATTTCTTCCTCTGCTCTCTCCTCCATTCATCCACCCATCCCTCCTGCTTTCTTGTCCTGACCCCGACACTTCCTGTTCCTCTCCTTCTTCTTCACGGCCGTCCTACACATCCGACATTTGACCTCTCCGAGTTCCATTTCGAATTGTGGGGCCATCGTCGCCCACCCGTTTTGGGAGAGCCCGATAAAAGAGTGGCAGGGAAAGTGGATGAAAGAGGCCTTGTCCTGAGTGAAGATTAATTGAAGTGGACAATGGGACAGGACCTCCCCTTCCTTTGCCTCCATTCATGAGCCGAGTCACAGGTCGCCTTTAGATGTGTCATTTCGGAGAGTTAAATGGCTGCTGCATAGCCAGTAGCAGTGGCACATGTGTGGGTAGGAATTATTTGTCATAAATCAGTAATTTGGAGGAGTCAGGCTGAGTGTGATTCATTCATTCACATGGAAATGACTTTTCTTATTTAAACTGTGAATCCCTATCTCTGATGCCCAGTGTCATGGTTTGATTTTCTTCATCGTGTATATATGTGTATTGATTCACAATGTTTTTTTTCAAATACTTATGGTTTAGAAGACTAAAATGTTTTATTTATTTATTTATTTGTATGTATGTCTTAAGGCCTGTTTGTACTTATTTAAAGGTTCAGTGTGTAAGATTTAGATAAGTGACATAATATGCCTAACTGTGTTTTCATCAGTGTATTATCTGAGAATAAGAATTGTTATGTTTTTGGGTGGAGGGCTGGGATGGGAGGTGGGTGTTGGGGTGTCGGGGTTTTATTGTGTGAAGCACTTTGTGTTACATGTTTTGTATGAAAAGTGCTACACAAATAAAGTTTGATTGATTGATTGATAGAAGCCACTAAATCCTACACACTAGCACTTTAATGCATATTTAGCCCCAAAACCACTTTTTTGTGACTTTTTCATCATTTATTTTGGAGCATTTATAAAGTTTATACTCTCAACAGCAGACATAAAAGTGTCCAAACGTCTTCATTTACATGCTTATCATTGCATTTCAAACTTTAAAAGGTACCCTGTGGAGTTTTTGAGCAGTTTTTTGAAGTCATGCTTTGATGGATGTGCCCCAGCTTACTGTCAACATGATACACATGCCCGTGTTCATGCCAGTGTTTTCACATCACTCCACTGATTGACATTTTGTAGTGGCAATGAGCTGAGAAATGTAGCAGTGAGCAACCAAAGGTACAGAAGAGGAAGACAGACAAGCCAAGATCGCTAATAAACATGGTTAGGAGTAATGCAGGTTCAAAAATATGCAGCGAAACTGTTTAATGGGGAAGAAGATGCTTCTGTTAGGCCTCGGGATGAAGACACTGCATTTCGGTGAGAAACTTAAATGTGAATATGTTTTTTGCTTTTTAGAAAATTTCACAGGGTACCTTTAACTTCTTTTCTTGGTCTAAGCGGCCCTTTAACATTTACTTTTGAGTTCTGGTACACAATTTGGACTCGATTGGTCTCAGTAAAGTTATGGGTTTCAAGCCATTTCATAAGGTCAGGCTTGAGTATGGTTCAAATTTAATTACTTTGGATTTTTTTTTCTCTTTCTCTCACTGTGCTGATCAACAAAACCCATGTGTATCGTGTTCAATGTGCGGTGAAAGGAGGAAAAGAGACTGGCGAGCTAACGGTCAGTCATGGATGAAATGGAGCAAAAATTAGCTTCTGATCTAGTGTTGGGTTTGGGTCATAAATTTGAGTCTGCTCTTAAAGACAGCGGTTCGGGTCTACGCCTGTATTTCCACAGTATGGTACAAAAAGACAAATTAGCTCTCCAATGTCTTGAACGTCTTTCTTTTTAAATCGTTCTCTTTTGTCACAAAGCATAATTCCTCATCGCAGCACTTCAAAAGCAGCCTCTCTCTGCTTAGTAACTTTTCATGCAGACAATAATGTAGAGTCAGGATGGGGTTTGATTCGCTACCCTCGTGACTATTCAAAGGAAAACTATCCGCACCTCTGTGGCTGGCTCATTTGCAGCTAATTAGACAGCATGTGACTGATTCAAGCCTGTTGTAAACACTATCGCATCTGACTCCCATTACAAAGCAGAAATGAAATAAGCAAGGACCTGAGTGGGAACCAGCAGTAGCAGAAGCAGCGGTCGCACAGGCCCTGCGACGCTTTCGCTACAATGCAACGCTGATGTGCCGCTCTACATCATGAAGTACTTTACAGCCACTAATTAACACACACAGGCGCTTTGGTTTCTGCCTCAGAAAATATACAAATTAGAAAAACATTTCCACTTGTGCACAGGCAAGACTCGCCTGACGGGAACGGCCTCACAAATCACTCGTACGGGCTTGCGAGCGGCGACTAGCAATTTGCCTCCAGATCGAGGGGTGCCTGCTGTGTGTGTGTGTGTGTGTGCCTACAGGTCCCAGGAATCACACACGTGCACCTCAACGCACATTTCTAAACCCTAATCATGAGATAAACAATAGTAGTCGGACAGAGAACACAGCCATTCCTAAGACAACTCGACCGAAAACAAATATATTGGAAACAAAGCAGACACACATCCGTGCACTCCTTTTTTTTCACAGCTCCAGTTGCTCCATTCCCCGACACATCATTTATTCTCTCTTTCAAGCTGACCACTGAGCAGCTGTTATGAGTAACGCTACATAGCACTGAGCTCCTGGCTGCGACCCCCCCCCCCCCACACACACGGCGCAGATTCGCAGAATGAACAGATGACTAATTAAAAACACAGCAAAGAGTGTGTAATTAATGAGTCCATTAGGTCTAGGTAATCTCAGAGATCCAGTATTAACAAACTGTGAGCAGGCTGGGGTGGAGGTGATTAACAGTGTGGTCACAATCGCTCTAATTAACTACACAACCACAGTCACAACCAGATTCGGCGCGCATATGTCAGTGTTTCTAGGCTTCTTTTTTTCATTGTTTTGAGATGACACAAACTGTACGTGAGAACTGCGACATGATGCATGTGTGTATCTTTTAAGTCCGTGGATTTGCTTGACACTAAAAACAAAAGTCCAATCAGTGAACTTGGTGTGATGTAACACAAATCTCTGGCGTCCCTCAACCACCAGAACGTTCTTTCTAACACATGACAGCTGAAAAAAAAAAAACAAAGAGAGCAAACCTCAGTTTTTCCACATAATTCATGTAAAGTAAACACGTTCTTAGCCCTTCATAATAGGCCTTTATAATGGCTACATTTGTAAGACAGTTAACTAAATAAATAATTCAGCCAATATTTCATATCACTCCTGGTGACTGATTTTAAGAAAGGAATATTAATGAATGCAGCCAGGAATCTAACTCTTACAGGAAAAATTAAATGGACCGCAGTGCAAAAAAAAAAAAAATCTAGGAGAGTTTGTCCTGGTAAACAGCCCCAGAGATCCGTCAAGCGTGTGCTCTTGCATTCATTCTCCGTGGAGGTGGTTTTATCTTATCAGAACCATCTGCCAGGTCTGCTCCTGTTTTGTCCGTAGAGATTGGAAAGAAGATAAGGTGGGCCAAAAACACTTCACAGTGTAAAGAAGCCTGCCTCCTGCTGCCTGGAGAGCTGCTTTCATCTCTGCAGCTCATTTATACAGCACTTCCCTGGCTCACGACCCGGGTATGATGCAAAGACAGTGGGTAGGAGACTTAATGAATTCCTTTTGTTTATCTTACGTCAGTGTGTGTGTGTGTGTGTGTGTGTGTGTGTGTGTGCGCGCTTGCGTGCATGCACTCGCTTGTTGTCCAGTGTCTATGTACGCATTCAGAAATTCCACTTTTCACTTCACGTTAGCTGGACACTTTTTTTTTTCGCAGTTTGGAAGAGGAACTGTTTGGATAAAAGTTTTACTCTCTTTTGGGTAACTGAGACACTGGGAATTACATGGTTATTGGTTGGAAGTCATCAGGGTTACAGCTTGTTTTTTTCAGTTTCTAATTGGAAATAAAAATATTGAAAAGATCTGGGAATTTATAGGTGTTTATTTTGAATGCTAAAACTGTCTGAGAGTCAGGGCTGGTGTTCCAAAACTCTTAGCAAAGTCTTAGTGTGACTCCTAAATGCTTACTTTAAAGGACCAGTGTGGAGGATTTAGTGGGATCTGGTGGTGTAAATTCTGGTTGCAACCCCTTGCCTCATCCTCTTCTTACTAGTGTGAAGGAGAAACTACATTGGTCCCAAAAAACATGCACAAAAAATGCAAAAGGCCAATATCTAGAGCCGGTGTTTAGTTTGTCCACTCTGGGCAACGAAAGCAATGTGGCGTTTTAACAATGGCGGACTCCGCCTCAACATAAAAGGCTGCATGTAAATACAGCCTCCTGAATCTTACATACTGGACCTTTAAGGACTACATCAAAATCTTCATAAAATGTGCTTCCTCAAGCACCAAATCAGCCAATAGCAGGCCTCTAAAGCCTATGTGAGATCAACATGGCATCCACACTGTATAAGAAAATGCTCAATTATTTAAAAAGAAGAACAGTTAAAGAATGATACAGGTGATACTCAACTGTGTAGTCCCTATAAAATGTTTTATATGTGAAGACACTCTTTCCACAGTAAACACAATGAAGTTTACTGACAAGTTTATTTACAATAATAATATTAAAGGATTTATATTAATAAAAATCATCAAGTTTTCAGTGAATGTAATAATTATTGCATGTTTTATCACTGACAGAAGTGGGTTTAATGGGTTTAATGTGAACTTGGTACTGGGACAAATGTTGTATCATGATACCATCATACATTTTCAGACTATGCAAAGTGAATAGCTGCTGCCTCTGCTCACTCATAACTAACTTATTTGGAGATCTTTTAAATTATTGGGGAGGACAGACCAAATCCTAACACTGAGTGGCTTTATACACTTTATACCAGGCCAGAAAAAGGAATAATACCGCAAAAGTGGAGATGAAAATCTGATTTTAAAACATCTTTTTATCCACTTAGAGACTCTGTGTATAATCAGCAGCTCATCTGCAATTTATATTCTCCAGCTTTCTGTTTTTTCCTTTGATTCATTAAACCTGGATAAAAATCTGTTTCTTTTTAAAGAATTGCAGTGTTTTACAGTAAAAGCCTGTAAAAAAAAAAAAAAACAGAATATACACATCTGTGCTGCTGCAGAGCATTGAGGAAACAAGCACAGTGCCTGCAGTAATGATACAGGATAAAATTCACGCGAGGGAACTTTCGTAAACCTCTGTGTGCTTGACTGAATATCTATGTGTTCATATACACATGTATGTATACACATGCATGTCATCTACCCATTTCCCCCATGGGAGCGACATGGAGTGTCAGTCTACGAGGCTGTCAGTGCCTGCTCACCGACAGCCTATAAGTTCCCCTGGTTCCCTTTTGGAATAACAACCACCCCCTTATTGAATAACCTCTGTTTCACCTAACCCCTCGGTGCGCCCCTCGTCTCCCTCCAAAAACCAAATCTATGCTTAATATGAGCCCGGTTAGCCCCGTTATTGATAAATCCACGTTCCTTACCCCAGCCGCTACAAATTACCATATTATAGGGCTTACAGGTATTAGTTTTGGGAGGCCCTGACCCAAATCAAACGAAGGATACTTGAATTGCTTTTGTCTGTCTGGGCAGGCGGTGATGGAGACACTGCCTGGAGTCAAGAAAATAGATACGGGGAGGACCAAACAGGGAGGTGGTGTAATCTGTAGTCACAATTGATCAATCTCAGGAGATTGCAAGAGGACTACACAATTCACCAGCCATATGCATTGTGATGTTTCTAGATAGTGTTACTGTAGCTATATCTACACTTATAGAATTATTATTATTAGATGAGAATTTACCGCCACAAACATTATTTCAAAGGCAGATGGAACAGGAACGGATCTAAACCCTTTAGACTCCTTAAAATGAAGCAACATCTATTTGTGATCCATGGTTTGCCTTTGTGTGGACATGAGATGTGAGAAGTTCAACCAAATAGTGATTTTCTTTCTCAAATAGTTAGAACTGTTTACAGGCTGAAGTACTGAAGTATTTATTATGTAGCAATCACTGCAACTGACTGTGCCCCATTAAAAAATAGGTTAACAAAAGCAACAGAACAATATTACAGAGACAAGTATTTCTTAATAACAAAAAAAGGTCCACCAGTTAGCCTTAGACAGCATTCAAACAAACCTAAATCTAAATTTGTCGAATATAAGAATCAGGAAATAACTTCTTATTTTGCTGATTAACCGGCTTTCTCAATGCCGGCGCTCCCTCACTCTCATTCACTGTCTATGTCCTTTGACCAGTGCTCGCTCTCTCTATCTCAAACCATCAGACACAAACCAAATTAAACTTCTTTGTGTCTCTATTTTGCAGTACAGACTGCAGGCCAGACTGAAGCCATGTACATGAAATAAACAAAGCCAGAACACAACAGGTAGAGTATCTCAGTTTAGTCCATGAATCCACCTGGATAGTCTCAGTTTCAGTGACATTTCAGGTTGACTGTGGAGGTTTGACCAGTCTGATAGTCTCACTGGCTGCCGCATTGGCTGTTGGGTTGTGTTTCACCAAAAGTTGAACCTGGCTCAACTTCTCTGCCACCGCAGGTCGCAGGTACCACCTATGGCCCACACCGACACAGCCAAATCCCACTACACCCACTCAGATGAATGGAAAAACCTGCGTATCCGGATGTGGATTTGGTCTGAATCCGGCCGAACTCAACTTCCAGGTTCAAACTAGCCTTCTAGCCCCAAAAACTGTTAACTAAAATGGTCACCTTCCAAAATGATAAACGTAGTGGCTACAAATGAGTGAAAAATAGTATAAACTAGTATTTTATCTAACATTTTCAGTTTTTAAGGTTTCATAAAAATAAGTTTAAAATATTTTAACTTGTAATATGTTATGTGACTAATTGTCACTTTTTGTGAGCATGCAAAACACTGAAAAATGTATCTGAATGTGTGAATAAAAATTGTCATTTGTGAATGTGCAAAAAAATATTCAGTGCAAAGTCAAGTAAGTTAGTAAAATGTTCCAGTTAAGGGATAACATTTCCACTGGCACTGTATGGGTGTGTGATTGACTCCTCTAATTGAAACCGACAACTAGTTTCACTGTAATTGCCTGGTAAAAAATACATTTTCTGAATAATCAATCAATTTTCTGGACAGGAAATCAGATTCAAAATGTTTGTTTGTTCCTTCCATGGAGATCTTGACACAGTTTGCTGTTGTGGATCTGTGCTCAGAAATTTTTCATAGCTACAAATGACATCTGTTTGCAGAAATCATTTTGTCAGTTCACATACAGATACATTCACAAACAGTGTGAAGTTGAAGAACATCTACAAGCTCACTTTCTTGAGTTTGAGATTTAGCTAGCTCTGCTGGAGAAGTTGTTAGCTCCTTTCACTATTCATACAAACAGATATACCTTGAATACGCACTTATATAACTAAATCTACCATACGGTCTGGCTGCAGTTACATCACCCGAGGGTGAAGACTGAGGTTGGAGCGACGAGTTTGCCAAAATAATAGAACCATCACTTCTCCACTATCAACACCTCCGTCTCCTGCAGAGGGATGGCAGGCAGAGGGGAAGTGAACGGTAAATACTTTGAGAAGATGAGAGACAGATGGTTGGACTACCGTAGGGAAGAACAGACTGATAAAGTCACAGTCATCTGTTCACTATAAAGCACTGAGTAACCGTTCAAAATTACAATTTCCTCTCAATTTATTCAGGTGAGGATTCTCTTACTCTTCTACACTGCATGCGTTTGTGAACTCTCTGGACTTACTGCAGTTTGGTAAAATGACAATACAAATTGTTCCAAACAGCAAACCTTTAATAGAAAAGTGGAACATTTTGGCAAATACAGATAGTTTAGAGTTAGATGAGAATTTATGTACCACTCACATGCTTGTGTGCTAAAAAGTGCTAAAAAGACTAGAAGCAAGTAACCTGGCACAGTGTAAAGTTCAAAAATAGACTTACAAGCAGCGCTACAGCTTAGCAATGAAAATGTTGATTTCCGTTTGTTTAATCTGCCCACAAAGTAAAAATGCCAAGTTCTGGTTTTATTGCTTATTGCAAAGAAATACAATTTCCTGTAACTTCCTGTAAAGTCACAACTTCTGTTGTTTAGATTTCTTTATGTGTACAGAATAAACCAACATGATGCAACAAGTTGTATCTTGTGGTAGACAAGGTGTTGGTAGATACATTTTTGCTCTTTGGAAAGAGACAGGCTAGTCCCCCCCCCCCCCCCCCGCTTCCACTATTTATGCTAAGCTAGGCTAATCGCCTCCCGGCTCCAGCTCTGCACCGAATACACAAGCATGAGTATGGTATCGATTTTCTCATCTAACTCTCAGAAAGAAAGCAAATAATTGTAATTTTCAAAAGATTCTAGGCTTAATTTGTTGTCCTGATCAGTAAATGTATATGTTCTTGTCCTCTCATAGCTCTGGGCTAGCATGCAAAGATAAATAAATATGAAACACATAAATAAAATGAACATATGGGTCAATCTTCAATTTCCTATAAAGGCAGATGTTTGATGGAGAAGAGCAGCAGAAGGCTGACAGATGGAGTATTAGGGAATTGGAAATAAAAATGAAAGTTAGCTGTAGGACAGAGACAAGTGAACAATAGGATTCAAGCAGACAGTAAAATGATAGAGCTGATGAGAGAGAGAAGAGAGAGAAGAAAGGGTTTTTCCTACATTGTAACTGTCAAAGTTACAACCAGCACTCATGGTTCAAACACCCACCGTCAACTCACTGCTTTATCCAATAACGATCTTGACAGTGTTGATATTTTACAGCTTGTCTTAACCCAGAATATGTGCGTCTCCTCTACAGAGACACATGCCTACCATCTACACAGCATGCCAAGGGTCACAGGGCAACAGGTAGGAATGCAGCGCCATGGGAGCGAACATAATGAAGTCATCACACTCAGTGGCTGTAAAATAATGGGGTCATCACTGCAGTCATCTTGCCTATTTGGATGGCATTCACTGTCAAGTTCAATAATGTCCCGCTGCGTGTTTTTGATTATTTGTCACTTATCAGTTTCAGGTTTGTTACCATTTCATTATAGCTTTGCAAAAAAAGAAACAAAACATTTTTCTTCCATTATCTGCTGCTCCAAATGCAACTAAGGGCTGGTCAGACTAATATTAGAACAGCTAAATTTGTGTCGAAATGAATTCTTCACAATGAAAGTGCTATGATAGGTGGATTTGTTTGCAGGCACAGGGTAAATCCACATAAAATGTTCATGTCAACTTTAAGTGTGGGAAATTTTGACCAGCAAATTATCAACAGCAAGATGACGATGGTTCTTCTTCATGCTAAGCTAGGCTAATCGCCTCCTGGCTCCAGCTCCACACTTAATGCACAAACATATGTGTGTGGTATTGATCTTCTCATCTAACTCACAGCAACAAAACAAATAATGTGTTTTCCAAAAATATGATTTGCAGAAAGTTATAGGTCAGGATTTGATGAAACAAATACGTCTTTTGAACAGACTGTGTAAGAACAAAACATACCGCTGCTGAACACTGTGTGTCCAAAGAGTCACACTGATTATTGTCTATGTGCAATTGGGAACCGGCAGCAACTAGACATTGACACTGACGCACTGCCCTGTGTTGTTTTACAACACACTCCCTTCCAGCATTATTGCCCCTCAAAACCAAGAGATTGGTTCTTCAATTATGTTTAAATAGCACCATGGTTGGCTAATGGATAGCTCATTAACTTTTGAATCAACTATTTTGAAAGTAGCCTCGGAATAAACAGCATGAACAATTGTTCCATTAGCAACTCAAGCTAATGAGCTTCCCAACCAAAAGTTGCAAAGCAGTTAGCATTAGCATTAGCTTATTAGCTTAGACATGGTGGAGTAAACGGCATAGTGGGCCTACAGAGAAAAAAGCAAAAAGGTTGCTGAATATTGTATGCTAGCATCTTCGATCTGGCTAGTGGTTAGCTCCCCAGCTATAGTAGTTCACCAACTAATCCATCGTTGAACTTCAGATCAAACATTTTGTGGGATTTTGCTTTGCCACTTTCAGGTGTGACCCTGCTATAATTATGGCCAAAGGGTACACAGTACAATACCCGCTCACAACAATCACACATACCAAATAGTGTGACATGTATAATGATGGTCATAGGGTCAGCGTCAGCCTCTCCACTGCTACCCAAATACCCATTGACAGTTTATGGAGCAGCCGTTTCCTTTGTGGTGACGTCGCTCTGACTCAGGCCTCTGATGACTCAGCATCCAATGTGAAGGTCTCATTAATTTAGTCCACTTAAGGTGATTTTCCAGTTAGGCTTGTTTTCTAATGAGGCAGGGCAGGGCAATTAGGTGATTAGGGTTATGGCAGCACTGTGCTTTTTTAGGCATACAGGAGTGGACGAATCTAACCCACTGTCTAAACTGTGAAGGAGTCATTAGATAAATAGATGACAACAAACTGAACAGAGTCAAGAGCTCCGCACTTAAAGGGACGGTTAATGTTTTAGTTCTGCATACTCTGTCTTTGTAATCGTGTGGCCGCAGCCATCATTATAACTATACTTTAAGCTAATAGGGTGGCATAAAAACCTGTCAAATGTGAACTGCTGCCTCGATGAAACTGTCGAAAAAGGAAGGGAAGACTGAGTGAGGAATTTCAGCGGGCTCCAAAAAGTGAGGAAAAACAAAAAAAAAAAAAGGCAGACTTGTGAAAGAATAGAAAAGCAGCAGCAGGTTTCCTTTCAGTGTCTTAGCAACCTATATTTGTTACTCTCTGTGCGTAAACCTCATTTCTGTGGTCAGTACACGACCAGTCACCTTGCCGCCCGCTCTCACTTTTCAGCACCTTGCACACATGTCTAGACCCAAAAGGTGTCAGCAATGGGTTCAGTGAGTGACTGTGTGTGTGCCTGTGGCCAATGATTCATCTTGCCATTATTGTACCACATGGAAACATGGTGCTGAAAAGCATTGGCTGGGTATCGGCTGACAAGTCGACCCCGGAGTGGTTGCACTGAGGCTGACCCGGCAGCCACTTTGTATGAATCCCAGGGGGATAGTGATTGATTCAATCAGCACATCACATATATTTTGCAATGTTGATGCGATTGTAAAGAACAACATACAGGGTACTGAAGTTCATCATCAACATATACAATCGCAAAAAATCCACACAGATTATGCAAAAAAATATATAAATAGCTACAAACTGTCAACCTGGTGTATCTAAGTAAGTAAGGGAATGGTGGTGTTGTCATGTTTCACAAATACTTCCCCATAATTGCAAATAAATTTAAGCATGGGTCACAAGTATGGTGTTTACTTTGATGGATTTATTTGCTAGTTGTTGAAGGCAGGAGGATCAGAGGATGACTCAACTTTCTTCATTCATTATAACCATGCTCCTCTTCAACAGTAGCGGATCTCGTAGCAGCAGCAATTTAATGTCAAAATGTGCAGTGGGTGAATTTTATAAAGCGGATTGCAAAACTCTCAGTTTATGTTCACACAAAGCCCTTCTGTCTGTTGATGAGACTGTCTTAGAGGTAGTTCATACAGCTTCTGTGGGTCACAGGCTGGCCTGCAACTGAAAGATCACAACATCGAATTGTCGTAGAAGAAGACACTGAATCTCTACAAGCATATCTATGCATTGAAAAAAGCTCCGGACTATGAAGATAAATCCTAAATATGAACCGATATATACTCTAAATGATATATATATATATAAGTACAAAGTAGTTCCAGTAGTTGCATAAGTATTTTCTCGGGCAATGGAGTGTACATTTGGGTTGGCTTGGTTCATGTTGGTGTTGTCAACGCCAGAACTCAGTCCTGCCCCTGATAGCCCTGACGGAGTCGTTTTGTCTCACTGTTACCGTCACAGAAAATTCAGGTAAGGGATTTACTAAATAAAATAGTGTCTGAAAATGAGACGGAGGGAAAGAAAAAGAGAGTGAAAGAAACATTACGAGACCTCTCCCTGTGTTTACCTTTGCAATTTTGTCCAATTTGTCTAAATTGCTTAGCTGACCTCTCAGAAAAAAAAGCATATGCTTAATGTCAAAAAGCAGCAAAATATGACTGATCACCTTCATTTTGTCCATTTGGCTCCTTGGCGCAAGACTCTAAATTGTGTATTCTTTCCATGGCGCCAAACCACCCGCCCTGCATTTAATTAATTTCCTCTTATTTATATGGCTAAAACTTTACAGCAGTTTTTCTTTAGGTAACGTAGACTTTCCTGTCTTTGGAAGACCCAGACTGTTGGAGCTTTGGTTAATCATCATTTACGGTCACTTAAATTATCTAATTTTGTCCGTCTCAGTTTTTGTCACTGCTGAATTGAAGGGGGGGTTTTTTGGCATGAAAAAATGAAGCAGAAATTAATTTGTCAGGATCAGATTGTTAGAAGATGAAATTACTGCCATCAGGACCAATCGGAGAGTAATGCTGGTGAACGTTCCTCATGGCAGGGTAATGAGCAAAATGGCTTTTATACCGCATTCGGGAGGGCAAAGATCTATCCCAATTTCCTTGTTGATTTGGCTTCCCATGGATCATTGCTTAGTAGACCTACTGGAGGAAAGTTAAGGCAGGAAAGAGAAAAAAAATGTCACCACTATCAAGAAACCAAGGGTATTTCTAAAAGGTAGCATTCATGTTTGAAGCGCTGCGTCAGGTGTACAAGTTGCAGATACGATCTTAATGTAATCCGCTAATTTGGAAAAGCAATTAGAACACAAATAACCGAGTCACATTTACTTTATTTAGAGATGAGAATTGGCCTGAGTGAAACTCCTGAACATGTACTCTTTTTAACACAGCATGTCAGCTTCGGGTTTTAATGCATACAGCACAAACCACATTCCTGTCTCCTTTTCCCTACGTTCAAGCCAAAAGGTAGAACATGTTTTCTTTCTCTCCTTCATATTTAATACAGCTCTGTGCTTGTTTACCTGAAGGCTCCGGCCTTTCCCGTAAGTGAGCCGTCAATCCATCATCTCCACGGTGGGTAACCAGACCAGGCCTGTTTCCACTGGGGTGGAAGCCCCTCTGTAGAGGGACCTGGGTGGGCATGGAGTACAGGGCCAGAGTCTGGGGGGGTGGGGGAGGTTGAGAGTAGGTCCGCATGGCTGGGAGGGAGGAGAGCTGCGAGTAGTCATGTGATGAGGGAAGAAAGGCCGACATCAGCAGAAATGCTTTTTGATTGCGTTATGAGTTTGACAACCTTTTAAGTGTCTAAGGTGATGGTCGTTCCCTGGAATTTAGTTTGCATGCGTGTGGATGTGAGTGGAAAGACTGATGACGCACTAAAAGCAACAAAGGGATGGCAGTCGGCTGTTTGGGGCCGCAATCCAGACAATAAGAAATTATTGAAAGGGCTGCAAAACAATGCTGATATGTAAACAAGCAAAAGTTGTGTCTACATTTGGTGTATTGTTGCGGCCTAACCATAGACCCACCCATAGGTTTCTGAAAAGCTGTTTTGAACCTTTGAATGTGGTGCGTTGTCGCCATCTTGGCGGTCCTGCCTCTGCTGCATCCCGGCTAATCTAAGAATGGGCAAAGACGTGGGCCAAATGATGCCTGGGTGTTCAAACAAGCCATCTGTAATGGCACCTACCTGTCAATCAAAGCGGCAATGCTGTTAATTAATAATAAATAACGTTAAGCCTTAATATAATTTGAATGGGTGAGTTATATAGAAAGTAAAAGTCAGTACAGTTGTCATGAAAGAGGAAATTAGCTGTAGAGACCAAAACAGTTTTTTGTACCAGGCTGTAAACATGTTTATTTCTGCTGTGAAGTTGGACATTTTAATATGGGGGCTTATGGAGATTGACTAGTTCTTTAGCCAGCCTCAAGTGGCCGTTTAAGGAACTGCAGTTTTTGGCACTTCCATATAGGGTTTACTTCACAGCCATGGAGGTTGCTGCTTGGGTCTAACAAACATGTCAAGCACATTTCCTTCCTTATAAAAGAAGTATTTCAGATCCAGCTTTGTAACATTCACGTTTACTACCTTGTGATCTTCTTCCCTTTCCTTGTTGGTGTATTGCAGCATATCTTGGTTCGTTACCACCGCCATTATCAGTGGCGTCAGCTCAGGACAAACAAAATGTTGACCCACTCAGAAAAAGAGCTCCATAGCACTACCAGAGGTCTCAACTTTCACATGGAACCTTTCAAAATAGTCAGACGACGTGGCATTCGTCACATCACTTGACTGTTCGACCTCACGTGTGACAGACAAAATCTGCAAAACTCCATCAGCTTAAACAACCATTGTGAATGCTCATATTTCATTTTCTCTTGAGATGAAACTGTATACTGTGGTGAGCAAAGAGCGAGCGAGCGATACACGGTGAGGCAGAGTGTATTAGATCCAGTCAGACAAGAATTTAATGGTGGAGTGGAGTCTGATTCTGCTTTACCTGTCTGTGTGTCAGCGCGTGACAGGAGGCAGAAACAAGCTTAGCACCACACGCAAGGGAACATCTGATCGCTGCCCCAGCTGTGCCTCCAGCCCTGTATTATTCCAGTGACCCAACCTGAAATAGCACTGCTGTGGCAGTTCATTTATTATAGTCAAGCCTCCTGTTTCTGTCTGTGTGTGTGAGTGTGACACACACATAGGAGGAGGTGTTTCCCACCCCTTTAAATACAAACGTCAGGATTCCCTGTTCTATTCTGGGCTGCGCTCTGACCCGCTCCCGGTGTACGGACTCTGCTTTTGATTTTTGTTTTGTCCCACGAGCAGATGCCTTCATAAGCCACAGATTCCTAATGAATGAGAGCGCTGCCTAGTACGTAAGTCATATACCTGTAGAGCCTGTAATGAGGGTTGCCTGCTCTGTTTTTTAGCAGAACCACATCACCACCTCTTCTAATATCATAAATCTTTTTTTTAGATTTAGATTTTAGGAGATTATGCTGTCATGTATTCATTTAGTAAGGCTATTTTTTAGGCTGTCATATATTAATTAAATTGATCATGATAAAATATCTTTGTTGGGGAAACCCTACTCATAGAAATTCCCTCACCAGTTCTATTTTATTACCGATACAGCAGCTGTTACAGACAACGTTTCACATCTATGTATCCAGAGCAATGCACTGTGAGTAGGGAACAGCCGTTCTGCAAAATACATGTGTATTTTACATACCTAAGATGAACATACTCAGTACTACATTTGCAACTTCTTCTTATCTTGTCTCGTCTTGATGAGAAAATCAATACCACTCTTGTATCCTAACATGAAGCTGCAGCCGGGGTGGTTAGCTTAGCTTAGCATAAAGAATTGAAACAGGAAAAAAAAAAAAAAACTGGGCTACAAAATCCACCAACCAGCCTCTCTTAAGCACACTAAAGTGTTCCAACGTGAAGTTGCAGTTTTATATGGACTTCCTAGAGACTCCAGGAAGTCACGGCTCCCAGCAGAGAGATAATCTGGCTCATAACCACCAGTAACACAGACTAACTGAATATAGTGTGTTTAATGGTGTGCTTTAGTGCTGGTTTTGGGATTTTGAACATGTGGTGGTGCAGTGGTTAGCACTGTCGCCTAACAGCAAGAAGGTTCCTGGTTTGAACCTCGACTGGGGCCTTTCTGTGTGGGTTCATAGGTCAATCGGTGACTCTAAATTGGCTGGTGGTGTGAATGTGAGTGTGAATAATTGTTTGTCTCTGTGTGCTCTGCGATAAGCTGGCGACTTGTCCAGGGTGTACCCCGCCTCCCACCCAAAGTCAGCTGGGATAGGCTCCATCCCCACCATGACCCTGACGAGGATAAGTAGTTACAGATAGTGGATGGATGTTTCTTTTCTTTCTAGTCTTAATGCTAAGCTAAGCTAACTTGCTGCTGGCTGGAGGTACATACTGAACAGACAGACATGGGTGGGAATGGGTAGAATCCTCCCATCTTATTGGATATGTGTTGTATTATTAATTATGTATTGATTCAAGTGATTGTTAACCACAGAATAAAGGTGACACGTTACAGTTTGTGTTGTCTGACGAACAGTCTAAAAATACAATAATATGAAACAGAGAGTCTTCTGAGAAGCTGTGGATGCACATTTTGCCTGACAAATGACCTAAAGACTTTACATTGTCAGTTGATGAACTAACTCATTAATAGACAAATCGCTTCCGCAATATTTTATATATATTACATATGCTTTTCAATACATGTCCGTGTGTGTGTGTGTGTACTCCATGAGGAGACAAAGAATACCACACAACCCCTCAGCCCACCCTTTCCCTCTCTCTCTCTCTCTCTCTGGGAGTCCCTGTAGGCTCGTGGCTTAAGCGTTGCAGTGATTTGTTTAATGAAGTGCCAAAGTGCAGTTGGTCATGCTTCCTGTCAGCACAGATACACAGTGACACACGGGATATGCATGGGTTCATCTCAGGAAGGCCTGGACTGTGTGGAACCACGGCGGGAATAACAACCTGATTCCCAGCAAAAATATTTACAGCGCAACTGCACCGAGTTCGAAGAAAGTGTAATTATCCATATTGATGAAGGGTTGGCGACGCGATGCATCATCCCGGTGGCAACAGGTTTGTGTAACATCCAAGGCGAAAAAGAAAATATCCAAATGTACATTTGTTTGCTTTTCTGGCAAGGAAATGTGGATGGCCATGCACGCAGGCAACACTACACAGGACAGCTTATGAAAGTTTGTCCCTGTTGTTGATTTGATTTTTTTTTTTACTTCTTCTTAACTGGTGTTCTTTTATGACTCCCATATCGTGTGATAAATCACAGCATCAGAGTGGGGACAGTTTCATGACATCATTCACGCTACATTTCCAACTGTGAGCCAGTTTTTGATTAGGGCTGTAAATCTCCTTCACCTTTCTGTCTACCACTCGCACACACACACACACACACACACAATGTGGCCCATACACACAAACACATTGAAATGTTCATCGAGGTAATGCTTTAATGTAGTTTTATCTGTCTACTTAGATCCATATTTAACACTAGTTTCCTCAATGGGTAAGAGTGGGTGCAGACTGTGAAGCTTGTTATTTTATCAAGCTGAAATTATATTTAAAGTTAGACGACAACTTTAGTTACACAGCGGCCATTTTGTCAAGCAGCAGAATACATTAAGTTTTTCCCTTCATTTCCCTTCATTCCTCGAGTTTGATGTTTTGAAGATACCACAATTTAAAAAAAAAACCCCGACAGACAAAAATGAGAGTCATACGCTAACTATTTACACAGTGCTTGCTGATGGCTAACTAGCTTGTCAGCATTGAAATTCCCTTAGCAACAAGATAAGACATGTTCGGTGACTTCTTTTGAAAATTTCTTGCAGTGGGTCTTGGTCCATGGATGTATTAAAGAGAACTGGATACACAGTAACGAAGGAAGGGAGACAAAAATAGAACATGAATGCATGCAGATGCTTCCACTGGGCGAGCTGGCTTTGTTAGCCCTCTGCTAATTTGAATGAGGATGAATGAATTATTCGTGTTCCTCCTCTAGACTTTCTAAATGTTAGAAGAACACATGGATGAAATTCATGGAGATAGAGAAACAGGTCATTTGCGAAAGCAGTATCAAACATAAGCTAAAAGAAGCCCTAGCAAAGATGGTTCATTGCTAATGAACCCAACTTTAAAAGTGTTCTTTGTTTAGGAATTTGTTCAGGAATCAAAGTCTCAAATGAAATGTTGTGATGTGATTTTTGAGATGTCGTATGCTTTAAAACGTGCTGTGCTGTTTCAGTTTGGTCTTCATCTTGAGTCTTGTTCTAGCACCAAACTTGGACTTAATTTGATTCAAACCTGCCTTGTTCGATTGCTGAACAATTAAAGTGACTTCAACTGTTGAAATCTGTAAAGGCTACGTAGTGGTATTCAATTATTTGTCCCACTTTAGCGACCATGAGCTAAAGCAATTGCGTGATAGACACACACAAGATAAATTACATTTATATTCATCTATCCACTAATACAGCACCAATGAGTCTCTAGAAATGTGTTCATAAATTCTTCGTTTGCTGAACTTGACCTCAAACATGTCAAGACAAAGTCCCTAAAGGGATCAATGATTGCATTTCATTCATCCAGTATTAAATTCTCATTGTGTCTGTGTTGCCCGAGTAATTTTGGATTACACTGATTATAATAAATGATAACAGACAATCTGTGATGAAAATAACCAGAAAGTCAAAAAATTAATTGGTTCATTAAGAAAAAGGATTTGAAAACTCAGTCTAAATTCCAGCCAATGTTTTCTTTCTCAGCCCGCCACTGTAACTAACCACTCAAACTCAAAATACATCACAACCAACAGCCAAATCCGATCGCTTATGTCACCTCTTGGACATGGATTTAAGTGTACCAGACAGAAAAATTGAATTAAATTCCTAACAAAACTTCATGGTTTCCTTCCAAACTGGAGTCATGAAGTCCGTAAACACGGTTGTTTTATAACTGGGTTATTATTTCCACACTGTAGAGTTCTCAGCAGAGTTTGAGATTTGCTGCAACGTTATTAGTCGAAAAAAGAGAGCGAGCGAGCGCCGCTCGACTTATTTCGGGGTTGACACTGCGGTGCGAGAGGATACGGCGCTATGAAATAATTTCATCATTAAACTGTCAAGGAGTGTGGAATTTTCCTGCGTCTTTCATGTCGGAGCAGTGAGGGACGGAGGAGAATGAATTAATATACAGCCCACATGAGACACCGCTACTCGGCTAAAATGTACAAAATTGCTAAAAATGTACACTCACCACATCACGGCCACAACCATATGTTTGTGCATAGAATACATTTACACTGCTCTCGCTTTAACATTCATTAAAAGTTTCCCCCCTGTTATGAAAATGACTGTGAAACTTATAATTCACCTAATTATGGTTATGCCTCCATATTACCCCTGCCCTGTTTTCTCCCTCTCTCATTACTCTTATAAAAACACATAAATCAGAAAAGTACACACCTTACCACGGCAACACAATGCACGGGGGGATACCCCTTAACTATCCTAACACGTCTCAAATTCAAATTTCTACTGACATTCCAGTTCCCCAATCCTCAGCTCGGGTGTCAGAAAATAACAGTGAGGAACTCTCACCCCGCTCTCCCCTGCATTATTTCCCGGTTTAAAAGGTAAACAGAGCAAGGAGCAGGTGGTTGTGGGGGGATTTTTGCACAGACTCCGATGTAATGTCTGGTGGCAATTAGGTGTAATACAGGATGTCAAAGCCCACAGCCGCTAGCCTCAGATATCTGCTGCCTAATGTTAGCTTTACAGATTCACTCTGGCATATGGCTTTGACTGTGCAGCCCAGGGCCAAATTAGTGAACGCTATTACCTCCTTTCCCTCTGTGGCAAAGGGCAGAGAAAAGAAGAAGTAAAAAAAAAAAAGGAGCAGACCATACTGAGGGAAAGTCTTGCACAACTTTAGACTCTGCTTGAATTAGATTAAACGCTGGAAATAACTTGTTTTTGGTACAGTAAGAGAGTTTTCTGATGCACGCTCAGGAATTTGTCACAGTTGTGAACGAAAACATACCTCCATGCAGTGTGAATCGAAGCATCTCTCCGAGGTGTTATCTTAGGGTCAGCGAGTCGAGCTCAGAGAGAGAGAGAGAGTAGATCTGCAACGGAGGGAGTGGCATTGCTTGTGCAGTAACCAGATCTGTGATATCCTTGGGAAGGGTACAATAGTCCCGGCTGGTTGAATGCAACACAGATGGAGAAGGGTGGACAACAACAAAGTTCCCCACTTAGCACTTTGTTGCCCAGCAACAAAAAAAAAAAAAAAGAGAAGAACATGTTGGGATATTCCACAGAGGAAGTCAAACTAAATGCACAGTAAAGTATCATTGGTGACACGGATCAGCTTATTGTTGGATGTTTTTTTGAACAATGATGCAGCTAAAAACATCTCATGCACCGTGGATGGTGGCTTGTCTGAATGTGTTGTCAAAATGACTAAAGTGCAGAGCAGTGTACTCAGTACACTCAGTACTCAGTGTCCTGAGTTACATCCATTTAGGATGATATTATAATCTTGCACAAACAAGATAATAACTTGTTATCTATGTTCAGTATGAAACAAAATCTTTAAACTGAACTAACGACTCAATCACCACCATAAATGACTGAATCAGTAGTTTTTAGCTGTGCTGTTCCCCTCACTGGTGACTGAAGGTGCTGTTGTCAGCTGAGCTGAGAATAGCACCTTCACAATAGCACAAAGGAGCTTTAGCTTAGATTAAAAAAAAAGAAACAAAGTGTCAGAAACTGGAACTCTTTGAACTGAACAAAGTTCAGCATCTTTTGACCTGTGGTTTTGAATCTATTGAAATTCAATTTATCCATCAATCTTCCATAACTGCTTACCCCTCATCTGGACTAGTCACCAGTTTATCACAGGGCTGACACATAGAGACAAACAACCATTCACGCTCATCTTCACACCTACGGGCAATTTAAAGTCACCAATTAACTGATAAACCTGCATGTCTTTGGACTGTGGGAGAAAGCCACAGGCACGGGGCAAACATCTAAACTCAAACCCTCAGCCTTTCTGTATGGGCAGATTCAAAACCAGGTGACCTCTGTGAAAATTAAATTCAATCCAATTCAATTTTATTGTCACATATGATAACTGTGACATCCTGTCTGCCTGTTTGTTTGTTTGTGTGCCTGCTTGCTATGAAGCTGCTGAAGGTGGGTGTGGCACCAGGAAAATGGCCCGAGGGCCAGCAGGTTCAAAAACCCTCTTGGAGTCTCTCTCTCCTCCCTGAGACTTGGTGTGATGCTGCAACATACAATACTGTAATCATACACTTCATTGCTCATGCATCCAACTATACACTGACCTCACTGATTACACGTCACCACGTCACAAGTTTTGTTCTTGGTTTATTCTTTTTTAAAATAAATCATTTGTTAAATGGGCTTGTGTGTGTCATGTGACAAGGTACGTACATTACGTTTGTAAAAGTTACAAAGAATAATCTTTTAAATAACCTTAAATGTTACATTAGCTTGTTAGTGCACAGTGATACTCCCATGGACCTCAGGACACACAGTAGTTTCTGGGAAAGCAAAGCCTTTAAATATAACTATTGTGTATTCTTATTCAAATGTTGGCTTATGAAATGTTGGCCGTCGTCACCGCATGAGGATTTTATCCTCTAAATATATGACTGCCATCAAAGTGGGTGTCCTTGAACATTTTCGCCTCCAAACTGAAGCAACGGTGAAAAAGTGCAGCTCCTGCATGCAGAACTTTGCATGAGTCATGCTGAAACAGAGCATGCACGCTCACCAAACTTTTTCCTGTATAAATAAAGGGCTGTAAGAAAAATCAACTATGCATGCAATGAATCATACTGAAATTCTCCTTTACTGCCTCCTCCTACACTCTATCATTTTATGATATAAATAGTTAAACCGCAATTTTCATCAATTTCCATAGATCCCAAAACCACAGGTCAAAAAGAAAACAGTCAAGCGTAGGAGCTTCTGCAACACAGGAAGCGTTGAAACATTAACTCTGACAGGAAAGTAGCGGTCGACCTGTAATCCACAGCTTCACTCCCATCAATATCTTAACAAACCTCTTCCCTCATGGAATTAAGGATAGAAGTCATTTGATGTCGTCCGTTCGCACACATACACCATCTTTGTGAAATAATACATTACGCCGCCTCAGTGGCGACAGTGTAATGTATTGGTCTAATCAGGATGGCAGGAAACGCTCTGCCTTCATCATCGCTGTATGAAAAAGACCATTCACTAATATTGCTCTGTACATGTGTGCTTGACTTTAAGATTTGAGTTTTTAATGGCATCCTATTACGTCTGTGCAATGAAGAACATTAGTTGTGTAATGTGTTGTAAAGTTAAAAGTTTTGTCAGTTAGCTAGCAGCACATTTTATGTTTTCTGTATTTAGCAGATATTTTATAGAAGTAGACTACCTGTAATTAAGCATTAAAGGTCCAGTGGGTAGAATTTTATTTCAACCAAATAAATACCCCATCCCCTTCCAAGTGTCGAGGCAAATACGTGGCAACTTGCAAAAAAATACAAAAGGGCCTTGTTTTGTCTGTTCTGGGCAACTGTAGTGACATGAGGGTTCAACATGGCGGACTCCGCCCAGGAGTCAAACTCCCTGACGGCAGATGTAACATACTAATCCTAGCTGTCCAACCTATAACGGTACTGTTTTGTTTTTTGATTTTATTAAATGTTTTCAGCCACAGCAGGCAGTTATTTTTTAGCGAAAAAGCTAAAATAAAATCTACTGCACTGTAAAAAGCTTAGCTTAGCTTAGCTAATCATTTTCAGGAGTTGGTGGAGACCAAAAACTGAGCTAAAAGAGAGTAAATACTGGATTTAGGATTCATCAGGTGGACACAAACATGACCCCAAATGAATGATAACCTTTCTTTGTAACTGCAGGATGTGTAAATAAGCAACTGTTTGCCAAAAAGTATGCCATGTCAACTTAAAAGGTGATGTCGAACTATAACCTTTTCTTAAAAGTATGGTAGTGTGATCAACAATGCCTTGGACAGTTGCCTATAAAACAAACCTGTGGTTCCTATCTGCCCCTAAAGGGTTGCAACACAAATTTGTGGTATCAAAAAAAGCTTAACAGGATTGAACAGAAGAGAGTGCATCTGTGCTATGAACAATAAGGTTTGTATTTTTTTTTTAACTTTTTTTCCAACCTTTGATTTTTTTTCCTGGAATAACTGGATAATTCTTAACTCTCCAGGCCTCTAAGATTATTCAGATCAATCAGAGAGAAGGAATACACATGTTCAATCTGATAAGCAAAAGACACCGCTTTGTTTTAAAGGGTCACAAGTCAGAAAAGTTTGGGAACAACTGAGCAAGACAATAACACAACTTACGTACAAAACCTTTCCCAGTCCAACCCCAGCGACTTTTGGATGCAAGACAGAGCCCACAGGAACATGAGAACAACATGCTCATCTCTCCACACTGGACTGGGAATCAAACCCAGGTCCTTTGTGCTGAAACAAACAGTGACAACCACTGAGGTGCCGGGGATGTTGTATTGGTACTGCTTTATTTCATCTCTATTTCGAGGGCTGAGCTTTTGTTGGAACGAAATGTAATTTGCATGTGGGGTCAATATATTTCAGGACTGAATAAGACATTTATTATATGCATATATAAAAGAAAAATATGTGATTGGATGTAAGTTCCCTTTTCCTTCCTGTAATATGCTATATATGTATAGACACTGGATGCTAGTGTACATTCATGGGCCACTGCGCTCTCAAATTATCTCCAGAAACTACTCCCGTTATATTTTCCTCTGGATTATGAATGACCTATATGTCAAATATAAAAAAGACATTTGCAAAACATGCAGATTAACTGTGCACATATAGGCATGACATCCACACAAATCCACACTGTCTGCATCAAGTGGCCGGGCTTACAAAGGCTCCATAGCTCCAGACAGATGGCAATCTGATCTCAAATAAACACTCCTGTAAATCCATTCAGAGTCCAGCCAAACAGCCACCAGCCGCACAACAAGGCCACTGAACCCGAACCTTCACCAGTTACAGCGCAAAATCAACCAAAACATCTGTGTGGCACTGGAAGGTAATGGAAAGACGTTTTGGGGAGCGACCCAGACCGCAGGAGGAAGTTGCATGTCGATGTTCTCCCATACGTGAAAACGCCGGAGAGTTTGCCAGGTGTCAGCACCAATCGACGTGAATGCCGACGGAGCGTGGCTCGATGGGTTTCGCATGATCCGCCGTGCCCCTGGACCCGCCGCGTGAAAGTGATTCGACACACCAGCAGGTACAGTAGGAAGGAACCGGCGCAAACTCACGCGAGCTGCTTTTGGCGTCCTGTATGTGTGTCTCTGTGTGATAAACTCAGATTACAGGTCACCTGTTCTCCATTGAATACCACAACGCGGTATTTACTCCTTACAGGCACGATTCATTATTGCAAACACATGCACTACACAGGGGGAAGGTGTGTGTGTGTGTGTATGTGTGTGTGTGTGAGTGTGGGGGGTTTCAAAGCCTGCAAAATTAAGACGATTGAGATGAAAGGATGGAGATGTCTCAGTCCACAGGAACTATTTTCTGTCTCCACACAGCTAATAGAGACAGGTTTCTTCTATTGCTGGAGACAGCAAGGCCATAACCTTCACATATTTTAGAATATAAGTGAGATGGACAGATGGTGAGCTTTATGAAGACTATTTTAAATATGTCAGCTAGCTAAATATTGTATTTCTCCTCTTTATTATAGCTATTCACAGCTGCAGAAAGCTGCTGCCGCACAGAAGCCAGAAATAAAATGTCTGAGGAACACAAGACAATGACAGGTTTGACCTTGCAAAGCAGCAGGAGATTTTTATATTATATAACTTATGTTATATAACTTCTATAACTTACAATGATATTACTTATGTGAAGCTTTATCTGAGCAGTGACTCCTTGTCCATAATCTCAACACAGGTGGTGGATAAAATGTTATCTTTACTAACGGAAATGAAGACCAAGCCCGTAAAAGCAACTCACATGTTGTACTACTACAAAATATTTTCTTATATAGTTTGCCTTTTTTTGTCTGAAATCGCAGTTTTAAAATTAAAACTGCCAAAACTGCTCTGTGGACAGTTACAGGTGACTTCAGTAATACTAAAGTTTCACATTCAGATCGATGATAGACAAATATAACCAACATATAAACACACAGGCAAGTTTAGAGCAGGCACCAGGAGGCAGGTAAAACAGTTTATGATGATGATAGAAGTAATAAAAAGATATAAAATCATATATAGTGATATTACATACATATATCAATGATAAATAGACAGAGTGAATACAAGAACAATACAATTTATTACAACTTAGATTTCTCATCATCTATCAGTTATTAAAATATTGTCTTCTGTGTCTTCTTCTTCTGTGGTCTTTTCACCTCTGTTAATATGTCCATAGACAATGCCTTGCCTAGCTCCGGTTCTGGCACAACACTAGCTCTGCTTCAGCATTTTCCCCCTGCGCTCTGGCCTGAAAACCGCCACATCCTTCCTTGTGGTCCAAATCACCTGTGGTACAGAGCTCACAGGCCGGTCAGCCCAGCTAACAAACTGAGCTAACACTAGCTAACACTAGCTACCTTTCAGAGCAGACTTTACCGTCCATCAGCAAACTCTGTCAATGACCAAGGTTGATGCACACATCAGAGGGAAAACCAAACCAAAGGAAAAACATGTACTCCATAAAATATGATCCAGTTTCACCAAGATCAGCGAAATAATTAGTGGTGTGTGACTTGGTGTCATGAAGCGTTACATACTTCTGACTGGAGATTGTACCCGGAGCACAAAGATAAATAACAGAATGATTTTAAACCTGTTATTTTATGGTAGAAAAGTTACACAATGTTGCTTTAAACAAACTTATACAGAAGAGAAAAAGAAACACAAAGGGAACATTCATTACCCAAAGTGTTGTGTTGTTGTGAACATTAAATATGCACATTGCTGGGTTCAACTTTGACTTATTGCACTTGCCACACACACACACACACACACACACACACACACACACACAGTGTTCCTGTGCAATGAGGGATTGTTACAGACATTTTCATGTGTCCTCGCTCACTGATTTCAGCAAGATAGTCAGCTATTAGTTTGGTGATTACAATGTTATCATAACCAATAGAAACGAGGGTCAAACGCACTAAAACAAAAAAAAAAGGCTGTAGATCTCTGAAGCATGGAATGGTGGGACATTTTCTCTGTGCGTTATACAAATGAACCAAGAGCACTTTTGGCCTGGACAGTAGTCATGTTCAGACAAGCGTAAAGTCAAAAACAAACACGAGCCAAATGAGTGAAGTCTGGAACAGGACATTGTGGATGTTGGCACTGTGACGCCTGAACCATGCACATGTACGAACTTAACGCATGCAGGCGCTCACACATTTGTTTCTACATACACGGAGGAAAGTGACGACAGAGGTGGGAGATAATTTTACCTCAGCTGGAGCCCACAGAGACGAGCCGTCCTGCAGCAGGTGTGAGAGGAGACGCTCCGTATTTGTTTATCCTCTCACCACCAACTCTGTCTAACCATGTCTTTGGTGCAGTTCTATTTTCTATAAGTTTATGTACATTTGTGTATTTATTTTTGAGCTGCATGGCTGTGCATATATAGAAAGGTTGAAAGCCCATTACCCTTTAGGTATCATAAGACTGAGACAGGCCACGCCCACTTCTAAGGTTATTTAATGCAGAGAAGCAAAATTTTACAGATTATAAGGTCTTTAAAAAAGGTCAAAATTTGGGGAAATACACTTGCTGAGTTGTGGAGAGTTAGATGATATGTGTGTCATATGTGTGTGTCAAGTATAGAGGGAGAGCCAGGAGGAGATTATCTTAGTTTAGCATAGCATAATAACTGGAAGCAGGGAGAAACAGCTAGCCTGGCTCTGTCAGCAGTTCAAAAATACATCTCTAAGGCTAGTAGGTTGATTTTGTTTCTCGGGAAGAGGTTATCTGCTTCCCCCCTACTTTAAGTTTTTATGCTAAGCTAACCAGTTAGAGCTAGGGCTGGAAGGAGATTACTTTAGATTAGCATAAAGACTGGAATCTAATGGAAAGAGTTAGCCTAGATGTCTAACAGCACCTTTAAAGCTAATTAACATGTTGTGTCCAAGCAGCATCCTCTGTAGCTTGCAAATGAAGCCAACACAAATGCCAAAAAACTGCAGTTCCTCAAACGGCCACTTGAGGCTGGTGACAGAACAAGTCAGTCTCCATAAGTCCCCATGTTAAAATGTCCAACTTCACAGCAGAAATAAACATGTTTACAGCCTGGTACAAAAAACAGTTCTGGTCTCTATAGCTAATTTCCTCGTTCATGACAACTTGACTAAGGGTGATCTTTTATGTAACTCACCTGTTCAAATTATATTAAGGCTTAAAGTTATGCATAATTAAGGGTTGGCTGCTTTGATTCACAGGTGAATGCCATCACAGGTGGCTGTTTTTTTTATTAGTTGGGAGGCGGCAAGGTCAGGAATGCCAAGCACAGCTAAAGCCAACCAATCTGAGCTCCACAACAGCTCTTCAAAAGACCTATCTGTGATCTCATGATGTCCATTTACCTTTATACAGTCTATGGTTGTGTCTCACTGTTTTGATGGATACACAAACAAAAATAAAAAACAAGGATATGTGGTTTTCATTAAACCAACAAGACACAATGTGTATTTTTACCTTCAGACAGAACCAAGCTAACTGTTTCCCCCTGCTTAAAATTGTCCCAGTTTTCCTGTCTTTATGTTAAGCCAAGCTAAATGGCTCCTGGCTCCAGCTGCATACATAACACGCTGACATGAGCGTGGTATCAATCTTCTTATCTAACTCTCGGCAAGAAAGTAGTTTCCACAGTTTTGGGGGAAAAAAAGCAAACAGTGAATACATGTGAGCTGCTAACAATAACAAAATCTCAAAATCAGCGTGGTTTAGTGATGGGAAGTTTGGTTCTTTTTAGTGAGCCATGGTTTCAGTCTTGGGTTTTGTGCCCTACAATATGATGGTGTAAATGCTGTTTCACCCGCTTTTAACACCGTAACAATCCAAAAACCCTCAAACTCCATGTCCTGACACCCAAACTGTACGTCTATTCAAATGTGTACATTTTATAAGAGAACCAACAAGCTGGCCACGACTCAAGACCCGTGCCATTTAAATATACCTCTCTAGTAAACTGGAGACAAATTGTATACCTTAACCTAAAAATGGAAACAAATTTTATGTTTTTTTTTTTCTCCCTAAAACTTGAGACAAATTGAGTGAAGGCAGAGCAGAGCAACTTTTACTGCTTTATTTCTTTAAAACATATGGAGAGTGCCATTAATGGGAGACCGCATCATGAAAATGGATGGAATAGAAAAGGGTTTCTATGCCCACTTGCCTGTGTCTGTATTACGAGACCAGACAGAGGGTATTTCAAATAAATACAGGATGCCACAGAAATGTACACTTCCCTCTAGAGGACCAGGGGCCAGGACTGGATCTGCACACCTAAACACTATATTCATTATGCCTTGGCCTCATAAAGTGATTACATTAGAGCTTGATGATTGGGACGAATTTGCTGCCAGGGAGAACTTTCCAAACAGAAACGGTTCGCCTTAATGGATCGCTCGCTCTCTCTTTCTATTTTATCACTCTCAAACACCCAATTTCATTGTCAGTGTTGCTCTTTTACTAAAACACTCACTTTCCATCACTCCCTCTGTCTCTATTAACAAAGTGCCAAGGTGCGGCGGTTAAGCCGGGGGACTTGCTATGACGTTTGCCCAGGTGACACATGGAAGGTCAAATAATGCAGGAAAAATCAGCCCTTGGATATGCTTATGATGTTAGTTCTTGTTAATCTGTGATGCTTGGAGTGTTCCAGCAATTATTTGGTGATGAAGTGTCGCAATTTACCTTTCTAGTGTAGCCGCTTTCCATCAACTTGCCTCGTCGCGCATGTGTTTAACTTTCATACGTGTGGGTGAGAGAGCAGCTTTCAGCAGTAAATGTGGAGCCGGAGGGCGGAGGGAGGGTGAAAGTTGCACTCGGTCGCACTGTATCATTTTTGATTGCGTTTTAGTTCCAACCCAAAGAGGAACCACATGGAAAATATGAAGTTTTGCTTTGAACCGTTGGCAACTTCAAGGTACAGTTGCTAAAAACATTCATTTTGTTTTATGCTGTAGTAATTTTGTTCTTCTGTATTTCTGTGAAACATTCACGTAGTCTGGAGTTGTAAAAGCATGACAGGTGCATCATAAATGTTCAAAGAGACACTAATACCACGGCTACTGCTAGAAACACGTCACAAAACGTCTTCGCACTGCATCTGAATTCTCTTATTTTACCAACTGCTTTCCAAAAAATACTTAAATAAAGTGGTATGATTGCAAATCATAAATTAGCTAAACCAAATCTTGCATAAAAAGCAAGACTGATTAGCTTGTTATTTAAAATATATATATATTTTCCAGCCTTGGCATCAAATTTTGCATCCCCTACTGTTCCTTCGAAATTTGCTGATGATAACCAGGCTTCAGCTCTAATGGCTGTGAAGGAGAGAACCCTCATGTGTAAAACTATCATCATTACACAACAGGGGATTTCAGTAGAGCGTCATTACACGAGGGGAAAGATCTTAATGGAATTTGCAGCCACTAATAGAAAAAAAACAATGTTTGGTTAGCTTGTTAATCAGCTCAGTACTGAATACAGTAATGAAAGGATGGAGTCAACATGCTTTGTGTTCTTGTCTGATCACTGCTGTTATTACAGGCATCACTTGATACTGGCCTAAAGCTATGCGGTCTAACACAGTACATTTTTCATCGTGCCGGGATGCACGTCGTGCTCTGCTAACGAGTATCAACTGGGATTTAACAAGATAATACGAACCTCCTTTTCGCTCACATTTTTCTCAGTTGCAGAGCACTTTCAAACCCTGTGATAGTTTATTATTCGTCTTCCAGATGTGACTACAACAAAATAGCACATGAACTTTGAAGTCTTGAATGCATCACAGGACAGACATGCAAATCATCTAAAAAGAAATCTTTCAAACATGTTGCTGGTGGCAGAAAGGCATTTTTAAGCTTCGTCCTGACTCCAGTCCCAGCTGGACCTCACCAGGAAAACAACCATATAGGACCATATAAGAGTCTTGTGACTTACTTTAAGTTGTACTTAAGCTCCGGTACACTCGTTGCTGATACCTCTTAAATGTTCTTATATGCCGTATGTCGCTTTGGCAAATTACCTGTTCTGTCCTTTAAGAATTGGGACGTTGCCAATTCAGTGCATTGAGCAAGAGAGGGCCAGGCACTGTTACAGTCATTATCTTAAACAACAGGTAGCAGTACCTTTGGATACTATAATAAAACACTCAAAAAAGCATTTTTTCATACTAATTCAACAAACAGCTCTGTCTCAAAAATGGAAGAAAATTGACAATCACAGGTTGTTTTTTCATTTAGCAATGTGGCATTGTGGCAACACTTAGCACTAAAACTGTTGTAAATAGCTATTTCAATTAGAAGAACAAACAACCATACAGCTACATGAGGGAAAAAAATGGCCAATTTATATGTGCAAAAGTCACCGTGACCCCGTCCATCCGTCCTCCGACTCCCAGTCTGTTCCCCAGAAAACAGCCTCCATCTGAGCAGCGAGAGCCAGTTAAGTCCCGCTGTTTATCTACAGTAATGTGCTCATAGGTAGTGTCTTTGGCAACTTATATGAGAAAAGATCTTCAAATTGATGTGGAGAAGTCAGCACAACGCGGTCAGTCTTGCCTGCCGACTCTTCGGTGAACAGCATCCATCTCCAGCAGTGAGAGCCAGTTAAGTCCTGCTGATTACTGATGGTGATTATGTGACGTGAGCAAAACACTCATAATGTCTCTGTCTACTTTCATAATGCATGGTGGGTCAGGATCTCCCTCATGACACAATTTTAAGGCTACCATAAGATTGTAAACCCAGGCACCCAGGATGTCCACTGAGGCATTTTTAGCTATAACGCTAAACCCGTAACAAAAAATGTAGATATTGGACAATTGACGACAATTTAGCCTATCTACAACAAAAAGCTCAGCACTTTGTTATCCATGTTTCGATGCAATGGTAATGATCTTAAAATGATGGGTGTTCCCACACTATAGAGTCTAGAGGGTCCACGCTGATTCAGCTTAATGAATTACCAACTGCAAGACTGACTACGTGAGTTTTAAGTGCATGTTCTCAAAAACTTAGAGCTAAAGTCGAAACAAGCCACATGTTTTACCAATGATTGGGCCAGAAAATGATTTAAATTGGAATAAAATAATATGAAAATCAAATCTAATGTGGTTAAAATGAAAGCTCAATTATCTGTCCCCTGTGTTCTTTCATTACTTCCAAATCAAACAGAAGAAACTTTTCACTTCACACGCACATAATCTGAAAACTCATCAGCTTTCAAGATGGACTCCCTTACTCTGCACACACACTAACACACACACATGCAGCTGTTTGACTGTCATCCCTGCGTGCTATAAAGAGCTTGTTGTGTGGAGGTCACCCGGTGGAGACGGGTGGGGGGTTTGTGGCCTGATATTCGCTGTGACAACGCCTTTGTTTTTTGTTTTTTTTCTTGACTCACGTCCATCCCAAGATGGGACAGATAAAGAAAAGTGGATGAAAAGATGGAAACAGATTTGACACAATCAGGGCGCGGGTGCAGGGTGCGAACTATTCTTTCTTTAATCCCAGTCTTGAATATTCAACGCACACGAACAACGAGATAATTTGTGGATTACATGACACGTTTTTGGAGAACCCTACTGCAAAATTTGACCCAAAGTGACACAATAAACATTTGGACTTCTGATAAGGTAGAAGAAGGATTCGGGGGTGGGGGTGCACTTTGTGTTGTCAAGACAACCATTCATCTTGTCTCATGGGCACGAAGCTTGAATAAAGAGAGAGTGAATGCTGTGCAGCTGGGGCTCTGCTGAATGACAGTGCCATCCCGCAGCACGGGATATAAGGCCTGCTTTGTTTGCCACAGGTGTCCGCCTGCTAAAAATGCATGGACGGCCATGCCCACACATGCATGTATGCATGGTGATGTGCATGCGCACACACGCTCACACAAAGCCTCCCACATATATCCTTCTTTCTATAGAATGACAGTCAAAGGTATGACTTTGGATGCGAGGCCGGGGAGGAATAAATTCTTCGGAAGTTGCTTCACGTCACAATTGTGCCAACTTAGATTTGAAATCTTGGAGGAAGATGAGTAAGTTCACTAAAAGATTAAACGGAGGAAAAAGTAGGGCAAAATAAGAAAAAAGTTGCTGACTCCATCATTCCGCCAGAAACCCTAAAAACGAGAAGGTGGGAGTTGAGTAAAAAAAAAGTAAAAATGTTTGCTGAAAAACTTTTTTGGCTTCCCTGTTTTTGCTCTACGGTCCTCATATCGAGCGTCGTTTTTGTTTTTCTCGAGCCGTGTGCCAGAGCTGTCGCCACCCGCAGCCTTGAATGGCTTCTTTCATAGTCCAAGTGAGCTGACCAGGGAGGCTTTTCTGTTGAATCTGACTCCTCTGTGATGCACCCTGACTTTTTTAAATACACCACATAAGATATATTGCCCCCCCCTGTAAAAAAAAAAAAAAAAAAGTCCTACTCGAACTTGAAAACTTCTCTCCTCATGTCTACTTTTACTGCTTGATCTGTAATATCTCACGTCGTACTGTATGTGCAGTCGCGCGCGCACACACATCTCGCGTCCCGTTCCCCCCTCAGACGTACCCTCCCTCCCTTTCGTTTGTCCACCTCAGGTTAGGAGCCACATTTTACGGTTCCTGGTTCGCAGCCAGGACTGAAAAAGGGCGTAGCATCCCTCTGCTCGGACAGGTTTGGATTTCAAACGGATGCCAGCACGGCCCTGGTGCGAGGTGGGACCACAGTCGGACCACCGGGGCCCCAGCTAAAAGCCTTGTCTGTTTACCGAAGGAGGTCGGTGTGTGTGCGTACCGTGGGTGGTGCCGCCACTACTTGAGTTTATATTTAATTTGGTTTTGATGCAGAATGCTATTTCGATCAGGAATGACGACGGCTAACGAGGGATACTCTCCATCGCTGTGAGTTTTTTTTTTTTTCACGACACCTGGGGTGACACGCGGAGTCTGAGCGCCGGTGGCTTGCGGTGGGAAATGTGGAAAACAAGGAGTTTTTGATTGGTAACTATTCGTCATGGCAGAGGAGGAGGAGAAGGGGCTTGCGGGGGGTTGCTGCTCCTAGGTGGCCTGCGGATGGAAGCAGAGTGGTCAGTTGATTTGTTGTCCCAAAGGTTTGTTGAAGTTTGCTGAAGGTGGAAGCAAAATTATTGCAATTTTTCATCGGGAAACACCAGTAATTGCCACGGCCCCCACTGCCAAATACGACCACGGTTTCTTCAGATGCAAAGCTGGTGTAAATATGTCGTCTTTGGACTCCATAATTATGCCAAGTGTAAATCTCTGAAACCACAGCGTCTCTGAGGGCAGCAGTTAAACCCGGGCTTGAACCAGTGATGCACCAAGTAGAGGCAGGCAGCACACTATCTAAACTAAATAGACCACATTCACTCAGGTAGCTGTCCTTTTTCAAACATACATATCACCTCTCTCCACCCAGATCCATCCCAGCCTTTTACATCGTATGAACAGGCCTATAGCTGTTCAACATCCAAGGCTACAACCCCGCTTTTGCTGGGGAACTCTGCACCGTACCAACTATACCTATACATCTTTGCCTCCCCGCCAGGCCAGGAAGAGTCACAGACCATTTAACTCAGGTATTAATGACCAACATGAGCAAACGGCCTCTAAAACGACAGTATATGGACCCACGAGTGTATATACAGACAGAGGCTGGGGGAGAAAAGTGCAGAGGGCAGGGTGCCAAGGCAAAGAGAAATGAGGTGTGGGAAGGCGAGGTAGAGAAAAAAAAACAAGGAGTTGAAAACAGAAAGTAGATAAAGATTGAATGATTTGTAAAGGCGTGGACTGCGCAGTATCACGAGCCAAGGAAATAAACAAACGTCAGAAAGTACACTCACCAGTGATCTGGGGTGCAAATGGCCACATGGAAACACGAGGCGAAAATAAAGATGGCATGAAAAAGAATTCATGCAAACTCCACACGGATCATAAATTCACTGGCATTTAGCAAACAGATAATAGAGAATGAGGAGTCACTGCCAAGTGCAACAAAAACTGTTAATTTGTCTTGGAGAATAACGACTACCTGGCACCACGCTCAAATCAAGGAGAAACCCAATAGGTCGTTCTTCACAAACATTGTACAAGACGCTTGATATCTCTGTAAGGTTGCCAGGCAACCAGCGGTGACTACAGCAGGTCACTGCCCCGGGCCAAGAAAGAGTCTGGCACATAATAATAATAATCCCCCGAAAAACCACAAATGGACATTTTTACAGTAAGTTTTTCTATGAGCTTTAGAGGTGCTGCTTGGAAGATTTTGTTACCTTCAGACAGAGCCAGGCTAAGCTAAGCTAAGCTAAGATGCTGTAGCTCCATATTCAGTGCACAGATGTGAGAGTGGCATTTAATGGAAAATATTGTGAGCTGGTAGTGTAACACAGGGTACTTCTAACTATTAACCAATCAGTGCTTTACAACTTATTTTAGGTCCTGGACAAATGGCGTAGAAAGCTTCTTCAGCCCACTATACTGACCGCCACAAGCGCTTGACAACATACACTACTCATTTGTCCTTTTCTAAACTTTTGAATGCACATGTCCAACTGTTCAATGTTTCAGTACTTATTGCATAACATGATGTTCTGGTGATTAACCGCAAAAAATCACAACAAGTGTCTGATCCATAAATCGACCACTAAATGTTCTGGTTCAATTCAATTTGTATTTAAACGGTCCTCTTCATCATGCTGTTCACATTTTGACATCATGAGACCAAGACGACACCTAACAATCGATCAACACTAACTGGCCAGTGCGAAACTTCAAACGGGATGTACTCAGAGGGAAGTTGCCAATTTCATTCTTGGCTCCAAATACAAACATCACGACCTACAGAACATATACAGTTTATATTAAAGGAAAATCTTGGATAAATCAGCAGGGAAACATATTGTGAGGAATAGTGAGAGTTTGAAATACTGTGGATTTTCTTTAATGTTGGCATGGGTGGATCACTGACTGAGCATGTGCGAGTGACGGGCTCCCATCTCATCTTTCAGCCCCTTGATGTCCAGCTGAGAGGTCAGGATCAGAGAGAGAGATGAAGGCACCGTTTAATCAGCGTCTCACTGCTGGAGTGTCGACTTCTGACCTCTGACCTCAACAGCGTGACCTCGCCCTGCAGCAGTTGTACCGCTCAAAGGGCTGCTGGATTGTCAACGGGGGCATGGTGAAGACCCGAGGGGGCATCAGGGGTGTGACGGCTTCCTGCTGGGTGCTGAGCTCGTCCCCTCAGGTGCATCACAGACGTTCCTGAACCACAGTCAATATGTTTGAACAGTGAATCCTACACGGAGTTCACATCACAGGTTACAATGGGAAACAATGGAGCTGAGGCATGTGCTTTAGAGTGGTGACTCTGTGCAATGCTGAGGACTAAAGTGCTGCTGTTGGTTGAAAACATTAAGTTGAATGTGAGTGTTTAGTTCATGCTAGAGAGGCTGACTGAATCTGGTCCAAACTTTTCTGCCACAACAGATCAACACAGACAAAACACAATGGGACAACATTAAAAAGAGAAACAGTCATGGAATATTATAAAGTAAAGTTTTCACAGCTTGCAATAAAAAAGTAAGGCAACAGAAAAATAAAATATTTACAACTATATAAATATGCCACATGGGAACTCTTTATGATGTATTTAAAACATGTTTTTTTGGGTTTTTTTTTAAAAGATGTAATTGTTAAAGGATGGAATGTGTTATACTGTTTGCAACAGCCTTTTTAAAAGTTATGGCGCTCTTAGGTCAGATAGTAACGGTTCACAGGTTCACACTGCAAAATTGCTAAATTTTATATCACTGTATGAGAGCACTGAGTGGTCAAAACCAAGCAGCAACCATCCATGGCTGTGAAGTGAAGCCAATGCAGAAGTGCCAAAAACTGCAGTTCGTCAAAGGTCCACTTGAGGCTGGCTACAGAACATGTAAATCTCCATAAGCCTCCATGTTAAAATGTCCAACTTCACAGCAGAAATAAACACGTTTACAGCCTGGTACAAAAAACGGTTTTGGTCTCTATAGCTAATTTCCCCGTTCATGACAACTGTACTGAGGCTGAATTTTTATATAACTTACCTGTTCAAATTATATTAAGGCTTCAAATTATGCATAATTAACAGCATGGCCGCTTTGACTGACAGGTGAGTGCCATTAAAGGTGGCTTGTTTCAGCACCCAGGCTTCATTCAGCCCACCTCAGATCCCACAATCAACATCTTTAGCTGTTTATGTTGACTGCATTAAATGCATTAAATAAAAAAAAATGTAAAAAAAACTACTGATTGTTAGTATGATATGAATCTAATAATCTTATTTATTTTCTATTTGAAAAACCTGTTTGACTAGTTACAAAGTTTTGAGTTTGAGATTTTTGCTCAGTTACATTTGGGATTCCTGTGATTTGAATTTCATTAGCAATTCCAAATACAGAGAGAAAGACCTGCAGTACAGTATATATTAAAGAAAAGTCCTGGATAAATCAGCAGACCAAAAAACAAAAACGAGGCAACAGAGGCAGGACTGCCAAGATGGTGGCAACCAGAGCCACCACGCTCTGAGCTTCACAACGGCTTCAGAGACCTATGGGTAACCTCACGGGTACGACATCCATGTTTTATCTGGTCAGTGGTCAAAAAAGGGGACTGCAGGACACAGAAAGTTGAATACAAGCACTCCATCTTCTGATATGGCCACTTCACATGGCTGCTTGAGCTCCTGAGAACTCATCAAATTGACACCTAAAATCTTTGTCAAGAGAAAGATGATGAAAAAAAAAGAGCCGGGAGACTTCGAGCTCCACATAGACACAGTAATTCGGAGACATGTGCAACTGGTGTCAGCACATGACCCAACCAGCAGTTCAAATATGCATACACACACACACACACACCTATAAATATAGACATAAGCCCACACACAGAAGCTGCGCACACACACGCAGATGTGCTCCCGCATGTACTCAATCACAGCTTCCTGTTTTGCCTCGGAGCTGAAGCGAAGCCCCATCGGCCGTGATGTCACTGATGAGGTCACAGCTTAGGTCAGCGGCAGCACTCTGATGGTCCCCTGAGAGCGGCCGGTAATTATGAAGTCATGGATCAACACACACTTGCACCCACACATACCCACACACAAACACACGTGCACACCTCATCTATTTGCCGCTCCAGCTGGTTCCTGGGTCGTCTTACGCAGCTCTCCATCAGAAGGAGCAGCGGCAGCCTGAGAAAACTTCACACCATCTTCCTCTGTTTGGAAGAAGAGTGTCAAATGAGGAAGAACCACGGGCCCCAAGACTATGATCTCTCTAGTAGTTTAAGACACAAAACCATCTTTCAAATTATGGGAAATATCATCTGATCGTCTGATTAGCGCATGACCCGCTCTACCTCCTGAGCCACAGTCGCCCATTATGACCTACTGTGCTAGATTCAACTACTGAATTTCGAATGCACGACTTTAACTTGTCACAGAATATTTCTGCAGTATTATTCCTACTTTCACCAAATGACTAACATTACATTATTAACCATAAACATTCTTTCTGACATCAAATAAGTAAAAGATCTGATCTAAGTGCGACGATACATCCCCAGGTATCACAACATAACCATTTTGTTATACTCTGCTGTGGACGGTTGTGGGGTGGTCGCTCTGCAGACGGGCCTATGTGGTGCCTGGCCTGTATTCCCTCCATGCCTGCGGTGCTGGTCCAATGCCCGGTGGACTCGTTGGCACCTCGTCATACTCATGATGACTCATTTAATAATATATAGTAATTTTACTGTATTACACCCATTATAATCATTTATGTTATTAGTTATCCATTTAACTTTCTCCTCTGTTTATACTTTTTTGGCCTATTCACCTCTGTATAAATATATCTTGATTTACATTATTGCGTGTGTGCATGTAAGCATAAATGAGTCTCTGTGGACGTACGTGGGTGGCTGTAGGTATTGTGTATACCAGTATGTTAAGTTATTTGTTGAAGTATTTCAGATGTTTAGTTTTATTGTTTGAGGATTTGTCTCGTATGACAGATTGACTAGTTTTGATGAGATGATTGTGTTGATTATGTTTCTGTCCTCCATCAGATCTCCATGGTCACACGACGTCTGAACAACTATTTTTAAAGTCGCCTTTCACCTGTTGTAACTTCACTGTGATGTTCGAGCTTCACTGTTGAGAACGATGTGTGTGCACATTAATCTGCTGAAGTGCGAAAGTTTCCACACGCCTAAATCTGAGTTGAACATGTGAGGTACGTGGAGGTTTATTTTGTGACAACGTGACTAGTTTGGAAGCTGATTACAGAGACTTGAAACCTTCAGCACGTGTAGAGCTTTTAAAATTCAACATATTTCCATAAAGAAAATCAGAAATCTGATTTTTCATTGAAGAAGAGTAGTAGGTAATTTCACTTTTTTTTGTGGAAAAATCATCATTACCATCATTATTACCATTAGTACATATGAAAAGTATTTGAACATGTCTTCAAGTGTGATTGGCTGGGATGTTTACATGCGATTATCTGCTCCTTCATGGTGAAAATCAACAGATAGTCAGTAATCAAGTGGCTGAATTTCAAAATAAAGTGTTTAAGCTTTTCAGTCCCTACTCCACCAACCATCTACTCATTTCAAAGTGATAAAACTAGTGACTTCTTCACCCAGAGCAGCAGCTCTGGACACAACCCTGAGCGACACAGGACCACCAGTGAACTCGCCCACATGCCACCTCGTCACCCCGTTCTGTGGCAGCACCTCTGTGTGGCCCAGCGCGACCTGAGGGAGCCACGTATATGAAAGTGACCTCTGCATGTAATCAGGCTCCGATCTCAAGTAATGGACTTTACATTAAGCTACCCCACACTGCATCCTAATTGCACACAGGGGGCTATATACTGCGAGTGTGTGTGTATACACGTACTGTATGTGTGTGTGCATATGACATCATGGTTAATCACAGATTAAACTTCTCAATGAGCGTAAAGCACCATGGAAGCATAACATGTTCGCATGCACACAAAGACAGGATTGTGATGAGGAAACTCACATTTGTTTGCCCTCTCTTTGTCACCCGCACACACACGCACGCACACTTTCCACGATCTGTACGCACCACAGTTATCTGATCAGCTTGCTGCACTTACAATAAAGTACACTGGGTGATTTTTAAGGTGTGTCCGCACGCATGTTTTTAACCATTTCATGAACCAAACACACAAACATACGTGCACATCCAGATTACATAAAGGTTAAATGTGTGTGCGTGCAGTATGTTCTATGTCCTTCCACCTGTGTGTGTAACTGTGTGTGTTCTGCGTATAACTGTGTGTGAGCAAAGTGGTTATGGAGCAGATCTGGCAGCCATCCCACTCAGGACATTTGACCTTGGAGAGACTTTTTTTTTTCTCCACAAGTTTTTTTTTTTTTTTCTTTTTTCAGCCCCTCTCTCTCCTTTTCCCCTAGCAGAGGCTAAAAGGCTCAAAAGGGTGGAAAGCAAAATATTTTCTTTAGTCTCCTGGACGCCAGGTTGCATAAAAGGTTCCAAAGCCGTTTGCATCAAACCTCGACCGTCGAAACCACAAATTCTGTTTTTCTAGCCATAAAACTCCCCCCGCCAAAAAGAGGAGGGGAAAAAAAAGAAAAAAGATTTCCATTCAGTTGATTCTTATAAATTTAAATGAACTGAAAAAAATGGTTTACTCCCCGAAGGAAAACATGGAGTTAAATATATGAAATGTGTATGTGCGCTCGTGAAACATCAGCAGATAAAGGCACAGTATGCTTGATCAATATAATTGATTTACAGCTGACCGAGTGGAATTAAAGTCAAACTGGTCAACCATCAAAACTGTGACTTAATCATCTTTCCAATCAACTACAATGTGCAACACAGCTCTTTTGTTTAAATAAAACTAAATTCCTTTCTCAGCAACACCTCCGGATACGGTCAGCTTTTATTTTGAACACAATTGTAGTGGAATTGCTTGAACACTTGAGTCCTCGTCTGGACATCAAGTCCTCGCTTGGACATCGAGTCCTCATTTAGACGTACTCATTTGGATGTTGAGTCCTCGTTTGGACATCGAGACCTTGTTTGGAGGGCGAGTCCCTATTTGGACGTTGAGTCCTCACCTGGACGTCAATATTCAGCCAACGTATCAAGTACTTGCATTTAGATCTGTGCATGCAGCTGCAGATAATATCCAGCGCTTTAAACCACACGTCACTCATGATGTTACAGGCAGAACGGCAACCAGGCATGAAAATGACGTGAGCAAGTAATTAAAAACAAAAATGAACCTGTAGTGCAAGCTCTGCATTATTAAACGTGTCAGAACCAGTGGTGGACAGTAACGAAGTAAATTTACTTGAGTACTGTACTTAAGTACAGTTTTTGAGTATCTGTACTTTACTTGAGTATTATTTTGGGGGGATACTTTTACTTTCACTCCACTACGTTTGAAGGACAAATATTGTACTTTTTACTCCACTACATTTCTATTGATGCTCTCGTTACTCGCTACTTTTGAGCTTACGTCAGCTGATGATTTTTTTTTTTTTTTTTTTTTTTTCAAAATTCTGAGAAAATAAACTGTTTCTGCTGATTCGTGTATGGTTCGTCTTGGTCGTATTGCCATACCTGTACTTCGTCATGCCATACAATCCATACAATGGAGGAAGAAACTGGAGAAACACATTGTTTGTTGTGCTTACCGCGAACAAATTATATCACGGCCTACAAAAACTCGTCTTCCAACCTGAAAAAGCACATCGCGGTATGTAAAGTAGCTACTGACGTTAGCTAGCTTAATGTTTGTTAAATTGCAGATGAATATTTGAAACGTAATTGTATGAGCTTGTAGTATCATAGTTGCCATTTTTAAACGGTTTAAAAATATGGCAACTGTTGCAGTGCAGTTGAATGATTAAGTTGACTTTCTGTTCATGTTTTTTATACAATTCATATCAAAGTCCAAGGTAGGGGTTAGGTGTGTGTGTGTGTGTGTGTGTGTGTGTGTGTGTGTGTGTGTGTGTGTGTGAGAGAGAGAGAGAGAGAGAGAGAGAGAGAGAGCGCTCGTTAGTGAGGTGCGGCTGTCTTTGATGTGGGTTATCCGGCTCCTTTTTGGCTGTGATGCATGATATAAGTATGTGTTCAAATGTAACAACAATATGTAGAAATTTAATTTGTTGATGAATGCAGCTGAGTCTGAGGCTTCTTGCCTTTATTTGTTTATTTTTGAGCTATAAACATGTCTGTAGCAGAATCGCATCAGTGTATTGTATAATGACAATAAAGCTACTTTCCTTTCCTGTATTTCCTGAGATATTTTTTAAATACTTTTACTTAAGTAATTTTTTAAGCAAATACTTTAGTACTTTACTTAAGTAATATTTTGACTAAGCTACTTTTACTTGTATTGGAGTAATATTTGACAAGGAGTATCTGTACTTTTACTCAAGTAGTGAAGTTGTGTACTCTGTCCACCTCTGGTCAGAACACACCAGTTTGATGATAACAGGGAACCTCTGATCACCTCTTTTGGTCAGTCATTTTATAAAATTAAAATTACAATTACAATCTTCAATACTTATAAAGAAAAACAACATTAAAAACACTAACACACTAACAAATTACGTTAATATGTTTAAGGGTGCTTTATGTTAAATGTCTTTTAGTCAGGGAATGTGGTAGGAAGATGGCAGAAGGTCAGCACAGATGGGTTGATGGGTTGAAGGCCACAAGACAGCAACAGTGGAGATGTTTAGTTGAGTAGTTTAGTCTCAGTGCAGCGCACCCACTTCTGAGGCCTGTCCATGTGAGGACCAAGAATAGGAGAGGTCAACCCTGTTCATTCTCCATGGTAGTTCTTATCTCTACCAACGGGATATATTTTTGGCCACAAGCAGGATTTTGGTGGTGATGTTCTCCCTTTTTGGATCAAAATAAGGAGAACCTGTTTCAATTCAGTTACACAACTTGATTGTCATTACCATAATTAGGTTTGAGTGACAGACAGTGCAGCAGTGGCAACAGCACACAGAGTACAGTGCAATGTTTCTTTCCAGTTATGCAGCATTTGATCACGTCTTACTTTTTAAAGAGCTCTTTTTAAACTTATAAGTTAACTCGTCTCAGTCGTTTACGAGCAAACAGTTTCAGCAAAACTTAGTTGACTTAAGTTACGTTGCATCCTTGTACTGACAAGTTCTAACCCAGTTCTGCAGGATGGGATATGCATTGTGAGCCTCTCCACAGTAAGATAGCAATTGTCTGTGAAAAAAAGAATGTTATGCTACTGAATCTAGCCCCATCAGGGCACCACAGCGCAAGGGTGAATAAAATCCATAGACTAAAATCTGAACTGGCAGAGGCGTGGGAGGTACAGAGTCGAGTCCGGAGGCTATAAGTGAGTCAAACCGGTTTCTTGCAACCCCTGATGCAAGGATTTCATATTGTGGTCATACAAGGTGAAAGGCAGCCGTGCTTTTATGTTAGGATAGGATATACTTTTCACTGTGCAACAATGTCATCTCTCTAGCTTTAAAGATTTTCTTTAAAGCTTTCTGACAGGAGTGCAGTTGCAGTAGTGGAACTTTGACTGATGACCTCCAGCCAACAACCCTGCTTCTTTTAGACAAAATAACTTCCAACTTTATGTTTCTAGCCGTGTGTGTGTGTGTGTGTGTCTTTAGGGAGTAATAGAAAGATGAAAAGAGCATATTTGTTGTGTTAGTGTACAACAACAACAACAACAACACACACACACACACACACACACCCATGTTCTCATATAAACCAATGACCTGCGTTCACAAGCCGTATGCATGGATGCTGTTTATGTGTGTATGTTGTGTATCGTGCATGCATGTTGAGTCGTTTCCAACACTGACATGTTTACAGAAGGACCACACATACAGTAAGTAAAAGACTTCATGCCAAGCCTGTGAAATATCCAGCTACAAGTGTGTCAACATGCATGCACACACACACACACACACACACACACACACACGCACGCATGCATACACAGAGTCTGGAAAACCACAGAAATGTACCTGGCAACGTGCTATATTTTGCATTAAGTGCCTCTCCCGCCCATATGTTTGTCAATATAAACGATTTCAGCAAATATTCCCTGACGTCGGTTTCGCTGTGATCGCTCTCAGATTTATGACCTCCAGGTATTTTGTGTGTGTTTCTGACTGGTGCTGCTGGAAAGCTTCCACCATCTTCAAATAAAATAAATCATACAACATAAACACTTTTTTAATATCTTTACAAGGAGCTTTCTTTCGGGTTATATCACTGATTATAAAAAGCTGCACTTTTGGTCGTGTGTAAGCGTCAAGATGCATACCTTTGCTTTGGTTGATACATTTATAGGGAAAGCAATTAAAATATTAAAAAAAACATGGTGTTAGTGGCAAACCAACATCTCTAATGTCTCACCTATGAAATAATACTGTGTACTGTAAAAAGGGACCTGAAACTTGTAGTAATGTGGTGTGATGAACATAAAATTAAGTGGTGTTTTTGTGTATTAACAATACGATTCTATAGGATAAAAAGGCCATTATGCTAGAATACACTACAATGAAGTTAAAGTGCAACCACGGCCTGTCAGCACCAATAAGTTATGTTAACTTTTAGTATCTTTATTCAGAGTCATGCTTCAACTTTATGCCCAACATCTTTTTTTCATTAAAGTTGGTGCTGGCTCTAGCCTAGCTGGCACCGTAGGCAAGGTCTGACTGATGATTTACACTTCAGGAGAGACTGAAACATACACACAACTCAGAGTTCTCCATAATAATCCTGCCTGCAAAACAGAGAGGCGTTGGTGGAGACCAAAAACAGAGGAGAGTGGACTTGGACTGTCAGATGGACAGAAACAAGTCTGCAAATGAATGATGTTTCTCCAGATCTTTTGGGTATGTAAAAATGAGAAAAAAGTTGGCTATACTGGACATATTTACATGTTGAACACTAAACCAGCCATGCATGATGTGCATTAGTGGAATTAGAGACTGCACATGTAACACAGATTTTCTGATAAAGGACAATGGCCACAAGTATCTAACTGGCTGAAAATGAATATTGAATATTCTGATCTGCCTCAAAAGCTTCACGATTAAAAGCTTTTATTTATTTATTTTTTTTAAAACACAATTTTGAATAGGTGTTAGTATGAACTTCAGTCTACAAACCATGGAAAATACACTTTGTGAGGTGACCTGAGCAGACGGCAGGCAGGAGAACATAAATTACAACAATTACACAACAAATTATGCCAGGATCATCATTACGATCAGAATCCTAATTATAGTTTTTATATTATATTTAATTTAATTTGTATTTTTGCTCCATTTTGATATGTCCATGTTCTTTCCAATGTGTGTTTCATCTCCCTTATATGTGTTTTTTGTTTTTTTCATAGGACTGTGTTTGTTTGAGCATGTATGGATTTTTCTTATACGAGAATAAAAATAAATTAAATGAACAATATGATTTTACACTGATAAGAATATTTGAATGAGTCATATGTGCTTTTTGAAGTCAGGCTGATGCTGGTCCTGTGAAAAAAACATTCACTTTACTGTCACATTGTTTCACATTTTGTCACTTTTTTCTAATATATTGATGATTTTTGCATCTTCTGCTTCATTTTGAGTTTTCGTTCCACAATTAAATGAGATTAAAACTCTGCAAAAATGAAGACTTAATAGACTAACATCCTTCCAGTTGCATTCCCTGAGGCAGCGATGAAAGCAGGTTTACTTCACAGAACACATCAGGGCCTTTCCTACACTCTGACCTCTGACAGTTTAATGGCGGTCAGGCTCTGACCTCTCGCTGTCGTCACTCAGCGTCTCCCCGACCTCTGAAATCAAAAGACATGATGAAGGATGGAGGGAGGCGGAGGCAGAGCTGGGTGGCTGTTATGCTGATGTGTTGACACAGTGGGATTGTCAGTACAACAGCTGCTGCTGCTGTTATACACCCACCTGTGTGATACGATAACTACTCCGCGCTGATTTAACATCGGTGATACCACACAACGCAGCAACTCGGTTTCCACTTGATGTAGTCAATTAGACAAAAGGCATGCTCCTCCCTGCAGAGTTACGGCACTTCTGTGACCCAGACAATAGCTGAACTCCCTCTTTAGCATCAGTGCCTGTAACGTTTGGAGTTAATTTAAAGCAGGTTTACTTCTCCAGACATTTCTCTGAATCAGAGCTCCTCTGGAGAGAGAAATAATCTCATTGCTTATGTTGAGTCTCACTAAAAGCGGTGAAAAGACAGATTTTTGGAGCGCAAATTGGCAAACTGGAGAAACTGCGGTCAAAATACTGTTTAAATGAGCAATATGAATAGTGATGACACTTTTGCATAATCGCGAAGGTGAGCTGAGCCAAATAGCAAAGATGCAAGTTTTCTATTACTTGTAAATACATGAGGATACATAATATGGGCTTACTTTTTGTTTACCCTTTGTGTTTTTTCCCAAGCCATTGGCCAGAAAAGCAGCTTTGGCTCCACCCTCTGAGGTTTAAATCAACCAATGAGATTATTTATGCATCAAAGAAAAGACCTTGTCTGGGAAACGCTAATCACTGAGTGACATGTTTGATATTTCATGCTGCAGCCCCATATTATAATTTTTGCTGTTTCCAAGCAGCAGATCACATAATACAGTGGATTCAGTGGGCCGGTGGTGCTGTTGACCTGAAGTCAGCTGTCTGAACGGGATGGAAAAAACATTCATTATGACACCAACCACAAAAACCTCAAAAGAGACAGTTATCAATCTAGTCATGGATTTTTAGTAGAGATCCATAAAGTCTGCACTGGTAGAAGATGATAATGACTGGAAAATGATTCTGTTCAGACTGGCTGTCCTCCAGAATGAAGTTTGTCCTCCCTGCAGAGGTCTGAATTCCATCCACTAATCATCCATTAAAGAGCCTGGATGGATACAGAACCTCAAACATCCTCCCTGATCTCTGCGCTCGACTGTCTGCGTCTACCTGTGCCGACCGCTTGAGAGGAAGTCGAGTTTATGCATGAAGCTGAAACGAGTAGATGAGATCAGATTGCGCTTTGTCAGATATCGCATAAATTTGGCCTGCATCACGAGCAAATGCTGTTTACACATAGTCAGTCAAAAAGTCAACAACAGGCAACTTGGGACACATCCGCCAACTTGTACTTTCAGTTTGATTTATCCACGTTAATCTAAAGATTATCCTCTGAATGTCTAGAATCCAGATAGGACAAGTGAGAAAAATATAATAACCTGTCATGTCAACATTGCGGGATTCTTCTGTTTAACCTTGCTAGGCAGCTGGACGCAAGATCACACAAGAATCCATCTCGCCAGGCTTCAAGCAATGTACCTGTGTCCAAACCACAGTGGTTCAGATCAACGAGCATCCTATGAGGAAGTACTTGCACCTACGGCATGAGCTTCTATCAGAGCTGGAGAGGATCTCTCCATTAAAAGAAGAGCAAAGAACGATTGCTCGATGGAAAAGACGTTTTCGTTCTAGTTTCGGTAAGAGTTCGAACATATATGGTTCGTTGAGTTGACTGGTTGATGTTCAGCTATAATAGATGCCGATTGACAAATGGTTCTTCCAATCACCTTGATACCAAGTGCTTTCTTGAAGGTTCTTGGCCTTTTCCAACCTGTTTCCAAAGACGACCTCCCTAGATACAAACCATCTGGTTAAAAAGTAGAAATATTCTGCAAATAAAAAAGTTATCAGCTGGCCACAACATTCTTTTACCACACATTCTTGAATAAGCTGTTTAACCCACAATCTTTGAGCATATCTAATCATCTAGTTTTGAGATGAACAGAAAATCCAAGGTAGCGCTCATATCGTGTAACACTGTTTTATGAACTGGAAAAACAAAACCACCATCTGTTCGTTTGCTCCAACTGACTTAATTCTTCTCAGAAAATAAATACGTTGCAGTACCTTCCGGCAGATGTATACATACTCAAATATAAAGTGGCAGCCACATAAATTCTGAGAAATATCTAAACTTTAACTTTAATGTGAGTATTATAGTAACTGGTGGTGTGCTTGTGTTTTCTTTGAGCATAATATACACATTTCTTGTGTGTGGGTATATGCATATGTAAGCGTGTTGCATGCCCCCACACACTTTTATGAGTACATATGAATATATAATACCAGGCGAGGTAAATGATGTCTGTATGCTTCTTCCAGACTGTGTCAGTGTGTGTCAGTCTGTGTGTGTGTGGACTCAGCTGGAGGTGACTACATGGCCTTTCACTGCCCTGTTTCCTGCTGTAACTATAGCTCAACATGAACCCGGGCCACCCCTCCCCCCTTCCATTACCATAAAGCAACATAGCGAGCACAATTAAAGATAATTTAAGACTTAAGCAATTAAGGTCACATCTCCTCTGGAAACACACGCCCACGGAGGTCCTGGTATCTGTCTAGCACAGGATGAATTTGGACAGGTTTGGTAGTGTGTGTGTTTATGTGTGTGTGTGTGTGTGTGTGTGTGTGTACGCGTCGTATGGCTTTGTAATTGCAGCCGAGGTGCAGGGTCAAGCAGGGTATATGGAGGGGGCTGTTTTCGGCTGAATTGCCCAGGAGGAGATTAAGACAAAATGACACACTCTGTGCCTACCTGCGCTCCAATTACAACTGAGTAAACACGGACACACACATCCACACACAGAGAGTCAGATTATGGCGTTTGCATGCACACGCCGTAAGAATAATCCCATCTCCGTGCAGACCTCCAACACTATGGATTAATGACAACGGGCCACAGAGGAGCTCCGTCTTAAAGGCCTGAAGGTGGAGTGAAAGTAGAGTTGGCTCCGCTTACTGATGTTATATCAACAGTATTTTATGGAGTGGAAATCAAGTGGGATTTTGTGAAGGAAGAGAAGTGTTAAAAACAGCTTTGGTCCAGAGCTTGCACACAGCCCGCACCTCTGCGGTGTTAAATTATGTTATATACGCCGTTATAGGTTTACAACTCCCACCGAGCAATGTCTGCTGATCTTAGAGAGCCATCATCATAAACGGACAAACACGCACACGGAGTATATTTCCCCCCCCCGAACCACACACCGCTGACTCATCATATCCAGTGGCCAGGGAGGACGGAGTCATCCTACTGCCGGTGTTTCCCCCTATCGCTCTTCGGTGAACCAGTCTCCCTGTGTGGTCCCCCCTCAGCCCTGCAGCCACTGCGACTGCCACCTCGGGCAATGTGGTGGTAGGAGGGAGGGGGAGGCAGGATGAGTGTGTCCTTCCTCAGCCAGAACTGAGATTAAATGGATGAGGTGACATCCAGTTGTAGAAAATTCTCCAGGATACAATCGTTTTTTTTTTGTTTTTTTTTCCAATGCAAGTATGATTTTCCCCAGATTTTTTGAACTTATTGCAAACACAGATTATGTAAGCGTGATCTGATCAATTGACCGACGACAGACAAAAAGAAGCCCTGAAGCAGGCACAGCTCTTGGGGAGCAAACAGTGTGTGTTGTGTTCCACCTGGGAGACCATCGCGGCGGAGGCTATGCATCTTTACCAACATGATTGATTTGATTGAACCAGCTAGCTCTTGTGCTTTTTTATTCTGAGTGATGTTAAGCCTTTTGTTACACGAGGTTAACTTGCCAGTGTTAATATGAAATGATGCAACACTCCGTGCGTGCTTTCAGCCTTGTTCTCTCCGTTGATGTGTTCACAGCTGTGTTTTGTGTTTAAGAAAGAAAGCATTGATATGAGCCAACGTAGCTCGATAATGGATAAATGAGACTGCCATTTTCTCTCATTTCACTCATTCAGCCTGACATTATGTTCATGTTGATCGATTTTGTGTTGGGAGGGCTGATTATTTTGTTTTGTTTTGTCCTAACTAATCAGCAACGGGTTACTGATCCATCCCGCAGACGAAAGAAATATGTTGTTTCAACAGCTCTTTTGTCTGTAAATTGACTTACAGCAACTTCTTGTCAATCTCAAACATGCTTGTTGTCATTTTTGTGGTGTTATTTTCCAAAAGGTAACAACTTAGCTAGCTTGCTTTCTCTATTCTCATTCCTGTCTAAGCTCTGATTGGCCGACCGTTTCTCTAGCCCACAGAAAAAAGCAGTTAATGAGCTCAACACCAAATCTATTTGAATCGCTGAACAAATCTGAGAGATGTCTGGAACCATACTGGAGCTAATGGACCAGGCTACTTGTAGTGCATTAGCTCCATGCAATGTAGTCGTTTTGTCATGCATAAGCACTGCAGTCATTTCTGATAGAGGCAAAGGTCAGGTCTCTACAAGTTGTATAATATGATGCTGGTAGAAATAAAAGAGAAATAAGATTAGAGATTTTTTTTATTGTGAATGTTATTACTGATAACTCTTAAAAGGTCCAGTGTATACGATTTAGGGGGCTGTATTTGCAGAATATGGCACTGAATAATGACCTGAATGTAAGAATCATAATGTTTTTGTTACCCTAGAATCAGCCTACAAGTAGGAAGTGGGTCCTCTTCCACGGAGTCCGCCATGTTGAACTGCCATGTTTCTACAGTAACCCAAAACAGACAAACTAAACACTGGCTCCAGATAAGGCCTTGTAAGTTTTTGGCACGTTTTGCAAAACCACTTTAGTCCTCCTTTATGCTAGGAAGAAAATGGTGAGGCAAGGGGGTTGCAGTCAGCAACTACAATGTTCGCACTAAATCATATACACTGGTCCTTTAAGTGGCACAACCTGGGCAATCAACTATTTGAAAAATGCAGCTGTTAAAATTGAAATATGAAACTGTATTTCAGATGACATAATATCAAGTACTCTGTATTTGTTAAGCAACTCATAACTGTTTTTTTTTTAATTATTTTGAAAATGTCTATGTGGTGTTTTGGAATCAAATTCTTCAGTTTGCAGAGGGAGCAGCAGGTCCTGAACACAGGGTGAAGAATTTGAAACACAATACTGCATAATAACAACCGGTTAAAACCTGTTATCCAGCAGGAATGTGCAGTGTCAGAAACAAAGAAAAACACACATCCAAAAACAGCATCGAGATTATTTTGTTTCCTGCCAACTCTGAGATTGCTAAACATAGCCATCAGCAGGCGTCCATGGTTTTAACCCTGCGGACAAGACCATTAAAACTTTGTTGCTTTTTACTAAATTAGGCATTGCTTTAAACCTATACACAGCAGCGTCAACCTGTATGAACTGCATAAACACACACATCATCTGTGTTTCACAGGTCATGTGCAGCTTCATGAGGTATGGACTGCCAGCACGGAAGCCACAGTGATAAAATAACAGCCACAATGCCACAGTCGCAGTCTAAGTATAAGACTGCCACCCAGCAGTCATGTGCAACACCTCCTTAATCTGTAAACCCAAAATATACCCTCCCCCGTGTCTCTGTCTCCCTCTCAGGCTCGATTTTGTAGCAGACATTACAGTCAGGTATGCAATGTCGAGATCTTTCTTAGCTGGATTGTCATATAAACATTTCTATGATGCAGAAATGGTGGCCTATTTGGAGAGTGTACTGTCAGGGAGCAGACTTAGAGTGAAGTTACAGTGGAAAGGAAAATGAACAACAGACGGACATGAAACTTTAAAGCAACATTGTGTAACTTTTCTACAATAAAATAACAGATTTTACATCATTTGATGCTACACTGTAATCTGGTGCATGGTGTCTCTGTCATTCCCACTCTAGGTACGCTAAGTACATCTTCAAGAAGTACGGAAAACTTTGCAGAACTAAGTCACACAACACAAAGTATTTTACTGACCATTTTCCTGATGGACAGTGAAATAAACTGCTGCAAACTGCAGCTGATCTTAGCTAATGTTAGCTCAGGCTGCTAGGACTGTGAGCTCAGAGCACAGTGGGAATGTTGACAGGGATCTAACCGGTGTAATGTCCGAACCGGAGCTGGGCAAGCGGGCAACGTGACTGGGCTCAGCAGCCTCTATGAACTCTATAATGGCAGCGGTGAAGAGACCGAAGAGGATGTTAACGGAGGAGGCTAAGCTGTACAAGACGCCGCCAGGCGACAGTAAATCTGGGACTGACTTTTAGTCGTTGGCGAGAGCTTGGTGAAATAAAAGGACGGAAGACAGACGCTGAGCTGGGCTTCTTGCTGCTGGACTGTTAATCATGACAAATACACATGTACAGCTGTCCGTATATACGACAGTGGTATTGCACCCTAAAAATGACTCCGTAATGCTGCTTTAAGTTGTGTTAAGATACACTGCAAACACTATTATGCACAAATTTGACTGCTGAAATATTTTTACAGTTTACAGCCCAATGTACAGTATGTGCATTTAAACTGATAGCACAGATTTTGTAGAGTTTGTTCAATTTGACAACACATGTGACATCATACTCAAACTGATTATAATTAAACATCTTTACACTTTATGATTAGGTACACAAATTGTTGATCATTTCTGATTCACCTAGCCATTATTTCTCTATTCCAAAGAAGTGGAGCAAAGCTGGGGCACTGAGCTGTGTATCTAATGTGGTTTTAGGGTTGAGGTTGAAACTACCCAATCTGATTTTAGCATCAAGCGTCTGGTCTTGTTACTCACTCCAAGTATACACCAAAGATGAACTCTGTGAACTCTACTTGTTCTGTTCTGTGGTCTTTGTCACTTGAATGCAAACCTGAGATAACCTGAATATTCAGGGTCAGGAGAAATGAAAGCAGACATGAATGTATGTATTTGAACCAAGTCTACATTTTAACTGTGGTATCTGAACACACCATCATTCTTTGTGACTATCTAAATGTTTCTGGCTTAGCCAGTTAGCATGCTGACTTTCTGAAGAGACGTTGCATACTTTACTGCCAATTTCTGCTAATGTTTGTGGCCACCTCTGAGTGCAATGATTCCGCTTTTAACCCTGATTTTATGAACTTTTCCATCGCTCCAATAACAAACTCATTATCATGACTTCATACTAAACTTTTAAACTATTTTCCTCTCTGATTGACACACATAATCTTGCTTATATATTCACCCTCTTCCACACATAGACACACACAGGTTGTATCATGCTTTGACCCGGTCAAGTTCATGAGCAACAACAGGGGACATTTTAATTAAGGAGCCATCATCGGGCTCCCTCTTAGCAGCAGGTGGTTGAGACTTGGAGAGCTGAAGTTACGCCATGATGTACTGAAGAGGGGCATTTCAATACATGAAAAATGTAGTCAGAGAGGTGATCTTCTTTGCACACTTTGCTCAATTGTATACATTCAAATCCAATCTAAAAATTTAAACTCTTCGATCTTCGAACTTTTCAAATGTCTAATTTAAGTCCAACTACAAACTGCCTTCATTTTTAATTTTGGCAAAACAAAGAGAGACAAAACTTTACTCGGTATTCTCTTAAATTCTCAACATCTCTATTGACATCCTAAGCATCCCTGAAGTCCATATGGCGAACCCACTGTAAGACACACACCATATGATGTTGCCAACCTCAGAAATGTGACGCTGGTGCACCTCAGGTCTTCTGTAGGTGGTACAAAGTCTGTTGCTATAGTCGCCTCGGTGAATTTTAGAGTCAGCAGCTGAAGTGAAAGAAGCAGACTCTTGGGAACTGCTTTAAAGACTTAACCAACTTCTCTCAAAAGAGTACGAAAGTATGCACATATTAGTGTATATCACACATAACCTCTGTTGTTTACCTCAAAACATGATGGAATTGGAGTTCTGTAAGAATTTGATCATGAAATATGTATGAGATGCAATGTCGAAAGTTGAAAACGAGTGGTGTGCGATGTAAAAACAGAAAAGTTAAGTATTTGCCAACATTTCAAACTGTGAAAATAAAGATAATTGTACTGGAGAACAACAGGTGACAAAGATGTAGACATTAAGTGTGCTTTATACTTGCCAACATTCAAAACCTATTTGGATTTTTTTAAGATATAATCACAAGAAGAAAGAGAAGAGGAGGAAGGACAAAATGGTGGCTTTTGGAAAAGCTTGAGAGTAGATGGTCATCGAGGCAGCGTTAATGTGTTTGTTCTGGATCCCCGTCTGTGTCAGGCTGTGTCATTTGGCAGATATGAGGACTACATGAGATGAGGGCGGTTACATTAGTAACCTATGTACACTGTCGGAGGCCTACCGGCTACATTTCCAGCCCATCATTCTTGCTCGAGCCACTTCCTGTTAACATTTTATATACGAAGCACTGCATGCATTTCCATATCCTACATTTGTAATGCAGTTTTTAATGGTATGTAGAAAAACTTAATCAGTAACACAAAACTCTTCTGTTGCTTTAGCAGGTTACCAGCCCATTCCTCTTGATGTTTTCCCATAGAGTCCCCCCTAGTTTGAGCCTCCCTACTGATACAAAAGGTCTCAAAGGAAGAAATATTTCACAAGAGTGATGTTCAGTTTAGGAAACAGGGAAAATAATGGTTGACCCCATCTTCCATGTTCTTTTAATATTATCAAGTTTCCGTTAGATACAATTTTTCATTAAATCATTAAAAAAGAGCATTTTCTGATCATCTGGAGTAAGGGGAGAATTTTGTATTGTAAAAGGGGAACTACCTTGTCTAAGCATTCAAACATGAACTGTGAGATATTGTCTCAACTACTCCATGAATCTATTGCTGTTGCGGGCAAATTCTCCACAAAGCATGTCTGACAAAAACAAGACTTAGACTGTATTTAAGGCAGAGTGGTAGATAAGAAGATTGACACTATTCACACATATGTTTGTTGAACATTAGGCTAGCCATAAGTTGCTTGTCTGTCAAAAGCTGATCTGCTAACCAGCATGTTTAAAGCTCAGTAATTAGTACAGTTTCTCTTTTTTGTTTGATCCAAAAACGGAAGTGTAATAAAAACTGGACTATTTCTTGGCCTGTCACAGTAACTTCTTGGTTGGCTTTCTGGCTGCTCACGTAGGGCGGACATGTTAGCAAACAGTTAATTAACACAGATAACACAGATTAGCATTTATTTAAAGCAATGCTAGTTCTCCTGGAAGATATCCAATCTTCTCAGATCAGTTTTGGTCTCCACCAACCCCTGAAGTAAAGCTTCACCAGCTAGTTGCTAATTTTGAAACACACAGTGGGTCTATTTGAGCTTCTTTTTTTTTTTACTGACAATAGCTTCCTGATGCTACTGGAAACAACGCTGATGAAGGATGTAAGTGAACTAAAAGAGTAAAGCTGCATGCATTAAGCCAAAACAATGAGCTGAAAGGTCCCAAAACGCTTCATAAAGCTGAGGGGAACTGAAAATCAGGTGATCTTTTCTTTTTCTGTTTTTTTTTTTTTACAACCTTTCATATTGCACATTTTTCCTTTTGTTAACAGAAAATATTAATGAGTGAAGCTTCAAGATGCCAGTCATGAAATCCACAGAATCAGTCAAGTAAATCTTACCTGTAGCCATTACAGGTCAGACCATCTATACCCTGGTAAAAGTTGTTGTAAACGTAAATGGTCCATTGCATTTATTTCCACATATTCTTCTCCTCACACAGGCAGAACATCTGTGCAACTACTGACTTGGGTTTCCACCATCTTTCTCTAGCCTCTTAATCACTTTATTACTCTTTTTCTCCATCAAGCTGCTGACTCACACCTTCTCCCCATTTCCTTCTCCCCATCCTATCCATCATCCATCCAGCTTTTGCTTTCTTGCTGAATCATGTCCATATAATTTGTCTTCCACTTTTCTCTCTGTGGCCCTCTCAAGGTTCCTCATGCAGAACTGCTGACACGCCTCCAGTCTTCTTTTCCTCCCGCTCTCCTTCACTTATCTGGCCATCCTGACCCGAATAATATGTGGAATTGCCGACAGAGTATCTGAGGTCTGAGAGTTCGGTGGAGTAAAACATATCCAGGCAGAATCTCCTCCCAGAGCTCAACCCGCAACCGCGACCCCAGACCGAGTCCCAGAATTTAATCTAGCACACGGGCCCGGAATTTAATCCAGGACGGAGCTCAATCAACCAGAAAATGTGACAGTGTGAAAGACCCAAAAAGCCATGAAACCAGAGCCCAGACACCTGCTTTGGCACCAGAATCTCGCAGAAGGAGGTTGGTAATTTCAGTCATTGTTCCACCACATGGTTTTGCGGAACACTCTACATGACGACCCACAAACCAGAGCTTTACGTCTGCAAGCTGAGTCCAGAACCGAAGAGAGAAAAAAAAGGCATAACCAAGCAGTTGTCAGACTGGAACTCATTTGAATTCTTTCTTCCATCACCTGTTATTTTTTGCTATTTTTTTCTTCACAGTCATGAAAATGAAAAACCAAAAAAAAAAAAAAAAAAACCCAGACATCTGGTACCAGAGCTGAGCCCGTTTCGGTCTGTATTTGCCCTTTTATTTATGGGACAGAAACAGAACCACACAAATGGGCCGGGGGGAACAGCTCCATAGCATATGCTCCTCGCCGCAGGAGAGGAAAAATAAACGCACGCCAAACCCTAAAAACCTAAACTAATGTAGGAGCACTCTGAATACGAAATTGCCCATTCAGTATATCCATGCAGAAGGTCTGAATTTTTCTGAAATGTGCCCTAATGTACATTAAAAAAGTTCGTTTTGACAGAACAGCTTGCACAGACTGTGGTAGTGAGAGTAACACAGGCCTTGACACATGGAGAAGTTGGAAGTGTGTGTGTGTGTGTGTGTAAACTGAAAGACCTGCTAGTCACTTGTCTTTATTAAAAATCACAGATATCACACCTAGTATATTGGTGTAGATAATATTAAATCATTTAATGAGTCAATGTAGGGTGAAACGGACAACGCCAAGAGAAGGAGGTGATAATGAGAGAAAGAAAACCAGCCAAGGAAAGAGTGACAGAGAGACGGAGTGACACAAAGACAGAGAGAAATGACTGTGTAATATATTGTATAATATGGAAACAATTACCTCTTGGCAAGGAAACTTTGGCACGGTGTAGCAGATCTGCTGTGTCCAGGATTGTTACTGCCTGCCTCTGTGCCTGCCCATGTCTCATCTAACTTTAGGATATTTATGTGTATGAGTATTACAGGACTCATGTCCATGCACACCAAAGAGAATGAGGGAAGTCTGAGAGACAAGAGTATAAATCTACATCCCTGAATGGTGGTCTGTCTGCTTCAACTATTATTATCCTAACTCTTGTTTTGGAACAGTAGGAAGTGTAGCTCGATTTTCTGAGACACATGCAGTGCTTGCAAAATTAGTATGACCTACACCGCACATGAACCTGCATTAACGGCATTTTTTGGGGGCAGCTTATCGCAATATGAAGTTGATATGGCTAATATGTTAGCAAACAGTACAGTGTTACTATCAAGCATCCATTTGGACACCTGATGAATGTTTAGTCTAATTTTTACTCTCCTGCCAGTATCTGTTTTGTTGTTCACCAGCTAGTAGCTAACTTTGTCCGCCTGCCATTTTGGTGCTTGATAAGTTTAAGGTTTAACAGAGTTTACCTAAAAGCCTTTTTGTTCAGAAAACAACACCAAGAGAGCTGAGAGAGTCAACCAAAACAGTAAAGTTACAGGTCCTGATAAAGTTGTTTGTCATTTTTAGGACTAATTACTAGTATTTAATCATCTGTTTATCTTATTTTTGTTCTGTGAGTACCAAAGAGGGACTACAACTTGCTTTGTGTTGTACAAAACTGTTACAGACACTTTGGAAAACCAAAACAATGAGCTAAAAGAAGCTAAAATGCTAGAACTGCAGGATTGTTGGATAATTCTCTGTGGGTTCATCATTGCAAGCGAGCACTTTTACATACGCATTGTAATTTAGTTCATTGTTATGATAAAAATCTTCATATTAGCAGGTTTAAATAATTATTTATTATGACTTGGGTCTTATTATTATTTGACTATTTCCCTTTATTTCATCAATTTGGCTAACCTGTAGTCTTGTTTCTGACTTATTTCTGTGACGTTGCCACATTCTGACTCACACATTTATTTGGTGATAGGTACATGAGATCGTTGGGCATGTGTGTGTATCCTCAGCCACGTGTAGTGCTTTGAGGAGGTGGACTCTGAAGATCGGTCTTAATCTGCTTACGTGGTCATCATTTATCATGGAGTGTGTTTTATGGCTGAAATATGCAGTTTTAGTCACCGGCCTACAGTGCACAGCACCAAGGCTGTGCATCATCCTGCATTAAACTGCTATTCCTGATGGGTTTACCAAGCACCTATCACAACTTACAGGTTTGCTCATTTATCAAGGAATCTCAGCTGGTCTTCCAAACCCCCACACACTCTTCCTTGGTAATGCAATTTGTACTACATCTCCACATTTGTAGGTATTTTTGTGTAAACACAATATGCAGAACTCTATACTTAATGGGTCAGATCGTAAAAGTCCCAAATTGAAAAGGTCTGCTGTAAAGTCATGTGTTTTTATTGCCACATGATTTAGGAGTCTTTGACCATTGTGCAATCATGGTTACTTAAAATTAATAATTTCTCTGTAGTCTCTTGCCCCACCCTACCCTACCCTAGCTGCCAATAGATACCCACAACTGCACCATTACCACCACCATTTCCTCTCAGGAAATGAGGTGGGACTCTGATTGGCTTGAGTCTCTGTCTGGCTGAGGATGAGAGAAATCTGATTGGCAGGGAGGCAACGGGCCTCAGCCAGAGCGCTCTGCAGGGGGCAGTGCTGAGAACACAGATCCTGTAGACTCACACACACCTACACATAGAATCAGTACAGCACATCCTGTCCTTCCAGATTCTGATAAAGCCACAAGGGTTAGTAGCTTAGAACAGCACAGCAGCAGTTTTATTTTATTTTATTTTCTTAAGGGAAGGAATTGGCCGGTCGTCAGGGACAAACACTCAAGGAGAGAATATAGCGTGACTCGTGTGCAGAATGCTGAGTCATTTTCCTCAGGAGGGAACACAAGCATCCAAAGTAGAAGCTCTGGACTGGGAGGGAGGTTTAAAGTATGGATATGGTCAATGTCTTAATATTAACGTTTTTGACAATGGCGCTTTTTAACAGAGTGCATCAAGACTTTGTGAAGGGGTAACGCCTCGGTCGCAGAATCTTCCAAAACCAGTTAACATGTGGATGTGTTCATGAAGGAGAGGATCCTCTTGAGATAGAAATGATAAATTAAAGTTGTGCAAAGCAATGAAAAAAGACAAATGAGCAGGGGGGAAACAGGTTGTGGTGTTCTTCTAGCTATCTTCAGCTAAACGATGTAGATTAACAGTTATAATTTCGCCAACTAAAGGCTGTGACTAAAAATATTAGTCGATTAATTGTTTTCCAGGTTAGATAACATTTAATTTGAACTCATGACTAAATATGTTAAGATTTTGGTTCTCTGAACAGTACCTAAATGATAAAGTGAACGAGGGATGAATAGAAAAAATGAACTGCAGTCTCACTGACCTAAATACACCTGGAAAAATCACACATTGTAGTTATTGGTTCTGGTTCTCTGTTACTAATAACCAGCGTCATATTTCTCACATTACGTATCTGCCAGTAATGTTGACTAAAGTTGTGGGTTCTTGGATGGAAACAAAGTAATGATTTATGGACTCATCCAAAAAAATCCTACTAAAACCTCGTCAACAAGTGGCAACAAAACAGCTGGGTCAAACCACAGAAGAAGGCAGGTCAGCATGCCGACAGTCAGAATGTGGGTGTAACATTAAACGTTCACTTTCAGTCTGCAGTTTTTTTGTGTTTAGGCACTTGACTCCAGTCTCTGAATGATCACACTGCTCTGCAGTGGAGAGCGCAGGTAGGCTGCAGCAATGCAAAGTGAGCGACCAGCTCCGTCTAAGCAGTATATACTGTGAATTATCCGAGTTATGTTGACTGTAGTTCCCTTTTTTAGTTTTCAACTTTGCCACGGAGCTCATTTGCTCTCTGAGAAACTCTGCACAGCAGCAGCTTCAGGACATGTTTCTCTAACTAAAGCTACAGACTGCTGACTCTCGCAGGTCAGAGGTGTAGCGTTACAACTTTGGCTGTCAGACAAACTGCTCAGACTCGCACAATAACGACGTGACGCAGTGTGCGGATGGATGGAGGGACAGACGGAGGAGGGGAGCTGAAGGAATGTAAAAACAGAGCGGGATGAGAGGAGGAAGGGGGGGTGGGGGTCGAAATTGGGATGTCGGGAAGATCAGAATGGGATGAAAGCATGACGGGTGGAGATAGGAATGGAGAAGGAATGGTAAGATGTGGGACAATGGTGTCCTCCCTGGCCTGATTTATCTGCACAGCCAAAGGAAAAGACCATACATAGCAGCTCTTGTGGGCACAGCTGAGGGTGGAAGTCATGTTTTACACCATCCTCTCCCTCTCTCATTTGTTTTCCCACATATGGATGTGATTTCTAGTAATCTTTCAGGCTTTGTGAAATGACAGCCAGACAGAGAGACTGAGGAATTATGTTTTGTTGCCAGAACATGACACTCGGGTACAAGATGTTGTGGCTGACAAGGTATGCACTGACAAACATACTGACAGCCCAGAAAACCTCCGTGTTGCATGTTCTGAGCTCTGCTTTTTGGTTTTGTGAAATGTTACCCGCTGTCGCCATGCCACTCCTGCTTATTATTACTCTTTACATACAGACATGTCAATCAAGTAGCAATAACCTTAAGAGGTGAGTTGGAATTGGGATTCTGGAAATTTGAGGATTGACGTTGGCTGTACCAACGTGCTATCCAACTACAGTAAAGCACCCCAAAGAAGGAGTGTGAAACTGGATTGAGATGGGGGGGTGGAGAGCTAAAGGTCCATACCGATCGTTTAAGGAAAAGAAAAAGTAAATGTTCCGAAAATAAACCACAGAAATTATTGCAACCCCTGGGAAACTTGTTAAAAGCTCATAAAACTAAGGTCTGCTATAATACATGAAGCTATAATGGGGATCCATTTCACAGATTTTTTTTTTTTTTTGCAGGACATTTTTTTTTTTCTTTTCTTTTCAACAGGACGTGGCAAGTTAACGAGGGATTGGCAGCCTCAAGTGTTACAGTGCATGAGTCCTGAAAGCAGCCCTACAGCCAGGTTGTACAGTATAGATTTAGCTATAGGTTTGACCTTCTTTGTAAAACATTGGTTGATTCGATATCCGTCACAGCCGTCCAGAGAGTCTCACTTCGTGCATTTGTTCACGGCACAGAAATAATATTTTGTAAAATGAAACTACAGGCCTACCAAAGTGAAATTACTTTAACGAAACAACTTTTTGTTGGGAAAGAGCCAAGAGTCTACGGCAATGTTAGCTGCTCTGCAATGCTCTGGAAACACATTTGTTGAGTCATACCCTCAACTACATTGTCAACCTGCTGCTGGCACTAAAGGAAAAATCAGGGGGTCATTAGGATTCATCCTCTGGGGACTATAAATGTCTATACAAAATTTATTGGCAATCTATCCAAGGGTTGGTGGGATATTTCAATCTGGACCAAAGAACTGGAGTAACCAACTCAACATTCTGCCAGCCCGACACACTGTTGAAGTCCAAACTCTCACAGTCATCGTTGAAAAAAAGTGCAATATCAGGGCAAAATAGACCTACCCTAACCCATTTCTTAAGTTCTTATCTTGTGTGACTAGATGTTAGCCAAAATGTAATCTAATTTACAAATTTTTTCGCGTCTTCTCTAATGGTCTAACGACATGGGAGAAGGATTTGTGGGTAAAGAAAAATAAAGTCCTCCACAATTACAGATTGCTGTGGTTCAGCTCCATGCTCTGTAAGTCATTGTTTCTTTTGAATGACCAACTCAAAACCCTTACCCTACATTATTTGAAATTATTTAGCTCACATATCCCATTTCACGCCGAAAGATGTCACTTTATGGAAGCTAAAAGAAGTTAAAGATACTATCTGTCAATTCAATTAGTATTTGAAACGCCCAAATCATATAAAATCTTCCAAACCTTCATTGTTGACCCAAATACTTTGATCATCCAGCATACTTTGTACTCTGTAGTCTACCCCATTTTCCTAGCTTGACCTGAGTAGTTTGGACACACATGAGGTTAAAAGTTACAAACTGAAATATTAGCAGCTTAAATTGCTCTAAAATAGTTTATGAATGAACAGTAGCCACAAGGACATCCATGGGCTACAGCAATCAGGTAGCTTGTCTCAAGTTCGTTTGACATTTTAGCAAGTTGTAAGAGACCTTACAGAAAATTCCATGTAGTGACGTTGTTAAATAATATCCATTTTGTTGTATGGTGCAACACTCCAACATAAAAATAGTACAGAAAAGTTCTATACAAATCCAGCATATCAAAATACACCCACACACACACTGGGCCTTGTCTGGACAAATTGGAGCTGAATATGGTCTGAGTCAGAGAACGCAGGGGCGAGCTGGCTACCGGGGTCTGCTCTGCTTACAGCCTAAACGCTTCTGATAGACCTCGCTTGAAAAACGACATGGTGTTGAAGCAGTGGAAATCAAGAGCTGCTGGCACAATGTGTTGTTTTAACTGCCGGGACGAGGGGGAAGGAGCGACGGGGAGGACCACTAAGAGCAGAACATTCCTCTTTTTGCATTGATAGATGGATGTTACCTCTCGCAATTCATCTAGCTCTTGTAAAACACTCACAGAGACAAATTGGGGGAGGGAAGGAGCGAGTGCTCTCGATCTGGAGCCAGCATCGAATGTGTTCCAGTCCTGTCTTCTCCTTTCTCCTTCCTCCTGTCCTCCCATCTTTCCGTGTTACTACACATTTGCCCTGCAGGGTGAATATATGTGGTCCTGTACTTTTAAAAACATGTCAATATGTGAAAAATGTTTTTGCTTTTCTGCCCAAGGCAATCTTTAAAAGTTGCATTCTACTATGAATTTCAAACATCAATGGGAGTGCTTGAATATGGACTCTAACTTCACAGTTTTCTCTGTTTTGATGTTTGGGCCACTCATCTGACTAATAGAGCACAAACAACGTTACAAACGTCTTCAGGAGCCTGTCATTTCTCCACTCATCTCACCTTTCACTCTGTCCCAAAACCAGTCCACCCACATCTCTATTTCTCCCCGACTCCAAGGTGATGAGAGCTGTGATTGATCAGGTTTTCCAGCAGGAAATGAGAGGGCATCTCTCAGAGGCCTGTTTAAACAGCGAGTTACACGGTTACGGAGTTGTTCCAGGACAGCCCTGTCATGTGACGCGCCGACCTGCGTCGCTTACCCAACCGACGTGAGTCATAGTTCCCTACCAGGTCCTCATCTCTTGAGGTGTTCCTTGCGTGCAAAAGTGTGTCCATGTGCAAAGAAACATTAGTGTAATGTGTGTATGTTTGCCTGCACTCTGTGTTTTTGTCTCTGCACGTACGCCAGTTTTTTAACTGTGTGCTGCTTGTATGATGCTGAGAGATGCATGCCCTGTCTCCCTGGTAGTTTCAGATCTGACAGTGTAACGTGGTTGTAAAATCATGTAGTTAAGTAAGCACCTTTAGGTGTTGAAGTGCCATATTACCATTTTAAGTTAATATGGCAACCTTTTTAATAGTTCAACAAGGTGATGTCATCAATATGTTTCTAGTCGCCCGATGAATACAGGTCCAATATTCATCCTTTTAGCTGAAGTTTGAAGTTTCTTGTTTTTTAGCTGCTAAACACTAGTTGTTAACTTTGTCAGTCTGCTTTTTGGTGCTGGACAGGTAGCGTACGGTGGGTTTATGAAGACCTTTCTCACTGAAAACAGCTACCTGTAGTAATTACGCTGATGAGAACTGTGAGACTCAATCAAAACAGTGCAGTTTCTGACAGTAAAACCAAAAAAAAAGCCTAAAAGACGCTAAAAACCAGCCATAGAACCGAGGAACTGCAAAGTCATGTGATAATTATATGTGCCTTTGTCAATACAAGTGACATATCTCTTATTACATGCAGTCATTTGATTGTTACAATACACATTTTCATGACAGCAGCTTTAGGTTTTGACTTTTTAAATGGGATACCCATGCCAGTATTTCTGACATGAGCTGCTATTGAATTCCAGGTGCTAACATCTTTACATTTTCCATCTCTTTCAATGGAAAAGCTTCTGAAACAACAGTTAGATCACGATGAGACAGTGGAACTCTACGTTGAACCCCAGACTTTTGAATTTGTGGGTGGTTTTTCATTGTAGGATTTTTAAAAGTAGCAGCCCTGAGGTAAAACGATATCCTGATCTTTGTCATACCAGACACAGGACAGGACGGTGGAGGACACCGACAGGACAATATCAGATTTTCAGTCCAGTTAAGTCCAGTGTTGGCGAATATATTGGCAAACGAGCATATTAGTATGTTCTGACTGTCTGGTTTTACTCTTTATGATAAATGAGTTTTCAACGAGAAATAACCAATATTTTTAGCCAGTTGGCTTTTCCTAATAATTAATCAAGTGAAGTACCCTGGAGAGAAAAAATGAAAATAGTCATCAGTGTCCAAGTTTAATATTCTGCCCATTTACTGCTTGCATCAGAGAGTAGTGAGTTGAAACTTTTCAGGAGTACTAATTCACAGTGAACGCGCTTCTCTCTCACACAGATCTTGACGTATGCAATGCACGCTGCTGTACTATACGCTAAGAATGTGGTTCGAGATCCTGCTAATGCTGCTGAGGCAGCATTGTTGCCGTCTGGCTTAACTTCCTCATCTGCCACGATGATACATGCTCATTGTTAATTAAAAGAAATACACACACACACACACACACACACACACACACACACACACACACACACACCCACACACACACACACACACACACACACACACACACACACACACACACACACACACACACACACACACACGTCCGAATCCAGAAAAAAAACGGAACAAGAGCAATTAGGGTCTGGACGTTCCCGGCATTCACATTTACACTGGCCCCAAAAAAACACCTCATCTTGACAATTACAAGCTCAGAACAAGAAGAAAAGACTGACAGAAGAGGAGACAGGAAAAGAGCAACGGTGAAAAGGAGTTTCTTTCTTTTAATTCAAACCAGACTTCCATATCTGCAGCCTGTTTGTGGCCGGTTCCACCTCCGAGGCAAAGTCGGCTCGGCACAGGATACTGGGGAAATGAAACCCGCAGTATTAGTCTCCCCAACACTGCATATTAATCAGCATTTAATAAAAGGAAAATAAATTGCCCTCCACTCCAAATATTATGAGTGTGAAGCTACCTTTATTTTCATTTCACTGCAGGTTTTTCCTCAAAAAATCTAAAATAAACAGCCTCGGTGAAAGACGGAGGGAAGGACGGAGTGAAGGAGGGATGGAGACGTATGACTGGGGATTAATGTACAAGTGTGTGTAAAAAAAAAAAAAAGAAGAAAATCTGAAATTAAATAAACAGAAGTTGATGAGGAGAGAGCCTTTGACAGGCCTCGCCTCGTTCAGGTTAGAAACTATGGCGGTTGTTACTCCAGATTGATGTTTCAGAACACAAAGTTTCCATGTAAGAGTAGTGGCTACTTTCCAAAGTTCTCCTTTTCCACATATGTGATTAAAACAAACACGGAAATCACCCCTGAAAATGATTACATGGATTGATTATGCCACTGCTGAATGTAAAAGTCGTTTGAACAGATTTCAGGCCGATTTCTGGTGACAGCCAAGCAAGATAAAGCACTTAGCATGTAATGCTAAGCTACTGTCTGCATTTGTTTATTTAGGGAAATATAATTCATGTCTGTATTTAGATGATTCCAGAAGTATACATGGCTTGTACCACCCAGAGTGGGTATAACTCCTCTATACTGCTTAGTTTTCTGCTTGTTTTCTACTGCCTTTTATACTTCACATACATATGATACAATAGAAAAAAAGAAAAGAAAAATCAGGTTGGAGAATAGCAAAGTTGTTTTTTAATCACTTCATTAAAAAAGAAAATTAAAAAAAGATCCCATGGCCATTTTGTATGCACTTTTGAGACGGTCCCTAACTTCAGCTCTTCCCAGCTAATCTAAAAAGTGGATCACCGGTGGACCTGAGGCAGGCTGAATGAAGCCTGGGTGCTTGAACAAGCCACTTGTAACGGCACCCATCTGTCAATCAAAGCGGCCTTAATATAATTTGAACAGGTGAGTTATACAAAAAATTCAGACTCAGTACAGTTGTCATGAATGGGGAAATTAGCTATAGAGACCAAAACTGTTTTTTGTACCAGGCTGTAAACATATTTTTGAGAAGTTGGAGATTTTAATATGGGGGCTTATGGAGACTGGCTTGTTCTGGAGCCAGCCTCAAGTGGATGTTTGAGGAACTGCACGTTTTTGGCACTTCTGCATTGGCTTCACTTCACAGCCACAGAGGTTGCCACTTGGCTGCAATATGTTTTGAAGCATCATTCAAGTGCCTTCTACATATCCATATTTAATGCTCTATTCACTAGGTAGCTAACTTACTATTACTTATGTAACTTGCTAAATTACATAACTACGTCTAACCAGCCAAAAAACTGAATTTCAAAAAGCAAGCTGCTCTTTTTTAAAGTTGTAATTAAAAGCACTCTGTCTGATCGGGGCCTGCTAAATGTGGCCTATTTGTTTACATCATCATGGAAAGTCACGCTGCTGAAGGGCATGGAGGGATGAATATTTTCTCCAAACTCATTTACATCTTTATAATGTGCAAAAATTGCCTGTTCAAATCCCAGCTGACCCGGCTTGGAAAATTAAGTAATGCCGTCCCCTCCTTGACAGCTCATGTTGTCTTTGAGCAAGGTGTTTCACATGTGTGTGCTGACATGAGGCTGACTGCACAAAGCTCTGGTTGCACTGAACAGCTTCCACGTGTCAATGTGTGAATGTGACACAGGGCATCACTGGAAAAGGTCAAATTTGCCCAGTTGACTCTCCTTGAATAAATAAAAAGGTAAAAAATTAAAACAACGTACACACGAGCAGCTCTACTCTCAAGATTTAGCCATGCATCTTTTGTGCCAAAAACGCAGCGCTAACTGTATGTGCAGTATTAAAACTGAAGCATATATACTGTGCAGACACACCTTTTGCTTATAAAAAAAAAAAAAAGGTATCCATGAGTGTGAACAAGTCCAACACACACTCACACAGATGCCACACTGCACACACGCTGACACACTGCAGCCCTTTTACCTGCGGGCTCAGCTCTTGCCCCAAGCCTGGTCTCAAGTTACCTGTTTTCCTTCGTGTGAGTGTAAAGTGTATTCATATGCTCCTAAGAGGACTGAGATTGGAAGGAGACTGTTTTCCCAGTGATAAAAATCACTTGGCACCTAGCGAGGAGCCGGCATCGCAGCACAGGACAGCACAGAATAGAACAGCACATCGCAGTACATCGCGGCGCAGCGCAGCACGGCTCTGGCACGGCTTCAGTGTACACAGGCAGGAGAGGAGGACAAGCCACACATGGGTCTGAAGCAATATCAGGGCTCTGCTACTTAACCGCTGGCTTAATAGGTTTCATACTTTATTTTCAGAAGGAAAAAGGGTAAACAGTGGAAATAAATAGAAAAATACCTTCATGTAATCAAAAAAATCTTGCGACCATTACAAATTCAGATCATTACAGTAGCAGCCACTGTGCAGACCTCTCATCTACATCTGTCTTCCATAGCACATTGGAACGCAGCTGTCTCTCAACCAGGGTCTGCATTTTTTAAACTTATGTTCAGAACGCTAAAGAGCCCAAAAAAAAGTAACGTAAAAGTAAATAAGACATTTATCAAGTGACTTCTACTTCCAGTGAAGTCCATGAAGTCTCTCATGTGAACACATGATTAATCACATGGATGCTCAGAGCAAAAATAGCCAATCAGAGACAAGGATTTTTCTTACCTCTGCCCCATTATTTCTTTTTATAACATTCTTACATTTTACTTAGTGATACGTTATTCTACAAGAACATGTATTGTTTTTTTTCCTGCTCATTCAAGTCGTCAGCAAATCCAGTCACACTTAACGTGTAGATTAACAACAATCTATGCATCCATCCATTCTCTGTAATCGCTTATCCTCATCAGGGAGCCTATCCCAGGTGATTTAGGGCAAGAGAAGTCCTCGTGCAGTTTAGAGTGTATGTCTTTGAAATGTGGGAGGAAACCGGAGTACCCAGAGACAAAGTTCAAACCAGGAACCTTCTTGCTAACATTGCTAACCACTGACATAATAGCGAACTGGCTGGAATAGGAACAAAAAGAAACAAAAACTGGAGCAATGAATCAATTCTGCTGCGGATAAATAAGTTACATCAGACAATTCATATAATGACAATATAATATTGACAAGTGCAAGACAAAAAAAGTGTAAGTAAAGTGCCTGAAAGCAAAAATCTGTTTTCCTCCTGCTGGTTGCACCCCTGATAAAAAGTGTAACATCCTATCAAATGCAAACAGTAGACAAAACTACCAGTTTTGTACTAGTCATATCCATAACATATTTTTCATCATGACAAATGCTATTCTGTACAATCACTCTAAAACATATCACACAGAAGATGTGAACCTTTATGAAGGCCTTTGGAGAGACTTCGTAGCCCCTGAGAAACTTGAGAAATTGTTTTTATTCTCGACTTTGCCAGCAGTTGAAGTTAAAGTGAAGGTGTTATACTTTTATCTGACACTGAAGTCTAAAGTTTAACTGGTAAATGAAGTTCCACATAACTACCAATCTCCTCTGACAAAACTGAGAAAACCTAACAAAACCAACAATCCTCTTGCAGACACTGTATATTCTGCAAGTGTACAGAAAGTACTACTTCTACAATAGCTACTACTTGACCTTTTTTGGGGGGGGATCATTTTCTCTACTTCGAGACTTCAAGAGAGCCCGCTCTGTGTGTCCCACAAAGGGCATTTGTGCTACGAAACCCTGCATGGCTCTGTGTTGTCTTATGGGAAGTTGTCTAAGCTTCCTATAAGCCCATATTACCCAGACAGACGTCAAAAGGTTTTAGCTGGTGTTTTTCCTGTGCATTAACACTATGTACAGAACCAAATGAGTTTATTAAAAAGTGCTAATTCCAAGCAAACATCTGTGATTGCCAAAATAAAGGTCTTTGATATGAAACAGTGCTGATATATGTCTGGCAGACGTTTGGGAATACCTCGGAGTAGGTATGTATGTGAGAAGCAGCACCGTTAACTGGAAGAGACGTTCCTCCTCGCTGCTCACCCAGTCAGCTGATAGCGGGTGCTTTGCTGCACTGTTTGAAGAAGCTTAGACATGGACTTCCTTATTAGAGTCTTAAACCTGAGTTGCATGACAAACATATGGCGGCACACAATGCCAAGTGCAGGCTAAAGGTGAGGGATTAGCTGCAATAAGCCAACACTTTTGCCCTCTCCACACACAGACCCAATGTGTAATGCGTCCTAATGGCAGAGGTAAATTGAATACTTAAGCTCGGCACACATAGGTCTCCATATCTTCACTCGCAGCCACCTACATCGCCGCTCTACCTGCCAAACCACACGGCTGAATGAGCCTATGAGATAGACAGAGTGCTTACTGTACATATGGCCCTCTGCTACTCCACCGCTCACTCACCACAGTGGGCTGGCGCTACAGGAGGGGGTCCCGGTGACAGGGAGCCAGTGTTACCTTTAGCCTTGGCTCATTCGCCGTGAAGGATCACGGTTTTAAATTTGAATACTTCTTCTTCTTTGTCGCTCTCTGACTGTTGTTCTGCTTCATTCTTCACAGAAGGGATACCTCTGCCTTCCTGTCTTTCCCCTGAGTGGCAATATTTGAATCCTCAGATGGCCCTGCAGTATCAGTATCCTTCCTGAAACAAGCCGACACTTTCTCCACCCCGTCTCGTTCTTTCTACCTGATGAGAAAGACGTCAGCGGACATTCCTGCATTCCTGGGTGTTAGATGCCGCTTTAATAACAACCCCAGAGACAGAAACATGATCGCTTTCAGTGTGTTCCTGTCTCTTTCGCTCAGTCTTCTTCTCATTCTGTCTGTTTGTCTTCGTTTTTGTTTCTCTCCGTCTGTTCGGTCACATTCAGACCTCCACAGTTTTCGGCCTCAACACACAAAGCCGAATAACACAGTTTAGCTGCCTACACACTGGCATGGTAAGTAAGGCTAATCTGGCATCGTGATTTCCCAGTGTTTACCTGGCACGCTCTTCTTCAGCGGTCACGTCCGCCCACCCTAGTCACCCTTGAGTCAACATCCCCATTACTTCCCAACGCCGTCCGGTCTCCATCCAGCGCCCAGGCCAAGTTCCTCCCGTGGCTCCCCAGAGGCGGCTCACTGGCCTTGGGTACGGCTGAGCCACGAGGCCGGGGTCAGCAGAGGTAAGGAGGAAGTAACTGGAGATTTTTAATTACGAGCCTCAGTGGTGCGATGAGCAGCTCAGCTCATGGCTCTGAGTTCAAGAGGACTGAACAAACCAGAGCTTAGTATGGTTCCTGAGTTTTACAGAGTAGGCTTTAAAGCTGCACTTGGCAAGGGTTTGATGTAAAAATACATCCATCCTTTCCGCCTAAATCACAAATTGAGGCAGCTTAAGAAAAGAGTGTGCCATCCTCTATAATTGAGACCCTGTGGATTCACCCTATTTGCCCAAATTATGGGTATGGTCACTGGCTCGAAATCTATTTGGCACACAGGAAATGTCGAAATCGAAACTGAACAGTGAAATGTAAAACTGTCCCTTAAGCACCAGCAAGCCATGTGCTCAGTCCAGAGAAAGCTGGACCCAACACATCTTTTCATTATCTCCCTTTCTTTTTGGGTCTGAGGAGTTACACGATTCCATCAATGGTGGCCAAAAAAACTACATTTTTCAGATTTGCTTCCTCGCTTGGCACACAAAGGGCTACTTATTCTCTTATTAGCTGATAGAACTACTTCTTTTCTGGTTTTAAAGCTGTCACAGTGACTGGTCATAATGAGGAGCAACTCATTTTTGAGACCTTTATCCAGACCTTCCTGTCGTTGCAAACATGATACTCAAAAAGACATTTCCTGATGAGACAAAGCTGGAGAGTTTGGCTCTTGAGTTTAAAAATGATTAAGTTAAACAAAATACAAAACACTCCTAAATCCAGAGCGGAACTCTTCTTTATGTGCTGTTCAATATGATTATGCTGTGATGTTCTGTTGGCATGCTAAACATTGCTTTCCCTTCTTAGCTATGATGCTAACTCAAAACAGTGAAAAAAATGGTACCAAATGGTGAAATTTGTTTTAAAAAACTGTAAAAGCTTACACAAGGAGTGCAACACGCCAGCAGGTTTATGAGAGCTAGTCAGCAAAAATCTCTTTTTACCAAAAACAAATTTGAAAAGTTAAAATAAACTAACTGGCTACCGGCCAAGAACCACGAAACATTGGCAAAGTTAGCAACTAGCTGGCACCATCAGGCATCTAGTAGCTAGACCCAGACCAACCAGTTCTCATTTCTAGGTCCAGAGTCAAATACAGATGTTTTGTCACGTCCGTCTGCATTGCACACAGATGCACAAAAATCACAAACATCTGTATGAGGAGCATCAGGCTTACATGATGTAGTATAACGGTATAAAGGGTCACAAAGTCCATGTAAGGAGCTCGACTGGGGTGGAAAGTTGGGTCAAACTAACATGGGACTTATTTTGTCTAGGGGTGGCATCAGCTTAGTCAGTAGGGACTTGGCTTGGGAACCGGAGGGTAACTGCTTCAAGTCTTGTGTAGCGAGGTGCCAGTTCATACCAGTTCACTCCAGTTCACCTCCTGGACAAGGCACTGAACCCCTAACTACCCCCAATGCGCTGCTACCCTCTCTCCACATTTGCATGTCTATGAGCCCTTTGTGTCTAGGGTTGTATTTTAGGCCTGAACATGTACAACAAAATTCCACATGGATTACTTAAGTAAATAAAGTCTTCGTTTAAACCCAAACCTGGGATGAAGAGGTCATGTAATGATATGTAAATGAGCAATAGTTTGTCAACATTTAGCCATATAAAAGGCCACAATATTTCAAATATGCTAGTGATATTCATCTCATTGAGAAGTTCTGACACTAAGTGAAAACTTCTTTGTGCTGATTTAATACCAGTCAGTTCAAACTGGAACTACTGTAGTTCATCTCTGTGAATGTATTCCTTCTTTATACCCACTTTTTTCTGTTACTTAGGATCACTTAGGATCACTGGGGACTGGAGCCTATCCCAGCATGCATGAGTTACATGGCAGGAAAAGCCTTTGGACAGGTTAGTTATCGCTAACTCTGTTATGTTCATTCAAACTATTGCTATCATTTCTGCTCAGTGCAACAATGAGATATTGGTTGATACTAGCTCTTACAGTAAGTGAGTTCAACTCAAAGTCCTCTTATGATTTCAGCTGATAAAAGGATGACCTCTCCCTGCTCCCCACGTCCTGTTTCTTTTCGTGCTGTGTGAAGGCTACGCTAAGACATTTTGATGGCAGGAAATCAGACTGGGCAATTTCCTAGCGCCGCATGTAACACTAGCACGGTGAGGCGGTGCAGACATGAGACAGGTTAGAGGAGAGGGGAGAGCAGTACCGTAGCATTGTAAAGAAAAGAGGTATGACCTGTACGGGCACAGAAAACTGGCGCTGTCCAAACAGTAGGAAGAAATCCAGCGTGGAGTTATTATTGAGGCTAAACAGATTGGACTGTACTGTCGTGTTGGCGGAGAGTTATGGAGTGGACGTTTTGAGTCAGCATCGCCGTAACTACCGATCTCATTTCCTCCTCATTCTCGATGCGAAATGACTCGGTGCATGTTAAAGTGTTGTATAACATAAACCATTCGCTGGATTTTTTTATTCAGAGCTAATTCGAGTGCAGAAATCTTAGCTGGAAGTGGAGAAGTAGAACTGTTCATTAAGCCGCACAAGAGAACCGTAATTGAACTGGCAAGATGGCCATTGCGAAAACATTACGGAGCTGACGTTTTAAGGGGAAATAAGTTTCACTGCTGGTTTCAATGTCGAAAAAACAGATGTAGGAGGTTGCGGTGGTGGTCACGTCATTTACTACGTAATACCGCTTTAAAGCCCCACCAGCCATGACCTCACAAACAATTTGAGAAATTCAAATCAAACATCGCAAGTCAATTGTTGGTTTAAAAGGTAAAGTCGAGGTAAGAAGTGATTCCTGACAATGGATTTGTTGGCTTCCATCTGAATCTGATTTAGACCGGGGCTGCGCCTCATGGAGACAATCACACAGAGCTTTGAGAGATAAACTCTGCCTAGTGTGGAATTAAACGATCAGGATGCTGCAGGAAGACTTTGACAATGTGAAAGCTCATGAGGTGATGAGACCAGATGTGGCAAATCAAGACTGGACGTGATACCACAGCTGGCTTGTTTTATATCAGCACAGCTTGGTACCACCGCAACATCCACACACAGTGCACAAAAAGTAGGTCTAATTCGGCAGGGTGCTTATTCACACACACTCACAGATGACGCAATGCTGCATTCACATTGTTTCAGTGTGCGGTAGCCAGCACACCACATGTTTATTGGTTTAAATGGGAAAAATATGCTAAGGAGCGTGGATGAAGATTGGTGGCAAAGTTAACTTTCTCCAACGTTTGCCATAAAGACAAATGGAATATTGACGTTAGCTAAACGAAGTACATTCACACACTTGTACACCTGCTGCTCTCGTCTTCTTGGACAATTTCACATTATATATTTTGTATTGCAGAAAACATTCTGAGAGACACAAGATATTTAAATGTTCTGCTTTCACTTTGTCAGAATACAAATATTAAAAGGAGCAGTCCGTGGAATTTGGTGGCATCTAGAGGTGTAGTTGACTTGGCTTGCTGACTGCAACCCCCTCTAAAGCCATGAAATACACAAAAGGCCCTATCTAGAGTCCGTGTTTAGTTTGTCCGTTCTAGGCAACTGTACAAACATGGTGCATGGCGACATCTGTGGATATAAAAAGCCAATTCTATGGTAGCAAAAACGTAATGATTCTTTTTTACATGTAGGTGATTATACACTAATGAAAACATAGTTATGAATATTATATTCCATTTCTGACATGTTCTGTCAATAGAGCCCCCTAACACACACTCACACACCTTAAAGCATTGTGAAGGAAAATGTTGAAAACATATACATCATGATAATTTGCATTCGCATTAACCAGATCACCTTGGCAGCGAGGAGATTTCTGCAGATGGGCGTTACAATTTGCCATCTTGGATTTTGCATCAATTCTGGCTTTCAAAATGACCACAAATTTTACTTACACAGCGTTAAATATTGTGTTGATCGAAGTTTGGAGCTACAGTCAACCGAGCAGAATCACGAGACAGTTGTGCGACCATCAAAAAGTTTGCTCTCAAGCCAAAAGGCAAAACTGAATTATTATTCCAGTGTTGATATATTACTTCAATCACTCCCGTCAGTACAGATCGGTCCGTTGATGATGTCTTCCAGTATTTACATAAGACAGTCACAATTCGTCAATTTCTTCATTGAGTTTTAAATAAAGTAAGCAAACACATGCTCATTATACTCACAAGTTTTAACACATCGTCTTTGACAACACATGTAATTGATACAAGTAGAAAGCTTATCCGTTCTCATCATCATCACCACTAATGTTTCATTAGTCTGCCATGATGTTACTCTTCTGCAGAAGAGAGCAATTTGTAACAACAAACAGCTCACAGTGGAGATAATAATGGATGTTATTAACTGAATTTTCTCAGGCTTATGTTAACCACAAACCTTTTTTTCTGCAAATAATAAAACCCTGTACACTCCTGAGAGAGAACTCCAACATCTGGAAACTGCACCTACTGTATCGCTCAGAAATTCAACTCACTTCTGTAACACTGTCCCAAAATAGATTAAGAGGGCAACAGGGCTGAAGCAAATCTAATTCAGTTCTCATGTAGCCAACGAGAATGAAAAAAAAAAAAAAAGAGACCCTTTTACTGCCATTGTGTGGTGCCACAGGAATACACGCACAGATTGTACGCCACAGCCCAATGCCAGAGTCCTGGAATCTGCACGAGGTTACTGGGTCTGCTGGGTTACAAGACAGAGAGCGGATGCTGACTGGCTCGGCATGCGTTCTCTACATGTAGTCTGAGTTACGAAAGCCTGGAGCCGGACGTGTCAGAGTTTCACCAGACGACAGCGGGGTCCCTGCTTCTCTCACTTCACACCATCTCTGCTACTTTACACCAAAGACAGGAGAGTCACAGTACTGTAATATATTTTATACTTTGGGTCCCAGCTGTCTTCCCTATGTGTCCAGTCGCATGGTGACATACAGTATGTCCAAGAAAAGCAATTTATTTAATAGGACCAGTATGTAGGATTTAGTGGCATCTAGTATTGTAGTTGCTGATTGCAACTGCCTTGCCTCTCTCTTCTTCCTAGCATGAAGGAATAACCATGGGGGCCACTAAATGGGTGAAAAATGTCAAAGGCCAGATCTAGAGCCAGTGTTTGGTTTGTCTACATTTGGTCTATCCTGCTTAACTAAATTTTAATATCATTATAATCAAACAAGAGAGAACAAGTGATAAGGACCTAGTTGACTAGGTCGATCAGACGATTAGACTGTAAAAACTCTCGAATGACAGCTATTGCCAAAAAAATATATATACATTCATGGTCCCCATAGGATGAACCCTAATGATTCTGGTGATCTCAACATTAATTTGGAGCAAAATCACTATTTCAGTTTGTCCTGTACTTTAGGTTAGGTTTCCATCAGCCTCAGATGTACACGTTTAGCACTAATCAGGAGATGTTATGTTAACATGCTAAACTAAGCTAATTTATGCTGACATGTTAACATTGTAACTGTGAGCATGCAACTATACTGATGTCAGTGGGGTTGACCAATGATGATATACATCAAAACACAGCTGGTGTGTGAAATTAGACAGAAGGGAATAGGTGCTGTGACACTCGTCAGACACCGCCAAATGTTAGTGTTGTTGCAGTGCACAAACTCACACGCTGGCTTTTCATCATTTTGGAAAATTAGAAAGTCTGTAAATATGAAAATCATCGTTTTTTCCAAACGAATGAGTTCGACTAACATTTTACTGTGACAAATAAAAAAAGTACAAATGGAAAAAAAAACAGGAAAAAAGGAAATGGAGCAAGGCTGGAGTCAAGCTGTAACTGATTTAACATTTTACTAAAATAAAAAAGTACAATAAGTGGCAAGTAGCTGGTAAAGAAACACTTTTGAAATAATACCTATGTATATCATTTTAAAGTATAACAACCAAAACTTCCTCTGCAGAGCGAATGCGGGATTAAAGCCAGAAGGGAGACTATATGGTCTGATTCTTACCACGGTTTGCCAAATGACTTTAAACATTTCTAAGTCTTCCTTCCTTTAAAAGTGGTCTTTTAATCCGGATGGCTGTGGTTAAAGCAGGATGGAGGGACGCAGCTGAAGCGAGCCTGCCAAAGCAATGAGATATCATCACTGTTTCATTAAGTAGATCTCAGAGTTTCTGAGCGGAGTGAAGGAAGAAGACCGCAGTTTTTCTGTAGGACCGGCAAAACTGGGAGAATGACAGCAGCGACATGCCTTCACGTAAATCTAAAGAGGCAGGTTTGATCCTTTCCAAGCACTCAATGTAGTTTCTACAGTATATAATACAGGTACTCTATGATATTTGATTTGATCAGGCATCTTCTACAGATGGAACGAGACACTCCGAGTTTGCTTGTGAACTTACAATGCCCATGCAAGATTAGATTTGCCCCCACCTGACGCCAAATAACCCATCGTAAGCACATCAAATCATTACACACTCCAAGGCATCAATTACCATCAACCACAACTGTAGAGACAGAGAGCAGCCCAGAAAGGAAATGGAGCACTTTCTGGCCAAAAGACAAGCTGTAACTGTTACAAAAGAGAGAGGACCGAAAACACGCCGAGGAATAATTTTAGAAGTCTGCCTTCCCCTCTCTCTCCTGCACTCCATCCTGCCTCCAGCACAATTCAATAAGCAGTAAAAATGTGCTGCGTTATGGTTGGACGTCCTCCGTCGCTCAGAGTAGCGTTTCGCTGCGTCAGAGCTTTTCTCCCACAATCTCCGCCCGAATCATGGGTGCTGCTCGCTGTCCAGGGAAGGAAGGAAAGAAGGAGGGAGTTTTCCAGTGGCACGAGCCACCCGCTGACAACTGCCATTCTTTCCCCCCCCAAAAAACCACCCCACACACACACACACACGTCCTCCCTCGCCTAAACCCAAACAACTGCTCAGCATTAAGGTGTGGATCTGTCATTAGTTAGCTTGGCCTGGCTGGGTGAGACCATTGTTATTGTTAAAGCGAGGGGCTGTTTGCACAAGCCATATCTTCGGAGGGAAATGGTACTCCTTTGCGGCTTTTTCGACTCAGCCCGTGTGGATTGGGTTTCCTCTCGCTTTTCCAACCTCTCGTACAGTGTGGTATGATCAGCTAATGCACATATTTTAATCAGCAACAACTTGGGTTGCTGAGAAATGCGTCCAGGGGCATGAAGTGTTCGGGTCTGTTTTCTGCAGGATTTAGTCTGGAGAGGAGTGTTGACTCCTGACTTTTGGACGGGATTATCTCGGGTGATTTTCAGCCCAGGTTTTTTGCTTAGCTAATGTCATTTAAAAGCAAAAAAAAAGGAGAGAACCTGAGATATTGAATCTTGGATTTAGAAACAGAGACATGGAGGGAGAGTCTGGCAGCAGGAGTTAGGTCAGTGACGGATGGCAGACAGAGCAATCCTCCTCGGGAGTTGCCTGGGTCTTTTCTAAGTGTTGTTTAAACAGCATGAGGAGCAGAATGACGTTCAGTCAACAGACACCCGGTGCCCAGACGCTCAGATCAGAGCGGAACAGACACACACAGGCTCGAGGCGGCTATTAATCACTCCCAACCTTCTAAGAATGGCACGTCACACCTATCTGAAGGCTACAGGCACCCAGAGATGAGATGCTTCCTCCAGATTCTCGCTTAGGTATTCCAATACCTCTGATCTTCTCCTGTTCTCCATGCTGTCATCACACAACTGCCACGGGCAATAAATGGTCATTATTTTATCAAGGTGCAGTTTGTACCATTAAAAGATCATTTATGGGAATGATGATGAGCCCAAAAACAAAAAATGTGCTGAAGGTTGCTGGGGTAAGTCAAAGATATTTTAAGGACAGTCGTAAAAATATACCTTGTTTCTGTAAGTCGACTTACAACAACTTTTACAGATGCATCAGTCTTGCCCACGCTGGTCACAATTTTTCATGGATTTAGCTATTTTTTTTATACTATATGCAGTGCATGTTTAAATATGCTGATCGCTTTGTGTCTGGTATTGCTGTTTGTAGCTTTCCCAAGAACCGCTCATCCAAACATCTTCAGACTAGACATTGCACTTCCTTAGGTCCTCAACAATACACTTGCCAAGGGTCCGATGGATAATTTGTTGTTGAGAAAATCGAAGGACTGACAGAGAGGGAGACATTTAGTTAGAAGACACAGGAAGATGACAGCCCCATTCTTTTTTTTACCACGTTTACCACCTACAAAGCTCAGTTCTGCTTGGTTGTTTCAATGAACACAACAGCAGACCTATTTGAATTGCTGCAAATGAGAGCGTGCATAGTTTCACAGTTTCACGCTTCAGTAAAGGCATCATATAGCATAATGTATCAAAACATCCATAGAAACTTATCGAACAACTACTGCAGCAAAATCAGCGTCTTTGCTGTTCATTCATCTAAGTTTGTTACAAACTATTCTCACTTCAACAACTAAATAACTACTTCCTGCTGAGCTTTGGAATTAGGAGTAACGCAACACTAAAGTGCTGTATTTTAGTTATGTTTTAAAGAACATGTTGAATATATGGATCGATGGCAGAAAAGTGCCGATCATGGTGCAGGGGTGGTTTTGAGAAGTTTGTCCAAAAACAAAAGATTTAATCATCGTGACTGTGACTTTTTGACACACACACACACACACACACACAACTAGTAGCATTAATAATGGCTGCATTCCATTTAGGTGTGGCAATGGAATGTCCTACTGGCACATGTGAAAGTAACAAATCCATCTTCAGTGTCATTTTGTTGGACCAGTGCATTTCCTGCTATGACGCATCAAAATACCAGACAGACCTGTTGCCACATTCACTTTGTATCGTTTAAACCACAACTGACCTGAAAAAAATATCAATGTCTCTTAGTTGTATTTCAGAGTTGGAGATATCTAACTCCAACTAGGTGGAAAAGGGGGTCAAGAAACCATTGACACATTGCTGTAAAGCCACCATCATCTGACAGCTACATCTAAATAAAATCTATAGCTATACGCTGTTTCTTTAAAACTGGCCCGACGTATGAACAAACCACCTAAAACACAGCACAAAAGTGGCTAATTTCAGCTATTTGAATGGTGTGACTACAAGTTAGCATTGAGGGTAACCATCTTTGAATTTCAGATTCTCCCATGCCAGCATACCAGGAGGTTTTCCTGCTATTCCCATTCTGCTGACATCGCATTAATTCTGCCGACATCGCAGCATATATCGTATTTCTGAGAGAACTATACCTGGTTAATGCAAATATTAATGCACTGATCAAAAACCTGGACACACTCCCATAAGGTGTGAAGCTCTGAAATGTCAAGCAGGCCTGCTGGGACTCCCAAAGAAAAGCAGACAGAGTTTAGCAGTTGACTCCCACTGTTTGCTCAGATTTTTTACGCTGTAGCTCCAAGTCAAGATGAGAAGTTTCCCAAGACCTCGCCTCGGCCTGCCTAACTTGCCTGCGCCCACCAGCCTCTGGTCATCCCCGGCCACCTGAAAGACCACGGAATGGACGACACTTTCATCATGCGCTAGCTCTGAAACCACTGACACATCTCTCACAAATTGTTCTGTTGGACACATTCGAGAAAAACAATTTTGGGAAGTTCCAGATCTGAAATTAATTCTCTTTAGTTGAAGTTGAGCTCTCTGTTTATTATCTAACAGTTGTCATATGAATCATTTTTTGAGTCCAACTTGAAGGTGTGACATGTGGAGGAGGAGGAAGAGGAGGAGTGTATTCCTGTTCAACCATATGTTGATCTCAGATTTGTTTTGTTTTTTGCAGCTTTTTCCAGTTTTGACAAGATGTTACGTGGGAGTAGAGGTCACATGTGCAGCCTGTCACGTGTGTGTGTGTGTGTGTGTGTGTGTGTGTGTGTGTTTGAGGTATGCAGATCTACTCAGTGACAGCTGAACCCTTCAGCATTCTTTTGTTTTATACCTACATATAGTTGTCCTTCATGTTTCTCTTATTGCCAACATAGTTCTGCCTCTTTATCTTCCATTTACACTTCTGATTTTCCTCTTTGTCCTCCCACCTCTCCATCCACTCCATCCAGCTCCTCTTCTTTGCAGGCCTCCATTAGCTGTATTTACTCTGTCAATAGCAACACCATGTTTTCCACCCCTCCGCCGCAGCTCTGTGAGTCAATGCGTTCACGCCTCTGTAGCTTTACAAGCAAACACGGTCGCGTTCTGGTGGCCTTGTGTAACGGCACGCAGCGCACACGCCACCGCAGCGACGTCCCACGAGCTATTAACGCAGAGCCAAACTGCTCCCTTCTATTTGTGTTCAAAGTGAGTATCTTAAATAAGCATGTCTCGTGTAAATAAACCACCCGGGAGGGGGGAGCGAAGGAGTCGCTCATGTTAGGCTTTAGTGTTTTGGAACCACAGGCCTAATTGGTCAGGGAGAGAAAGAATTACAGAGTGATTCAGAGTTTGAGCAGTCTGCCTAAATGCAAACAAGCACCATTACAGCATTCAGACACAGAAACGAGGAGAAAGAAAGAGGAAAAAAAGAGATTTGTATCTGTTGAAAAAAAAAAAAAAAAAGGGCTGTGTGCAGCATACGTGTCCAGAGTGACCAAGCGAGCGGCAGCAGCCCAGCGAAATTAGCTCTACCTGACATCTGTGAGCTATTAAAAGCGACTTCAGGTAGCACATGTTGTCCACATTAGCCCGGAGTGAGATTTACATTTCCACATCTCCACAAAGCATAATAAACAATCAAAGGGGGCGTGTGTGTGTGTGTGTGTGTGTGTGTGTGTGTGCAGGCAGGTTACCATCAGTGACCACAGAACACTTCATGTTACTCTGATTGAGAGAGTCGCACTGTGTTTTGGCTGCAGAGAGAGGACAAAGGGAGAGTGTGTGTGTGTGTGTGTGTGTGTGTGTGTGTGTGTGTGTGTGTGCACGTGTGTGTGTGTTCGGTGAGGATTTCTCAAAACTGAAAATAAACCTACAGATGATGCACGTTAATACAGTTGCCAGTGGTGGACAGCGCATTGACTCAGTATAATTTTGGGGTGCTTGTACTTTTCTATTTTCTGCTTCTCACTCCAGCACGTCTCAGAGGGAAATACTCCACTCTGTGTGCGTAACAGTTAAAATTAGACCTGCACGATACGCTGCAGATTAAGATTTCCTCTTTAAAACATAAAATATGATGCATACTTACATATTAATCTACACAGCAGTATGTAAACAACATTGAAATGATTCTTGCACATGTATGCATCAAAAATATGAATCCAATCTTGTATCATGTGCTAACATAACTCTGAAAAGCCTCTTCCGATGTGTAGTTACAGCTTTTGTTATGGATATTTTGCAGATAATACTGCTGGACTTTTAAGATTTTGAGAGCATGACTTCAATGTAGCTACATTTATACAAAAATGACTTTACAAAACAATGTCTGATGAGAAGAAAAGTAGGAAAATAAATACCAGGTGTTATACTCTTATATTGGGAGGTAAGTTTAGATATGTGTATAATTCCAGATTGGATGAAAAAGTTTGAATACTGCGTAGCAAAACTCTTAAAATGTTCTCAACTTCATGAGGAACATTTGGTAAAAAACAGTAAGGCCGGTGTAGAAGTTGAACAGTCAGCAAATTGAACAGAATTCGCCATTCACCCGATTATTGCTCTGTTGTTGGAAATGAGATGAGCGACACAAATCAGAAGCTGATGTTTGACAGCAACTGCAGCAGCCTGCTGGAGCTGGAGCTGGAGCTCCCTCCTCCCCCTCGTCCACCTCCTCCTCCTCCTCCTCCTTCTGCTGCTGCTGCTGCTGCTGGTCTCCCTCCTCGTCCTCCTCTCAGCAAAGGCTGGGAGGCAGTTTACTGGGTTCCTAGACTGCTGTCTCCCCCTATTGACCAGATGTTGTAACTGTAGGTGTGGATCCAGTGTGGAGAAAGACTTAGAAACACAAGAGAATGTTTTTAAATGTAGGAATAGAACATTTCTGTAGCTTTTTGGGATGTTTATGGTCAGAAATTTCATAGTTTTAATGAGGATTTGTTTGATATTTTACTTGCAGCATTCTTTTGCAATAAGTTTATTTTTCTTTCAAAGTTTCCCTTATAATATAAAGTATCATTTTTAGTCAAAACATAGTGATAAATGTCCCATAAGCCTGATTAAAGGATGGAAATCACTCTGTCTTCATGCAGCCTTACACATATAGTATATAAGAGAATGTAGCTGAATTAAGCAGCATATACACTGTATACGCTGTATACTCTGTTGGGCAGTGTGTGTATGTTTGAGAGAAAGTGACTGTGAATGTGTGTGTGTGTGTGTGTGTGTGTGTGTGTGTGTTTTCAGGGCTGGTTAGGAGAGGGGGGGAAATGGGAACAAATTCCTTTAGTTTGGCGTCACGTGCTGTCGCCCAATCAGAATCGGGCTTTCCGGCAACGCACTTATAAAGCCCGCGTGCAGAGCCGTTTGCAGTTCAAAGCACTCACGCGTTCTGGGGATTGTACTTGGAGACTAGAAAGGAGCACTTTACCGTTTCATCCTGCAGAGTTGAAAGCAAACTCTTCCCATCTGGCTTCTTTTTTTTTGCCCTTCTTTCAAGCGCGGATCCGCTTGCAGAAAAAGTCATTCTCGGAGTCTGTCACAAGCTCATGCGTAAAGACACTCGCTCTCCAAACTCGGTTTTACGCACAGGAGCAAAGGAGAATTTTCTGTGCACTTCTCTCAGTTGAAAGACTTTGATTAAACTCATCCTGGCAAGGTAAAGTCTATTTTAGAGGCTTTTCCTCTCGCGAGAAAGCAGAAATAACTCCCCCCGTTTCACGCGTAATTTGGCACCAACCAGTTTTTCGTATGAATCTCCTCGACCCTTACCTGAAGATGACGGATGAACAAGACAAGTGTCTCTCTGATGCCCCGAGCCCGAGCATGTCCGAGGACTCCGCGGGCTCTCCGTGCCCGTCCGGTTCGGGCTCCGACACCGAGAACACCCGGCCGTCGGAGAACGGGCTCCTCAGAGCGGACGGAGACTTCAAGAAGGACGAGGACGATAAGTTTCCCGCATGCATCCGTGACGCCGTGTCCCAGGTGCTCAAGGGTTACGACTGGACCCTCGTGCCCATGCCGGTGCGCGTTAACGGATCTTCTAAGAACAAGCCTCACGTTAAGAGACCGATGAATGCCTTCATGGTGTGGGCGCAGGCTGCACGGAGGAAGCTGGCGGATCAGTACCCACACCTGCATAACGCGGAGCTCAGCAAAACTCTGGGGAAACTCTGGAGGTGAGTGTGAATGCTGCGCTTTTTAGCTTTTACGCACAGATGCAGAATCCATGAGTGACTTTTTTTGTTTTAATTCATTTCTGTTTTGCACATTTACACTTTAAATTAACTGCAGACTGCATCTGTTGCATTATTTGATTTGATTGCATAGTTTTTTATCTTGGAAAAGAGCATTTAAAAGTAGTGTAGCGTTAATTAAAATAAAGTAAATGTCATTTTTACGCACAGACTCCTCAACGAAGGGGAAAAGCGGCCGTTTGTGGAGGAGGCTGAGCGGCTCCGGGTGCAGCACAAGAAGGATCACCCGGACTACAAATACCAGCCACGGCGGAGAAAGTCTGTGAAGAACGGACAGAGCGAGTCTGAGGACGGCAGCGAGCAGACGCACATTTCCCCGAATGCCATCTTCAAAGCTCTCCAGCAGGCGGACTCCCCGGCCTCCAGCATGGGAGAGGTGCACTCTCCGGGTGAGCACTCAGGTGAGCAGAAAGAACATTTTTCAGTCTCCTTAGAGGTTGCTTCACTCATGTTCTCTTTCATTCAAAACTTTAAAAAGTGAAGTCATTCACGCCACAGCCCTGTTGGTTTGCTTAAAATCCATTAAACTGGAATATAAATCTAATCCTTCTCATATTTTTTTGCAACTTCCAGGCTCCCAAGGGCCCCCTACCCCTCCCACCACCCCAAAGACTGATGTCAGCTCAGGCAAGATGGACCTAAAGCGCGAAGGTGGCCTCCGCTCTCTGCCTGATGGCCCCAACGGGCGCCAACTCAACATCGACTTTCGCGATGTGGACATCGGGGAGCTGAGCAGCGATGTCATCTCCCACATCGAGACCTTCGACGTCAATGAGTTCGACCAGTACCTCCCGCCTAATGGCCACCCCGGCTCTGCTACCGGCCCTGGCAATGCCACCCCAGTTAGCTACACCGGCACCTACAGCATCAGCAGCGGAGCCCCCGTCAGCCCGCAGGCAGGAGGCGTCGCAGCTTGGATGGCTAAAAGCCAAAGCCAACAGGGACAGCAGCAGCAGCAGCACACCCTGACTACCTTGGGCAGCAGTGGAGGCTCAGAGGCGGCTCAGGCCCAGCACAGGACCCAGATCAAGACGGAGCAGCTGAGCCCGAGCCACTACAGCGAGCAGCAGGGCTCCCCGCAGCACGTCGCCTACAGCCCCTTCAACCTGCAGCACTACAGCCCCCCTTCCTCCTACCCGGCCATCTCCAGGGCGCAGCAGTACGACTACTCCGACCACCAGGGGGGCGGCAACGCAGCCACCGCCTCCTACTACAGCCACGCGGGGGCGGGGCAGGGCTCGGGGCTGTACTCGACTTTCAGCTACATGAGCAGCCCCAGCCAGAGGCCCATGTACACACCCATAGCCGACAACACGGGGGTTCCCTCCATCCCACAGAGCAGCCCACAGCACTGGGAGCAGGCTCCGGTTTACACCCAGCTCACCAGACCCTGAGCCGCCCGGCATGAGACTGAGAGACACCACACACACACACACACACACACACACACACACACACACACAAACACACACAAACACACACAAAATGACATGTACAGCCACACACATACACACATCGAACACACACAAAACACTTTACCCCAGGGAGAGCTGCTCCCTGAATCAGACACTTGAATTGGAAGAAGAGGAGAGCGGGACTTGTGATTGGCTCACGTCGTGCCTTGCTATTGTATCTTGATAGAAACTATATATATTTTTAGAGAGATGAAGAGACTTAGGAAAATCCTCTGTGAGGATTGATTGTTGATATTTCAGTAGGTACTGTGTATGTTTCTTTTTTTGTTTTTTGTTTTTTTTTCCCCTTCATACGCTGGCAGTTTGTAACCCGTGGGGGGTGGGAGGGAGTGGGGAGGGTAATTATTTGTACCTGTAGATAGAAAAACAAAAAAAAGCTTTATATTTTAAAAAAACAGTTCAGCAACTAACCACTCATGGTAGTGCAGCGTCTGGTTCTCTGTTCGATTTCATACGAGGAGTTGTGTTTTTTTTGTTTTTGTTTTTGTCGCTTCCTTTTTTGCCATTCAGCAAGTATGGTTTGTATTTAAGCTTGTTTGATTTTTTTTTTTTTCCTTTTCTGAAATTATTTGTCATGATCATCGGAGAAGCTATTAGGCAATACAGAAAGGAGAGATTTGGTTTCACAATGCTGTGCTGTCCTGACATGAGGGAGAGAGGGGAGGGGGGGAGACTGCGGCCCTTATCCACCGTCCGTGCCTTGGATTTTTACATATTTCTCCAACCTTTTTGTATGTTTGTGTGTGTGTGTGTGTGCGTGTGCGTGTGTGTGCGTGCCACAGCTGAGATTACACTTACCGTCCAACAGCGTGTGTTTGACAGCTACAGGAAGTCACCTTTGACCCCCTTGGGTGTCCCCCATTCCCTCCTCCCCCCACCGTGTGCAGTCTCCCACCGAAATGCTCCCGTCCTTCACCCCCCCCCCCCTTTTCAAATTCCAGTTTAAAAACTTTATTTATTTATTAGCTTTAATTTTATTTCAAAGTAATTATTTTGCATACTATTCTTATAACTAATGAATCGTCCTCTTTGCAGTGTAGACGGCATATACTTTCCCCTTTTTTTAAAAATTTGATTTTCAACCCAGGGGGTACTTAGACAAAATGGTACAAGCTGTAATCGTCTTTTTTTTTTGGGTTTATTTATCTTATGTAAATGTCTATTTTAAGTATGTATTTGCCTTTTCTTGAGGGTCGGGTGGGATTATCTAACGAAATGTGTACGGATTATTTGTTATTTGTGAATTTCCTTTAAGTTGGACTTTAAACTATGGCTGAAAGAACTGGAAAATGTTATCTCACGTTACAAGTTTTTTCTCTTTTGGCTTTTCTAGGATGGACGATCCAGCGGGAGCGTCCATCCTCTGCAAGCTCCATTTCCTTTCTCTCTCTCTCTCTCTCTCTCTCTCTCTTTTCTCTCTCTCCCTCCCTCTCTCTCAATATCAAAAGAACTGATGTTCCCAATACTCTTTTATTTCTTCTGTGATCTCGCCATGTATTTGTACTGTCTTTAAAGAATCTTTTGTATATGTATTTGCAATAAAAAATGAAAATGTTATTAAAAAAAAAAGAGAGAGAAAGTTTGTCATTTGTTCCTCACAGGAAACATCCAGTTATGCAACATCACTCTGCTGAATAACACCTTCTTGTGTTTTACCACATGCCAGAGTCAGTGAAAGGGTTAAGAGAAGAGTGCCAAGAAACAGGACGAGAGTTTGTTTTCCCAGAAGCCTTGTTTTTTTTTTCCTCCCTGCTTTTATTTTCTTCCTCCCTCTTTCCCTGTCAGCTGGTAGCAGCAGGGGGTGAAGCTCTGGGGGACCTGGAAGGAGGAGGAAGGGGGTGGGGGTGCACTCGATATAGAAAGTTCTGCAAAGCTACTGAAAACGATCAGAATTTATTTTAACGGAAGATACTTGGGGGAGAAAGAAAGTGGGGTGATCAGGTCCTGCTTTGATAGGATAGAAGTTAGTCCACACTGCAAAACTTGACTGTGCCACAGACTTTTGGTCGAGCTTTGCACAGATGGAGGACATCCTGTGGAAGTCCTGAACTCCAACTCAGGATACTTTATGTTTGAGCTTCAGATGGGATGCTGAAACTTAAAAAAGCTTTTCAGCTGCAGACTGAATAACGTCTATATCAGTTTCAGAAAGTTAGATTTGGAATATATACACACACACACACACACACACACACACAGCATAGACAGATATAGGTGCAGTCACATACAAACAATCTGATGCAACCCAGTGCAATGTCTGCTTTTTAAAAGGTGCTATGGAGGACTTTTTATGTGATGGTAAACTGAATACTTTTGGACTTTTTGGACTGTTGGACAGTTGAAGATATCACTTGGGGTGTTTTACAGTTTAACCCTCATGTTGTGTTCCAGTCAAATTTGACCGATTTAAAAGTTTTATCTCTGAAAAATGTAGTTAATTTGATCAGACTGAGCTAAGATTTCATGACTTTGTCTACAAAGAGGATTTCAACACACAAAATGAATTATATCAATTTGCATACAATTTTGTGTGTTTTCTTCAACTTTTGTACACTCTTGGTGTTCCCGGTCAAAAATGACCGGTCATTAGAAATGAATGGGGGAGACTACAAAAACTGAGATTAGGTACATCCACATTTGTCAGATGGACACACACACAGACAGTTAAAAAATAGTTTCAATAATACTGAACTTGTTTTTTGTAGCCTTGGCGTATAATGCTTTTTCGAGGCCTTGCTTACAGTTTGTTGTGTGGCAGCACCATGGCAGATCAATATATTGTAAGTGAAGCTCTTGATTATATATTTGATCACCACACTGGTGAGGAGGAGAGAGGCCAGGAGCTCAGTTAGTAGGGATTTGGGTCAGTCTGTAGAGATTTGGCTTGGGGACCAGAGGGTGACCAGTTCAAGTCCAATATGGACCAAAGTATGGAAGGTGGACTGGTAGCTGGAGGGGGATCGCTGTGTGTGGCTGCCCATCACTCCACCATCTCTTCACATTTGCATGTCTATGAGCCCTTTGTGTGTGTGTGTGTGTGTGTGTGTGTGTGTGTGTGTGTGTGGTTGTATTTCGGGTAAAATGTATGTAAAGTATTCTTTTCCATAGAAACCATAGTGGTAAACATGACCAACTTGGAGGGGAAATGAATTTACAAAGACAAATGGAAGGTAACCCAGACAGACATCAACATGGGTCTTTTGATTTTGACTGGTGTGTACAGATCCAGAAATGAATCTAATGCAGAGTCTGGTCAGACAATTTTTTGGGCCACCGTGTCCCTGAAGAAATTTCACATGTTGGCACGGCTAATTCGCTTTAACAACTGTGATACGAGACCAGGCGTCATCAACAAGACAAACTGGTAGCAATCAGAGAGGTTTGGGACAAGTGGGTGGAGGGCCTGCCACCCTTTCAAACAGTATATGCCAAGTGTCAAGTGTAGTTTTAGGATAATTTCCTTTGTACACATATAAAATCTAAAAAAACAAAAGGTGTTACTTTATGTGACTGTATAAAAATATGAATTGCTTTCAAAACAAATGTCCTTGGTAACATTGACCCAAAGTAGTCTGTGATAAACAGTATACTATGTTTAATCTAATTATTTCTTATAGTCAAAATAATCCAGAAATTATGTTTTTTAGAACTCGAATTCAAGATGTATAAGCTCAGATCAATGAGCTATACAGGCCATAAATAGACGTTCAAACTTGTAATGTTCACAAAAACCTAAGTTGATACAAATATCTAACACAACAAGTAGTGATAATATATGTATTATTACAGTTTTTATGATGAGTCTTAATGGACCGGTCATTTTTGACCAGGAACACAAAATTGTTTAACATGAAACGAACACAACATGAGGGTTAATATAGTGAATGGTTAATAGAAAAAGTAAGCCATAGATTCACCAATGATGAAAATAAAATTAGTTTCAGACCTAAATTGTGCTAATCAGAACTTCGAGTTCTGGTTCAGGAATCGTCAGATGTCCTGTTGGTAAACCCTCCAAAGAACAGCCGTCTTTGTCTCTTTAGGCGATATTATCCGCAGAACTCAGGATGGGATCACTCAAGTTGATAGAGACAGACAGGAACAACGAAAGAGAGAAAGAGAAGGGTAGGACATGCTGCGAATGTCTGGAATCTAATCAGGTTATATGTGTTGTAAACATTATGCTACCAGGTCGCCCCTTCATCAGGTTCTTATGGCATTTTTAAATTGTATTACTGTTTGTAATTGTGTTGAACATGTGTTTTCTTGTTGAGCTTTATGCATCTGAAGAAAATCTCATCTCAGGGCAGATGTTTCAAACTAGATCAGCCTTTAAATGTTTAGTGGTATATGCTACGTAATATGAAGATTTAAAAAAAGCTTCAGAACAACTTTTAAATTCTCTGTAGGGCGTTTTTTTTTATTGGTATTCAAGGTCTGACAGCAGAGGCAAATTTGTCATTCTGGGCCGTACAAATCAAACTGACTTCACTTGAGTGCTGGAAAATACAATGTAGTGATCTTGAAATCTACATGTTGAACCTCCCGCAAAGTCCTATGGACCTTGAACCTTCCCTGACATTGACAACACTTCTGCTTAACATTTGAGAGCTCACTGAGGGTAAATCTCTGACTATTGTACAATTTACCCGTTATGAAACAGTGAATTTGTTCTTGGTGTCCCTTCAAGCAGAGCATCTGTTACACAACTACAACCATCACAACTAATTAACAAGTAAAAAGCAACAACAAAACACAAAACACCGCACGTACGTCTTTCAGTTGTTTCCCATTAGTTTGATGAAATGCTAGATATCGAATATCTGAGAGGGCACGAGCTGCTCGACGGCAGACCCCTCCCCTCGGGTCCTCAGCGCCTGGCATCTGACAAAGGTCAAGGAAGGGAAATACTGAGTGATGTCACGCTGCCGGGGGACCAAACACCATTTTCCTATGATGTAGATTATGTGTTAGGCGACACAATGTTTTCATACTCATTGGAGGCGGCTTTTGAACACGAGACGGAGACGGAGCTGCAGCCAAGACTCACTTTGTACTGCATGACTGCTGATGGACTGCGGCCTTACAGCTGCAGCCCCGAGAGGAATTATTTGGATTAAAAAAAAAGGTTCTGGGTTATCGCAGCTTTTGGATAATAAAAGCAGAAGTTTGGTAACTAGTCAGCTGAGAGCCATGGACATTTCTGTTAGAGATATGATTTTACATTTCGAGTCTGAGTTACATTTCATTGACAGCGACACTGTAGGATGATGGATCTGCAGGCTGTCACGTAAACAAAAATGCCAACACTGCAACAGAAACAAGATACAGTACTGGGTACAAGAACACGGAAACGAGCATAGATCTGTCTCTAGGAACAACATGTGCCAGTCAGGAAGGTGACGGTGGTCATATGACATGATTGCATAGGAGTTGGTGACCTTTAGAAAAACCTTAAAAAAAAAGTCCCCTGACTAGTTGTTTTCTTGTCATGGCATTCCCTCTATCTGCCAGATGGAAGGATGATACTGCATCACTATAAAACATCACCCCGAGAGTCAAGTTTGTATTGAAGCAGACATTGTATGTTTGAAATGTGTGTTTACGTCTACAAAAGTTGGATTCCTGCAACTTCAACTGTAAGGAACTCCAAATATTAAATTTATGGATTAACACACCGTATAATATGTCCCATAATTGTCCTTAACAATACATCTTCAGTTCATCATGCAGTATCAGCAAATCGGTCAGAGCTACAGTCAACATTTTGCCTAATGGCAGAATATTATATAATGTGAGTAAATGGCACAGTCTACCAATTTGGCTGGTCGGTGAGGCTTCATAGCCGACGAGACCAAAGAGACAAAACATAAAAAGCAAAAAAAAGTAAGAGCCTAAACTGCAATAAAATCTAAACTTTTATTTTATTTACCACTGTAGCTGCACTGGTCCAATGCAATAATGGCCACGCATCGACCTTTGGTGTTTTATTTTAACTCTCTCTCCCTCTTAGGTCACCAAAAAAAGGATATAAACAGTTATACATCTCTCTATCGTTTTAAAGTCTCTCATGCTAGCATCCGTCGCTGAACAGGCCCGTTAGCATAGCAGAAAAGTGAAATAATAAACCATAAAATTATTGAAACGTCTCATTGTTCATGTTAAAGCACATCAACATTTCCATCGTACATAATATAAATGCATGAAAGATAACTTCCATGACGCATCTCTAAATCACATGCAGAATAGACTGGAAAGTCTCTGTTGCAATAAATGGAACAGAACCTTAATTAGTATCATTGATAACACCAATCAACTAAACTCTGGTCATGTGACTGTTTACTCTCTACAGATAAAACCATATAAATAAAAGCTCTGAATAATAAACCAAACATCATTTTAAGGTGGTAGATTTAGATGCATCTCCTCTCTAAACATCAACTTATTTATTACATTTGAAACCTCTTTAATGCTTTTATGAACTCAAATAACCATGTGCTGTATAACAGACACAATAAATATCAACATTCAATGAAATCTGTCCCTAGGACAGTTACAGACACAGTTAAATTTTCATGACTAATATGTGAAAAACACTGTTCAAACTTTTTTCTGACTTCATTTAAGATAGCAAATGTATCAGACTGAATCTGGGGGAAGTGTGCACACAATATAAATGATGCTTAAAACATAAAATATTTCATGATAATGGAATTATACAGCTGTAAAAAACAGTAAATGTTTGAATATTTCACTGGGTATTGACAATACAGTATATGTACTACTGTCACAGTGTGAAATATGACTATTTCAACCTGAAGTCATTCAAAGGTATATCAGATCTCTAATGGTGACAGTAGCTGTTGTACAGGAGAGAGAGACAAGTCATCATCCGATGTATCTTACAGTATGATCAAGATGTGTTGTCAAAGAATTCTATACACAAAGATTGTTTCCTACTTGTTTTAGTTTTGATGTGTTGTCTCTCCCCAGTAGAGAAATACTTATATGACCATACAAGATATTTGATCTGGGCAAACAAGGTGAATTTAGGTGCCTCAGTTATTTGAGGTTTAGGATGATTTCCAGCCTCACTTCTACATGAAAATCTCAACCTGTGCGGCTGTAACGAGTTCTCAGTCCTCGGGTATTGAAGGTATGAAAGAGAAAAAGAGATGGAGTAAAAGAGGAGAGGGATAACAGAGTAAACAAGACTGGGAAAGACAGATGGCAGGATATCAAAAAGGTTGGCGTGTAGGCCGACTGTGGTCAGGGGCAAGTAGCACATGTCCCATCTGAAAAAGCCATCAGTCTCTGCAACGCTCGCATGACAGGGGAAATGGTAGTAACAAGCACAGGACAGATGACATGTTTCATATGGATGTTTTCCACAGCAGACAGCCAAGCAGACAAGTCACGTCACATCAGAGGCATGAGCACCGTCTTGGCCAAATAAACTGCGATCACAGCGAGTTCCACACGATCGAAACTGAGCAAAAGGCCACATTTCTACTGAATCAGGCTCTGCTTGGTGGATGAGTGAGCCCTGACAAGTACAATAAGAGCTGAAAGGTTCTGCACACTAACACGGGTGTTTGCACGAAGTTGGATGGAGCTATGCTGGAACTGCATGAATTCACAGGACTCCATGAACCAATGAGAATGATAAAAGGTGTAACCTCTCCCATCCTAGCAGGTACAACAAAATCACATGCTCACACAGTATAGAGACAATGTCTAATCATACAAAATAAGTGAAAACACCTTTGTTGGTTGGACCTTTACATGGTCAGCCCATCCAAATTGCTAAAACATGTGCTGTATTTGAGAGAACATTTCGTCAGTAAAAAGTAGTTCCAACAAAAATACACACTAAAGTATGTGGATTGTCAAGATTGTTAATACCATCAGCACCAAAAACACCTCCACTGCATTGAGCTGGAGGAAGAAATGTCAAAACCTGGACGAATAAATCCAGATGTTTCCCTTTGACTAACATCATGTCACTCACATATTGCAAAAGGAACGATACTGAGAGAAAAGTATTGCCACCGAGATTATGTATTCTTGTCGACATTTGCTAAACAAGCTTGTTTTTGATTAACATATCTACAAAATAGAAAAATATTCAAACAGAATGCATCTATAAAATGTTCACTGTCAAAAAATGTAATTTGTTTGACCTACAATATCAGCTTAAGGCAGTTTTTGTTGTTATCTTTAAACAGCTCAATGGACTTGGCTGTTGCCTTGGTGGTTACTTTTTAAATCAAACCTATGATTCCCTGACCAAAAGAGTTTCGTAGACTCAAACTAACCATGCAAAGAGTCTTCAAAGTCAAAGGCCTTTGTTTTGTATGCCCAATATCCACCCCGATCGCCTACCTATGTTTCCCAAGCCAAACAAGTATATACCACTTCTTGGACTTGAAAGGATGTTGCCAAAGTTAACACAGTAATTACATTTTCTCCAAAAAAGTTATATAAAAAACATATAGCACTATATAAATACATTTTTAGGAGACAGATTTGGCATGCCATTATCAGGTAAGTGAGAAAATGTTTTGAGTGAGTGATTTGGGTGGATTTACCCTTTAAATGACACAAACACAAGAGAAATAAATGGTCAATACATAACAGGAGGTTACCTGAAAAAGAAATAGACTTTTTCGCATTATATAGTCGAGCAAAACAGAATTCCTAAATTTAAGGCTCCAGACAGGATGGCAGCCCCCAGCCTCAAACCGCCGTCCCCCTGCGTCACAACACATACTTCTAATTTACAACACTGCAAACTCTTAATGAACAATGTTCGACCCATTACAGCCATTTGCAGGACGCTGATCACGGGTGACAATGCAGGTCAGCTGGATTTGAACCAGAACTAATCATGCAGGCATGTCGGAGTGACGTCAGAGGGCCTGAGTGACAGCACTAACTGTAGACTGCCGTGCTGATTACCATCCGATACCCTTCCAGACGGGTAGTCCGGTTAGAGGCTTGATATGGGTGACAATTAAAGACCACACCATTGTTGGAGCAGTGTGAGGTTTGAAAGACGGAGCTTGACGGGGCGCTGGTGAAACTCTGGGTTCGGTATGAGTGGGGCAGGGCGGGTCGGGATGAAATGTTTATCGCATCAATCTCTGAGGTCACTACAGATGCAATAACATGATGTGGTGAAGAGGCACGCAAGACAGCTAAGAAAGTCGCTCATTTAGAGGAGTTCATTCCCATAATACTATGAATTTGGAATGACACACAATACACATGGGAACATTTCACGGGAACTGCTAACAGACTAGTTGCTAACAAGCTAACTGCTGCATAATTCACAAATGTCTCAAATGCTAATACCAAGTGTTGGATCTATCTTGGAATTGAAATAAAATGCCTTAGAATAGGTGAACCCCTGGAACGTGATTACATTTTTCGAAAGGTAGAAAGAAAAGAGAGAAGTCTTCTAGCTAGCTTGATATCTTCCTGGATGCAGACTTAAATGAAATTGGCAGGCAGCGTTAATGTGGGCAGTTTTCCCAGGAAAAAAAAAAAAGAAGAAAAAAAAACAATTAATATTCTAAACCAATTCCTCTCTGAGAATCTGCCCCCTCCTGAACCCATGGGTGGTCTTTTCAAATGCAAAGTACTGCACAAACACAGAACGAGGGTTAGAGACCAAGAGCCTGTGATAGAGACACACACAGAGAGAAAAAAAACAGACAGATGGAGAAAGACAAAGAGAAAGAGAGAGAGAATATGCCGACTAACAACTCTGGAAAATGGAGGACAGTCGAAGCACGCAGGCATAAAGAGATAAATGAGTGAAAAAATGTATGTGGGAAAGATTGTTGACAAGCACGAAGGAAACTTTGATTGGGTTCTAATTGCTGGGGCTTTAAGTCCTAATTATATTTGTGTACGTGCGTGTGTGTGTGTGTGTGTGTGTGTGTGTGTGTGTGTGTGTGTGTGTGTGTGTGTGTGTTCTAAACTGCAAAAGCTGTGTGTACTCGACGAGGTACTGTAGCTGTGTGTTGTGGTGTTTTTAATTCCTGCTCACAGGCAACATGCCCTAATGAAACAATGACTTTAATTGCGTTTCTGCTGCCATCCAACAACATGGGAAAATGAAAAACACAACGTGAACCCCGGTCTGCAAATCAACTCATTATTAAAAACAATGGAGAGCCGCGCTGTTTTTACTTACTGAGCTCAGGGGCAACAATATGTAAAAGCTGGCTTTATGGTGCTCCAGGGCTGCTTTTACTGCACGACTCTGACATACTGTCGTCAAAACTTACGCCAGTACATAACTACATGGGTAGTTATGAACACATAGATACACACATATGAACAAAAATACACACCTCCATGTCCTTAGGACATTTAACCTCTCGTGTTTTTAAAGGAATATGAGTGCCCCTGAGTACCCACCGACCCCCCATTTCCCTTCTCTCTGGACCGACGCCTGGCCTGTGTGTGTGCGTAGTGGCTTGACCTCTCTTTACAAACCTCCTGGCCCTCCCAAAAAGCCACTTCTGATCACAGCGGAAACTGTACATCAATGTGGAAAAGTCAATGTGGAAGATTTTACTACACAGCTGGAGGTCGGAGCACACGGTCCCAGGTCTCCGGTGGAAACATGCATCTGTGAACTGAACAAGTACAAGTGGAAAGCTACGGTTGTTTACACCTAACCCCTAGCACTTGAAATGTCTGGACTGCTTCAGTGCACACACACACACACACACACACACACACACACACACACACAAAAAAGAGTTAGATAACACCTTTTCAAGAGCAAATGGAGCTTAATGCCCAAGAAGGACCAGCAGATAACCTGCTCAAGAATAAGCTAATTTTAAGGTGAGGACAGTCTATCTAACTCAAACAAACCAGAGGATATCTACACCAGATCTAAAATCTGCAGGATCCAAACACAAATAAACAGAGAACACCCAAAGCAACAGAATGGGACCAGATTGGACCAAATATAATTTAGACCTGGCCTAACTTATTCACCAGGCTGAGTACTAGAAACCCCCTGCACATGAGAGGAGTAAAGCTTCAAAAGACTGTGGTGACAGCAGAGGGTTTAAAGGAGTGAAAGACAGATGGAAAACGCAACATTAGCAACAACTGGAGCACCGAGTTCAGAAATGATAGACGATATCAAGAGTTCAGAAATTATCTTCAGAACATATAAGGCAGTTTAAATCTTTTGGTGCATGTCAGAAATGTTTTGTATGATGAATCAAATCCCATTTTCCTGCAAAACGGCACAACTCAGGGGCGCAAACACGTGTGAACATCAATCAAATGCCACCTATCATGAAACCAAATGGAGGTGTTCTCTCTAAAGAGCATGCTTTATTGATGTATCATCCATCCCCTGCTCCTGATCTAAAAATGCAGGTGAGGTGTAGGTGGAGCCCAACAGTTCACCACAGATTAGTATATACCTACTTGCATAAAGTTTTACCATTATATTCTTTTATTCTTCTATGCCACATGAACATTGTTTTCCACATGCGAGGCGCCTTCCAGTATGTCATTCAACTTTTCCAGATTTTTCCATCTCCCGTCGGTTTCAGACAGAATATAATGAGTCTACCTTTACATTTACCATCCTCACCCAGTGCAAAAACAAAAAAAGGTTCAGTGCCTTGGTCACCATTATTACAGACACCAAGTATCAGAAACACAGACTGCCAACGATGTAGATAAAAACATCGCCCCTAACCAACCTACCAAAAACACGTGAAACAAACTATTAGTATATAGTCAAATGTAGATTTGTAACTCTCCAACAGTTCTTCAGTCATGTAAGCTTGACTCAATACTCATACAGATCATTCACAGCTGGGAGGCTCAGTGCCCAGGTACATTTTTCAGTCACTTTGCTAGATTTTCTAAAGCCGTCTTAGATTCCAGCCAGCAACCTTCCCTTGATCACGGACCTGCAACTTTCACATCCCAACTGGTCAGCGGCTTTATGGGGGTCTTGAGTATACCATCGGGGGTCTTGAATCTTTCTACTGGCTTATGGATTGGGGAGGAAGGAGTTACTATTATGTTGAAGTTTATGAGCTTCTAGGGGCCTTGACAACTGGCCAGCGCTGATAAATCCCTATGAGTTATTTCACAGCGCTAGAACATTTCACTCACGCTGAAATCAAAGTGGACAGCACGGCAAGCTACCTCAGGACCGAAGCTCATGGGGCAGAGGGAGCTTGATATTGCTTCCTACGTGCAAATAAACAATATGCCTGGTATACAACCTTGAAAGATATGAAAACGTGTGTCTGGTAACAGTCTGTACATGGCAGCAGTATCACAATCAACATTTTGATAGAAAGCTACGGACTGAATGACTTTGGGTCATGTGAAAAGTCTCTGGTATTATTTTCAGACAAGGGCAACTGACATGCCTGCAATTTATTCGCAGAGCGCTTGTCTGCTGGTAGAGGAACCAAGTATGACCTCAACTCTGCGTAGCTTTATAGCATCTTTCAGTTCACTGGTTTGGTTTTTCGGTATTTACTTTTGATCTACTCAGCTGTTGGAAAGTGGAAAAGCTCTGATAAACCTACAGTGTGCTCCCTTCCAACCCCAGATAATAGATAAAGTAAGCAACCAACTAAACAGTTGTATATAATGAAGCATTTAGCAGCTAAAGAGCCAGATATTTCCCCTCAGTATTTGGTGGCGGTAAAAGGAGCCTTATACATCAGGCGGCAACTTACATGAAGTGAAGCCAATGCGGAAGTGCCAAAAACGGCAGTTCCTCAAACGGCCACTTGAGGCTGGCTACAGAACAAATCAATCTCCATAGGCCCTCATGTTAAAATGTCCAACTTCACAGCAGAAATAAACATGTTTACAGCCTGGTACAAAAAAGAGTTCTGGCCTCTATAGATAATTTCCATGTTCATGACAACTGTAATGAGTCTGAATTTTTATATAACTCACCTTTTCAAATTATACTAAGGATTAAAGTTATGCATAATTAACAGTGTGGCCACTTTGAATGACAGGTAGGTGCCATTAAAGGTGGCTTGTTTGAACTCAGGCTTCATTCAGCCTGCCTCAGCTCCAACGATCTTCCACGTCTTTGCCCATTTTTAGATTAACCAGGAGGTGGAAGAGACAGGTCCTCCGAGATGGTGACGGTCAGAGCCACCACACTCTGAGCTTCATGACTCTTTTCAGAAAGCTGTGGATGATGTCACAAATACTTAATATCACATACTGAAAGACAGCCATAGATGCTAGTGGTAAAATCTAAATCATAACTTCCACTCTAACAGTTGTTGCCATCTAAATAAATTTCTGTCTTTTAATCCTCATGCTGTCTTTTTTTTTATCTCTGGTCTCTTTCCCCCTCCATCTGTCTCTTTCAACTCTGTCCCCCCCTAGATCTCCCTCTATCTCTGCTGTTCGGTTTTCTACTCCCACTAATAATTTCCCTTTCCAGGCACAGCTCCTCAAAAACACCCACTCACCTCACACACCCACCGACCCAATGTGTGAACCATCCTCCCTGCCAAGGAACACACACACACACGAAACCAGCTCGCACACATATACAGAGCGACCACATGAAAAGGCTGCTGCACTGTAATAGATAGGCGAGGCTTTGGATGGTGACACCTCGTATCCATCACTGGGGCTTATCTGCAGGCCGAGCTGGGAGGTTCAACACAACGCAGCCAGATGTAGAGGCGGCAGAGAGGGAGATCATCCCGTCTCAGCTGCTCTGCAAACCACCTAATGCACTGCACCGCATGGGGAGGAGGGGGGGCATGGAGAAGGAGTGGGAGATAGAATAAAGAGACAGAGGGAGAGTGCCAGCTGTTCTGTAGCAACAAATAAACACATTTTGTCGGCGGTATCAAAATGCTGCATAAAGAGACAGGTATGCTGGCTGATTTAATCAAGGCAACTTCATCTTATTTATAAGCATCTGGCAACTGCGATAAATAGTTCAACATTTTGGGAAATAATTAGCTTTTTTCCAAGCATGAGATAAGATGACCGTTTTGTGTGTAGTCTGCAAAAAGAATTGAGGGAGTCCAAAGTTAAAAAATACACCTGACAAAACCCAGTGGTGTAATGTAACAAGGTACTTTTATTTGAATTTGATTTAGTACTTTAGTTGAATATTTTCATGCTGCTTTATACTGCTAAAGCTTCTACTCCACTCCATGTGTCCAACAGCTATAGTTACTTTTCAGATTACAATTCTTTTATACCCTTTCTGTCAAGTGAAAGCCATGTCTCTCCAAATTTGATGATTTTAAATGTAAATTTTCCAGAAATTCTTAAAATACTTAAAAACCCTCTTGGATTAACTGGAAAATGTTTTCTCCTGAGCTCATGAATAGCTGACTTTTTAGAGATCTCACAGCACAGTGAGACCACAAACATATGACCATCTTTTAGAATAGATGCACTGCTGTAAATTCAACTACCCAACAGTAAATAAAATAGACAAAATTTACTCAACTATGAACATCTACAGCAATAAAATGCAACATAAAAAACACCATATGCAATACTAAAACACTGACAGGGACCGTTTTTCTGCATGAGTTATTTCATTTTTTGATACTCTAAGCACATTTTAATGCAAATACTTACATTCTTTTAGTTAAGGAGGACTGATTGATTGATTGATTGCAGGACTTTTACTTGCAGTGGAGTATTTTCAATGTGGTTGGAAATATTTCTTGACTGACAAGAATTTATCTGCTCAATATTTCTGTACATCATCTCCCATACATTGCCAGACATGATTAGCTAGCTAGCAGTACACACATTCAATAGTAAGAGTATTAATCAATTGAATAAATTGCTATGGTAGCTAGGGAAACTGAGTGTAGTCTTAGTTACCCATTTAGTTGCATGCTCTCTTATGTTCACCATAAAGTTGCTAAATTTGTACAGCATCTCCCATACATTGCTATACATCTCATACATGGCTATAGCTAGTGGAGTAGAGGACTAAGCAACTAAGTAAGTCTTAGTTACCCTAGCTAGCTAACTACAACCCATTTAGTTGCTTAATATTTCACTGTGTTCACCAGATAGTTGCTAACTTTGTCTTTCTGCCATTTGGGGCCAAGGAAGTAATGCAAAGAGGGTATAAGAATGAACCAAAACCATAAAGTTGCAGGCCATAAAACCAAAACAATACGCTGAATGATGCTAAACACTCTGTAAAGCTGTGGGGAGTGCAGACTGGGATCATAATTCTCAGTAGGTTTGTCACTACAAGTGACCCCGTTCACATGACATGCAGTCGTTTGATCCATCACTGACATACGTTATTGATTAGAGCAGATTCGAGGAATCAGAGACGGGATAAGAAAGAGCAAGTCACAGGAAGAGGGAAAGAGGGAGAATCTGTGTGTCATATTCTTTGTATATATGTCTTCATGTATCCACGTGCACATCTGTTGGATGGGAAGATAACCTTTATGATGTCATCAACTGTATCTGGCAGCACTCAGTGGTTTTTGGTCTCACACACACACACATTAAACCTCACATCTTTATCACACCCCAGCCCTTCAAAAAGGGACTTATCACTAATCGCAAAGTCATGATTTACAGCAGTGGATCACCCTGCAGCGCTCACACACAACTTTTCTGAGTAACTAAACACATGTTAGAGAGACTTGTAATACTGGGAACATGGCCAGGTCATCTGCAGAAAATATTCCTGGATGCGGATAATATAAATGAAAGTTGTTGCAGAGTTGACATAAAAGCTGACTATGGGAGATAATTGATTTTGTAGAGTTTGCCTGACCTGGCAAGGTTTGTAGAAAGACAGAAATGGTGAAGAAAACAATCAATTTAATGTTGTTCATGTTCAAAGGATTAAGCCCTTTCATAAATCACTGGATCATCTTCAACAATTGTATCAGCTTAAAGTCTGACTGTCTAGATATTATAGTTCGTTCATTTCACTTTGCTACAGTTGGATTTGTTTCAAATTGATAACAGAGCTAAAAAACAGGCAACATGTGTTGCAGTAAGGTAATACAATGTTTTAACTTTGCATTTGGTCCATGGAACTTCCTTAGTAAAAAGGCTCCCACTTTGTGTGTTTGTCCTGTAATGAAGATGTCTGGATTAATCAGGGCTGGTAAAACACAATTAGCCCAATCGAGGACCATGTACTTGAACATACATGAATTAATATTAATGTTCTGCATGGTTCACACAATTTGGGCATTTTAGTCGCAGATCCACTTATAATATTTGTTATCGGAAGAATGTTGAAAATACAAACTTGCCACATGGTAGGAAATCAACTTATTGTGTGCTGAAAGTTGGTGAAAAAAATACTTCTACTATCATCAGTCACCAACAATCACCAATTATTATGACAAATAAATGCCTCTTCCTTTAGTGCAATAATTTATAGTCATTTGTTTCATAGGTAGGTTAGTAGCTTGAGAAAGGGGTGTCTTGTGACTGCAAGAGAGACACTTAAAAAAGTGATTCAGCAGAGGCTGAGATATCTTGACTTTTACAGGCCAAGCCCTATTACACCCCCTTGATCCTACACTTCCCACAATGCATCTGGATAGTTGCATTGTGGGACTAAATGACAGTGCCTTTTAAAATCCACAACCACCGATTGGAAAACTGTATTTTAATTAAGTCTTGAAGTCTTAATTAAAATGTCTCAAACAGAGGCAACCCTGATGACCTCACCAGGGCTATCTTTATTCAGACATAGAAAGCTCCATCCAAATATATTCAAAGGATGAATCAAGTATCAAGTTTAATCAAGTTAAATCAACATGAGTTGATTGAACTTGTGCAAAAACTGTGGAGTGCCCCTTTAACCTCAAAAATATGAAGGAAATCCAATGAACTAGCAAAATAACTGCAAAAATAAGACAACCTTAGCTAACCTTGGCTAACAAAAATTGAGGTTGCATTATTGAATTTATCCCCAAAGTCTTGTATTGCGATACTAGACGATATTTTATTCACAATCCAGAAGACCGATCACATTTTTATCTGGACAGACGACCAGGACAAATACAGTGTGTGATTTCTAAAGTTAGTTCAAAGATTCTACAGATGCAGTAAAACCTATCATCATAACTTTCCATCATGGTAATTGATAGGCTGTCTGGGGGAAAAAGGAGCATTCCTGTAGCCTGACTCCCGTGTCTCATATTCACTAATAGAACATTGCCGTGGGGAGGTTCTGGCCAGGAGAAAACAAGAGGCTAGCATCGGAAAGCGGCCAGGGAATGCTGCAAGGCAGACACAACAACTCGAAGAGAGAAGTAAAGAGAGGTGTTGGATGGATGAGAAGGATGGAGTAATCATAAGAGCAAGAGATGGAAGATTTTGCCAAAGTAGTAGCCTCTGTTTTTTTGGTTTACGCTGAGGGATGAGGTCCTAAAGCCGTGAAATTCAAGTCATGGAGTGGGAGAGATGAATACGAATACGCACACACGCACATTTAAAAGTGTTTATGCTAGAAGATGCTTCAGGCATACCTGATCGAAAGACCATTCTGCAGTGGTCTTTCATCATATTGCATCATCTCATAATATTACAAAGCTTGGTAATGTGAGGCTTTACTATGAAAATAATAGTAATAGCAGCCCAGCCTGGGGGAGTTATGTTTGCAGTAGAAGAAAAATATGACTTGCAGTTAATCATGACATTACTCTCTCAAACTCTTGAAACATGTTGCAATGCTGCTCCAACCACTAAAAACATCTGAGCCAGCCAATTCAAACACAACTTGCACGACAAAACTCACTCACGATATATTTCTTGGTTAAATGACAATGTACAGACAAAAAACATCAGTCTTACCTGATTGGTTGACTTTGCTCAGTGTTTCCACAGTAATCCAGAGAATGAACTGAATCAAGGTGTCCTTGAACATGGGTTTATTGGTGTTAATGAAACAAGGCATAACTGTGTTTTACCTGACTTCTTTAAGTCAGGTGTGGTGCTTCATTTTCTTCTTCTTTGAGTCTTCTTCTTCTTCTTCTTCTTCTTCTTCTTCTTCTTCTTCTTCCTCTTCTTCTTCTTCTAGTTTGAGGTCATACAGTCATGCATCCTTGATGTCACTGCCCCCTGCTGGATGTGCATTCCATGGGTGTCCAGTCCACTCTGCTATTTGTTTACTGTTTGTCTGCCTTTGGATACCTCCACCATCCTGTCTTGCTATGCTAAGCAAACTGCTGAGTGTACAAAGTGGAACTGTAAAATATTGAAATATTGTGATTTCTTGACCATGCACAGTCTCCAACATGTATTCCATCTTCTGGTACCACTTATCCTTATCAAGGTTGAGGGGGGCTGGAGCCGGAGCCTATCCCAGCTGGCTTTGGGCTAAAGGCAAGGTACACCCTGAGCAAGTCACCAATTCAACACATGTCACAGAAAGATCCCAGCTGGGTTTAAACCAGCAACCTTTGTGCTGTGAGGTAACAGTGCCAACCACTGCACCACCTTTTCCTTTGCATTTATGGGATGCTCATAACTCACAAAGTGCTCTGGTTTTTGTACAGATTGCAAATATAACATGTTGGTCAGTGAGTTTTAGAGGTGCTGCTAGGTGGATCTTGTTACCTTCAGATCGGAGCCAGGGTAACGGTTTCCCTCTGTTTCCAGTCTTTGTGCTAAGCTAAGTTAACCACCTGCTGGCTATAGCTTCATATTTAACTTGCAGACACGTGAGTGCTGTCAATCCTCTAAACTAACTGTTAGAAAGTGAATGAGTGTATTTCCCAAAATGTCAAACTGTTCCTTTAATATACTTCTGTCAAATTCTGACTCTTATCAGTACCTTTTTCACATTTAATCCCATACTTCTTTTGATATCGACTCTATCTGATGGACTGAGGGTTTATGTCTCGTTTTTGTTGCACCATACCAACACTGTTCCCACTCTTTTTAATACTCATACATTTCCTTCATTTGTTTTTGCTTTCACATTTCTCAGAATACTTAAATGTAATGAGACCCACATGAAAGCAACCTCTTTTCCTTGTTTAATGAGTTGGAGAAGAAGATTTCATGTGATTTATTACATGTGAGTGCCAACACTGAATCACATCATATTAGTACTTTAGTTAGTCTCACCTGACCTCAACGCATTCTCTGGACTCATTACTGAAAATATGTATGCATGTGTACATGTGGGTGTTTTAATCCACATTGATTAAAAATGTTCATTGAATCTTGGAAACCAATCTTTCCCTTATACTTTCCGACTTCATCTTCCAATTTTGTATAGCATTCATGTGAAACTTCCTCCAGGAAATTCATTTCTGCAGTATACCATGTCCGACAGCGTTTGGCTGGAGGGATCCATTCAGTGCAAACACTCCAAAACAATCTCCCCAGCTGATGCTCCCACTTCCTTGCTCAATCAGCCTATAGTGCTCTTTCCATTGTTGATTACAGTTTGTCTTACATCTTCCTGTATTTTGTTAGGAGTTATTATGTATTATATTTTGGTTTTGCTGCCAGCTGCAAATTCCCCAAAAAGAGACTATGAAGTATTAAAGTCTATAGTCTAAGCCTTTAAAGAGGGTGTTCTTTACTGTGATTATAGGCAGGAATGAAAACACAAAAAGAGCATGTGTGCTGAGTCAGGCAGAATTAGGAAATGTAAGCTAATTTATGCATGTTATGGCAAAACAAATGTGTATTTGTAAGTAACAATACATATTATGTATACTTAATGTTGTCAGTGGAAATAAAGACATATTCTGAAGCTAATACACTTTTACAAACACAGCTCATTATGATTAAACCAGAGCCAGAAGCTGCTCTCTTTGTAAAGATCCCAGCAGCTACTGGCACAGTTTACCCACAATTCTGATGAAACTGCTTGACACATCAAATTAGACATTAATATGAAATAAATTGCATTAGACCTTGCATTAGAAAACATTTCTCATAGCAAAATCAGAGAAGCCAATTTTAAGTTTATCCTTAATTTCTATTTGAGTCAGATAAAGATGCATCAAAACGTTTTCTGGGTTCAGTTCATTCCTTCACAAAATCAGTTTTGTTAATAGAATTCAATGTAAGCTGTTCCTGAACTAATACCAGACTTTTTACCATTGGAGAGATTAACTGTGGATATATTTTTCAGGACCTTCGGTTTCCATTATTTTCCTACCTTGAAAACTTTTCAAGAGGTGATTCATAATTGACGTGCCGCTGGCCATCAGTCTTTAAGGCTATAAGTACAACTTATATACTTACAAATTATGGACATCATGTTACTGTTACCTACCTCTGACACTGTTTTGGTACTTGTTTTGTTTGATTAGATAATAGATTGATAGATTGATACATTAGATTGTTGTGTTTTTTAACTATACAACTTGCATGCGTATACATGTATGGATGCATGGTTGGTTTGTTTTAGTATTTCTTTATTTTGGGGGATGGAGGGAAATTATGCTGATATGACGATATTTAATGCACTATTATGTTTGCATGTCTACCCATTGGTGCTGGTTATTGTGCACTTATTCTGAATAATAAAAAAAAAATCTTTAATAAAATAATGAATAAATTGTATTACATTTTGGCAAAAGTTGAGACAGAGTCGAGTTTTTTGCTGGACCATCTCCACATTGTGTCAGCACTGTGGCTCAACTACAGGGAGTGGTTCATTTGACCCATTGGCTCAACTACACTACTGTAAGCATCACTGAAATATGAACAAAGACAGTATCAGTGGTTTATTTTAACTGACAATGACACATGCATGCATGAACTGAAGTTTAAATAATCAGAAGCACGCTGATAGTTATTTAAAAATAAATAACCTACAACTACATTAAAAGGTAATTGTTGCAAGGTACCTTCAGTTCTTTCATTCAGTATTTTTACATGCACTTAACCAGGTTACTCATGGGAACAAGGTTATGCAGGTAATCAAAGAACATGTTGCATGAAAAACAGCAACTTATTGCAAGTCTGTGTTTACATTGAAGCAGGTTAATATTCAGATTTATCCCATACCAATGACCTTATTTCGTGATGGAAGATCTCTGTAGGTTCATCACTACAGGATGAGCCAACCCTTTTATATGGTCACAAGTCAGAATGTATTTGCCCTGGGATCAGAAGCATGCACACACTGATAGCAAATCTAAAAGACAACAACTACTTGAGGGCAAATTTGTGCACATTGAGTTCACCACATGTACCATACAGATCAGTGCAACCAACAGCAGAAGCCTGCGGTTGCACTGGGATGCTCCCAGGTGTAAATGTGTGAAATTGTGAGAGTGTGAAGGAGGACATTTGGTAAAAAAAGAACAGACCTGCTGAGTGAATCTTCGCTGGATAAATAACATTTAATAAAGTCAAATAAAGCTCAGTAGGAAGACTAACATGGCCAAACAGATCACTTGGCAGGAGCTCAGTATTGCATAAGAAAATTCAGTCTAATCTTAAAGTTAACTGTTTCTTTCCCTTTCTCTGTTTTCATCTCACCTTAATAAAACTATTTTTCCTGCACATGTTTAGAAATATTTTGAATTCTCAGGAGTGAATTAATGGACATTTGTTGGTAACTTCGCTGAAGAGCAAAGCTGCTGATCTTGTTTGTATTTTTCCCTTTTAACAGCACCAAGAGCTCCAACAATTTGACTCACCAGTACGACATCTGGTCAACAGATTTTCCTCCCATTAGCAAGAAAAACTGAAAGTTATTAGTATAAACATTATCAGTGAGTGACCATGGACCTGACAGCGTGCAACAAAAAGTGAGGGAGGCCGACAGATTGAGGAATAATAAAAGCAGCACTGAGGAGATGATGTTGCCCCTGAGGAGCACCAACCCCTGTGTGGGAGTTGGGTGGAGGAAGCCGGACTGAGGCTGATACAGGACAAATCTTATCTCATTGTCATTAATATCATCCTGCTGTTCATGTCCTCTGATGCAGTATATCTGGAGCAACACTCCTTTTTTTTTTTTTTATTATTTTTATTCCAGCACAACACTAATGTACAAAGAGTAGAAATAATAAAGTAAACACTTCATAAAAAAGGTTGACGGTCAAAGTAACATTACAACATTTATTTTTGTTTTTAGAAAATGTCTTTAATAACTCCAGAACAAACTACCACTTTGTTTTACTGGACCTTGTTCTAGCTTTGGTGCCTCCAGCACAGTTATGACCCTTAAAAGCTCTCCATTTCCAAAGTAGAACCAAACATGGAACACATCCAATTTTAAATTCTCCATTTCAACTCTTCATGTCCAGCCATTATCAATACAGAATGTCAAAAAGGTGTCATTTTGATGATAAGACTGAAGTCCGTTTGGCTAAACTGAGATAATTTACCAAGTTTAAATCATTCCTCTCATTTTCTAATATAGTAAAGGTCATCTGGGCTTTTTAACACATTTTCTTCTGGTCTCAACAGGAAAAACAACTTTTCCAAAATGCTGCTGCATAGGGTTGTAGCAGGTTCTAAGAGAAGCGAACATATCACACCAATCCTCACTATGATACACTGCTCAGTTTTAGAGTTTATTGGCACGGTGGCACAATGGTTAACACTGCTGCCTCACAACAAAGAAAGTTCCTGGCTTTAATCCCGGCTGGGGCCTTTCTGTGTGAACTTTTCATGTCCTCCCTGTGTCGCTCCGTATACTCCGGCTTCCTCCCACAGTCCAAAGACATGCAGGTCAATTGGTGACTCTAATATTGTCCATAGGTGCCAATGTGGTTGGTTTACTGGTGACTTGTCCACCCTATCTGTGCCCAGTACCAGCTTGGATTGGATTGTTTATGGAAAATTGGTGAATGGATATTGGTTCTAGAAGTCTCACCTGGTCACTGAAGGTAATCATAGGTCTCTACAGGACCCTGAGTCATGGAACTCCCTGCCTAAGGGCAGCTGGGGCTACTTGAAGGCCATCCCAGCTGACAGTTTACCTGTCTATCATAGAACTGACACCCACTCACACCTCTTAACTATATACAGTTGTCAATGTACCTATCCTGAACATCTTTGGTCTGTGGGAGAAAACTGCAGCACCCACAGGAAATCAACACGGAGAACAAACAAACTCCACGCTCAAATGCAAAAATCATCCCTCAAAGCAAGCCATCACTTCTCATTTCTTTGTTGGTAGAATTTCTCTGATCTTTTTCGGCTTCTCGAGGCGCGCTGGGAAAACAAACTTTTTGTCCCCTTAGTTTAATTCCTGTGCCTATTAGCAAGTCTTTTCACAGAACCCCCAAGAGGTTAAATTTGTGCCAAAGCTGCAGGTGCATGAGCACTTTAAACCTTTTCCTTGTCTGTAGCTAATCTATGTGTAAAAACTTTAAAAGGCTGGATTTCGAGGGAAACCTGCTGGATTTCTTTCTCTGGCCGCACAGGAAGCAGGCACAGCTCTTCAAACTGAGTTCTAAGAAAAGTGTGTAATGAAAGGAGAGAAAGGCTGACGAAAAAGTCTTTTCAAACATAATTATCTTCTTTCTAAAGACAAACAGAAGAGATCAACTTCATGACAAGCACCCTGGGAAATGTGGTCTTTCTGAGAAACACATCTGCTGTAAGACACGGCATTGCACCCGTCGTTATTACCTGCAGCTCTTCACGAGCCAGGTTTTTTTTTTCTAGATATGGGCAAAGCGTGGATAGGATAGTTGCTGGTAGCCGCTAGCATTAACTAGAAACAGGTCAGCTGTCAAAACAACACCCACTCAGCCGGGGAGTGTTTAGGACATGCAAAGGGGGGGGGGGAGATGTGAGGAGGAGGGCAACGGAATTCTGGGATGCACAGACCTTCCTCCCTCCTCTGGCCTCCTCTCAGCCCCTCCCCTCCTCCCTTCCTCTCCCTTCCTCAGTCAGGAAACCCCCAGCGGTTTTTGAGTGGAAACCAGATCTCTCATCTCTCGTCTGCATGTTGCGCTGGGATGTCCCGGCCTCATTATCCTGCTCATTATACTCCCCTTTTATTCCCAAACATAAATACTATCTCCCCCATGTCTTTGTCTCTCACTTCCAATTCTTTTTTTCTCCTCAAACTCTCACTCACTCTTTCTGTTTCTTCATCTCTCTGTCAATGTTTCTGCCTTTCAACTCCCCCTCCACCACCACCATCTCCACCTCGAGGTCCCCAGTGGACCATTAGAGGGCCAATGATGTAATCAACTGCTCATTAGTCATTGTGATTGACAGCTGGCATTGTGGGGCGGGGAGGGGGGCACGTCGCTGGGTCAGCCTGTCACTGCTTCTTGATTTAATTTCAAGACAGAGTGAGAGAGGTGAGGATGGGTTTTGTAGGAGAGAGAAACAGATGCATACATAGGCGTGTGTATATGTGTGTGTGTGTGTGTGTGTGTGTGTGGTTTGTGTATCAGACACTGGAAAGCCTGCAGAGAGCTGTCAAACAGTAAGACATGTCTTGGATGGCTTGCATACAAGTTCCTCCAGGATGGGAAATTCAGCAAATCAGATGCATATGATATAACGTACACTCTGCTTTTAAAGTCAGCCATGGATTTGAAACTGAAATATGTCCTGATATCTAACACACACACACACACGCACACACAGTCCACATTTGAACAGTGTGCTGAAGCGTCCACCTGTTCATCCAACTCTGATCTCTATCATGGCCTCACTGTTCTCAGCTGTCCTGTCAGCAGCACAGTTCCTGTGGTTCAGAAACCATTTGGTCCAGCCAAAGGTTTTTGTTTACCAGGATGACTAATATTAGAAATTCAGCGGCTCCAAGAAGAGTTCAGGAAGGAAACAGCATTCTTTTTTATGTCATTCATTTGTTTTCCCTACCCCCCATAGCACCAGAGTGAAACCACAGAGGCCATAGTTAAACTTGAGGGCCTTGAACCACAACTATGCTGTTTATAAAACATTTGAGCATTTTGAAAGGCTGCCTATGGGTATCACAAGGCATTCAATAAAAAAATAGACTCTGACTTTTTAGCATAGACTGTACATAATATGGACGTAGTCTCTGTGACGTCAAACACAGGCACTGGGACGCTCTGTGAGTGTGCTGGCTCCGCCATCTTGGAGCTCCGCCATCTTGAGAGACCTGTCCGTGAAGCCTCAAGTGGCCGTTCGAGGAACTGCAGTTTTGGGCACTTCTGCATTCATCAGCTACAGCCACGGAATTTGCTGCTTGGTTTGCAGACATACAAACGTATAATAAATACATCCAAAATGCTGGTCTATAAACTGCCCTCAGCTTTTATACACACATACCATAACACACATAACATCTTTCTGCGATATGCGATATGACATGCTGTCAACAAATCTCATGAAAAGCAAAATCGACAGTGTGTAACTCTTTTTATCTTCATGAGACTAAATGTTACTCAAACAGGGGTCAATTTATCTTGCATTATTGCAGCTGTGAATGTGGTACAACAGTGAGCAGGTGTGGCAGCAGGGTGTTGTATGTGGGACTCACTCAACATAAACTACATTGCCCATGATTATTGTAACAAAGGGACACGACGCACTCGTCTAGCTGAGCAATGTGTTTTTAATATTTTACAACAACTGAGGTCTACGATCTATCAAGCTTTGGATACACACACAATACATGGTGGGATCAGTTCAAGGTCTTTTCATGGTAAATGTTGACAGTAATAAAATATAGAATCTCCAGATTCATCCTTTAATCAAAGGGGAAGGATCACTGTAATGTCACTTTGTGGTATCAGTATTTGGATTTAATGTAAACCACAATTAACAGAAGTGAACTCCACCCTGTAAATCATCCAGGCGGGGAGGACAGCTGGTGGGTGCAGTGTGCTGCTTGAAGTGACCTTGGTTGGGGAGCCTGTCAGACAGAACGACGTCTTGTCTTACCCCTGATTCTCTCCTGAATGCAAATATTACAGTTGAGACAACAACTGGCTTCATAACATGTCAGATCAAACAACATCATTAATCAAAAATGCCTGCATACTGTCTCCTCCTCGCTGAGACTGAGGCCTCTTATTATGTGAGGCTACACACTCGTAGCTGTCACTCTTAATGCATTTGTCCTGCCCAACTATTCTTCCCGGAGATGGAGTGACAGCACGGCAGCTGCTGAGTAAACATCACACTCAAAGTTAAGACAGAGAAGCGTCTGTAAAAGTAGGAATCTGATCGGACTGTGCATGTGCAACAACTTTGTATTTTAAAGTGACTTTTCTGCACTGTATGGACGTACACAGCCATACTCTGCTGTTTTTGGAAATATGTATTTGTCTTTGCAAGAAGTCACCATCACTTTGCACCCTTTGAGCACAAAAGTGATTCCCTCAGTCATTTCCATAAACTTCACCTCCTAGATATTGTTGTGCTACTACTAAACTGAAGTTGAAAGTGACATCTCTGAGTTTAACGTTGTGGTGTGCCCTTCAATCGAGAGAGAGCAAACAATTAACGTTTGACAGACGGATAATAACGCGGAGACTGAAGGACAGAGTGTGAAAGTAATGGACAGAAGAGTGGCAGGGAAAGATGGATGAGGACAGTGAGGGATGGACAGATGAAGGGAGGAGAAGAGGGAGGTCTGACGATGATTAATGACCCTCTCAGTGTGTGTGCGCGTGTGTGTGATGTGAGGAAGTGTCACGCAGTGTTGTTATGGTCAACAGCCACAGTATGACAGGCTGTTCAGGGCCTGTATAAAACTTTGTTTTTGCAATGCACTCTTAATATAAATATAGGCGACAGTCATAAAATAAGATCTGAACATGTGCTGAAAATATTTTTTAAGAGCACAAATGAAGGGACTGTCTGAAAATTATTAGCTTAGCAAGAGGATTTATGTTTTATTACATTCTGTCCTTGTGAGATTTATTGTAAAAAAAACATGAAACCAAATACATAAATAAAAATCAAATAGTTATGTCAAATGATGGCTTTTGTGTGCGCCACGCGTTATAAATGTACGATTGGCCTTATGCAGAGGACAACAATCCTGTGTCTGTTTTTCAGCTTGGTTTTCCCCATTAAAGTTAAATTAATCTCCAAAAATGTAATAGTTACAGGACTAGTGTGTACAATTTTATGACAGTTGGCAGTGCAGTTGCTGATTTCAACCCCCTCGCCTCACCCTTCAAGCGTTAAGGAGAAACCGCGGTGGGCACGAAAGCTTTGGAGTGAGTTTGTTTGTCCCTTTTGGGATACTGTAGAAACATAGTGGTTCAACATGGATTTCATGGAAGAGGACCCACAGCATCTGTATATATAAAAGGCTCATTGTTATTTCCAGGTGAGTATAAACTAATGAAATCATAGTTTTGCATATTATATTCCATTTCTGACACATTCTGTAACAAGAGTCCCCTAAATCTGACACACCGGACCTGCAAGGTTTGGTTAGGCTTTAGGCACAGATAGGACTTTAGGAAAATATCATAGTTTGGGCTTCGGGTCTTTGTCATGGTTAGATATTTTTTGTTGTCATGGTTACAATAATAAGCATGTGGTTAAGGCTAGGGAACAATTCATCCAGACCACCTTTCTGTGCAGCCTTTGTTGCTCTACAATAACAACACCTTACTTCCTCCTTTGCTCTCCTGCCATAATACCTGTGGTTTCTACAGGGCTTTGTCACTGGAACGAAAACATGAGAAAATATGTCATTTTGTGGCACTTGCTGAGATTTATAGAGACTTTTATTTTTCTTGGGAGGACGGCCTGAATAAGTTTTGTACAGTCCCTAAATTGAATGATGAGTAGCTTGGATTTCATGTTCAATCCAGTGTAAGCTAACTACAAACCATTTCTGTGGCTCCAGCAAAGGTGACATTATTTTGTCAAAGTACTGTTTCCATGCTCACACTTCTGTCTTTTCAAACTCACAATATAAAAGTGCCCTTTACACACACATGGACTTTCTGAAATGTCACTTTCAGTACAAAACACCACGAGCAGTTAATATGAAGCCACAGACCAACTCCTGAAGGCCGTGACCTCTGCTCTGCAAACTTCCTGTCATTAGCCAACCAGATGATAACATCCTGATGACATCACCACTCATCCATCATTTGACTGGCTGGACTGCCGCAGCAGTGATTGCAAGGCCACTGATAGTGATTGGTGATTGTGGCGGGATGCTGATTATGGTAAGCACTCGGGCAATTGTGTACCGATTGTCTGTGTGCGTGTGTGTGTGTGTGTGTGTGTGTGTGCGCATGTACTAGCAAATGATGCTGAAGTTAGTCAGCTGCAGAGATGTGTTCACATTAATACTTGATTACTGTTCAACCTGCTGACCCCTGACCATGAACCCTGACAACTGTGCAGCTTCTTCCTCTTCCTTCTCTTCCTCCCCTGTTTCTCTCTTTATCGTCTCATCACTCTCATACTTTCCATTTGTCGTAGGTTAGAGTTACAGGTGCTGTTTGGTAAAATAAACCATCAACTCGGCAAACATCTTTCGAAGCCTGAGTTGTCATGACAACCAGTCCCAACCAAGAGCAACTCCTCGAGATCATGGCATCCTCGAAATCCGTGGTTAGTTCTTGGGTAATAATATCTGACCATGCAGACACACAGTACTCACCACAGTTGCCCTTAATTATAGTGTTTGTTGTGATGGGCGGTATAAGATAACCCACTCTGGTCTTGGTTTCAAGAAAATATTAGTTTGGCTATCATTTTGTTCCATTTATTACAATGGAACAAGCATGATTTTCAAACCACAGTCAGGGGCTACTCAAGCATCAGTTGCACCATCATGGAACCGTGCTAACCACAAAGCCAAAAAACAGATAGCTTAAACTGACCCTGCACCCCGCAAAAACTCTTACAACCTTTCCCCCAAATCCTCTCTCAAGTGAAAAATGAGTGGAAATGAACACAAATCCTCCCACAATCCTCTTTGGCTCTATCCGCTCCCTACTTTTTTTTTGCAACACACGCGTGCACAAATACTTTGTGGCTACATAACTTTATTTAACACCTTCCAGACACCCCCCCCCCTCCTGTGTATCCACCCCACCCTGACTCTCCTGTGTGTCTTTTCACCCAGTGTGCTGTCAGCCAAACTGCTGTAGGCCAGAAACACCCTGTTAGCAGAGAGAGAGACAGAGAGAGAGAGAGAGAGAGAGAGAGAGGGGAGAAGCTAATTGCTCTGGGTGAACAAATGCCTCGGGATACTGAGCATTGAGTTTTAAAGCCTGTAATGACTTTCTTTCCACCTCTGGCATACCTTTCATTGACAAAGCTTGTCTTTAGGTACAGAGGGCTATTACTTTCTGGATAAAGTGAAGCAGGAGGTGTGATTTGAACTTTCAACTTTATTACAAACTGTGTCCTATTTTTGTAGTTGTGGAAATCATTCCTGTTGGATGTGAATTCTCCACAGTAGCCTAAGTGTTCTGGATCTGGAAACACTCCAACAAATAAATACAAATGGGTAAGAAACAAGAGGTTAGAATATCAGACAACTGTGCCTTTTTGTCATTATCACTTTGTTTAGTGGTAAAACTGAAAATGAGGGCATCTGAAAAGCCTTAGACAATCAGTATGACAAGATCATGTGATGCACTCTGGCCCAGGAAGACTTTTCCCGTACATCACTGCTCAAAGGAAAGCTGTAAAATTCTGCCACGAGAACTCCAAAATTACTCTGTGTTATCATAATTTCATCCATTTGGTCGAATAAGATTTGAAAGGTTGTGAAGAGCTGAATTCAGGAAAGAACTTCATTCAATTTATGTGTCTGAAAAGCCAACAGGAAGTTAGCCAGCTCATCCAGAGGAAGTCTCTAACGTGCACCTCTTTTTTTTAAGCATTTGCACCCAGTGGCCAAATTTAATTGGAAGGAAAAGAGCATCATCTTGGAACATGGTAGCCAGTTTTCCTATTACATCCATGGCAGAGTGTGATGGAAGTTTACAACTCACAGTTTTGGTAATTATATTAACATCTGCCTTCATTATGGTAAAGACCTTGAATCTTTAAGATTTATTCCTGGTACATTTAGCGACCCCTGTGGTCAGTGGTGGTAAGTGTGTTTCAGGTCTCATTGCACAAAGCGGTTTCAAAGACTGACAATCAGCAATGTTGTCTGACATGGTAATACTGGTATAAGCTCCAGCGTTGTCCTCTGCATTACTCACGCACCTGCTGCTGCACCACATTTTGTATGTGCATGAATGTATGAGCTCTGTTTTGGTCTCCACCAACTCCTAAATTAAATATCTGGCTCTTTGGCTACGAAATGCTCCGCAGATAGTTGCTTTGTTGTCATTCAGGCAGCGCACAGTGGATTTACTTTTTTACTAAAAACACCTGGGAACGAGGTTAATGGAAGCAGTGAAATGGAACCAAAACATTAAAGTTGCAGGTTGTAAAACCAAAACAACATGTTTAAAGACACTAAAACACTCCATAGAGCTGAAAGAAATGGCTGAGTTGGATGATAATTCTCTGTGTCTTTGTTATTCTGAACAACTCCTTTCAAATTACACAATGGATTGTGAAGGATTATAACTTCACAACCGGCAACATGCATACATCTTTACAACCAAACAGCACAGCAGCTGATTCCAGTAACTTGTCTCTCCCTCTCCCATAAAAATGTGTACTAATCTAAGAAAGCTTGGTTGGAATGAAAACGTACTCACTCTCGGAACATTTGGCGCATGCTTGATAATGACCGTCACGCGTAATCAATCCCCTCATACCTTTTATGATCCCCGGATGAACCCTTAACATTTTGAGCTTTGTGCAAGTCGCTGGCAGAGAGTTGAGGGTCAAACTGAGAAGGAAAACAAGACTCTGTGGTTATCCCCAAAGGCATACGCAAGCTGAGCAAGAGATGTCAAGGCAACCTCAGACAATTAAGATTGCCTCTCTGATAAAATAAGGGAAGAATTGGGTGGACATCACCTTAATCCCACAGAATGGAGTAGAGTAAGAAAAGAAAAGCATACAACATGCACTCATGTCCACCAGAGACTCGGTGTGTGTCCAAGAGATGGATATTATCCGCTTCACTGACTACCTCTCTCTCTGCTAAAATGTTGTTTCACAGTCCAACGGACGATCGAGTTTCCGAGCTGCAATCTGTGGTGAACAATGCGTTGCCAATAACAGCGTTCACATGAGTCTTGATACTAGGCCCGATGAGTGCCAATGCCTAATTTTAATTACGGGAAACCTCTTGGTTCGCCAACAGCTTTATCACTTCTAATTGCCCCTGTTTCAAAACTATGCTGTCTCCGAGTTGAGCAACACAGCCTTTTTTTTTTGGAAGGTGCAGTGATAGATGTTTGGGACTTTATCATTTTTGTGTCCTGCCTTAACACTCCCAAAATATTCTTTGTCACGTCCAATGATAACTAAAAGAGAAGCACTAGATTCTTTCAAACATTCTCTGGAGGATGAAGAAGGGCCACGAGAATAGCTCAAAAGGAATAAGCTAAAAAAGAAGTCTTCTGCAGTGGCTACATCTAAGATGCTGAGCACAGAGATGCATCTTATGATCATTAAGCAGATACAGTGAAGGCAGCATTATCTGAGGAGTGTGGAATATAATGAATGGCTGATACAGTATAGAGAAGATGAGACCCCATGGGAGAGGGGAAAGAAGAGGAGCCTTGGGATGAGAAGACAGGAAAATAGATTATGGAGAGAGAGTCTGACGGAGGAAATATAGGAAAATACCAGAGGGTGAAAGGTGGAAAAACAGCAGAGAAAAGCAGAGGATACAGTGTCCTCTGGAAGGTCAAGAAAAGAAATGTTGATATGCTTTGCAGAAAGCTCTCCCTGAAATATCATCTTCTCCTGAATCTAAGGGGCACACAGGATGAGAAGTCAAGAGAGTAAAAAGTGTGTTCTTCGACCCTGCAGCTGCCGCGTCTTATACATGTCCGGCAATCGAAAGCCTACTGAAGCCTCGCTATAACAAGCGGCAAGATGATGAGGTGCGTATGAGGTAGAAGTGGAGAAGGAAAGCGGGAGAGGAAGGGCTGGATAAGACGACAGGATCAAAGTCAGATTTAAACCGGATAGCTCTCCTTAAACCCTCCCGTCACTTCAGGTCACCCTGCGAGCTTTGTCACCTTATGAATTCTCGTGGAGCGTTTTATGACTTTTTATGATTTCCACCCTTTGCCAGAGCCACACCCTGACGCAATGTGCTGCAGTTTCAAACAGAAGGCTTTTAAATTGAAAGTTTTTAAGTTAGTGTACATGTGTAACACCCATAACTTCCTCTCTCTGGGTTACCGTTTTAATGAAATCCCTCATATTTCCCAGATGCCATGAGCCGAGCTCTGAAAGCCAGCTCAAATGATTGAGGTGTGATCTGTCTGTTTGCTTATGGTCCCTGACACTCAAACACACACACTTGTAATCAAGACACAAAATCACTCTGGGACAATAGGGATCAGCCCACCTTGGAGTGTGTGATGGTGCTAAGCCTGCTAACCATGGAGCACATTGAGTCCCTTTATTGACGTACGCCAAAGCCTTATAACTACATCGTGTAGTCTTCTTCGATTACTCACACATGCTGCCTGCATTGAGTTAACACTGTCTCCAATCATAGAAACTCAAGTGAATGAGTCTATGTGTCCATGTGGATATGCAAGAATTTCTACTTATGGTGTTTTCACATCTACAGTTTGTTGTTTTTGGGCTGAGGAATAGCGGAGTTCATTTTTAGCCTTGCTATTTTTTAGCCATAACTCCACGGATGGAAGTTTGTTGGTTGGTTTGTCCGCTACTGCTCCAGATTAAAATATCTCAATACTTATTGAGTGGATTGCCATTAAATTTAGTACAGGCGTGCATTATAGTTGAGCTTTGGAGGAAGTAGTCCTACCCAACCTTTTTATAATACCTACTTGCTAGCACTGCTGTGACCCTTGGTCTTTATTATTACTGGGTTTGTTCTGGTTCATTCATCTCTAATACAAGTAAACCAGGACTTGTAAACAGAAATCTCATGGAGCTGATTTACTAAAAATTCTTTTGTCTGTCATTCTTCCAGATTAAACATTTTGTCAACAAGGAAAAACAAAATAAGCTATTCCAATTCCTATGAGTTTAGCTGAATATAATGTGCATATCTGCACTGTTTGTTATTGTTTACCTACCTTTATGTCCTTGAATTCAGATGGCAACACCTGCCCAAAACAAATGAAACCAATTTGAACAGAACATACTGTGAAAGCACCGTTAACCTTTTCCCCCCGTTGGAAGTGTGCTAACACATGAAGCCATCCGACATGGAGCTGGAAGAAGACCCACAACATCTGGTGGACATTTTGTCAAGAGTCATGGCCCCTTTCTCTCTCTCCTGCTATTTGTTTGTTTTCTTCTCCTCCTCCTCCTCCTCCTCCTCCTCCTCCTCCTTCTCCGCAACCACTCTACCGGCTCCTGTCATGCTGGGTTGCGTTGGTCCATGCCTCACTGTTTGCGCAAGGAACTGAAGGGGAGGAACTGATGTGCAAACTAAATTGTTGACTAGTGTGCGCTGAGGTCAAATAAATTATGCGAACGTGTGTAGCCACGTGCACGTCCGCATTGTCATGTTTTCGTACAGTGGTTGTCATTGTAGAAGGCTTTTTTCATCCACCGCTCATTCATCAGTCTCCTTTCGACCCCTTAAGGAGGAACACAGTTATGTCTGACAAACAACACTCATGAGCTGGAGCAAAAGTGCAGCAAGCTCAGCTAGCATGTAGTAAAATAAAGGATCTTAAATAGCTACACATGTTTGTACGTCATATCTGCACATTAATAGACATGAGCTTGATACCACTTAGAGTTAGAAACGGCGTGTTAACCCAGTCCCCGCTCTTACAAGTTGATCTCATTTTCCCTCCATGACCCCGGTGGTTTTGGATCAGACTCCAGGCTCGGCCCAGTTTAGCATGGATTCACTTGAGAGGAGTTGGCCTCTTTAGTCAGGTCCGATCCAGAACTGAGCGCCATTGCCACAGAGAGTAATTAGGATGATATATAAGTGTGTGAATGTATGAGCATGTGGACAGGATATGTTATGTAGCTATAAACTAGAATGTTAGCACACATACTTAGAACATACTTAGCTTGAAAGCATAAAAAGCCAGACACAAAGAAAATCAAAGATTTAAGGTAGCTTGATGCAGGCAGCTGCAGGATGAGAATGTTTACTTTCTATCTGTTAATATTTACTACCTTCATCTTCTTCCTCTCACTCCCCTCATTAGATTTACAGTACATGCATCCCTCTTAATTTGCTCATAGTCTAACCTTTCCTGGGCCTCCTTCAGTAATATTATTATCATTCTATACTCCCTCTCTGCCTCTCTGCCACAGGTTGCTTGATTCAACTTGATAAATACCACCTGTACATGAGTATCCGATCATTTAATCACCCAAAAGGCTACATGAGGCTATGTGTTCTGCTCCATTGTGGTTTTCATTCACAAAATGTCACCAAAGAAGAAAAAAGAAGAAGAAAAAAAAGAAGAATTTCACACCACAGAGCGTCATGTTTTGCTCACAAAAATGAGCAGACATAAACAAATGTAGCAGCTTTAGTACTGAAGCTGTCAACATCGTGTTTATTAGAGCAGTGTCATGTGATGGAAATAAAGAAAAAATGTTTTGACATGAAGATGCTACGAGAAAAAAAAACATCTGGATAAGATAATACCAATGCCAATAACATGAAAAAATCCCCATGTGGAGGACTATTTGTCTCATATCACATGACTCATATGACAGGTCTGGGCCACAATTTTTGTTCATACCTAAGTGATTAGTGAATGCGACAAGTTCTTTTAAATTACTAATGTGTTCATGATCAAGATTTTGCTCTTGCATGTGGCCAGATGTTTTTGTTGCTCCGTTTTATTCAGTTGAAACTAAATTCACGTAATTAAAGTAGCTACAATTTATGCAGCGAATGTGAATGTCATCAAATTGGATGTTTACAGCAAAGTTCTACCGAAATGAGATGTTGCCACACAAGAAAAAAAAAAACATCAATTAGCAGATAACCATTTAAAAAAAAACATAATCCTAGAAGAGGCGTCTTTCTCGTGTGCTCATGTGCTTGTGTTATGCACAGTAGCCATGCACACACACATTAACACACACTAATCAAGCTTTCCAATGCCTCACAGCAGCACCCCATATCCTTGCAAAAACAACGATGACCAATCCAGAGCAAGTGCCCTCATAAAAAGCATCTTGACGTGTGACTGCTGATGGAAACTCTCTGTTCTCCTAATAGTCCTGGAACAGAACGCCATGTCCAGTCCACTCTGAGAAGTGAAAGTGCTCGGGAAAACCTTTAAAGGTGCCTCGAGGAGGCTCTGCGGAAGGCCTGCTTTACAAATGATCATGACTACATCACAGGATGCTTTAAAAACGTGTTGTGGCGAGGGACTGGAAGGTGTTTATTGGCTTCTTCTGCAAACACCCCCCTAAAGAAATCCACCTTTAAAGAGTGTACGCCTCCAGAACTGCCTCTATCTTCCGCCATGAACATCTCATTTCATGTGTGGATGGGTGGGTGGGTGTGGTTGAAAAGGACCAAGGGTGGTGAGTGTTGCTTGGCTCGTTGTCATATTTTCCGACATGAAGAAAACAACTCTATTTGAGAAGTCGCCACAGGAGCAGAGTGTACCTTTGCTACAGGAGGCTGTTACGTGTGCTGAGTTCCCGTGTGTGTGTGTGTGTGTGTGTGTGTTGGTGTGTGTTTGTCGGAGCCGGCTTGGTGGCTGGCTGGCTCGTCTCAGTGGCATTTGTGCTGTCATTGGCTTGTGAGCCATGTTATTACCAAACCTCGGTTACACACAGACATGACCAAAAATGTATCAGAGTATATAGCAGCTTTCAAATATTTTCACTGATTTAGATGTTTCATCAGACATTTAAATTAAAGATATGTCATAAAAGATATCCTCTTTAGGTGTTGAAAAGAATGCGATTGCGATAGATTTTTTCCCAGATCCACAGTACTCTATCTCCCTCTAAACTCGTACATCACTCAGCAGTGTGTGAGAAAAAAAATGAAATGTGTGTGTGTGTGTTTGTGGGGCAGGCATAATGAAGCAGAGCAAGAGCACAAGGCTGTAATTTAGTAAACCATGAGATTGTCGGGGTATCAGCATGGCAGAACAAATCAAATGTCACAGTCACCCTGTCTCCTTCTCTCTAGGCCACTTTTCCATCAGGGTTATAGTTAGCATAGCGCGTATTAGCCCTTACCCACATCCCGTAGCCATAAGTTTGAGGTCAGTGTTGCTGTTTAAAATGAGCTCTCTGACAGTGTGTGAGCTCCCGCATCGGACCAAACGGCACCAGAACGAAACAAGGCCTATTGAACATTTTTCACTGTGTCTCCTGAGTCAGTCAAGTAAAAGTTAAGCAGCAAATAAATGTGCACTGTTTGCAAAGAAAACTAGACCATTGTAATACTGAGAAACTTCACATACAACATTTGTTCAAGTTTAATAAATTGATTACTCACTTGAGCTGCTGCCTTTATAGTTCAGGTATTTAAAGTTGATTTATTTTAAGGGGAAGTGTTTTTTTTGTGATCTGAAATGAACAACAAGGTTTCTCATTCGAACTCCATCGCACAGTCCAAAGACATGCAGGTTAATTGGTGACACCCAAAGGTTGACTTGCACAATGTCAGTTCGGATTGGCTTCAGGCCCCCGCGACCCTCAAGAGGACGAGCAGTTATGGAAAATGGATGCCAAACTGCTCTAGATGGTCAGGCATGGTAGCTCACTGCTATCGGTGTGTGAGTGTGTGTGTGAATGGATAAAAGTGAATGCTATACAGATGCAGCCATTTACACAGCGAGACCTCACAGCAACTCATTTGTCCATCTGCTATGTAAGCCGTAGTGTTTTGGGGAGCAACAGATGTTGCCTTGTCTAAATACACCTTAGCTAATGGAGCATACCATTATCCCTTGGAACTATATCCATATTGGATGATTTTACACCTCAAGATTCATTTTCAATGGCAATATTACGATAACTAGGGTAGTACCATTTTGCTGGATACCCTATCAAGCGGCACTCTCCGGGACTGGGAAACAAAGGCAAAGTGCTAAGAACTGTAATCCCTCAAACGTCCGTTTTACACAGGCTGCAGAAGTGTTTTCTTTTTTTTAACTCACCTGTTCAGTTGATATTGAGGCTTGAAGTTGCAGTTAACAGTGTGACCACTTGATTGACAGGTAGTTGCCATTACAGATGGCTTATTTGAGCACACAGGCGTCATTCGACCCGCCTCAGGTCTGCCGATGATCCACGTCTTTGCCAATATTTAGATTAACCGGGAGGCAGAAGAAGCAGTACATCCAACACTTCGGAAACCTACTTTTTTGCCACAGACCTCACACAAAACTATTGTATAATGGTCCATAATATCAGCCCTCTTGTCGATACACAAGAATACTGGCAATAGGGTTATTGTAATTGTAATTTCCCTGTGTTACAGTAATCACATTTGGAGACACAGCTGATGGGAGGTTTATGATATAGCTTCAGAGTAGTGTTGCACGGTATAATTATACTAGAAAAGCATTGCAATACTCTGCTTTTAAAAATGGTACCATACCCCCGTACTTTAAGAATGACAGTGTTTTAATAAGAGTCGTACTTCCTATGAGTCGCTTCAGTGTGTGACAGCAGGACAGTGTGTATGTGTGCAGCTCTCTGCTTCCACTCCCTGCAGACAGGCAGAGTGTGTGCTAACCTTTTAGTTTTTTTCTCTAGTACTGTACGTACGCAAGTTGCAGCTTTCGTTGTGACAGAACGCGAGGCATGGCTGCAAGTATAAGCGCTGCTGCCAGCCGCCCATGGCTTGTTGACAAAGCAGACGCACAGTGAAATAGGGCATTATTTCGCTTACATAGCTGTCAGTCAGGGCAAGTGACAGTCTGGGCAAGCCCACGGACACCACAAGGTTTATCTGTAAAAGATGTTTCAAACCCACACAGACCAAGGGAGACATCACGTCCGACTTGGCAAAGCATCTCGCTGACACACATACCAACCTTTTCAAGGAATTTAAAGAGCGACAGGTTAGAATGTAATAGATAACATAATTACATGCTTTCAGATATAAGACAAACAAGTGTGATTTACTTTGTGACAAGTAAAACAACAGAGTTTAACGAGGGCAGTTAAGTGCAATGATGATTGCCAAATCTGGCTTTGGCTCTTTTGCTAACTAACCTGCATGGCAAACATCAGATCAAATTATAAATCAATATTCAAGTACGGTTAATTGTCATAATTGTGAATTGGCATGTGCATTTTTCTTAGTTATTTCTATTACTAGAAAATATAGTGTTCAGGGCCTGCAATACAGTAGTATACTAAGATAGACTGAATACAAATGAGTTTTCTAGTCAGTCAAATTAGATTTTCAAATGGCAATTAATTGGAATAGGTTCTCTCCAAAGTAATTTACAATCTCTACAGGCTACCAGACTGATAAGGAAATATTAATGTACTGAAATGTTAGCATAATTAAGTATAGTTGAGGCAGCCTTCCCTTCCAGGGGTGTTTGAAAACCATAGAAGACTCAAAAGATGCTAAAAGATTGAACAAAACAGTAGCTTTGTGTATCTGTCTTGATCAGGCGCCAGTTCACAGTTGGGAAAAGTAGTCTGGAATCTTGTGCAGAAGATTTTACATGTCTGGGAGAAATTATTTCATGTATAATGAAATCCCAAAGCTGTGCACTAGAAACCAGGAATGTTATTCATACACAACTCACGCACCATCATCTCCTTTTCGTCTACCACTGACATCTGGATGAGTCTGGATGACAGTTGGTGCATATGTGAGGGTTACAATACTGTATGTAATTGAATTGTGGGAAACATTATAGTGTTTAGGATGTTTACGATCAGATCACACATCAGTCTCCATGAGTAGAGTAGAGAAATTGGGACTGGAGCTGTCAAAATAGGTGGGATAACTACTGAAAATGCATCTAACAACAGAAAGGCATTTGAGAGCTACGCTTGGATACCATGTTTTGGCCATAACCTTCATCTGGATGTCAAGGCTGTAGGCCTGAACCGTGTCTCAACAGGCTTTTCCATGCACCCAACAACCTTGTTTGGCCTTTCCAGGTCAACAAAACAAAATGATGAGGAGCTTGAAGGAGAAACAAAAGACCTTGAAGCTACCTGAGCAAAAACTCATTCACAATGAGCCGACATACTGGAACTCACTTTTGAGATGGTGGACAGATTCTATATACAGCAACAAGCCATCTGTGCTGTTTGGCTGAAAATTGTAATAAGTGGCACCTGATCTGTTTAAAGACTCAGGCATGGTAACACAGTTAGATTTGGGTTCTTGACCCACTAAGCAGCTTCACAGATGCATTAAATGAAAAGAAGGAACTCATGTTGTCTTCATTGCTGCCCTCAAAATGGAAAATATTTTCCTGTCTGACAGCGAAGGATGGAAAGCACTCTTTTATATGACATGAAAGACAAAATAAAAAGCAGATTGCTGGACACTGTCTTTAACACTACAACATTCACTGACCCAAGATTTGAGGACACTTTTGTTACCATGGAGGAAGAGATGAAGGCAATACTTTTGGAAAAAAAAAAAAAATGATGAGGTTCCAAAGCCAAATAACTTACGAGTGAATTCTTGTACAAGGAAATTAAAGAGATAAGTGCTTCTGAAGACCCAGTCACCTGATGGACGTTGATATATGCAGCCTCCCTGCCAACTCATGCTCATTTTGCCAGATGTTACCTGTTCATTTTAGCCTCAAGCTGCACTTCAGAACGCGTGCTCAGCACATCAGGCTTTATCTGGAGGCCTAGATGCATTAGGCTGGCTGAGGACCACATTGACACACTTGTTTTCCTGGCTAAAACTCTTGAAATGGATAAAGAACAGTCCAGATAAGTCAGAGAGAGGAAAAAAGAAAGAAAGAGAAGAAAACATGTTCTGGTTTTCACGTGTCCATGTGACAAAAACCTTTCTATTGTGAATCAATTTTTATCTTCTGAATATATCTCCAAAGCTCAACAGATGTGACAAATACATTTTAATTAAATTATTATTATAGTTTTTAAGTAAAGTAAGTAAGTGATTATTAAAGTATCAAAATATTTTCCATCCATCCATATTCTGTAATCCCTCATCCCAGGGTCACAGGGGGCTGGGGAACTGACATTGGGTGAGAGTTGGGGCAAGCTGGACAAGTCGTCAGTTCATCACAGGGCTGACACATAGAGACAAACAACACTCAGACATTCACACTCACATTCACACCTGCATGCCTTTTACTGTGGGAGATAGCTAGAATCCGGAGAGAACCCACACAGACATGGGGAGAACATGTAAACTCCACATATTTACATGTACATTAATTAAAGAACAAAGATTTTAAACTTACATGTTTTGTCATCTAATATATTCTTCAATACTTTTCCTGATGTTTTAGGTTTTTGTCATCTTACGATTTCAGTATCGGTGTTGAGATATTTAGGCAGGTATCATACTGAAGTCATGATTTTTGGTATAGGGTGACAACACTACTCCAGAGGTTTATCCCACATGGAAGGTTCTCAACAGTTAACTGATGTTGACTGTGCTTTGTTAAATCAGAAAGGTGAAGGAAAACTTCCCTTCATCCATGATTTGACCAACATTGAGGAATATGTGTTGCAGCAGTCTGTTCTATCAAGTTACTGAGCTCAGGGAATTGAACACTGTCATCAGCAGAGATTACGTGACAGGCAAAAGTGACTCAAGAGCGCTGTTTGTGTGCTGGGGCGTGATAAATCTGTGGAACAATTGTGCTTAAATGAGGTCATTGATATGCTCCTATATTGTCTCTAGTGTGATGGACTGTGACCAGCGTGGGAGGAAACAAATTGCAGACATTACAGTACATTACATAGCAAACTTGTTCGCTTTAGTCTAGTGCTGTAGATAGTCCTTCGCTGTTGTTGTACTATTAACCCATTAGTATATTCTAAATGGCTGGTTTTTGAATGAGGATTTGTCAACAAAAAACTGTTTTACAAGTAAAAAAAAATAGAACAATCCAACTCCCTAATATGATAATGAACAGTTTATTCTGTTTTAAGGTTCAAATCCCTTGTCAACTCATTCTGTCATGTCCCAGACCAAGGCCATGCTTGTGGAATGATTCAGAGTACGAATAGTCAGTGTGAGTCCAAGGTGTTAAATTGGTTGGAAAGGCTGTAGCTGTAATTTGTGTGTCAAAATGAAGGCTAACCAAACAAACTGATCAAATGTGTCTCTGGCCACTGTAAAAGAAAGATGAAGTGATCCACAAAACACAAATCCCAAAGTGGGAAATACTTGTTAACAAGAAAAAGTGGAAGCTGAGATGAGATAAACCTAGAGAGAGTTGATTTGCTCTTTGTGTTGGATATCTTTAAATGGAAAAATAGATAGAAGACATAATGGGTGATACGATCCACAACACCATCAAAGACTCTCTCCAAGCAACTCTCCAAAGTTTGACACCTTTTATTTAAACAAGGACCTCCCAAATTTGAAATATGTAATCAATTATAGTAATTTATCCAAAGTCTCTTTCCTTGCCTCTTTCTGTTTTGTTGGGAGCTCTGAAGTGCCCCTTTTTAGAAAGAAAAAAACAATCCTAAAGTTGAGAGGCAGCCAGTGGAGAGAAGTTTAAACTGGTGTTATGTTTGAGTCTTGCTTCTTTTTGTTTAAACTGTTCCTTGAGTGCTGGACCAGTCAGACTCGATCTGTGTCCGATCATTTCAGGAACTTTCCGAAATCATCAATCCAACACTCACAACCACTTTACGCAGTGATGGGCCAGGTGCTACACAAACTATTTCTGTCATTTTTAATGTGAACAACCTAGTGCCCTACAAGAAATTCTCCTCCCTCTCAATGACGGCTGGCTTGTCACTCCAACGTCCAAAGTGGTGCGTAACAGATACAAACACTTTTGCTTTCCGATGGATGATTGGACAACAGATTGTATGAAGTAGTTATGTCAACCATAACCCAACTCTTACTGTGGTCAACACTTTTTCCAAATATTTAGGCTGAAGTAGCTGGACTGAACCAGAGATTTCACGCGGTAACTCTATACTCTAGTAACTTCTCATACTATTAGCATTGTCCTTTCAGAGGCTAATAACCAGACTAATAAGACAGTGGGCCCATGTAGTTCACGGTGTGGCGATAATGATCACTCACCCTGGCCTTGCATGTAGAAGAGTTGCTCCTTTTATATTTTCAGAAAGAGCCACTACCTGGAAGGACTGGTGCCATGTTGAACTCCTCATGACTACAAACCTTGACTGGATATCAATCATATTTTTGGGGAATGGCATGACATTTGCCCAGTTTTGATCTAGCAATTTGGAGAGAGCCTCTTATATACTTTTATTTTTTATTTTTTCTGCACTGTGGTCTTTGTGTTTGGGCTTGGCACGTCGCAGAGAAACAGATCCAAACCAGCTACTTTAACACAAAAATGACTTTAAACCTGTCACGTAAAGGTGGATAATTGGAGGAAAATTCTGTGATGTGTTATTTGACTGGAATAGGAAATCGTCTCAGCCGGCATTTTTCCCACACCTTGTTGATCCCAAAGACTTAAAACGCTTGGACTGGCAGAGATGGGTCACGGCGGGCAGTGACTCAGTGGCATTGTTCATATGGTGGGAAAAAGTGAGAGACGGAGTGGAAAACAAACGGAAAGTTTCTTTTTTAGAGACAGAGTAATTTTTATCCTCATCCTATTCATCTTCTTCTTTCAGACTGCTGTGGAGAGGCATCTCATATATCTTTATGATGAATATGAATTTGAAGCGGAGCTACGTGGAGGTTTGAAGCCAAGTGGTGCAGGACTGACAGCGAGACTGACCCAGACGGACAGCTAGACAGATAGTCATCGTGGCCGCCAATCTCACCTTGTCCTCAGAGAGGCTAATGTTTCTGGGAAAATCCCACTCCGCTTGCTGCCCTGTCAGTTCCCTACAACTGGCACGGGCATATGGATAGATGACAGAGTGGGGGAAAGTGGGATGCAGTGAGCTGGTAAAACAAAGAAAGTGGGAAGGATGTGGCTGAAGGAGTGTATAAGGTTTAGTCTAGGGTCGTCTCCTTGATTGAACACAATCTCCTCCCACCCCTGGATCTTTCTCACCTCTTCTAATTACATCCCTTTCCTTTCAATGTTTACGACACAGACACAGCAACCCAGATAAAGCAGCTTGGACACTTCCCTGGCAAACAACAGCTATGAATGTCACTGTGTTTCAGCAACACTTGAATCACCACAGGCCCGGGGTCCAAGACCAAAAAACGTTAACATATGACAACAGGATGCAAGCACAGGGGAATAAGGTGGCTTGAGAAAGCGCTTGTTTTTCAGATTTTGCTTTACGCTGATTTCTCTCGACTTCCGTACAAATTAGGTGCCATTATTGGGCCGACAAACCTGCTCCAAAGGGTTGAACTTGGATGGGCTGTCTAAACAAACGCAACAATGGTTTTTATTGTCGTGCTGGCTCAAACTCACCCACACACCCCTGGCAGGGAGCACAGCTTTCAGTGGAACAGCCCGTCAGTAAGCATAAAGTTGATTTGGCTGATTATGAACTTGAGCGCTGCTCTTACTGAGACATGGCTTCACTTTCTCTCTCTTTTTCTGCCACTCCACCGTGTTCCCAGCTTTGTTGGATGGAGAGATAAAGGAAAAGGAGGCTGACAGAGAGTAGATGGAAAAAAGGGAATGTTTTTTTGCTTGTCCTTGAGTATTTTCCAACTGTGTTTTCTTTAATACCACTCCATAATAGATTTTCTTGGAGCTGTCTATTCCCTTTTGCCTTTCATATGTGTGAACAATGAATACTGGTGGCTGCCTAGCAAGCACGGCCCTCCCGGCTGGCACCAGACGTCCATCACTGTGCTGGCGAAGTGGCTGTTTAAAGCGCAGCATGGTCGGCACTGGAAAGCCTCTGGTTGTTAGTGGTTAACCCAGGGCTCCCCACGGGGCTCACTGCTCACTCGTCATTCTGCCAACCACCCAGTGAATTGCATAAAGTTTCCGGTGTCAATGACGTACAAGTGATCATTCACAAATATATGGCATATACATTTAATGGTGAGAAATAACCATATTTTCCATGTTTTGTTATTACCAGAAGAAAAAGATTTTCCTGTAACATAGAAAGTTCTCTTATATGAAGCTATGCTACATCTTACAAGTTCTGTGTGAAATGGTACAGTGCAACCAAATTAAAACTAATTGGTTTTCAAGCCATTCCTTTTCCATTCCACCAACCTAATAGGGAGCCACTTTTGATTTTGAAGCCCAGATGTAGAAAAATACTGTGCAACAGGTGTTTTCTAGATATTCTGAGAACAAAAAATCACTGCTAAATAAATGGTGCTAGGGGCTTAGTGAAGTAGTGGCTTTTTGCAGGGCTGGTTAATCAGTTGATGTTCAAGTTCACAGTCCATAGTTGAACTTTTATGTGTCAGATTTGTGTAAGTTAACATTGCCCCTGTGATTAAATCCACTGACCTTACTGATCTTACTGCAGGTGTGTCCAAGCCTTAAAAAAGAAGCTACAGAATGAGATACGTGAGCGGTACTGGGGCGTGAATGGGTGAATGAGATATGTAGTGTAAAAGCGCTTTGAGTGGTCGGAAGACTAGAAAAGCGCTATATAAGTAAAGTCCATTTACCCTTTACCATTTACTGAGGAAGTAAAAGGTGAAGAAGGTCTGACTCTTGCCCTTGATAAGATATCATGCCAAGGTTACCCAACTACCGCTCTGGACTAATAGCTAGAAGTGCTTCCTCTCCTCCCTCTGTCTGTCTGTCTGTCTGTCTGTCTGTCTGTCCTTGACTTCATTTAAACCTCCCTCCCTTCCTGCACTCCCCTTTTCTGAGTTCACGTTACCTCTCCTTTATCTATTTTTTTTTCCTCCGGTTATGTTTTTGTCTGAGGTTCCTCCCTTTGTCTACTAGCCGACCTTTATTAAAAAGTGATAAGTACGCTATCATACAGTAGGCACACACTCATGACAGGTGAATACAACCTGACAACCAGTGGAAAAGCAGCCTTGTGATGAAAAACACAGGAAAGAAAAGTAAGAAGGGGATATGCTCATTGCAACAAGTACCACAGAGAACCACAAAGTGCCACAAAGTACTGTTTTATTTTAATGGTAATGTATTGTACCACAAAACATCCCAAATTACTTATTATGAATTTCAAAATGACAAGAGTACTAGCAGTTGTAGTTTCTGTCAATGTATGGTTCTTAGATAGAAGAAGTTTATGTTGATCAGTTGGACCTTGGCAAAAGGCAGATTTTATCATAAACCTTTCTCATTATACTTCTTCTAATCAGGGTCCAACGCAACGATGCTACCTCGACCCTCACGTTCGCAAAATGTGCTCACTAAATTTGTTTTCAATGCCTATACCTCAGCCTAACCACAGGTCCTGGCTGCAACACCACGCTGCAGTTTTATTACTTCTCTCATCTCCTCCAATTCCCTCTTCTTTTTCTCTGATGATTATTTCTCCATGCTCCTCTACTGCATGTGTCTGGTCTTGGGTATCAGTCCTGAGCTGAGACTTTTTGGCAAAGGCAGCGGTGGAGGCTAAATGTTGCATGGTGTTTTGGTTACTGTGGAGGAGCCTGGTGCCATTTAGCGCTTGAGCAGTTATATTTCAAAATGCTCTATGTCCATTCTGGGGATAGAGTCGTTACATATAGGGCATCGTGCCATATTTCTTAATTATTGATGATTTGGTTTGCATAAGTGTTTGCCATTTTGTCAACCAAGGACTTTCAGTAAGTTACCTAATAATTGCCATTTTCTGTTTTAAGTATGTGCTATCAATCATGCTGTAATGTAGCTTTTTGCCAATGGTGTGTATCTCTCTCTCTCTCTCTCTCTCTCTCTCTCTCTCTCTCTCTCTCTCTCTCTCTTTCTCTCGGGGTCTCAGATGAGCTGCCATTAAACATCGTAGCAGAGGTAGATTGTCTAAAGGGCAAGACTCCCAAAACCACAGAGCCATCAGAAGAGAAAACCACAGATGCAGCTGTTCAGACAGAACAGAGCGAAAGGATAAGTTTCTCTCACTCTCTTTCTCTGTCTCTCATTTTTAAAGACGGGCCTCATTAAATGGAAGTAAGGCTGCTCGGGTCCAAAACCAAAGAGAGTCATGCCCCTTGAGAGTGCTCCGCTGCTAACCATACGGCTGGCACGGTGCAATGTGGAAAACAAGTGAATCAAATGCAACCACTGAGCTGCAGCAAGCGTACAAAGACATAATATTACATGGTATTACGTGGGTTCAGTAACAAGGGATCAGCTGTAGCAACGGAGGTGCTGCTTCACAAAACAGTAGTGAAACGCTACGTGATGGTGGCTTCTGTACCGACCTATGGAAGCACACAGTCATGGAGAGAGGACATTAAATTCAACTGAATACCACCTTTTTTAGGCACACTAACGTGACTCTAATGATGGCAATGTGGTCATTCTACTAACCACTGTGATCCAAACTGAAATATCCCAACAACTACTGGATGGATTGCCAAGAAATTTGGTATCGTGATGCATGGTTGCCAGAAGATGAATCCTACAGACTTTGTCAATCCCGATTTGATTTACATTTGTGGTTTTGAGTGAAATAGCTTGACAACTATTGGATGGATTGTTGAAATTTGGTACACACATTCATGTTCCACACAGGATGAATTGTAATAAGCTTGGTGATCCCTTTCTTAAATTGTGCAGTATTTTATGACCAGAAATCTTCAAAACCAATGGCATGACAATATATTTTGTTTATTAAGTATTAACAAATGTCATCATGCTAACTAAGAACGCAATGAACATGGTAAACATTATAGCTAAACCTAAATCAGCATGCTAGCATTGTCACTATATAACTGTTGGTATGCTGTTGTTAGCAAAGAGCCCATAACACCACTGTGCATTGTCTCACAAGCTGCATATAGTCTGCTCTGCCATGTTTGTAGAGTTTGTTGAGGCCTGATGCAGCCTGAATGGAAGACCTGGACCTCTACAAAAAAGTTCTTCCACCTTCTCTGCATGTTTTCAGTTGAAAATGTTTTTATTTCCAGTTAGAATTCTCCTTAGGTTAACAATACAGAGGTTTACATAGAATATAGTTTTTTGTTTTTTCTTTATAATAATACTTACTTGATACTTAATGAATCCATAATTGGGGAAAGCAATAACCAATTTCAGTTAATCGTGAATTACATACCGCACATGACACTATTTATATACTATTTATACTTTACTTACTCCCACTTCTGAATCCAAACCTACTTCCTTAGTAAGCATATTTTTGATTTGATGGTGTAATTTTTCTACAATTTATAAAGAAGCTAAAGAACATGAGAATATATGAGAATTGCAGTAAAATAATTCAGTACCAATCAAAAGTTTAGACACACCTTCTTCTTATTTTTTACTTTCAACATTGTAGATGACTAGTGAAGACATCAAAACTATGAAATAACACATGGAACTATGTAGTAAGCAAGTAAATAAAGTAAAATATGTTTTATATTTTAGAGTCTTCAAAGTAGCCCCCATTTTGTTTTGATGACAGCTTTGGCACACCCTTTGAATTCTCTTTACCTGGAATGCTTTTCCAACATTGAAGACTTTGCCATATATGCTAAACACTTTTTGGCTGCTTTTCCTTGACTCTGCAGTCCAGCTCATCCCAATCCATCTCAGTTAGGTTTAGGTCAGGTGATTGTGGAGGCCAGATCATCTAATGCAGCACTCCATCACTCTCCTTGTTCAAATAGCCTAATATATAGCCTGAAGGTGTGTGAGGTGTGTCATTGTCATGCTGAAAAACAAATAATGGTGCTATGGTATGCAGGCCTTGAATTTTGAATAAATTGCCGCCCCCACACCATAACACCTCCTCCTCCATGCTTCACGGTGGGAACCACACATGTTGATCCATCCGTTCACCTTCTTAGCATCTAGACACAGCCAAACCCAAAATTGGAACACAAAATTTGAAATTTGACTGATCAGACCACAGGACAGATTTCCACTGGTCCATTCCTTGTATTTCTTGGCCCAAGCCAGTCTCTTCTTTTGGTCTCCCTCAGTTGTGGTTTCTTTGCAGCAATTCGACCATGAAAGCCTGATTCACACAGTCTCCTCCAAACAGTTGATGTTGACATGTGTCAGCTACTTGAACTCTGTGAAGTATTTATGTGGGCTCTAATCTGAGATGCCACTAACCTTTTGCTGTTTATATGGCTGCACTGGAAGACACATTCAAACTTCTTGAAATTTTCTGGCCTGACTGACCTTTATATCTCAAAGTAATGATGGCCTGTCATTTCTCTTTACTTAGTTTGGTTCTTATTATAATATGGATTACTACAGTCGTTGAAGAGGGGCTATTTACTGTATGCCAACACTACCTCTGAACAACAATACTGATGTTCTCAAATGCATTAAGGAGGCAAAAAAAAGACTAATTAAGTTGTCAGCCTGTCAACTTAAAAGCATTCCAGGTGACTATCTTATGAAGCTGATTGAGAGAATGCCAAAAGTGTGCAAAACTGTCGTCAAAGCAAAAGCTGTCTACTTTGAAGGATCTGTTGTTTACACTTCTTTTGTTCACCACATAATTCCATGTGTTATTTCATAGTTTTGATGTCTTCAGTGTTCATCTACTGTACAATGTAGAAAGTAATAAAAATAAAGAAAAAACATTAAATGAGATGGTGTGTCCTCTTGACTGTAACTGTACATGTGATGCCAAAGTCAGTTCATTCATCCATCCATTCATCCATTCATTCATATTTATTTATTTATTTATTTATTTAACAGCTCTAACTGCATTAACATGAAGAACATGTTATTTTATGATTTGGGTACGTTTTGTGGCTTGTGCTGACTTTGATCTTTTTCAGTTTTTTGGAAACAAGCTGTAAAAGCAAACAGATGTGATTTTTTTTTCTTTTGTAATCACATCAGTTATTTTTTTATTATTTTTCAGATTTCAGTTACAGCCTACAACTGATATGAAAAGTCTATAGACACAAAACTGAGTTAATATGCATCAGTTCAAAAGTAAGCATGAATTCCTGCTGTGTGGATATAGTCACTCGCCAGATAGATATGGACCAATCAAGAGTGTGATCAGGGAAAAGAGAGAGAAAGGAATGTGGTTAGGAGTCTATTTAGTTATGCTCCATAACCGGCAGCCTTAAACAAACAAACCATTGCTACCTTGGGCCACCATTTTCGGCTATGAGCCTGGTGTGGTTTGGTTGAAACTGTTGGTATTTCTTTTCCTTTGTTAATTTAATGTGCCATGCAACACCATATGACAACTTCCTGTGTTTATCTTATCAGTGGAAATATAACATTCACAAAAAGCCAGACTTTTTCTATTGTTTCCTACTGACTAAACGCAGTAGGCAAAGGCATCTTGCAAAACACAGTTATCGAAATGCAAAGATGCCTTTCTTATCCCTTGTTCGTCCATCATTGTTGATGGTTACCATACATTTTCTTTGGTTTTTGTTAGTGCACAGATGGCTGAGCAGACTGATCTGAGCATGGAATTCTCTGTGACTGGACAGGTTGGGGAGGATATAGATCTTTGTGGTGCCACAAGGCTGTTCCTGAGATTTACCGCCTCTTCAACATAACACAGGCACATCTTCCTGGACTTTTCTTCTCCAGGCAGATCAATCCTGAACTAGGGGTTCCAACTTTTCAGGTCGAAACCAGAGCTCTTCAAGAAGCCTTTCAGGGTCTCTCTGAGCGCTTTCTGGGACCACGTTGTATTTGCCATTTTTTAGCTTGCCAAAGAAGACTTGTATTGGAAGTCTCATGCAGGGCATTCTTACATGGTTAATTGATCAGAGCTGTGCCTTCACAATCAGGGTGGGGATGATGGGAATATTGGCCTTGCTGAGGACTTCAGCATCAGGGATTCTGCCCTGCCATTTTTTTAATCTAAAGCAAAGATCCCTGTATAACAATACACTGTTGTCAAGGGAAAACCTGTCAACAAAGAAAACAGAAATTCATAATGAATGCAGTTCAATTCCCTCCGTAACAAATGACTGGACACAGAGAAAGTTTTGACTGATTTTGGCGAGCTTGTAATCTTTTGTGAGTCCAAATGCAGTTTCCCCCTAATTTACGCCAGATCTCAAGCAGCGAATCTCATTTCCACTTCGCTGTCCTCAATCCTTTATGTTACCCTTCATTTCACAAAGATGACAGTATAAAGAAAATGATATACTGTAGCTGGCAATGTCCCTCTTCTATGTCAGATGTGGAGTCCTCACTGTGTGTGGTTGGGATACCTCAGTCAAGCTGAGCAGCATTCCCCCCCTCCACCACAGACTGGGATCAGATTCTCTCAGATAACATCAGAGTGGATGGTTAACACAGCCTGTTTGGCTTCTGCTGCAAACAAAGGATCAGGTTTACACGTGGATGTTCCGTCACAAGCCTCCCTCGACAGGTTTGTTTGGTCAGTGTGGCGCCCTGTGTATGAATACCTGGGAATGGATAGCATGTACACACATCACACCCAAACACAGTCGGGAAGCCACACAATGGCGCACACGCAAGTACACAAACTCTGTGGTAACAATGAAAGAAACGGATGAAAAACCACAATGTTGTCTAACATTTCCTGGTTGTCAGGGCAACTGCCATCGTCAGCCAAACCACAGATTTCACCATCCATCCTGTGAAGATGACAACTATTTATCTTGTCCCACATTCAACAGCAAAATGATATGGTATCAAATCTGGTCCACACGAGTGCATAAAAGACTCAGAAACCTCAGCTAAGCTGCTGTGAATCACGTAATCCGATGTCGAATGGAAAATCAATTTTTGATGACCCTTTAAAAACTTTTCCACGGATAATGACAGAGCATGGGATTAGCCTAATACACAGGTAATGGTGAAGGCAGGGCAATGTAGAGTTCTTTCTAACAGCATGAATTCAGCAAATTGAGAAATAAATTAAACAGCCAAATTGCGCTTCAGTCCCGCTGTCTCATTCACTTCGACTGAAGTCTGTACAACTGACAAATCCAAGCATGTATTTTCTCTTTCAGTGCAGTCTCTTGGAGGATATGCCTGTCAGAGTTCACCTTTGTACAAATTTGTCCTGCGAATTCACGCCGTTGGCAAACACAAACATTGATGCACCGTGTCTGGGAATTCAGAAGTCACAATTAAGAGGGTGTGTCGTCTGCAGCTTTGCTGTCATACGCTGCTTAAAAGTGCTCAATGTTTATTTGTGTGACATCACATCCTTTTTATGGACTGGACTGGAGTGCTGGGCAATTTTGTTAAAACAGAAGGCTAATGTGACTGTGCCTTTTATGTAGAGCCATCAAAGTGATGCTAGGAAATTACAGATATGAAATCTATTGTATTTGTTCTGTGTTCTCTCTACATAAGTACAAGGGACATGGAAAGTAATTGAGGCAGGAAGTAGTTAGTAAACAGTAAAGTGGGGGCAGCATTTGCAGGTCAATTTGTTGGCTGCAGAGGGGGATTTATTCTGACTTCATACAGATCATGGTAGAACCAAAGAACCACAATCTTGCAAGTTAACTAAAGTTGTGAACATGATGAAAAATGTAAAAGTAAATACATTTTGTTGCATCATAATTCATAAGTCATAAAGTACTGGGCTAAAACTTTACTTGTTGTCTTGTTGTCTAAATTATTTAACAAAGTGAACACATGATCAAATTTAATCACATTTATTTTTTACATACAATGTACAGGTGATTTTCCCAACAATACAAATATTCTGTGTAAAAACTAGTGTAGAATATGAGCTTGTCTGCTTTGATGTAAAAGTTTAGTTGAGTCGAACTTGTGGCCCAGACGAAATAGACCAGACGCCAAGACTATAGTGTGTGTTGACCCTTAACTGTAGTAGTATAAAAGTATAAATAGGAGAATATGTAACACCCGTTCACACATCAAACATAGCTGCTGGTATCGTTGACGAATGCCAGCAGACAACGCTGTACATTCTGAACTTTCTCAAGATATTCAGGGCTGATGGACAGCCTACATTACCTCTGATAATCAGCAGGGCTACAGCCAGGTACCAGCACTTCCTCAAAGACACAATGAAGTGCTAGTCCCACTAAAACACAGATACCTACACATTGATCATCTCAAAGGGCCAGTAATGCTCTTTTAGCTTCATTGGAGCAGAGGTAGAGTCTGACAGTAGTTCCTCAATACTGGTTACAGTAACAGTGTCTGTGCATGCTACACTAAGCGGTGTTCCCCACGATGCCCACCTACTGCAGTACTTTTTGCCCCACACTCCCATGTTGCACTTTTTAAATCAACCAACTTCAACTCAACCAGTTAGATACTTTCTGCACCCTCTACTTGTTTTGATTGATTGTACATATTCATGGAATGAATGTCTGGTCCAAATTTGTTTTGATAGAATATATAATACCAAGGTGTCAGGAAAACAAAATGGAAGATTATTTTTTATGATACATCACTAGCACTAGTATTGACAAATTTCAAACTTTGTTGTCTGATATGATGTGAGTCTTTCACACTTGTTTTTCCTGTATCATAAACTGCACACAAGTCGGTCAACATTAGCGGTCCAAAGCTGACACCAGACATAGCATTCTGACATGTGTTAAGCATTTAGGCTTCACACTGTTATTCATTCAACACTGAGTGAAATGTGTTTTTTCCCACCCGAGATATAAAAGAAGTAGCTTGCATCATTGCACAGAAGTAGTGACACCATGGGGACCGAGGAATTATGAAAACAACCGACCGTTCACACCTTCGTGCACCATACACAACACACTTGCGTCATCCGTTTATTAATGAAATGCAGTAGCAGCAGCATTTTGGAAAGGAGACACACTCCGGTGTTCAAGACCCATGCCATGCAGGTGAAAATTTGCCAGTAAAAGATATGAGCTCTCATTAAGTTTAACGGGGCAACAACCCCCTACCCAGGGTCCCGCCCCTGCAACAGCGAGGGTGGGATTTTACTGGCTTGTTAATGTGACTGACAGCTCAACAAGGTCAGTCTGTTTGTCTGCTGCGATGCAACGGCTTCCATACTTCATAAAGAGAATGACGACAGTTGGTCAGTAGTGCCAGTGGGTTATTGGCTGCAGATATTACAGCATACGGGTTTGTGCCAGCTGGTTGGCTATAAGCTATGTGGTCATTAGACACGCATAGCTCACTCTCTCCCTTCTATCATCCACCATGCTTGTTAACTACTGACGAAAAACGAACCGGTCGGCCATTGCATAGACAAACAGCTAATGAAGTTACATTCGATGCATAATGCCAGCCTGACTCTTATTCTCTCATCTGTTCCACCACAACAATCCGTTCTCAACAAAATATTTGTCGGTTGCTTCACAAAACAACTTTGTCTCTTTAATTTGCATGCCTGCGGTTCGCCTCTGTAGTCCTAACAGGCCAATAGAGAACCAAAAAAAAGTTACGCAATGCACCTAAAACATGCTGTTTTCAACAAATCAACAAAACACACATACTGTACGTTAAACACAACTATATATAATGCGGTTATGAATGTATCCTTCATTTTAAAAAAAATAGCAGATTTTCAACCGGCATGGGTAGTACATGCAAGTGAACAATGTTTAACTTCTCGCCATGTCGCTTCCACCCAGAGATCCATGCTCGTGTCACGGTAAAAGTCTGCCAAGTGACACACTTTTCCTCTCTCAGTCACTCTCAGTCTGTGACACTCTGTGACTGTTGTTTGAGCTGCAGATTGTACTTCCACATTTTCTAGATGCGTGTCTCCATGGACGGGCGGAATAAGACCGACTTGATGTTCTTGAGCTCTTGGTCCAGGCAACATGGAAAGAAGGTAAACTGTTAATATGCATATAGCCAACTACCCACATTGAATGATGATTGATGTAGGGTCATCACGATTATCAGATTGTCCCTACACAATCATGGTGGCCAAAAGAATTAATGATTAGGATACCGCGATATCGAAATTAGAGAAAAAAAATATCTAATAAGTCAAATTCATTGTTAATTTCTTTGTGTTTTGTCTCATTTTGGGAAAATGAATTACAGTCCAAGGAGGTGGAGAAAGTTTGCAACCATAAATGTACAAATCATACACAAAGAACAATTACACTGAATGTGAACCACAAAGCAAGAACAGAAAGAAATTATTAAAGATCTGCTGGATTATTTACACAATATTATCATATGTGTATTCTTATGAAGCTATCATTTTTTTAATATCACGGTATCAAGATATCAGTATATAGACCCTCATCCCTTGAACAAAGCTGGTAAGAAAACGGGCAAAGTTTTTTTAAAATTACAAATCACACCAAACCATGACGTTTGGATTGATGTCCTACCTTCCAGGCAGAAATGGTAGCAATGTAGCTGTGTAGTGCAGTTAGTCTTGGATTTTGAATTGGATTGTCTGATAACATGGCCTTAGGCAGCAATTCACTTTATTATGTAACAATCCATTACCCAGTGTTTGCATGTCCTTGAATGCACAGTTAAAAAAACAGTTTTGAAAATGGTCCCTGTTCACAGCTACATTGCAACAAATTAATGTTCACTTGCCGAGCAAGCCTCAGGTCTCTGTGGGCATACCAAAATCAATGGAAACCAACGACTGTGTAGAATGTAGAAAAGGAATTTTAATGTGGCTTGGAAGTAGGGCAACAGGCAATAACCAGTCCAGAAAATGCTAATATGTGAGCAAAGGTTGCTTCCAAACTGTTCTGGGAAAAGTTGAATTTTTCTTGACATTTTTTTATGGACATGTCCTGTATCAAAGTGAGTGAAGTCTGGCTAAAGTTTGCATTGGACATGCTCAATATCATGGTTTACAGGAGCTCCATGGATGAATTTTTGGTCAGCCTTGGCAGATATGTTCTTCATTCTTTACACAGTGAAGAATATCCACACGTTATGACAAATAAATTAATACTTTGGTCAATACTAGTGAGGATCATGGGGAAGTATACATAATATCAGTGTTTGGGGAATGCATTTTGAAGACCTGAATCAAGAGACTGATGCAGACAAATGTATTTTCCTGATTTTCCCTGCAATTTCTGATCTACTTCCAGTGATGTCCAAACCATACGCCATGTCTTGACATTGGTAATTTTACATTCAGTGTTGACAGGCCAGTGGTGAGTTTAAAAACCATCAAATGGTGACAAATATACTTCTTAATCATATTAGGTAATGCAAGAATGTGTGCCAAATGGTGTCGACATTATGTGATGTTCTTATTTCCTTCCTGGTATTATCTTTGATGACTGTCAAAGTCACTGTTTCTCAGCAGGAAACATTGACTTTGTTGTGCAAAAGAAGGTTTTGTTCCCTTCATAAAAGCTACTCAAATAACTTAATATCACAGATGTCATCATAGACCTTGCCTGAACTTAATGTGGCCTCTCAGTCAACTAAAAGCCTCGATGTGGCCTCTAGAGGCTGCAATGTTCCTCACACACTTGAAGTTTGTATTGAGGTTGCCACTAGAACAAATATTGTGTTGTGACTATTAAACCATGAATGCAAAGTAAATTTCATGGAACTGGATCTGCTTATTTAATTCTTGACTACAGACTTATTGGCTAAATTGAGTGTCCAACATCAAAAGAGTTCTCTGTACAGGGGGCACACATGTCTTTGTTATTAGCTAGAAATGTTCTTCTTCTTTAGAAGTAAGTGTTATTAGGAATAAAGCCAAATGGATTCAACAGATCTTAATGGCAATATATCCAGTAGTTGTCAAGATAAGAGAATTTCTCTGAATCAAACATTTGGACAGACGGACTGACAAACAGATCAACCAATCAATCCATGGAGAAAGGGGCTACACCATCAGGGGACATGAGAAACAATTATGGCCATATATGAATGGATTACCAAGCTTTTTTGTGCCAGTCCAGCATGATTCAGCAGAATATTTTCACAGGTGAAACTGCGTAGGCACTCAGACAGATATTTTTACATGTCACAGCCTGATTAATGATGACTGGATTCCAGTTTCATTGTGCATGCCGGTTTACTTGTACTTTTAGTAACAGGTCAAAACGTCAAAGCGAGAGCTCTTCCTGTTGAGAAAACGGGATGCAACCAGCTTACTTGCTGCATTACGTTGTGGAATTTTCTGTGGGTGTAGAAATTGGTCCGTCTGCGATGGATTCAACTATGTATAATTGTGGAACACTGGTCCAAAATAGCAGTTCTGAACTCGACTATGCTCTTTCTTTATGACAGATTGATACCGACACCTGACATTTTCTGTACTGTTAATGTTTTAAATCCCTTATTTGTAGCTGCTGGAAACCTCCAAGTGATGTCACACCTATCTGCAGTAAATCTAGCGTATTAATAGATTTTTCCAGTAGTTATTTTGATCAGGAATGTTACGTCTTTGTCCAGTATGCCTGCATGCGTCTGCAGATTTGAGTGTTATCTGTATAGACAGTATCCAGAACAGTATCCAGCCAAAAATACAATAAAAAGACTCAGACGGAGCCTGGGGACAAATTTATCTAGAGGAGATTTGGATGATTACACACCATGAAAGTTCTTTGTGATTGAGATTGGAAAATGCCCTTCACACCAGCCATTAAATCAACTATAGGATACAGTAGCCAGTGCTTAAAGTCACAGAAATCACAATGCAATGTAACATAAATGTAATCTTTTATTTCATGATACAAGCAAGCAGAGACTTTGAGATGTGCAGCTGTACTCATCGTAACCTATGATGTGCCGTCATATGTTCATAGAAGTCATGCTGTAGTTTCCAAGAGTAAGCACTTCTTCAAAAATACTACCTGGTGATGTATCTTTCATTTCTGTATCTCTTCTAGTATTTTTTTTTTCATATCTTCCTGTGGATACCCAGATTAATGGAGATGCTACAATGTCATGTTTTGATGTTTCCAACAGCTGATGATTTCTGATGTCAGAACATGCTTTAATGATGCAAAAATGTTTCATATGTTTAATGCCTGACAGAATCCTGAGCTGAAGCAATGTGGGAAAAGTACATACAGCATTCTGGGAAATGTAGGAAGTGACTGATCAGTAAGAGAACATCAGGGGGTGAAGTTATCATTTTGTTCTGCTATGATGATCTTGAAATAATAGCTGATTTTGCCCTTGATTGGCTTGTTTGCTTTACCAACTAGGCGAGTAACCATCAGTTAGCACAACGCCAAGACGTGTTTGAGTCATGGAGATGAGGGTTTCAATTCAGAGGTCTGGAATGAGGCTCAGTCAGAGCAGGTAGTTGGCATTTGATTTCTTGTGTCTGGTGGTATAAGAAGGGAGAGGCAGACAGGCACCATGCTGTCTCAGGTATTTCCAGACTCCAGAGAGTTGAAGCAATGGTCAGGTGAGAGAAAAGATGGATGGATTTTTGCACGTTTGCAATTGAAGGCATGCGGGCAAAAACAGATATCAGTCATATCTGGAAAATGCGCTCAAGCGAGCATGAGCATAAATTTCAAAATACTCAGTCTACCATAGCTGAATGTGTAGACAATCATCTACTGTGAGTTATTTTGGACTGAAGCATCCATTAAGTTGCATCTATTAAAATGTATTTTTCCGCTGCATGATGTTGTTCTCCACTGATTGCAAACAACCTGCTCTGCATGAGCTGAGTTTATCATTACATGTTTTCCTTGATTTAAACACTGCTGCATTGTGCCAGCATAAACATGGTTCTGTATGATTTCACAGTGTTTTGCCATCTTTATCTCAGCTTACACCAGTGGAGGGTGGCTGCCTGAATGTACTGTTCTCGTTCTCTGATTAAATCCTTACTTGAGCTATTATCTCCACTCTTAATATTTTATCAGATGCTCTCCTTCATGATTCAGGTGTCAATGATTCCTTCCTGTGTGTCTGTCCGTCTCGCCAAGGAGGCCGATTGTCTCCACTGCACACTGGTCTGAGGCCATCTGGCAGAGGCTTAAACAGCAGCAGTGGAGAAACGATCCTGGGGAGCATTAACCGATCCCAGATGACCTACCTGGCACACCTGTGTGTGCGTGTTGCTTTTGTGTACTAAGTAGCACCGCTGCTTGTTTTCTGTCTTCACTGGAGGCAGTCTGATATTTTATGAATCTTCCTCTCTGGGGGTGCATGTTTGGGTCTGATTGCATCCCTCTAAGATTAGTTGCTTGGTCGCCTTCATCTCTCCATATGCCCAAAGAAATCGAGCTATAAAGTGCCAACTGTTTCCTGTAAAGAGAGAAAACATCCAGTGGTGCTAAGCCCCTCATCTCTCATTATGAGATATGATGCACAAAAAAAAGACCAGTTCAAAGCCAACAGCAACTGCAGAACGCCAAGTACGAGCTAGGAGTAATCCAGATCTAGTGCTTGTCCGCTGCCACACAAAACACCCAGTTGGTCTTCAGGAATTTTGTACAAAACAACTTTGTGCACATAAAGTACACAGGGCAATATGTGTTTAATAGTCCAACATAACCTACTGTAGGCCACATACCATAATGCTTTGGCACACGGCTCACATCCCCCGGTCTCTTTATAGGGCACCCTACCACCACTGTCATGCACTGAGGGCAGTTTACGATGCATGGGAAAACGCAGTCTTGGCACAGGACCCGACACACTCCACACAGCTACAGCTACAACTGGGAAATGGTGGCACACACTGAAAAAAGTGTACAGAGAAAGGGGTGTTTTGCTCAGGAATGTGACACAGAAAAAACAAGTGTTGTGATTTTGCCAATTTCCCCAGCATCCTTAACAAAATGCAATGACTATTGCCTAGTATGACTATATGACTAATGACTGTCATTTTAGCCAGTAAAAGATTAGTAGATTAGAATCACATTGGTACAACTGTGACCTATCCTCCTATGCCCACATCAGGTCTAAATTTGAATGTGTCCAATATTTAGTTTATGACCAAATACCTGCTACTAATGACATATCTATTAGCCTCAGCTGTACTTTGTGTTCATACCTAGCACAAATTTTGCATGCTAACATGCTAAACTGATATGATGAACATGGTAAACATATGTATGTAACCTAACCTGCTCAATATCAGCATGCTAGCTTTGTTACTGTGGGCTTGTTAGCATTTAGCTCAAAGCAGAAGCTCAGCCTTTGGCTGAAGACTCTTAGTCTTGTTTTTTGTCTGTTTTTGTTACATGTCTGTCTTTTCTGGCAGCTATTCAAGACAATTTTGCCTTAAGGGAGATAATAAAGTTTCATGTGAGCATGTTTTTTAACATGATTAATCATTGGGAAAATCTAATCCATGACCTGGAGCTGAGCTAACACGAACATTCAGTTACAACAGATGGTGAGAAGTTGGTGAATAATCTCGTTATCTCCAGAAATCAGCTTTTTTGCTTTCTTGAGATAATATGATAGATTAAAATGAAAAAATGAGCTTTGTTATTATAAATGCAAGCACCATTTTCAGCTTCTGTAGTTTCACATTATTACACAGTTTTATCTTATTCAATCATTTGCAGCATAGACTTTCTCAAGTTTCAGTATCTGTCAGTGTCAGGATTGAAACACAAACCATAGCGGGTGTGTGGCACTGTGGGAAAAAAAACTGTACCAAGTGATTTTACTGTTTTCATCATTCTGATATCATCTACAGAACAAACCAAATCCACCGCTGACATATTTATCTGTTCCCTACATCTGCCCATAAAAGCACAGTGACTCATGTGTCCCCTGTAGCCTTCTGTAGCTCATCCTCATCACCAGAAACTACAAACATAGCATGAGTATTGACTGACCGGGTTAAATGATGTCATGGGCCGTATGTCTTAAAATAAGATGCCTGTGATTATTTACCAGGCTTTGTTACCATGCTTTCTTTTTTATAGTTTCCTCATAAGTAACTGTTTCCTGTGTGGATGTTCACTGATGATATCATAGTCTAAGAGTTTAGTGGCTGATACGCATTTTGAGGTAAGGAGGCAAATGTGTGTTTATGTGGTCGGGAGAAGAGTGATGCTGGCGTGAGAATGAAAAGCAACACTGTGATTTGTTGTGTGACGTTAAGCGGTCAGAACAATTGGGTTGGAAACGTGTCGGCTGTGAACAAAGAGAAAATGTTCAGAAGCATTTAGAGGGGAACGTGGCTTAGAAAAGAAGGTTAATGGGCCACACACAAACATAAATGTTCACGTCAGTACTTGAAATGGCAGGAGGGATACATACAAAAGGGTGAGTGGCAAAGGAGGTCAGAGGTTTTATAAAGAATCTGGACTGAAATAAAACTAAACGCACAAGACAACAGTTGCACCAAAACCAAAACCATGTTCTAATCGCACCTATAATTCTTATGAAGCAAGCAGTGATTTACCCAGATAGCCCGTGCCAACTCTTGTGGTTAGCAACGACTTGGCGTTCTTCCTTGCTTTCCTGTGTTTTACTCCTGAATATGCATACTGCTTTGGAGAAACCTTTGCAGTCAGTGCTCATCAAGCCAAAACAGTGACTTTAGTATTTATTGGCATTGGAAATATTGAACTGCATTGAACCGCAGGACATTAGCGTTTAAATCAAGCATTACCTGAAAAACATTAGCATTAGCAAAGGTGTAGCCCATGGTGATTAAATGGAGCTTACATGCTAAAGTCATAGCATGGAAGGTTGTAACCATTAGAGCCCTCCTAGATGCTATGAATCCATTCAGCCTGCCTCTTTTTATTAGAAATCGTGATTGTCGGATCAACATTAATAATGTACAGCAGGGCTGTCGAGGCCTGGATTTCTCCACATGTTTTAGTGGTCTGTTTGGGGCTCTTGAAAGAAAGATGCCCTGTACAAAGTCTGAATATAAGACAAATACAAGAGTAAACTTGCACGGAGCGCGTTAGGTTTGCCTTCTCTAACATTAGCATGTCCAGCTAATTAACTTCTTAGATAACCTAACCCAGCTTTACCTCCATGGCGAACACTAGGCCTAGGAGTGTAGGTCAATGGTAGCATGTCTGTTCTGCTATTAACTAGATTTAGCAAAGTTTAAACTCAAGGAATCCCAACCAGAACACTGGTTTTGCTAAGCACATTTGAAAAAGCCTTAAAAGCCTTTTTCAAGCACCTAAAAACATGATCTGACAGATATGATCTGAACTTCCTTCTTCCTTCCTTCTTTATTTCCACATCTTCCAAGTGGATTAACTGGGACTAGCATTTTAATATGTATGTAGCTATCAGGTTCAGAGTACTTTACACATTTGTCAACCAGCTTAAAACCAGCTGCAGAGGACTTTTTTAAACCAACCACCGACCACCACCCATGGAGAATGTTATTTTAATTAGCTAGCTAGTTAGGTAGCTAGAATCTAGAAGCTGCTTATGCTTTAATCTACCAAAAATATCAAGTGATGAATTCGACACTGTTATCACTGTAGACTACTTGTGTGCTGTGCGAGAAAGAAAAGCTTGGCAGGCGTGACGACAGCAACTAAGGGGGGTGGCGGTGATCAGTTGTTCCCTCCAGAATAGAAATTATATTCTGTGAAATCAAAATGAAATGCTTTATACAGTATATTGTTGATATATTCAAATGACAGCTGGGTAGTAGTTTGAAGGTTTAATTTTGGTAGCCAAAACCATGTAACACAGTGTTTTACATGCTCAGAGACTTCTGTTCTGCAGCTCAGTTGGTTTTCTTACACTTACAGTATTTTTTGCAGATAGGTTTTCCTTTATATTTATGACAGCAGTCATACTTTATTGTATCCGTTGATTTCTGAAAATAAATAAATAAATAACAGAAACACCCTGAAGGCTAGGTGGTGACTGTTGACAGGCTAGGCATTTATGCAATTTATTCTTAAAGGTGATGGCTTTTAATAGACAAAACCTGTCACACACTGATAAATAATAGGTTACCAAAAAGATTCTACTTCCTTCTAGCTGCGTGACAGTCGAACATTCTTCACAGGGCACAGACATGCTCCATAACAACAGATCAGCTGATCAAGGTAATCCAATAGATTTATGAGACTCATTACATTATTGTGGTGCATTTGGGACTGATAGGTGATAAAAGAGACATGTTTTTGTGGTTCTGATTTCACTTCTGCCATGTCATCTATCCTCATGTGACCTTGAAGGTGATCGCTTTCTTAAGGAGGTCTCGGTTCTTTTAATGTACCTCAGAACAGAGTAAAAAAGTTTGAGTGAATCAAGCTGTAAATGAACATCTTGGAAAAGTAAACTGGATTTAACAATGAAACAGTGATCTGAACTGGCTCTGCGGGTGTGGAAATGTCTTACACTGTACAACATTGAGAGTTTGAGGCTAATCTGCACAATTTGTCTTTGACAAAACTAAAATTCCATCTTTTAAAACAGAGCTGTTTATAGTACCAGCCAAGTCCTTTAACACTGACTGTCTAATAATCTGATGCATACACATATTTACCTAAATGCCATTAAATATGTATCTGACACACTGAAATAGAAAAAAACAAGGATTTCCCCATCAAGGGATCAACGAAGTATATAACTTTGGCACATCTTATTTTCCAGGACCTACATGATCCAAATTCTGAAGGGCCTGGATCACAACTTTATAGGTATGAGTAAATATGAATTATTATTAGGTTTATAAGCTTAAGTAATTGATATGATATGAATAAAAATTTAACTAGGAGAATGTGGCACTTACGTAACACGAAGTTGTGTTACAGAGCAGTGGTTCTGCCCTCGCAAAAAGATCTTAGGCGGAACACACACAATGGCTGCATGACGAAGGATTTAGGGCAAACAAATGTATTATTATTTATTGCTGCTGTCAAAGCTCATGTCCAGTGCAAGATTCCTCAAGACACAAGGACATCACTATATTCTGGTTGATTGTGAAAAAGTATTCTGCCTATACAGCTTCATGTCAGCACTTCATCAGTGCTTCTTGAGTTCATGAACAACAAAATAAAATAAAAAAATAGAAATACATTTCATTGCGCTCATTTCACAAATGTCTCATTGCGACAGAAGGAATGACGAAGATAAACACTAAAAAACCCCTACTTTCTGTTGGCTAACAGGCCATGACAGCTCTTCTGTGACACTTTAAGTGAGTCACTCAAGCAGAGCAGTCAGAGTATGAACCTGCAGCAGGCACCTGCATGTAACACACTAAGCACTAAGACACTGCAAACATTAACTTGTGATGTCATTTACTGCATTTTTATCATGAGGATTCTGCCACTGGCATGCACCCAAGCAGCGTCTGCAATTTTTTCAACCATGGTCAGATGAAACCACGCTCACTTTCATATGATGGAAGCCTCGGCAGCTGTGTTCCCGTGGAAACCGCGCTCACGCAGGTCATCCGTCCTCGAGAGCCACGGAGTTAACAGTTTAAGTCGAGCATATATGATGTATTCTGTGCAGCTCGGGTTGTGTTTATGGTTTCAGATGGCGCGATCAGTTGTGTCAAGCAGTAGAGACACACAAAAAAATGGCAGAATCTGGTCAATTTTCAAAATAAAAAACAGACAAATGGGAAACTCGTTAACTGTGTAGCATATTTACTCATGGTAGAACCACAAACCAAAGAAAAATGACCAAATCTGAGTAAATTAACAAAGTCTGGTGGGCAAAACGTCCAAGTACGGACGGACCAAAACAGCCTTCCTGCCATGGTGTCCCAGAGCCATGCCCTGTGGAATCCATGGGTTACGGTAGGTTTGTAAAACAAACAGCCAGACAATTGAGCACATTTTACTTAAGTTGTTATAATTCATCTTTGGTGAAACCAGACAGACGATTCAGCACCAACTGAGAGAAGAGATGCCTGTGTTGCCAGATCGTTCGAGAATGTGTCCAGCTGAGACATATCTAGAATGTAAAAGTTATTTTCTTGATTTATCAGTTTGAAAAATGTCATTTGAGTGGCAGAAAGTTCAGAAGATATGTGGCCTGTAAAAAATAAATCCAATATCTACTTAAATAATCTCTTGTAATCTGTTCTTATGTTCACATCTCCCATTAGAATAAATAGACTCTAACGGCTTGCTGCTGGTCTCCTAAAGGAGACTTGCGTGACACAGATACAGGAACTGGCGTCTCTTATTCTTTTCCTAATCTAGGCACAGTTTTGATATCGGTACCTGCCAATGATGGCTAGTCAGGCGACAGCCAAAAAGGTCAGCTGACCCGTTTGTTTTACAAATCAACTGCAAGACCAGAGCAACACGTAACTCATAGCTCCATTACTCCATTACTAAACAGTGAATTAATCAGATTTAGTGTCAATAAATTTGGGGGAAAATGAAGTGTGAGTCACATCTTGTAAACTGGGTTGTAAAAATGATAGATGCACCTAGATAACACTTGCACTCGTGCAGAGTGTGTACACAGTGGTAGCAGGTGACCTTTTCCACAGAAGATTTTGACTTGTCATAGCAGGAAAAGCTCAGGTGTTATTGACAACATGAGTAATGGCTGCATTCCACTTAGGTGTAACAGTTTCAGGGTTGTGCTATCATGCACGCTCGCTCGCTGGAAGACGTCCATGGAATGGAGTCATCATTAACGCTATCAGTTGCATCTGTTGCTTTTCCTGCTTTGACAGAAGCGTCACTTGTTGATCCGTTTCAGGTGTCTAACATGTAAGCAGTGAGCTCAGTATGCTATAAAGTAAAAACTCTAAACTAAATCTCCCAAACATTTCCCTCATGGGAAATGAGCGGCAACATTTTCTTACCGAGCCTGCAGTAAAACACTTTAATAACAAGCACGGGGACGACATTTTAACCCCCCGCCGGACAGCTCCCATCATTCTCAGCCACAGCTGGATGACCTCTGGATGACATGAAGGTGAGAGGTCAACCTCCCTGGGTCAAGTCTTACATTAATGTTCCTCTTGGCACACACTTGGACAAAAATACTCCCTCACACACACACACACACACACACACACATACACACTGTGGAGGGTCCAGATGAACTGTGATCCAAAACATTACCTACTGAACCTTGTTCACTCCCTTGAGATATTTACCCCACGCATCTTTATTTTGGACGTTTTGTTCCTGTTGTCTCGCCATCTGAAACATGATACTCTACAAGGTCGCATGCCTGTTTATGTCTTTTCCATTTATGCCCTTTTGTGACCCTCCCACTTTAATTTTCTACATAAACAATGTGTTTTAACACCCAAACTGTTCAGATTCGGTCATAGACACGAGGCGGTGATCCCGTGCGAATATTCAGAATAACATCACAACCTCAAGTGTGATATTGCTTTTATACAACAGTTTTACAAGCACCAACAATAATAAATCACAACAGATTATGATTAGTTTGTGTATTTAATCATTTATTCGGCTTCACCAGCACAAATAGTGTTCTCAGTGTTCTCTACACGGTTGCCAAGCAACACATAAACATTTCCTGAACACTACCACTGCGAGCTACTTTGTGTAGGTCTATATGTTACCACAGGCCAGCTGCTTTGTATCATGTATGCAACCAGTGAAATATGTTGACAGTGGTGTTGGTGGAAATATCAGTCTTCTCATCTTGATGTTGTCATAAAATAAAACATGATTCATTTTATGAGACGGTAGGTGCACTTTCCTTAGCACCAAACTTTAGAAGCAGGAACCTGGTGGTTACTTTGGTAACGGCAGAAAAACCTGCTAAAATACCATCACACGCACAACAGACTTAAGTTGGTGTGTATCTGATCAACAAACCAGTAGTTTTAGTGAGAAATCTTTTGGAAACTGTTCACATCATTCCTTTGGTTATTTCACAATAAATAAAACTTCGAAAACAAAATCCAAAACGTAATGAAACAGTTTATCTTTATGAATTACACTGATGCTAAATAGACACAGACATATGACATCCTTTATCTCGTGTTTCTAGAGTGATGTGTTTTTACGGTCAGGAAATGAATTATTAGATATTATTAGAGTTTAGTTTAATTTTTTCCCTAGATTGTGCAGCGCTTTAAACTGTGAATATGTTTCTTTATTAACGTTTTTTTTTAACTCTCTTTTTTATGTCGGTTATAATCTGTTTTTAGTCTTACAGTTACTGTTTAATATTGAGTTTTCACTAAACGTACAAAAAAGTGCTTTTTGTGGGTTTTACTCTAACCACAGTGTAATTACTTTAAATCGATCATAGGTTTTATACTTACTTTTTTATACTTTTGATGCTCTGCATTTTGGCTTCTTACATAAGAATACCTATGATGCAGTACAGATTCTTTTAATGCATGAAAATATATCACACTTTACTATTAACAATGAAATGTTATGACGAAGAATGTGTTATTATAGATACATCAATAAATACTTCACTTTCCCCAACGCATATAGTGATAACTTATGATAACTCACGGACATAAGCCCCATCAGTCAACCCTTTAGTTTATAACTAGTCAAGAGCATCCATAAGACACTACAAGTTATCATTCATTTTAATTGAATTCATGTCACATCTATAATATTTTATGGCTGTTGATATACTGCATCAGAAAGTATTATTTCTGATTATGAGTGTAGTAGTGCATTATAATTCATTATAAATGCCACCATAATGCACTATTGATGTAGTCTTCTAAATCTTAATCAGGAGTTAAATCTCTTGTGTGGACAGAAGCTGGTAATTCGAGACACAGAATGATGCGTATGATGTGTATTTAGCATTTGAATAGATTGCTCTCACAACAATGAAATTCCACTGTATCACAGATCTCACGATGACATGACTGCAGCGCAGGGGAGTTCATTTTCTCAAACCCCGATGCCAACTCCCGTACTGTATATTTGATTATTCAACAAGAAAAAGCCACAGGCCAAACGTCTGTGGTTGGCTGGATTTAAAAGTTAAAACATTGAGGTTTTGGGAATAAGTCAAGAGGAGGGAAGACTTAAAAATCAGCGCAGAGATAAATGGAATTAGATGGAAGGGGGGAGAGAAAAGTGAAAAATCAGGAGGCAGGGAGGTAGAAGTAAAAAGAAAATGAGACACTAGGCGCAGTGTTGCTGTATTGTTCCTGTTAGCTGTCTATGTTCTTCAGAAAAATGCATCATTGATTTCATCTGGCCCGAGACATTGTAATAATGTGATCAAGCTTGAAAGAAGAAGGGAGCCGTAGTGGAAACAACTGAAAACCGGTTGGAGGAGGATGTAACATGTTCTTCTTTTTAATGATCCTGTTGATCTTTATCTCCTGTTCCTAATGAACTCCTCCAGGGTCATGTTACAGCCCCAGAGAGATGGTACAGGGCTCAGGACTGTGCTAGCGACGGGACATTTTGGCTTTGTTTCAACTTGGTTCAGGTCGGTCAAAGCCTCCTTACTTTGAAGGTAATTACAGAGAAATCACGGTTTCTTCTTTATTACAAACAGGGACACTGCCCTGGGATGAGGTACGTGTGTCGGTGTGTGTGCAGCCCTTGGACAAGGTGTGTGCTTTTAATGTGTGTTTGTGTAATGTCCACATATCTAGACGTCTGATCTATTTTGTCCGCTTGAGCTAACCCAGAATAATCGTATCTTGTCTCATGTTGCATTTTGTGTTTGTTGAGGTTTATATTTCACAGTTACAAATGCACAAAGAGAATCATAAATACAATACTTTCTCTGGTGTCAGTTAAGAGAACATGCACAGGTAGTGCACTGAGAATATAGAGAGTAATATTCTAAATTTATATTTGCCACATTTTCTTAGGTTCTTGTCCTTTTCAATCTATTTTTGATGTACATCTTGTACAAATGTATTGTGTGCTAATGTTTCACAACAGGTGAAATTGTCATTGTAGGTCTAAAAACTGGTGAAATTAAAAGACATGATGGGCGGCTGTGGCTCAGGGGGGTATATTCCTGGCTCCTCCAGTCTGCATGCTGAAGCCCAAATTGCTGCCGAACACTGTTCATTAGTGGATATTTTTAGTTTCATGCATCTGGCCCCTCAGGTATTATTTCCAGGGGGAATTTGTTAGTGGGAAGCCAGTGAGGGATCATGCCTTTTTTTTTTGCTGCATTTGTATCTCCACTTGTTGTTCAAGGTGCCTGTGAAATGGGATGCTAACATGTATGTCTCCTCTCTCTGTAGGTCAGGTGCGGAGGCAGCACTGTAAAGAGAACTGGGCCATTTTTGGAGAAAATGGGAAAACGATTAAACTATGATGTAGATATTTTGAGTTATACTAAGCCATTCTGACCAAGCTTTACTTAAGTAAAACTAGCAATCTTTCCAGCCTTTTTGTTTTGTTTTTTGTATATAATTTCTTTATTCAGTTCTACTATTTACTTATCGACCATTATTGTATCAATTATCAATGTATTAATTACATTTATACATTAATACATTATGAGTGATGAAAACTGAAATTGAAAATTGAAGACAACAGGATCCTTAAAGCCTCTGGAAATGAGGCGTGAAATGGTAAAAATTAATATTTTAACATTTTTAATACTTTTAGCTCTTTACAATTATGTACTAGTGGTAAACTTTAAAAAGTTCCCAGCCAAGTATAATGAACTAATTAGTTAACAGTTATTTTCCCGATCCTCCTCCAAATCCACGAACACTGCAGAAGTAAACGTCCGGTGTGACAGTGAAGCCACTGTTCAAACCACTGTGGAAGGTCACCTGTAAAGACTGCACTTTAATTTAAGGGAAGGAAGAACACCTCAGTGGAAGTGTTGCGGAACAGGACAGAGATTATTGGTTTTAACCCAGGAGTCCTTCCGGCAGCAGTCCCATAGAAAGGAGAAACCGGACACCTAAGCATGACCCAGACCAGAGAGAGAAGGAGATCATTGCATGATGCGAGACGGTAAAACACTGGAAAATTTGCAAGAGAAACACTATCTCCCCCCCTTACATGCATCTGATAATCCTACACATGTGCTGCCTACAAAGAGACATCCTTGGACCCAGCGGAGGGGTTGAAGAGACAGGAGACAATACAAAAAGGAAAGACATAAAACAAAAGAAATAAAATGAGAATAAAATCATTTTTGGTATGTGTGTGAGGGTATGTGTGTGGCTGTGTGTTAAACCGCAGGCTTGGGACCGACTGTTCTGATTGCTGCGCAGGAATGAATCTGAAACAAGAAACACAGACTGGATGATGTGATTTAATCGTCTATTAAACTTTTTAATTAGAGGCTTTTTTAAAGATTGGACTGAGTCACTCAGACTTTCACAGTAACACACAAAACCTGATGTAACTATTCCAGTCTTCCCTCTGCTGTTTGGGCTGAGTGCCTAGAAAGCTGGCCTGGATGTTGGGGGGAAGGGGCTGTGGGTGATGGCACCTCCCATCACAGATTTTGAATTGGAACCATGATGCCTCTGGAGGGTAAACATTAACTTCTGGATTCCCACAGCATGGTGGGTCATCACTTTGTGGACATGTACAGTTTTCAGTACTACTAATTTTAATCAGTAAAGCCCAGAGAAGAAGGTTTCTTTCAACTTTCACATCTTCATTATACTTTCCAACGTCTGCGTGGGTGGTTCCAAGCCTCAACTCTCCTGTTTACGTCCACCTCAGTTGGTAAACTATGAATATCAAGGCTGTCCTACATGTTTCCACAGAGCACATTGACCTAATCAAAACTGATTGAAATCTGCATAATCCAGGTTAACGGCCATCTGACACTGATGTGTCAGTCTGACTGGGTCCAGAGAGATCACAGAGACTGTATTTTCTCCTTGGCTCAAACTTAAAAAAATGTATTTATCCAAAGCTCTCCTCCTTCTAACTATCCTACATACATGGTGTAACAAAACATCTTTTCTTTGGTCAACAACATTCTAAATGCTGACCGTAGATGGAAGAGAATATACACATTCATAAAAAGTCATCCCGAATCTACCATTCCTAGTACTAGCTGACCACGTCAATGTGGGTGGTCGTGTCGATCAACAAGAATGCAGAGCTTCTTTCAGAGCTGAAAATTCCACATTATTTGATGTTTCTCAGGAAATCAGAAACAGTTCTGTACAATGTAAAGCTTGTTTAACATCAGTGAAGAGGCCAGCAACATCAAAACACTTGATGTCAAACCTGAGGAAACATCTACAGGTGTCAAAACTGTGAACAGTATTCGACCATATTGATGGTCCTGTCACCATCGTGCAGTTGACCTGAATGTGGAGTTGTGGTTACATTTTTGCTTTTTTTATCTATAAAACCAACTTTGTTTGTGGTTATACTTAAACATCACAACCTTCCACAACCAACTTTTAATAAAGTTCAATATTGTTGTGAGGTTTACACTGCCTGGCTTAAATTGTCGTTTTAATAAGTTGCATTACTTTGATGAAGCAGTTAAAAATAGTTATATTAAGTATTACACTTTAACAGGGTGACTAGTTAAATATAACCTATTACATTTCGAAAGTAACCTTTCCAAAACTATTGACGCCATAATTTGTGTTGTGTTGGGTGTGGTGTTCCTGACGTGGGTGTGTTGTGAATATTCTACTGACTGTGTTCATGTTTGACCACTACAGTACAACGTGTGACCACAGACTAGTAAGGAAGTGTCCGGACTACTTCTGGAAATCTCTCAACTGCGATTGATTGTCATGGTTACAGCAGCTCCACCCTCCACTTGTCCCTCCAGTGTCTCCATTTCCCCAAAAACCCTATCAATAATCAAGGTTTCTCCGAGAAGACAACAGGAAAGACTCAACAGCAACAGCTGCATCAAACCTAAGATGGAGACATATGAAAGTGCAATACCTTCAAGTGCTGTTGTGGATATTTTGAACAGCGCTACAGCCCAGTCACATGACATACGCAGGAAAGTGTGCACACCAAAAAAATATAAAACCTAAAAACCCAAGGACTCCCTGCTGTTTACATACAGTTGCAGTTTTCATTGGAATTGCTGTCATGTGTGAGCTGCCTTTGCAAATATATGTGTTTTCCCACTGAACAGACACTGTGGCCTGCCTCTAATCTGTGGATCCGGTGGGAAGTCACAATGGGTCAATATTTGTCAGTCTGTCAGTAGGTAGTGATCAATACAGACTGTTTTCACACAGATGATAAGGAGCTAAGCCCAATCTGAGAGCTGGCTCGATGTCAACTATGACACTGCATGCTAAGAGATATGAGTTAGTAGTGAGATAGAGTCACTAAAGTTGGAAGAAATGAAGATAGTTTGGTACTGAAAACAATTTGATGTTGTCTCACCTTGTACTTCAAACTTGGTACGAAATGTACCTGTTAACAGGGAAGTGCTGTTCCTGTGTATGACTTTGCACTGATTGACCTCCAGAAAAAGCTGAATTCACCAAAATAATAGGCTAGTTTTGTTGTGATCATAGACATGCTGAGTTGGTAAAAGTGTAGACTTGCCTCGTCATGACGACATTAGTCAACAAGTCTGTTCCAAGGCTGGATTATCAACCAGGCAACAGCACCGGGCACCTGACCCCAAAAAGCCTCTGGTTCACTGGTTATCAGTTGGTTTTGTTCTGAAATTCGCACCACTAAAGCGCAAACCAACAGAGACGTGATGAGCATTATAACCCTTTGTTGTGACTCTGTCTTGTAGAGCTGTGCCATGGCACCCACTATGCAGAGGCCTCAAGATGGGCCACAGGGTGCCCCGATATTTTATTATTGACATTTTTTTATTTTTATGTTTTCATATATATATAAATATATAACATATCCAAGCAGAAGAAATAGGCAATATATCAAATATTGTTAAATATGCAGTTGTCCTGCAGCTAATATCATGACAGCTCACAGTTCTTGGTTGTCATGGTAATGCAATAAGCTTCTAGGTAATGAGTTTTTTGGTGAAGTGTCAGAAATGACACACACACACAAATTTGTGTTTAATCAAATTACCACCTGGGATCAAGTAGTTTATTCCAGCATGCTGGGTTTCTGGGCTAAATACATACCATGTGTCTGCTGTGCACACTCTAGTTGAAGGGAAGTTGGAGGCAACAGGGTAGAAAACCCTGTGTGGATAGAGTGTGTAAATAATGCCCCCTACAGCGATTTCCACCTCAGAACTCACTGATCTTATCCATTTGTATCTGCAGTTGGCTAGATTTCGTCAAAGGGGGGCCCCCACAGTGTCAAACCCCTGGACTGCGGATCAGGCACACCTTATATCATTCGATCACACACACATTCACACGTATTCAGTCTTAAAATGATCTAACCTGACCATGTTGAGGAAACACGCCACACAAAGTGCCACATCCAGAGAAACACCCAGGACCTTATTGCCGCGAGGCGACGGTGCTAACCACTGGTCCTCCGTGCCAACCTTTACTGATGTCACCTTCCAGGATTATTGGGTACAACGGTCAAAACACTTTTCCTCCAACTGCCATTTGCTCCGTAGCATTTTGCCTTCCATACAATAGAGAAGTGAATAGACTACAACTCCAGTCGCAGTAACCAGGAGACAGAAACATTTACAAAGCCGCTGGAGTCTCTCATCCTCCTTCTGTTCATCCTCTGCACGCAGACACAGCCGTGTGTGTGTGTGTGTGTGTGTGTGTGTAGGCTATACGCATACACACAGACACATATTCCAATTTATACACATGAGTTAGAAACACCCATACTGTACACATTTATACACACATGCACACATGCACACCTCATAAAAGGTCAAACCACAAAACACTGCGCTGTGTTGAGTCATCACCAAAAATGGAAAATTTTAATCTTTTCAGTCTTTTTCATGATCTTTTTTTTTTTTTTTCTCTCGACACGAAGAACAAACTGAGAAATAGGAAGAAAAAACAGCCATAAAAAAACGGGCCATTTGTCATAATTTCCCGCTGCCGGTAGCTGTGGACAGAATGAGAAAGTGGTGGCGGTAGCTGGGGACGTGATGGTGCATCTTAAACAGGGGGAGTTCCACCCAAAAAAAAGGGGAAGGGGAGGCGTGGCACCGGCGCGGCCCAAAAACAGAACTCAGGGGTCTGTGACTGGAGGGACTGAGGTGGCCCCTGATATGAAGCGTAGCGTGGACGTGGAAGTGATAGATGGAGCTGGAAGCAGGATATCTGGGTAGTGTTGAGGGGCGTGTGTGTGTATGTGTGTGTCTGGTCAGTGTAGTGGGACTCGCTGTTGGTCTGGCTGGACTCGTGACTGTAGGACACAAGCCATTCGTTACACAGAGACAGTTACACACCAGGCTAAATGAGGCTTATCCAACAGTCTGGCTGGAGGTGTGTGTGAGGGTGTGTGTAGGTGTGTCTTAGACTTTTACTGTGTTTCTTAGTATGAGTGTAAAAAGTTTGTGTAAGCGTACGTGCAAAAGCAATGACACGTACATTAGAGTGTAATGTCCGCGCGCGTGTGTCTGTGTGTGTGCGCTCCGTCTCCAGTGTGTCACCACACTCATAAAAGCCATCGCAACGGACGCTAACCTCAGAACCCGCGCGACCAAAGAAGAAGAAAAAAAAAAAAAAAACGACTCTTGATGTGAGAGGAATCAGAATTGAGCTCATTACTTTTTCCACAATGAGAAAGTTGTTTGTGTGACACTCCTAATTCTAATACTTGTGCATGGCCCGCTTTTATTTGGAAATTTCCCTGGCTGTCCTCTTTGCTCCTCTCAACACGCTGGGTCTGCTCACTTTTTCTGAGCTGCATTTTCCAGAAAAGGCAATAAGTTTGACATAATTGACAATAAACAGAGGATAAGCAGATTAATTAAATCAGCTCAAGACAAACATTGTAAAACGAGCGCTCTCTTGGATGTGAGCAAAATAGAGAAAGGGCATTAAAGAATACGCCTGCGTGCCAGTGACGAAGAAAGAAAAAAAAAGTCAAGTAGTTAAGAGGACAGAATTGATAACATCATGAAAGACTGTATTCCAACACAATAATCTGCATGGCTCTGGCTTTACAGCCGCTTTGGGCTACAAACAAATTAACTTCTTACCATTGATTCAGTCACAAAAAAAAAAAAAAAAAAAAAGGACTGATGTAGCAAACATCAGCTCTTTTTCTTCTGTTTCCAGCTTTTCCTCCTCCTCTCAGTGTTTGCTTCTCTAAAATTATTTACCCAAGGAAGACGCAGCATGCAGGATCATTTTCAGAAACGCTCGGCTTCACGTTCAAACAGTTACTTTCACACTCGGGAGCTGCCAGTTCGACCGCAGTCTGCCACTAATGGGTGCAGGAACAGCTCTTTTGGAGAAACTGGGACCCCCTGCCAATGTTAGAAGTTGATGGAAGTTAGTTTTTTCTTTAAGTCGCTTGACCTCCACAAACTTCCACAGCCAGGGAAGGAAATATAACTGATCCTCTGATCGTAGGCCTTGTATGAACTCTACGACCTCGTTCAGTAGCTTTGAATAAAGTTCTTTCAGTTGGTGGTGTGCTATTTTATACTTCTGCTCCACTACTTTTCAGAGGGAAATCACTAACGATGTCTTATTGGATATCCTTTTTTTAAGGAGAGTGTTGGACCTGCTCTTGATTGACATCTCAGCTGTTGTACTTAAAACTTACCGTGTTGTCACATTTGTTAATACAATATATTACTTACAACAGTATTCTGCATTATTATAGATTTAATGTGGTAAAACCACACTAATTAATAGTAATGTGTATAAAAATCTAATAGTGATAGGGTTCACTGATGAACCTTCCACCCCCACAGCTCTCATTCTGCATTTCACTATAGCACCCCAGAGTACCCGTCATTTAAAAATTAAAGTATAAAATTTTTCCCAGTGCATTAAAAGACAGAAAATGAAGTCCTGAACTTTGTATTGTAGATAGTTGTCATCAATAATAAGAACCAGAAATATGCATCGTGATGGGTTTCCACTGTAAATCTAAAAATGTCTCTGACAACGTGCCTCCATAAGATTCTCTGATTTTCTCATATACAGTAGCTGTACTGTTGTTTGTTCTTCTAAATTACATATTCATTCAACATTCTTGCCATGATTTGTTTTTTTCTTTTTGATAAAGTTGTGTGTTTTTTTTTCTTTTTAATGAAAACCACTTGTGATTGTTAATTTCTTTGTTTTTTGAGATAGAGCTGTGTGTTGATTGAGTAGGAAAAAAAAAAATGAGTGACGGTTCTCAGTGAACTGCAGCAACATACTAAATTTGAATTTTAATTATGTACGAGTGTATGTATGAGTATTTTTGCATTGTGACATTATTTTTTTTAATATTTCTTCCAAGACTAACAAAGTATCCCACCAGGAATGTGCACTTACACGAATTTGATTGGCCAGCACAGTGCTTGGCCGGATGATGTTGCGGATTTGTGCCGGACAATGGTGCATTTGTTTGCCTGATCCCTCTGTGTTGGCATGCAGTCCTCATTGCTTATTGAAATGAATGATGGAGATGCGGTTCTTTTTTTTTTTTTTTCACACAGGGCTGATGTCGGCCCAAACAACATCCATGACCTAACTCCTAATTCAAGCCTGGGCCTCTTCTCTAGTTTTATCACCAGCCAGTCAAACCTCACCAAACCAAATCTTGGAAATGATTGGCCTCAAAACCTGACATAAGTTTTACCAGCATGCCTGAACACACAAGCAATATCTTAAAAAGGTTTGTGGTTTGACATTCAGGCTTATTTTTTTGTCCTTTAGCTTATTAGATAATACAGATGTGGAGCTATGGAACCAAAGTTAGGTCTACATTGATGAGTCTGACTGTGGATATGTTTTAAAAGACTGTCAAAAAAGCATCAAATAACAGTAAAAGCACAATAAAACTGGAAAGCTTCTATACCTGCTTTTTCTTGGGTGATTTGCAGCAGGCTAGAGGCTATGCCAGTACAGACAGGATGAGAGGGGGGGCAGATTCTCCACTTTACGTTATTTGAGTCCACAAATGGATGCAAAAGGTAGCTCAGATTTTCATTTCACCTCATATTGCAAGGTTAAAATCTCCAACGTTCTAAAACAGCTGTACCAATATATTTAATATGCAAGATAAATGCATGCAGGAGGTGTATGAAGCTTGAATTAGCCTACATGTTTCTCTGACCTGTGAACCCTTATTTGTTTTCACCACATTTCTTCCACCCACAGCTTCTCCGTCCGTCTTGCTATTCCTCTTTCCTTCTCTCTCTCGCTCTCTGCCCTCTCTGTTTCCTCCATAATGATGTTAATAAAGTGAGCAGAATGGATTATCCAGATTCCCATGGCAGGTTGCCTGCCCTCTGCTCTGTCTCCCGCTCCCCTCTGTTTACTGGAGGGAATCATTCACTTAGCCTTATCGCTTTACACCCACGCTATCTGAGCGCACACACACAGGCCGTGCAAACACACTGATACTGATTAGAGGACTGTTTACATGGCCGCAAGGTAAAGTTAAGAGGTGGGAAACACATAGGGGGATTGCAGACAAGGTTTGGAAACTCAAGCCTACTTGTGATGAAGAAGATCAAAGACAGAAGGTGGACAGAAAGAAAGAAAGCCAGCAAGCATCTTCTAAATGCTTTCCAAATGTTTCCTCCCTCAAGAATAAGGAGACATCAACGTGCAAAAACAGGGCCATATTCCCACCATCGGTCATGGTGTAATTGTTCTAGCAAACCTCTCTAGAATCTAATATAAACTAACGAGGCAGATCGCTCCGTCAGACCTTACCAGACAGTCGATGGTGAGCAGAGAACATGCTGTAGTTCCATTAAGCCAAAGTTTCACATGGCTGTGGAGAAAGAAAAGGAGAGGTGACTTGAGAGGGACTGGCTGGATGTTGAATTTGTATCCAGTTTTAATAAGTTCAGCCTCTACATACCACAGGCTTGTGCTTCTTTATTCTTTTACTTGGTCCCTTGTTGGTTGTTACCAAAATTACAGCTACTCTTACTGTAAAATAAGAAAAGAAAACCAATAAAGTCATAGAAGAACATACAGAGTAATGAAGATTAGAAAAGTATCTGCGAGAGGTGATTTACAGTTGCTGACCAGGGTGCACCGCTCCCTTCTATCATGCCCTGAATGAGAAAATTAATGTTGATCAGCACTTGAAAACTGCTGACAAAGACCAGGCCAGTTGTGTCTTAAAGTGAGAGATTGGACACATCTGGAGGCTATCAAAATGAACAGGTAGTGTAAGTTTCCCAGACATGGTACCGAATGTGGAGATGCCTCTATCCTGGATTTGGATGAACAGTGGTGGTGGAACTAACATTAACTTATGAACCATACAAATATGGGGGTAATTGTACTTTACTTGAGTTATGTACTTGATGCCACTTCATATTTCTAATCCTCTACATTTTCGAGGGAAATATTAAATTAATTACTCCACTACAATGATTTGACAGCTATAGTTACTTTACAAACTAAGGCTTTATTGCAAAACATATGAACTTATGACATACATGCATGATGCATTGTTATAGATTAAACTACCCAAGAGAGCACAATTTTCACAATAATTGCTGTCCACCAGTCTGTCCACCAATTTGGCCCAGGATGGAATATCTCAACAACTTAGACCAATAACTAATAAGATGGATATTTATGATGCCCGGGGGATGAAGTAGAGTGACTTTGGTGATCTTCTGACTTTTACATCCAGTAGAAGTGAAATAGCTCAGTATCTACTGGATGGATTCATATTTTGTACGGGTATTTATGGTATAGACAATGAATCCTTTTGTCTTTTGGTGCTATGACTGAAATTCCCATCAGCTTCAGCTGCTACAGTTTGGGATTTGGTGACTTGCTGTGCGTCAACTGGATGTTGGGTCACCCAATCAGTTTCCTGGCTACATGTTGAGATTTCGGAGGTGTGCTTACCCACCCTTTGGTGCGCATGTTCGCAAAGACGTCAATGAGTATCTCCACAGGCACCCACCTATAGATAATCCTACCCTGTATCCAAGTGTGCCTCGGGTGCTTCAGGCAAACATCTCCATGCAATTACCAAAAGTGTGCTTGACCGATCTGTGCTGCACCACTAGATTCATGAAAATAGAGCCCTTAGTTCTGTTTGTCCATGCACTTTTGGTTTGAAGTGGCTCTGTTGGATAAACGCAACGTCTCAGACTTCCAGGCACCAATCAGGAAACAACATCCAATCAACATTTGGATCAAAATCTGATGACAGCCATGAGGTACCTCATATTTTCAGACAACTGTCAATTAAATGTGATCAGTCCACACCGACAGTGTACTGATGAGGAGATTACCAGAGTTTTGAGTGGGATTTTTGAGTTGCAGTTTTTTTTAGAGTGGTATTTCTAGTTTTACTTAAGTAAAGAATTGGAATACTTCCTCCACCACTAATGCAGAGACTCTGTCTTAAAAGTTTTAAAAAGTGATGAAGTTGGTGTATCATAAATTACTTTCCAGAACAGCTGAAGAAAGAGCTAAACCACGAATGAAGCTGTTTTCCGAAACATTCCTCATGAGGATGGAGTCAAAGTGCTGCAGGAGTTCAGCAAACGTAGCAAATGTGCCGTCTACCTTGGCTGTATCAGCAGGAGAGCTTGAATAATGAACACAATGGAAGAACCGGGGTGAAAAAGAGAGCAGTAAGTAGGGAACAGGGATGTTTGTGAAAGTAAAAACAGCGACTAAGAATAAAGAGTCGTGGTGGTGGAGAAGAGTAGGAAACAGAGGTGAGATTGTGGCGAAGGGGCGAGAGGGAAGACTGACGGGAGGTAGGTAGGTAGACACTGGCCCATTCGTGAAAATAGGATGGAGACTGTACCTGAGAATGAATAAGCACATTGCAATTCCTTAACACAGTTAGCCAATTAGCTAAGAGGCATGCCATGCCAGCTCCAAAGATTTGTTACGGCCTCAATCAAGTCATCCGCATTCATATAAACTGGCATTCGATGCGGAATCAAAATGGAAAAGTGCTTGATTGAGTTTAGAAAGGAGTATTTCTTTAAGAATTAGGGAAAGGAATACTTCTGTCTTTATTTTGGTAGCAGTACAACACTTGGATGTTAGACCTCTTTTCACTTTGCTCTTGGAAACCAATCAGGATTACGCAGCGATCGTGGAGACCAATCAAATTTAAGCAAGACGAAGGAACAACACTTTCCTCAATCCCCTCAACGCTCGCCCTTTTTCTAACAATTCCCCGGCCCTTTTTTTCCTTCTCGTCATTCGTTCTTTCCTCCTCCTCTCATCTTTCAGACATCATCCATACATCCATGCATCCTTTTCCATTAGTCAGCCACTCTATCCATCTGTCAAAATATCTAAATCTCTTATCTTTGTCCTCATCGCCCCCATCTTGCTCTGCAGAGGGGCTCAGCAGAGTGCCCCCGGGCTCGGGGCAAACCTAATTTGGATTCTTAATTTCTGTCAGCCTTGTTGGACACAGTTATGGGGAGGAAGGGGGGGTCTAGCCTAGAGCATGAAGAAGGAGCAAAATGTTCTTTTTTTAAATCTCATTTTCATCTTCTCTCCCTATTTTTCAACCTCTCTCATCGTCACTTTTCTTTAATGTCCCCCTTCGTTCTCTAAATATCTTTGCTCTCCTGCCTCTCGAGATGCCCCCCCCCCCCCCCCTTCCACTACCACCACCCTCCCCTCATTCTAATTAATTCTGCTGTGAATTAATTACCAGGGGGGAATCTTCCCAAAACAGAAGAGAGTGGGGCGAGAGTGGGGAGTAAATAGGGAGGGGATCTGCATTAATCACCCCCCTCTATTCCTCAGCAAAAAAAAAAATGAAAAGCTTGAAACAAAAGAGGCCACGAAATGAAAGAACAACACAACAAAAACACGATAAACAAAATTGTTTACTTCGCCCTCACCTCCGCAGCTGAAACCCCATGGGGATGTGATTAGGAAAACACAGCTCTTTCTCTCCCTCTTCTTTCTTTTCTTTCTTTTTTTTTTTTTTTTTTTTTTTTTTTCCGCCCCTCCTTGCTCCGCTCATTCCTCTTTGATGAAGTTGTGGGAGTACAGAGGGAAGCGGCGCGGCTGGGATATCGCCCGGGCACAAAGCGCCATGGGAAGAGCAAACTTTGGCTCGTCAGAGGAAGAGGTGCCATGAAAGTGGAAGTGTTGCGCGCTGCGACGGCTCTCTGTGCATGCTTATACTCAGGAGTGCTGTCACACCCGGCTGATTAAGAACTTTAAAAAGCGAAAAGATGTGAAGTTAAAGCCGTTCACTGATATGTTACCTCATACCAGATCACTTCCCCCCCGTCCCTGCCTCTCCGCATGCTAATCGAGATGTTTGTTTAGCAAAAAAAAACAAAAAAACACATGCTTGTCAAACTTCAGGGGGCCCAACAAACCAATGACTCAATCCTTCTTATGCGTGTGTTGCTGAGGTAACCCAGACTCCCAGAAAGAGTGACAACGAAGGGATATGATGTCAGGAAGGAGCGACCTTATTGGACAACGTGTCCGTGTCAAACAACATCGCACTTTTTTTGTTTCATGTCGGACCACGCTTGGGCGGTTGGGAGATAGAGGATGCTTTCGTTTTTCTCTCACACATGGGTGGCATGTGAGTAAAATCTCTGCCTGTGTGTGTGTGTGTGTGTGTGTGTGTGTAGAGGGTGTGTGTGGAGGTGGGGTGAGGGGTGGGTAGTTACACTCACAATGAAGATGTCATCAAATCAAGCTTAGCTCTCCTCCCCACAGACACACAGTCCACACAACGACTTGCCAACCCCACCCAGGCCCAAAACACACACACATGCATTCACACACTCCCGTCTCCGCGCCACGCCAAAGCCCAGATCATCAACACAATAGCTGTTCCCTACAATAAAAGGGGGATTTGAATGAAATCCTAAACTGCGGTGCACCACATAGGAAGTGTCCTGACCCGCTGTCAGAAGGATAAAACTTGTCTATTGAGATATCTTGACGCATGCTACATGAAAACACATAGCATAGAAGGCTGCCACCTCCTACTCCCTTTCTTATTTGGGCTGCAACGACACCTTCAGTTTGTGTTAAAGTCACACGCCGGGAGTTTGTTTGTTAAGCCGAATCCCATCTCAGCACCGGTTAAGAAAATATGAAAGAATAGCTGAGCATGAGCATCCGTCCAGACTGCGGTTTTCCCTCAGTTCGTTTTGTTATGATCGGCTTTCCAAGCTCGAGTAACTGCTGGCTATCAAATGTCAACATCCGTCTCCTCGTACCCATAAAATTTTGTGATTTGGGGTTTTTGTTTCCTGTTGTTGGTTCAGATTACAATTGTAATGAACCTCACCGCAGTTTGCTTGGCAGTGGGGCGCAACCCGCATTCGCTGTCATCACTTGATGCAATTATTTTGTTCGGACGCCAGTTTCAAATGGCATCGTTCTCACCTGGCCAAATGAAACACACTAATGGAGTAAATGCCCCAGAGATGGAAGAAAGACCTCCAAACATACTTTAGTTTAAATGTGCTCTGAAATGCACAAAGCTTTCCCATATGGCACCTTTACACAGCCAGACACCTCTCTGCTACCAAACTGTAAACATGTTTAATTCAGTGAGGCAGAGACAAAATAAGTGGCCAATTATAATGATAAAACAGAAGCAAATGATTCATGTTTGCGAGGTGATACTAGGATAAATATGATTCAAAAAGGGGTTTTGGATGAAGAGTTTCTGTGGAGAAAAAAAATGCCAAAATGTTGCCAGCGTATTACAGTAAATGACACTGCATGGGAATAAAAAATGCAGACATGTTACATAACTTCTGGTAAAGTTTGTACTTTAACTCCAGTCTGCTTCAAAAAGAGTAATCATGTTTTGCCATTCTGGGTTGAGTGAGTGGGATAAATGTTGCTGGTGCATGCCTGTGCACCCCCAAATCATACATAATGGTGGCTTCTTTAAATGTTGAAATATTACCAGGAGCTGCACCAGTGGGGATTAAAAACGTTGGTCGCGTTAATGTCTTGCACTCTTTGTTAACTCTTTCAGACCTGGCTCTTTGTGCTCCGTTTACTCCCATTATTTACGTGTTCATGGAACAGTCGCTACATGTGTTATCCTGCCTCAGAAATGGCATCATGCGGCTTGTGAGTGGTGTTATAGGACACTTCCTATGAAACAAAACCTTCGCAGGATTTCGCAAATCAGTGTTCCAGTTATATTAGAACCATGCTGATAGGGCTTGTCATTCTGATTGTTTTTCACATTTTCATTTGGGACGAGCATATTTTGCGTTTTGGCACTATGGCTCCCGCCATGTTTTTGGTTACACAAACAGAATACAAATGTTGCCATGGTGTCACTAACCAAAGCCATGTTTTTTTTTTTCTTTAGTCTATAGTGGTTTATAATGTTTGAGTCATGCTGTAGCTCACAGTTTGCATTCTAATAACTGATGTGCAGATTATCAATCCAACATTATGTAGGGACCACAGGGACTCCACAGATGTGGAGTTTTTTGAATTTCGAAAGATGATCAATGATCAATTGAATTACTTTTGATAATGAAGAAAAAGTCTAAATTTCATCATTATTAGGCGTGACAGCCTCAGGGTTGGCCCTGTCCTGTTCTTGCGTCTATGCCTGTTTTCTCTTTGAAAGTGAGTGGTGGAGCTCAAGCGGCAACCGTGGCCGTAAAGTGAAGCCAATGTGGAAGTGCCAAAAAACTGCAGTTCCTTGAATGACCACTTGGCTACAGAACAAGTCAGTATCCATCAGCCTCCATGTTAGAATATCCAATTTCACAGCAGAAATAAACATGTTTACAGCCTGGTGCAAAAACAGTTTTGGTCTCTATAGCTAATTTCTCTGTTCACAACAATGGTACTGAGGCTGGATTTCAATTTAATTCACCTGTTCAACTTATATTAAGGGTAAAAGTTATGCATAATTAACAGTGTGGCCACTTTGACAGATCACATCACCATCACAGGTCGCTTGAGCTCCAAGGTGCCATTCAGCCTGCCTCAGGGCCGACGAACCACATCTTTGCCCATTTATGGATTCAGAAATTGTGGGTCTGTGGGTGACGTCACAGATATGACATCTTTATACTGTCTATGGTGGAGTTCAGACCTCAGTGGTAACACAACACACCTGAGCAGGCTAAGATCAGGATATGAGACCTGCAAGCCCTTTCCACTCTCTCCCCCTCTTGTTGTACTCACCATACAGACACTAATCACCACTCACTCACACAGACATTGCAAATATACTGATCTCCTGCCAGACACAAGCTTATCCAAGGTCACCCAACTTTATTTACCTAATCCAGCAGTACACATGGTGTCCGCGGGGTATTAAAAAGTTTTAAAAGGCAGTAAATCAACTTAGTGAAAATTAAGGCCCTTAAAAAGTATTAAAAAGTATTAAATGTCTGATTGTGAGGTATTATTTTCTTTAAGGAATAGCACGTGGTGGTTTGTTGTAAGTTTGTTTGTTAAAAGTTTGCCAGAATTTATTACATAGATTACATTAGACCTATTTTCCATAGCGCACAGCGGTAGACTCAGGATTGTTCTATGTAGTTCATGCATTCGAGTTCTCCGTCGCTATTTCCCACATTTAGAGTTCACAGAGGCCATTTATGAGATCAATGTATATCCGAGGAGGGGGGTGATGTTTTTATTGGCAGATTGTCACACAGCCAATGGTATTGTTTAAAGCGTGCGTGTGACCCACACCAGGCCGGGATCTAAACACGGAGCATCGGCGCTAAAGTTTAGCTGTTTAGCTAGCATGGACTCGTCGCACTGCAACGTCATCAGTTATCAATCAGTTTTTGACTGCGTCACAGAGCTGTGATGTCATTTTGAGACTCGGTTTGTAAAGTTTTGTCAACATGTGAGAACACATCTGACACGGAGAGTCTCCTGTTGTTGCTACATGTGTGAAACTACGACTCTACTCTGGACTTTGTCCAAACATTATCCGTGTAAAAACAGCATTCAGCGTCTCTCCCTCTCCTCCGGCACCGTGGGTTACCATGATTACGGGAACGCCCTGAAACTTTGTAATGATTCTCAATAAGAAGTTTGTGCTTAGTATGACAGTACAAAAATACTGAATACTGAAAAGTTCTGTACATGGTTGATTGCTTGAGTAAAACTTGAAACAAGCTTTGCACAAAAAAAGTTTGATTTCATAGACTGAAAATTACATTGAAAAGTGTCAATAGAACAGCTGTTCACAAGCATCCTCTTGTAAAACATTGTTGGTCAAGTATACTTGATACTTGATTGATAGCGTAACTTCTAACATGTTTCACAAATTACAAATGGGGAATATGACTTGGCTGCAGCTAAAATTATGCAGATGGATCTATCTACAATGTTCAGTTGACTGACAACTTGATGAAAGAGCAGCCATTAATATCAAATTTCTGTGCTGCTAGTATGCCCAGTACACTGTCCCACCACCAGTCAAACTTCCACTGCAGCCATCGCATCTTCTGCTAGGCCTGGGAATCTCAGGATGGTGATGGCCACAACACCGTCTCTCCGTGCAGAGGTTTTGTGCTGTCTTGACACTGTTGCCAAGCACCACTCTCTCAGTTCAAATGAAGGAATCTCCGAAATGTTTCAAGCTATGTTTCCTGATTCAGAAATAGCAAAAACATTTGCATGTGGGAAAGACAAAACGTGTTAGGGTTACTGGTTACGTGATACGGTTTTCAAGAAGGAAGGATAAACAGGAGCGCATGCACACTATTGCATGGCAATAACTAAGGGATTAACAGTAACTGTTTTTGCTATATGACTAGAGGCAAGTTGCGTTGAGGTTTTAAAAAAATATTTAGGTATTAAATGGTATTAAATTTAACCTCAGGATTCCTGCATAAACCCTGAGTACACTTCTAAGGTCTCAATGTTTTGTGACTGACAGGAAGTGTGATTACAAACAGAGTCAATGTGAAGATGGGAGTGGATCTGGATTTGTCCAGGGGTGATGGGTGAGTTCTGTGTGTCCATTGCTAACTAGCTCGCGATTCAGTGATCAAATTTGCATGAAATTTGGCTTCACTCTCTTTCTGAATAGAAACACAAAACGCATCAATCAGGTGACAAGCAGCAACGGGTTAAGCTGAAAAAGTGAGACAATCCCAGATTGCTTTGCTCAACCCAACAAAATGACACAAGACCACAGATTTCTCAGACTGCCGCCATCTGTCATTTCAGACACACTCCGTCACACTCAGTGACGCCTTCTCTGGTGTTTAGCGAGGTAGCTTCAATGAGTCTCAACTTAGTCTGGGCTCCTGTCCTCCACACAGAGGCCTATCGACACCATTTGGAAAGCGGAGATGATCGATGAGGTACTGCGTCATTCCCCGGAGCGTGCTTCGTCAGAACCATCACTGTGTGCCTGGTGCCAAGCTCACCGACATCCAAAGACAATGTGATGCATCAGTCATCGAGCCAGATTTTTCCCCAGGACTAGAGGATCCGAGCACAAGTTAGAGGGTGGTACATTTTCCCCTGCTTTAATCCCATCTCCAGCCATGAACTGTCAGCTGCTATTCCCAACCCAGGCCGCATAGAAACCAAAGCCTTGTGTATTTCACCCCAAAGCCAGGCCTGTCTAATTTAGCCCACTTTATCACCCCAGTAATCAGACCATTGCTCCCACACAGAACAACATGTTCCGTTCCTTCCAGATTTATGCCAACACTCCATCCAGTCCAGTGTATCTCAGTGAAGATGTGCTCCTGAGCCAGCGGAGACCAACATGTTTCTACCTCATGTCCAGGGAATCTCCACTGTCTCAGTCTGGAGCTGGCACCAGCAGCATGTGGGGAGGGGTAACAGAGGAACAGGGCTTTGTTGGGGCAGGAGCTGCAGGATGAGAGACATATACACAAACGCAATCCAGATGGAGGGATAGACAGATGGATGAGTAGGGAGGAGAGCCTGAGTCATCCTTTCTCTTGGTCTTCTTGGAATTTGGTTTCTTTCAGCAGAGGCTGCGATGCAGGCAGTTTGCCTGCATACTGCATGTTGTATTATACAGTACTTTGAACTCAACTTGAATTGTCGAAGAAGCAGCCTTAGCTGTGCAAGATCAAAAAGAGAATTGGTTAAACTACTCAATCAACAATCTGCTGCTATGATTTGTACTAAACCTTGCAGAGCCCTCAGGACTGCATGCATTAATTTGTGCATCAGGAATTGTTTCCGAAAAGGCCAAGGTATACTTTACATGAACTAGTTTGTTTGGTGATTGTTGTTGGTTTCAGTTTCAATGAAGTGTTACAATGTTGGGAGGTAAAACACTGTTTTGTCAGTGAAGTCTGCAGGCTTTGAATTCAGCGATATAACTCGTGTCTAATATTCCTCCTCTGTCACAAAAAGGTCCATCCCTGTAGGGATCCTTTCCATAACGTTGCCAGACACCTTTAATAACAATATGAACCCTTCAGTGTCAAAAAAGAAGCACTTTTAGTGGACTTGGACTTCAGTGGAGGGGTGCAATTACCCATTAGGATTACGTTGCAGCCAGTTTTGCTTCTGCTGGCTGTAGCCCTCTCTCTCAATACTGCACCAATTTCAAGCACTCGATGCAGTCCATGTACCCAGGGTTGTAGATCAGTTTCCTAGGCTGATTAAACTTGAAAACATAAAATTCAGCTTGACAAGGTGAACATGAGACATCCTAAAGCTGCCACCATACACTTGTACCTATTTCTGATTTGTTGTATGTGACTAATATTTTCATATAGTGGTCAATAGCACATGTTGTAAGAGTTTTTTTGTTTTTAACTTCCTGTCTTAACTATTCTCAGAAAATCAGATCCTGAGTCACTGAAATGACATGTCTCATGTACTCCAACACACATCAGCACATGTCAACATTTCCGTGACACCAAGTAGGTCTTCCGTCATAGTTTTGGCAGCATTTTCAGGAAGGACAACCAGACACAACAATGAAAATGAAGCCAAATCACTGACACGACTGGTACTTGAGGAGGCATTGTGTATTTTCCCTCCTCCTCCGTCTTCTCTCTCCTTCTGACACACAGTTTTCAGTCAGTTTTCATTCTTTTTTTTTCCACCCAGAGACGAGAGCCGACAGAAGGCAGGTGCTGAACAAAGTCACTCCATCCGTCACACCCTCTCCATCCTACTAAATCCATCAGCGCGCAGGCCAAGAGAAGCTGAGATCTTCACTTGTGTCCATGTATACACATCAGCTCAAAGAGAGGAAAAGAGTGACAAAGAGCGAGAGACTGAAATGAAAAAGAAAAAGTGAAAAATAACAAGAAACATGACAGGTCTGATGTCATTCACCATTAGAAGCCATTAGTGGTTTTGAATGTTCCATTGAATGTTTTCAAGTCGGTGTACTGTGGGTGAAAGCCCATTGACATCTTACTATCACCCCATAAGTAACTTCACACACTCTTGTGTGGATGTTTAGTGGTAAATTGGGAGTAATGAAGCAGAAGTGGGGTCACAGTAGCTCTTTGACTAGCACTTTCTTTTACTACACTTACAAAACACACATGGAGACAAACACATGCCTACACAGGCCATCACTCCGTCAGCACCTAGCAGTCGACGGTATGACGTCATCAGCAGTGGCCCATCCTGTTTTTCCCTTGGCAGCGTGTTTGGTCTGTCAGGCTGACGTGGTGCTGACCTGAGGAATGAAAGATGAAAGAGAGAGGGACCAGGAGAGCTGTAGGAGAAGACAAGACGCACACACACACTTTAGACCTGTCACCACCACACTATTTCCAACCACTTGACCATTCATGATTCCTCCCTTCTTTCCATACGACTTACCTTTCTTTACCTCACCTTGCACTGCTTTGAACTTTTATGATCTTTTATTGGATTTTGTCACCACACATGCTTCACACATTCATGGCTGTTTTGTCAATTCTCTATTTCCCACTGAAAAATGGCAAAGAAAAAATTGATAATTGTGCCTTTCATTTTTTCTCATGTTGGGGTTTGACTGAGACAATGGGAAGCCACGCCATGACTTCAATTGCATCTGACTGGTCGGTGGTACTGCTCAACCCACCATCCTTGCTTTCTTTCATCACTTCTGACAATCATGGCGTCTTACATGGACCATTTAGAACAAAAAGATGTTTTCAGCATGGACAACAATAATAGACAGTTGCGCAGAGTGTGGCTTGATTTTTCGAAAGTCGATGCAGACATGGTGTCCTTGCATATTGGCGTTCACGCTTCTTGTGTTATAATGATGTCTGTGTGCTAAAAGGATGGCATAGCAGAACAACCTAACTATCCAAAAATGTCCAATGGTTCCAGTTCAACTAATCCTTGATTGAGGTAAATAACAACCAACCACACCGTTTCAAACATTAGACACTGACTGATCTCATATGTCAATGCAGCAAACATGTCCAATTGGTTTTTACCTCTCACTACCACCTGCTCTGCCAAACTGAGTCTATGACCACATATAACTTAATGGAACAAATATACTGCACACGTCAACAGATTAGATTGTTACCAAGAGCATCAGCCAGTGACTGATCAAGATTTACAGTTTCCTGATCTGCTCAGTTCATGAGCTTATTTTGATGTGCAAGCTACAGCTAAACTAAATGTTCATTGCATGTGCAATTTAACAAATTTGTGAAAATCACTAACCAACATCACTGGAGTCATTTTGGCTGGGGCTTGGAGACCACAAATGTATATATATATATATTTTTTTATTGTAAGCTCTGCATACATCAACAATATGCAGTTGACCTTATTTATAGGTATGCTGAAGTTCTAGTAAAGGATATTTGTTCATTTCAGTATTATCTATTAAATCTATAGATTCATTTTGATTTCAAGTTCTAGTTGCATTATGGGAAATTAATAATCCATTGTTTTTGGACTGAAACCCTTAATATTATTCTTCTTCCAAGTCCCCCAGGTTTTTAAAGTGCAATGCCAAATTGTTGGAGAACCCCTTTAATGAAGCTTGTTATAGGATAGCAGCTCACAAAACCCAATTTTACACCTGATTTTAACAAACTTAGTAACTGAACTGAACTGAATCAGTCCATACAGAGAGCTTTTCCAAATTGTCAATAAGATAAATAAAAGCCCTGGTCATGGATCCATACTCTGAATCAGTCAGTACCTTGAGTTTGGTCATATTCATGCATTCCAAAAGGCCTGTGAAGGTTCTCAATCGTCCAGGTAGTCTTTGTTTGAGAAGAGTTAATTATGGGCGAATTGTACTGGAAATTCCACTCTCATCCAAGAGGCTTCTTCAGTTCTCAAGAAGTCTTCTCAAAGACGTGCATTCCAAAGCAGACTATAAAAGTAAAGACGTAAAAAATATTATGTTTCCCTATCTTTAAAATAGTTTGGTAGTCTGACTGGACTCCTGCATGTCAAATTTCATTGTAAGGGTCTAATTGATAACAAGGGAATAAAAATGTTTATTTGTGTTTATTATTACTATTTAATTGGACTACAGGTGTTAGAGAATTAAGAAATCTTTGATATGACCTTTTATAAGCGACAGACATCGTACACTCAACAAACTGTGTGAGAGACATCCTTGCAGGGCAAAAGAAAGGGGCACGTTTACAATGGATGCCACTATATTGGCACAGAGGGACAAGATGTGGGTCAGAATCACTTCCAGAACCCGCACCAAGACAAGAGCAAGCAGAGCAGAGCGGAGCCCAGCAGATATACAAGCTGCATGCCAGGACCACAGCCCAGCCAGAGAGCTTTATAGGAGTTGGGACTGGTTATAATAGGAGGGAGAGTGGGGAGGATGGTGGGGTGGATGGAGTTGGACAGCAGGGGTTATGTTTCCATGCCCCTGTGTGAGTGTGGATGATCCAAAACCCCATGTCTGTAAATGTTGGAGTCGGGAAGCATAATCCAAGACTGAAATATCTATAAGCTGTTCTGTATGAAGCCATAAACCCAGACTGGAATGGAACTGAGATCTTTATCAAACTATAGGCTGACACACTCTGCTGCACAGACACTGCCAGGACAGCACGAGGCCATACAGTGGCAGCTATTGTACAAATCCGCCTTCATTCTGCTATCCTCCATCTACCTTTCATTAGTCCTGGAAACAGGTCTTTTTTACATGCAGTTAATTGGTGCCTATATTGTGAAATAAAACTCTCATGTATCTCTACCATCTCGTTAACCAATCCTTAAAGCTTCTGAAAAAGATTCTAACTTAATATGTCTAATCTCCCATATCTTCCTTGGCTTTACTAACCTCTGTTGTATCCATTTGGATGCCAACTTGCTGTTTGTTTCCAAAATGTGACACTGTTTTCATGGTCAATGAACCCTTTGACAGGAAGATAACGTTACAGAAGACATTACCCTTGGAGCGTTCTTTCAAAATGTGACGCACATGGATACGGCGAACATGAGATTTACAGTATGACTCAACAAATACAATAAGAACAGATGAGTCATTTCCAAATGTTGTTACTGTTAAGTTTGGATACAGTAGGTCACATTTCAAAACAGCAGTTCGATCTGGTGTACAGTGGAAATCTCTCTTCAGAGCGCTAGCTTCTGGTTCTCATTATTCTGAAGAGAGAGTATCTGTTCTATATGCCCTCAACTGTTAAAAGCTTAGCACTTTTTGTGAAATCTGAGGACCGAACACTAACTTAAACATCTAGAGTGGTCAAAACTGATTTTTAATCAGGTATCCATTCACGTTGGCGGTTCTTAACTTCTGAGCAACAGCAAATGTGAATAGCCGCGCTCTAAATTATGCATAACTTTAGGCCTTAATATAATTTGAACAGATGAGTTTTATAGAAATTCAGCCTCAGTATAGTTGTCATGAACGGGGAAATTAGCTATAGAGACCAAAACGGTTTTTGTACCAGGCTGTAAACATGTTTATTCCTGCTAAGTTTGGCATTTTAACATGGGGGCCTATGGAGATTGACTTGTTCTGTAGCCAGCCTCAAGTGGCCATTTGAGGAACTGCAGTTTTTGGCACCTTGACTAAATTTCAAAGCCACGGAGGTTGCTGCTTGTTCTCCACCAACTCCTGAAGAAAATATCTGGCTGTTTTGCTGCTAAATGCTCCACTATGTTCACCAGATGGTCGCTGACTGTGTCTGTCTGCTGCTTGGTGCTGAGCAGGTCGTGTGCTATGGTGATTTAGAGCTTTTTTTCTCAGTAAACAGCTGCCTGCTGTGGCAGGAAACAACACTAAAGTTGTATACTAGGCAGCTAAACAATGAGCTGTTGCTATTCAGGTGATAATTCTCTGTTTAGGTTTATCACTACGAGCACCTCCTTGATTATAATCACAACACACCCTGTAGAGTTTTCACCACTAGCTGTTGTAAGGAGCACTGTCAATCGCTGTTTTGTTTGTGTCTTGTGCACACGCAGAATGCATTCCTTATGAAGCTACTCCGCTGATTGACAGTTGTGTCATGGCCATGACCATGCCTCAGTGTTTTCTTCTTTGTTTCTCTCCTCCCTCGTGTCTCCTGTCTGGTTATGTTAGTGTGGGTTTGGTCTCCCTTCTTCACTCTGGCTCTGCTTCCTATACACCTGTCAGTCATCAGCAATCAGCATACCTGTCTGCCATCTAGTCATCACCGCTGTTTACAAGAGCTCTGGACAAACTGCCAGCCCTCGCTGGATCATAGCTCTGCTCGCAGTTATATATAGTCAATGCTGCATGCTTGTATGAAGCCAAATTTGCAGTTAGTTAGTTTGTCTGTCTGTTGAGACTTGCACCTGTTTTCTCTGCCTCAGAATGATCTGCCTGCCTGTCTATCTCACCATGGGAATTCTTGTGCATCTACCCAAATTTCTTCTGCCTCACCTCAGCCAGCCACATTATAGAAGAACTGTTTTCACCTTCCCTGCCTGTCCTGTGTCTGTATTTGGGTTCGCCTGTACTTAACAGTGACAGCTAGCAAACCTGGATGTAAACAATCCATCTATTATCTGTAACCGCTTATCCTCATCAGGGTCGCGGTGGGGTTGGAGCCTATCCCAGCTGACTTTGGGTGAGAGGAGGGATACACCCTGGACAAGTCGCCAGCACATAGAGACAAACAACCATACACACTCACATACGGGCAATTTAGAGTCACCAATTAACCTGCATGTCTTTGGACTGTGGGAGGAATGAGAGAGACCCTATGCACACACAGGGAGAACATGCAAACCCAGAGCCAAGGTTCAAACCAGGAACCTTCAACAGTGCTAACCTCTGCACCATCGTGGCGCCCCGTAAACAATCCAGTTTTGAAATATTCAAAGCAGGCTTCATATCATTTTTCACCTTTTAAAAATAGTAGTTTGATGAAACAATCCCAAGTCAGTGTCCACTTTTTGTAATACATTATCAGAACCAATGAAATGCAAGTTGTGAATAGTAGTTTTTCATTCATTTTAATTTATACGTGGTCATATATAATTATTGAAAATGCTGTATTTAGATACACATTAGTACTTAAGTTTGGCCTTAAGTTTGCTGTTGCTGATGTCTATTATGTAATATATACACTGTAAAGTTAAACATATATGAAATCCTATCAAATGTAATCAAGATTAAACTTTAATTGAATTGATATAATAATGATGATACACACCCCCACTGCTGACCTACCATTTTCGTGGTTCAATATTCGATATGGCAGCTTGTAATATCCATCAGATGTTTAAAAACCAAAACAAAGCAGCTGCTCTATGACTAGAAGAAGTGCAAATAGGAGGAAGAATCCCCAGCAAGGTTTGTCACCCCTGCAGCTTTTTAGGAAGACCAGGGAGAACAAACAACATGAGGTAAAACAGGGTCAAACCAGGAGTTTACTTCAACGTCTACTTCTATTACTGTACAAGGGTTGTAATGGTTCTGCTGGAGATCAGCTGGATATAATAAAGCCATCAAACTGACATGATGGTTTGTAATATAAACCAGACTTCAGAAAGCGCCTAAAATAAAGGGTTTACATGAGAAGACCTAAATACTATATTCAAAAAAATATGAAAATATGGGGAGATTTGAAAGAAGTGATTATTAGAAACACAAGAAACCACACAGTGTGACAAAGTGGGCAAAAACATTTCATAACAGCTAGTGTGTGAAAGTGCAGTTCATGAAGATAATCACCAAACTTCTTCTTCTTCTTCTGTTTGGTGATTGAAGATGAGGATTCCTGTGCAAGGTGCTCACACTGATGACCAACACAGCTTACAGATAGAAATACACAAAACTCCTGCACATGTCCGTGATTCATATTTGAACTTTGTGATGGAAAAAAAGATGAAGACATTTTTATAATTCCTGTCAACACTTTTGTGGCTGTCATGCTGTGCATGGGTTTCCACATCTAACTGTTTACTGTGCTGAGATCAGATGCCGTTGGGTAAATATTCCTGTATGAAGTGGTGGAGTGGATTCATGCTTGACTAATGGACTCCATCTTTTTAAGTATGCTATGCTGAAATAAGACCGTCACCAACCAGACTTGCAGCCTTGTATGGGCCTCTACAGTGCATTTTACAATGTATGGTATTAGATCTGATGTGGAAATTCGTATAAATGCTTTATGACACAAAAGAACACTGCTTTATGAGATAAAACAGGAAGAAGGCGCTGTCATACCAATCGCCAATCCCAGCTGACATTGGGCAACCGTGGACAGGTCGGCAGTTCATCGCAGGGCTGACACATAGAAACAAACAACCATTCATATCTAATTTCATGGCACACATGCAGGGTGTTGAGCATATGCAGTGAGACAGATATCTATTACTGATGTATGAGGATTGAGTAATGTTACACACTTTAATAAGCATCACTTTAGTCCAACACCCCATACGGCTTCATCTACTCGCATGATTGTCAGATTAACACTAAAATTCTCACACAACAGGCTAAGTCTATTCACACAGTTCAAACAGTGGTGATATAACTGAAACAGTGGGAGTGACTAATATCGTTTGACTTGTCTAACAGATACAATTCAGGCTTTTATTTACCCCCTCCCCCAACGCAAAAATGTTCTTTATCATGCTTTCTTCTTTTTTTCCCTCCATTGGAGGTTTGACTGGTGCTGTTAGACATTACCTTCTACAATGGTTTAATGGCACCTGACTGACTCAGATCAGCATGAAACTCTCCCAGTTGAATCAGTTAACTACGACTCCCAAAGTGCATTCGGGTAATATAGAATTAAACAAGGTAAAATTCTGTTACGTGCGCCACTAATAGCTGCAGAACTTACGGTCTTGAGAAAACAGAATTTGCTCTTCTCTTCTGAATTCCCTGTCATTTTCTTGATGAATTTGACAAATACGGCATTGTGTTATGTTCACAGCTGCCACACCAAAGAGTTTGCATTTTGCTACTAATTCATGCCTCTGACTGGCTTTTTCTCCATGGCAACGCCAGCTAAGGCTCCATGAGTGCTTTACATTAGAGCTATCGGCCATGCCAGATTGTCGGAGAGATGAAATTCTCAAATTCTCGTGTGTTTACCAGAATTATAACAGTTGTTACAACACAGTTTATTTGACAGTTAAAGATGTAACATGTAGCACTTAGAAAAGAATAAATGGAAAGATCATGCATACAAAAGCAAATGACACACACACACACACACAGATACGCACATGGTCCAGCTGGACACATTATGAATTTTTTGGCTAATGGTTCACGTGGCTGGTGGTTAAGTGGGCAGGCGTCTTCACCACCCCCAGCAGTGTCTGAGGAAAGACCACAACCACCATCTCCTCTTCCAGCAGCCTCAGGAGAGGGAGATTATTCGTGTGTGTGTGTGTGTGTGTGTGTGTGTATGTGTGTATTTAAAAGCCTCCAGCACCTCCCTATGGGAGCCAAGCCCCAATCACAACAAACCAGAAACAAACTCTAAATGGAATTGCAACACGCTGCATGTTTGGATCTCACTCCTCCTACGGATCTTCAGCTCTTTTTTGTTCCTCCCAGGGGTAAACCAGAGTTACAGAGACCATGTGCTGCCATGCAAGTTAGATAACATTCCTAGTAACAGTGAACCCCTGGCTATCCTGAACTCAGCCAGGAGATGACATGCCAAACTACAGTGTGTGTGTGTGGGAGAGAGAGAAGCAGGGAGAGAGGGAATGTGGTGGAGTTTGTGTATTATCAGTCACTGTCGTAATTAATGGGTTTGATCAGTCACTTACTGGGGAGATTTGTGGCCAGTACAGTAGCTGCCAGGAAAAATCCAAAGCAACACACACACACACAAACATACACACACTCAACGACGTTTTTTTATCCCACATACAAACACACAAATCCTCCCTCGACATCATTCTGTCATAAGACTTCCTCTGCTATCACTTAACAGTCGTTTGGCTCGAACTATCTCGTATTCTCAGACGTTTCCTCTAAATTAGCCATCTGGCTACCTCTGCGAGACCAAGAGCTTGTCACCAGCTTCACAATAAAAGACCTTTAATCTAGCTTTGGCCTGCAACTCCACCCTCAAAACACAATTTTCCCTCTGTGCCTCTTTCTTTGTAAACTCAGTTATGTGAGACAATCTGCGGTTAAATACTCAATCAAATCCTTTGGCTCTGGGTAGGGCAGGTTATCCAATTATCGGCGGTGTTTGGAACGATCCTGTTGTAGTCCACCTCTGTTCTAGTGTAATTACAGAAAAGTTAAAAACATGGACATTCTTTGAATTGATCCTGCATCTTCAGCACATCTGTACTCCAGGTGTGGGCCGGTCACACCAGCATCTAAAATTATGAAATTTTGAGGCCAAATCGATTAATTTCACTTGAACCGCTTGCTGTAGGGAAGTAAATACGCACAATTTTTTTCCCATCGAGTTCAACTTTGATGAACTTTGGCTCGTGACTGATACAGTCTGTCTTCAAAGTGCTGACTTCAGAGGGTCTAGCATAGAGCGTATTAGCAGTGTTCAACTTTTTTAAAACTCTTCCACTGTCAAAGTATAAACTTTTTCACAAAAGAAGAACTGTTTTCAGACAGTTTTGAGACAGGAGTCAATGTGTTTTGTGAAAAAAAGTCTACTTATTGTCCCACTAGCAACCAAGCTGGTGAACTTGCTAGCTCAGTGAGCGTTCTTTTCCACTATTGACTGAAATGATCCTGAGAATAGAATGCCAGGGGACTGTCAATGGCCCAGTACAGAGTAAAAAGAAAGAAGCTCTGAGAATTATTGTGTCTACTAGCATGTTCCCAGTTGTAGTTGACAGCTAGAGTAGTTCACCAGCTAGCCCTGTGAGTAGTCCTTACACCATCAAGCCTGTAGCACAGGGGTGTCAAATTCGATTGAGCTCAGGAGCCACATATAGTTCAGTTTTATCTCAAGTAGGCTGGACCTGCAACCGACTACAATTGCCAGCCAGACAGTGACGGGTCAATAGCAGAGGCCCTTACTTATCTGATTGGAATGAATGGATATATCTCAGTGAAAACATTTAAAATTAATGAACCATCTATGCACAATGTTCAGCACCTTTTAAAAATAACCACAGTAAGTATTCATTGTTTTTTCTGCAGCACTGTTTAACTTGCTCCTGAAACCTGGCACCACACAGCGCTCCAACAAGAGTGTTGAAAATGTCATTCACTGTTGTAGTGTCTCATCAACACCACGAATGAGTTTGGCCAGTTGAGCAACATCTGTCATGTCCATGCTCTCATCCATAGCAACAGCAAATGCAACAAATGACTTCACTTTGTGCTTAATTTGGCTCCAAATCCCCTTCAAGACCCTTTGTACCAGAGAGTTTCTCATCAGGCCTTCAGCATGCATGTCTTCACAAACGTACCCTCAGAGTATAGCTTTGGTACTGATGCTATTTTGTTATCAGTAAGGTAGTTAGCTTTCACAGCTTCATCGCTGAGCGATTAATTTATCCTTCTTGTAAGTTGTGTTTTTCGCCATGGTCAATCATATACCATTTACATCCATGAAGAAATAGGAACTGGTCCATTTTGCTTGGAAAACACTCTACTTTTTAACTTTTTGACAAAGACGTCAATCGGCGACTCCTGCATGAAGCCAATGCTTGCCAGTGCTGTGCCACGAGACCAGTATCATATGAGATCCATGTATCCAGCATAGAGCCTGGTATTTTTATTCGGACAGAGTGGCCCCTAGTGGACAAATCAGGAATAGCAGTATATTTTATTGAACAATTAGAATTAATGACTACAATTTTTTATACTTTGCAAAGTTATCCAGTGAGTCGCCCAGATTGGACATTTTGACAAGCCGGTTCTGGCCTGCTGGCCTTGTGATTGACACCCGTTTTAGATTTTTTTCCTGGCCCAGCTTTTTCCAGATAAAATTGGTGCCATGACATTAATATGAGATTCAGAGTTCATAAATATGACCTTGTTCCCACAGTTAACTGGGCTCAACAGAGGTCACCTCAGCTCAGTCCAGTGTGAAAAATCCTACATGTGGTACTAAAGTGGTATTGGTCCTAATTATGTTAACTGCAATGCAGCTTTCTCTGACCGCAGCACCAAAGGTTTACAGGCCTCTCATTATACACTTAGATTCTACTGTAAACCAGGAAACAAGGAGCCAGTAAGCCGCTGCTCCAAAACCACACTACTTCCTTGTATATTCAAAAAAACACTTTGTTCCCTTTCTTTGTTGTCCACTGTGATCATTGTCAAAAATCAAATGAATGTTTGATTTGCTCGCCAACTGGCACTCACGCATGATCAAAATTATGTTGTGATACTGTTAACTCATGCAATTGTTTTGATTTGGTTTGATGTTACGTTACATGATACTATTTCCAATTCCGCAGAGATGTTTTTTTTTAAGTATAGCATTTTGCTAATGGTTGACCATAAGACAGCTGTCTTTTGGTCAAGGATGTTCATATCGTAAATGAATATGACAAAGAGAATTGCTACGCATGACATGTGGCTTATGTGAACTTGTAACCTGAGAAAAAATTCAAGTTACACGTTGTCCATTTTCTCTGTTTTAAAAAACATGAAGTAACATACTCGGACAATCCTGTTGGACTTCTTTTGTTTCCTTCAAAGGACACACTGCAGCTAAATGCTTATAGAACCTTTATTCCGATTAGATTTATGATGTATTATGTTCCCACCAGAGCAGGGACCTCAGGCAGTCTCTTTAAAAAACTCTTGAAGACCCAGCTCTTCATGTAGTACCTCCTCGTTTAGCACTACCAACAACTGGACATGCTAAATCTATCCCCTCTAGAACTGTCACAGTGCTTTTTGCTGCACTAACATGTCCTTGTCACTCTGTACCTTTTTTGTAAGTCACTTTGTATAAAAGCGTCAGGTAAATGACTAAATGTAATGTAATGCAATGTATTATAACACGTCATATACAGTACAACGCTCTGACTGTATATATTTTTAGCCAAGATTGTCCCCCTGGGAATGGAACCCCCATTCCTGGCAGTTTTAAGGCGTTTCTATGTGCATTGACGTGTGCAAGACTCGTCCAAGACTTTACTAACGAATGGCCATTACCATGCGTCAGAATATACAGTAGCTTATCAGGATCACAACTCCTTAGTAGCACTGATAAAGAATAAATAAAAACTTAATAATAACAATAAAGAGCAACAAACTGGCGAAAGGTTTGTCTGTGCAGATCACAGAGCCAAGGCCCTGCATTAGCAGAATTAGAGGGTATTTGAGAGCGGCTCAGGCTAAGCCAAGAGTATTGGGCACACTGCTGAAGATTATAACCCGGCCTGCAGCCCTCGGCAGTCCTGTTTCCAGCCCATTTCTGCAAAAGATCATAGTCTATTGGCTGAATATTGCTGCACTAAGTGCCATGGAGGGAGAGAGTCAGACTCAGCCAAGTCCACTGGTCCACTGGCAATGAAGGCTGGCAGTAGAAAGTCCCAGCTCCATAGTTTAAACAGCCAACAGTAGATGATTGGCCTGGCAAAACAGGCCCACTCTGCCTAGCAAAACACATGGCAGTGTTTATGTTCTTAACCCTTACTCAGGTCCTACACTATAACATAGCCTAAACATGTAGCAGCAAAGCAAAGAAAAGTGGATGGCTCTGACTATTGTCCCTTTTGTCAAAAACAGTCCATTTCTGATGGTTTCTTCAACATGTCTGTTAATGGAAGCCAACAGGCTGAGGAAGACATTTAATCAAACAGATGGTTCAACACTGAAAAGTGAATCAGAAATGTGCTGCCAGCTCTCTAGTGTCAAGTTGTTCTTGAGCAAAGCACAAAATGCTCTGCTGGAGCTGCTCAGTGGTACTGTGAATGTTCTCATCTGTTTAAAGCTGTGAATCAAAGTGTTAGTATTAATAGAATCATTGATGGAATAAAAATAATCTCTAATTTAAAACATGATGTGTTTCTTGATGTATCCATCAAGGTTGAGGCAATGGAATGTGATCTAATGACAGCAGTTGATGTAGACGTTATAAAAGCTCCACTTACACTTGAGATTTGCTGGACTTGTGGTTTTGCACCAGTCTCAATGGAAAAATCAAGTAGAGAAATCAAGATTTACTGCCTTTTTAGCTGCTGGAATTTGCACGTAATGGCAAATTACAGACAGTAACATTTTCTAATGAAACGTGCAAATTTACTATTATTATGCTTTTAATATTCAACAAAGAATCACCTGTATCTTGTATTTTCCTGCCTGTTTTTGACTTGGATATAACACACATATACTGTATCTACTGAACTGTGTATACTATACATTATAAACCATACACTATAAACTATATGCTATAAACAAACCAAGCCAATTTTTGGGGGTAAGTTTCAAAGCTTATATCATAGATATACGACTCGCCACCAGACTGAGGATTCAACCCAAGGTTCAGGGTAAACATCAGAACTACTTAGCCTTTGAAAACAGTTGTATAATGTCTTCAGTGGTCCTGGAGATAATTTCCAAATTAAAACACCACTGATGTTAGGGTCTAATGAATGGTGCATTACAGTGGCATCATGGGCAATGGCCAATCCAGTGTTTTTGCAGAATGAATACTAAAGACTAAAAGTCATGATATCTCAGCCCTTCTTCAATTCAGTACTATTTTTGGGTAATTTCACCTTTGGCAATTGACAGGATAGAGATTTATTAAGCTGTTATATGGTATGTAGGGCTGGCTATCGTTTAAAAATGTACAATACCGGTACTAATAACAGCACCTGTGAAGTAATACCGATGCCAATCCATTCATAGTCGAAGAGATTTCTCCATGCATGATAAGGTGCTTTATCATGTTACTTCACAGAAATTCCTTCTAAATTTTATCCATTGACTTTTATCAAAAGCATTTTGATGTCATCTCAGCACACTGGATTGCCAACTCTCTCACATACGCTGCACTAGCTAGATGCTAGCTGTTGCTGCGCTAGTAAGACAATGACTCAGTGCATTAGATTGAAGACTGCTTACTGTGATTGGCTCCAAGGAAAACCATACAAACAGTCATATTTTTTACAGATTTGGTTACAAAAAGTATCAAATGCAGGTGTTGTTTGATTGGAGATTTTCCAAAGGTACACCCAACCCCAATGGTATGTTCCTTAACAATCAGGCCACCAGGATGCCCCAACTATTTCTTTTTTAAATCTCACTCTTTAGTTCCCACCAACTTTACAGTACATTGTCAAATCACCTTTTTAAAGAAATAATTGTTCTCTTTGCAACCAAGACAAATCAGAGGTGAAATCACATCATTTATACTAAAACTTTTTGTAGGGGAACAAATCTTTTTCTGACCTATTGAATGAAATTTATGTGCATCTGATTTGAGTTTCTGAAGACAGCATCTTGCAGCCATTAGACAAATTACAGCTTAGAACACTAACACATTGGCTTCATTACTCAACCATGGAGGATGCAGTTCAGATAAGATGATTTATATCAATGCAGCTTCAATTCTTGCTGTTTACCAAAACAGAATGACTCTGGCCATAGATTACTTAGTACTCATCTTTAATAGCAGTACGATAACATAGCTATCCATCTGACCAAACAATGTGTTCGCTATGCACATGTACAGAGACTTAACACTTATGCCTACTAATTGTACTGTTCTAATATGAATATACGTGGAATCTTTGACTCACTGACGAAATGATTTCATAATGACAACATCACAGAGAAGGGGGTAAAACAGTCAGTCAGTTTAGTTTATGGAAACCCAATCAATAGTAGAATAAACCCAACGCATGAATGCAATGCATCTGCAGTGCAATCGATCTGTCATCGGAAAGGAATGGACTTCCATCTGAGCGCAACACATTCAACAAATTAAATGTGATCCAAGGGTGAAAGTGACAGGTTTGTGAATAACAAAATGTTCCCATGTTCCATCAACAGTGGAGGTCATCCTCTTCCAGCAACCAAAAACAAGGAACACAACTCTATACCTCGGCCTGAACTGTGACACCACATGAAGTTTCACATCTACCACAAAGTCCATGTTTAAAGACACAAAGACACACTTTGAGACACACAAACAATTCAGTAAACAAAGTGCTGAGACTGTAGTCCAAACCTCAAGCCCCAGACCTCAGACCTTAAGGCCCGCACGTGGCCTTAACATGCTGCCCTGAGACAGAAGCAGAGTGAGTGATTGAATGCCAGACAGTGAGAGACAGACTGATGGAAAGGCAAATTGGACTAAAGAAATCCCTTAAAGCTGATTGTTACACAGAAGGAAGAAAAAGGCATGAGGAGAGGTATAAGAATAGATAGAGCTGTGTCCCTCGCAGCCTGTCTCTGTGTGTTTTTCAGCGCTGTATGTTGGATGGAGGGGGTATCAAATTGCAGCGCTGAGCCCGCCAGCCAGATTTCTTGGAGCGCCCGGCACTGCGTTCTGCCAGAATTGTGTCAATAATCTGAGGCGGTGGACTCCTTCCACCTCCCAACCCACTGCCTGTTTATCAGCCCTGCCAACCACACATGCACACATGCACACACAATACAGCAGCACACAAACATATGGAGAGACAGACTCATACATAAGCTTGTTCATACTGTGTATAAACACACCCAGTGGCATGTTTTCGCTGTCATTTTTACATTTACTAGAAAGGGGAATGCAGAATCTGTACAGTCTATACGTTCTTTCTTTTAGAGACATACATGGAGCACCTACGGTCTGTAATGCATCCCACACATTTGGTTGAAGATTTGCCATAAATTAACTTGCACATATGTAGTCATTGTAAATTATTGTTGGTTGCGTGTGTTTATATAACCCCCATTTACTCTGCTCATATTCATATCCTATATTTCTTTGATGTATCCTATTACTTCTTGCTGCTGCAATAACCATATATCTCAGAGGACATCATTAAAGTTTCATCTAATCTAATCTCATCAGATCTAAAAGCCTCATTTTTACCCCATGCGGGACCTTGGCTCTCCGTCCAAGTAGAATAGTTTGGAAAAAGTTGGCGTTTTGCTCATTTTAGGCTGCCAGAAGTTGCAAGAAAAGGTCTGGTTGGTTGATACAGCGTAATAAGTTTTATGTAACAATATACTAATCTGCTCAGCTGTATAACAGTCATAAAAGAGCCCCCCACAGAAGTTATGGAAGAGAGATGGTAAATAAATCGTTGAATGAGACTTATTTAATAACACGCACATGGTGTTTCAGATTTAACTGAAATTATAGCAGATATTTATGCAATGTGGTGCAGCTGAGCTGTGTAAAAGAGGTACACAAAGAAGCTGTGAATTCCTTGATAACGTTAGATTGTGTTGCATAAAAATCCACAGAGAGACTAATTTGAGATCCTGCAAAATTCTCTCACACCCTGTTTCTCTCTGATCGCTGAGGACTGAAAGAGGCCACAGCAGGCCAAATCTGATCAGTGAGCAACATCCAGTATGAACCGGTGGGACAGGAAACACTGAATAATTCCCAGAATAATAATAATGATCATTCAATCACCCTCCTCCAGCCTCTTTTCTCTCTCTTTACTGTTTCATTCTGCCTTCAGTCTTTTTTTTTTTCTCTTTTCCTCAAATCTTTCATAATGCATTAGTCTGTGTTTGTAACACATTTCTGAGTAGCAACTACAGAAAGTCAAACTTAATCAACAGACGAAACCAAGGACAGAGATGACCTCTGGGAGGTGGAGAGTGGAAACACCTTGGCATTCATTCATTCATTTTCCCCTGACATCACACTCCGGGTGGGAAGCTCAAATGTCATAGGCTGCTGCTGAGTTCAGGTTGCAAGTTGTATAAACATAGTGAATATGACTAATCGTTATCATTTACCACTTCCAGATTGATCAGCAACCAAAAAGAGAATGGATAGTGAAATCTGGAGCGACACTGGGCCATATTTCAAGGTAAAACTACATATTAGATAATGCCTTATCCAATAATGTTTGGATAACGTGCTTTTCTGGGCTTCTGGTGTAGCCAAGGGACATCCGGTAAATGGATATCCAGGCCAAGACTTCTTCTGCAGTCAGAATAGCAACTTGATACACAAGAATGACGAGACAGACTAAGCTAATCTGTACATATGCAGATGAAAAATCTAAAGGTAAAGTAAAGGTTACATTGCAAGCTTGATCACATCCAGTGTATTTTACTACAGGCTGTGACATGTGTCCAAGATGTGCGTTGATATTACAGAATTAATTTTAGTTTAATCTTATCATATCGTGCAACACTTATTGGTAATGTTAGCTAAGGAGTGGTTGAATACTAATCTTAGCTATTGTTGAACAGGAGCTAATAGGTTATTAAATATTATGTTTTACCCTGAAACATGGCCATATCCCCACAGATTTTCATTATTTACTGATCAAACGAGAAGTGGTGAAATGATAACGTTTTGTCAGATTCTCTATGTTAAAACAACTTGCAACCTGGAAGGACATTTGAACTACCCACCCTGAGCGGGGCAGAGGAAAATGCCGCCGTGTGAATTTGGTGTATTACGCCAAGCCTGAAGCCCCAACTTAGTTACTATTGCTATGTCAGTCAAGCTTTCCGTTCATCACAGTTTACAAAATAACAGATGCCGAATTATCACTCCAAATTATCTGTAATTTCCGAAACAATTGTTCCTTGTTTTGAGACAGAGGTAGACAAATCATCTTCTCATTTCTAGCCAGCAACTGTCCATTTTGCCAGCTGAAATGACAACTCTTGTGGGTGGATTTCATCAGCTTTACCTAGCAAGCCAATTCTCAACGAGTTGAAAACTCATCTTTGGCTGACTTTTAACATAATGGTTCTGCTGACTCATTTTAAAACAATGGTGTTGTTAACTGCAGCCTTAATAATGGCGTCACGTTATATTGCGCTGAGCTGAACCGATGCTAAAGCTGCATGCCCCATGATAAAAGTTATAATCATCACCAGTTGATAATCCATGTAGCATGGAAATTAAACTCTAGAATTGTACTTGTATTGCAGTGTACAGTTGATTAGTTCGCTTTATATGTTATGGTAGGGAAATATGTAAGATCATTCTAATATAACTATTTAGCCACGTGGCTGTGGCTCAGTTGCTAGAGTGTAAGCTAAACATGATGGTCATGAACAAAGTTTTTCTTGTGACCTTAAAAATCAATGTTCTCCTTTTCCTTGGAAGTAAGTAATGCTGGGCAATGACATATTACTACTGTAATGCTGGGTAATGAGGTATTACTACTGTAGATCCTAAACTAGCCTGACATGCTAACAATTGAATATCTTGAGTTGATAATATCACTGTTGAATCCATTCCCTACACAGTTGCTCTTCTGTTTTTGGTTTTTGGAAGGCTAAAAGAGACAAATCAGAGAATCACTTTTACAATAGTCACATGCACATGCTTCAACATGTGGAGTAATCCAAAACGTGACAGGCCCGTCATTCTAAGCTATGATTGGACAGTGCTGCTTGGAGGGAGGGGTTTAGTCAACAGTTAATTAGCAACAAAGATGAGGACAAAATCAAAAACAAAAAGTAAAAAAATTATCTCTTTAGTCCATTAAACCCAGCTTTTTAACCTACTTTTTACTCCCGTTGACTTTGTTTCTTTGCTGTCTAAACTGTGAAAGGATATAATGTTGGGAAAAACATAAACATAGAATCTAATGGTAACAAGCTGTAGTTATGATTCATCCTTGCCGAGACATCTGGATCAAGGCAGCAGATGGGATGGCGGGTGGGGACACAGACCCCTGGACCAAAGCCTGCTGTCAGGTCCTCACGCAGGCAAGGGGAGTCACATTTAGCCCCAGGTCTTCTGGACTGCTCTGGTCCCCTCTGAGCTCTATTATCTCCAGTATATTAGGTAATACACTCATTTAGAGATACATCACAGAACTGGGGTGGGGTGTGACACTAGTAACAGTGAAAGACAGAAAAGTACAAGAAGAGACAGACGATCTAATACAGCATTAATTTAGTGTGACATGACTCTAAAGAAATGTTCTTGATATCATAAGAAACAAGTTATTGCTAATGAAATGAGATAATAACAAAAGGTACTAGTAGTTCCAAAGTACTTTCACTTATTTTGAGAATTTTCAAGCAAAACATGTCAAAGTAACAGACGGTGGCACTGATTCAAGGAAATTCTTGAAGCACTGACTTATTGGCAACTGATGATATTATCTATGTTAAAAGGAAAATGACGTGTTTTTGTTGTCTTTTGAAAAGTAAGATGGGAAGACGTGACCTTGATTGCTATTTTGCATTGTACAAGCACCCGCTGCTGAACAACTCATAGGCCAGCATTGAGCAGCTGGACTGTAGAGACATCCAAACCTCAATCCCCAGACCTCGTCTTACACCTGGCATTAAGCTTCTCTTAGCATACCATCCTAATAGAGGAAGAGGAGGAGAAGGAGTGTAGAGGACAGCATGAGAAACAGAAAAACGATTAAGCATTTTAAAGTCAGAGTAAAAAGAAACTAAAGGGGAAATGCAGACTAAATCACAATGGACACTTGATACATATGAGCCAAGATCTCAAGCCAAGGCCAGGATGATCTGAACTGTCATGTCCCAATACCATCTCCAGTCCTGGTCCCATTGTTTTATCATTCTCAGTAAATGGAACCCTGGTCACAGGTATTTGTACTCATACTTGCCTCCATTTGTTTTTTTTGCAGGGCACATCTTGGGTACTGCTGCTTCTTGTCTCTTACAGAACTTATATACAGTATGCAGTATAGATAGATAACCATTCACATCACCATTCATTCCTATTCATGTAGAGATTTCAGTGAACCTGAGCTGTTTGTCTTTGAATTGTGAGGCAGCCAGAACATTATCAGATATTTTACAGAATGCCCAGAAACTACATGTATTTACACTCAAACAAAGCCATCTAGCAACCGTAGGAAATTTGACTTGTCAGTTAGGAGTATAGGAGGAAATAGACTCCAAGCACTGGACTTCCTGTTATTTACAGACAGTTATTGTCAGTTTCTTTTAACCATGACTTGGATGTTTTCTTGACCCCAACCAAGCCATTTTCGGCCCAAAACAAATACGGGTGATTACGAATGATGTTTTTTATCATTTAATGTCAAGCACTTTCTTCTTTATCAGTACTTTCCCTGCCAGTGTGCAAATGCTGGTGCTGAAGGTGCGTATCCAGAACCCCAACACATGGGAGTTGGAGTTGGAGATGGACCGCCATGAGCTTACCTATCGTTCCTTCTGAGGGTCTGTTGCCTTGATAGATAGATATCAGTGCCGAACATGTTGAGAAGATCCACAAGCTGCCAAACACCATGATGAGAGATGTTGAGAGAGGTTATACCTGAAAAGAAAAATGCAAAGCTAAGAATATATGCAAATGCAACAAGCTACATTAACTATCTTTGCTGTGGAGAAGAATGACATTTTGGCTGAAAGGACTACAAGCCACCACCAATAACAGCTTCACTATAGAGTTGCCAAAAGTGAGTTTTCACCCTTTCACCGCAAAGTTGAGCATTGTCATTGTTAGACTGAAGCTTGAAGCAGAGACAGGTTGAACTTGAAAACTTGACGATGAGCCATTCTCATCAACAACAAAAATGTTTTTTCCCGGGTCCTTACTCTTCTCAGAAAGAGGGTTGACATTCCAGTTTCAGTCTTAGTTAAACTTCCAGTTTTAACCCAATTGCCAGCTCAATTTCCATCCCAAGTCCCAAAGGGCAGCTTCAGCTCCCCCTCCTCTTCTACTAAAAGTACCACTTCCACCCCCCAGTCCAAACTGGAGCACCATCCGCATCTCCACTCCCAGTTCCAGCTTTAATCCGGGTCTCAGTTCCAGCTCCTGTGCCGAGCTCCAGAGTATCCAAGGCACAGACCAGGCCTGGGGTGGGCCCACTGGTTGGAGGCATCTGGATCCAATCAAGGGTGTTTGTCGTGGGGAATTGAATCAAATTAAAAAGTTTAATATTTAATGCGACACCAGATGGAAGCGGAGAGGGGAAAGAGGCCCTGCGGTCAGCACTAATATCCCCTTCTGAAGAGCCATGCTGCATTCCTGGAGGGAGAGCCGCTGGAAATATGTACACACAGACACACACATGCACGCACAAAAGTCCACGCAGACACAATTAGTGCATCAACACAAATGCAAGCACAGCAATAAACACACTGAAGAAATGCACAAAGGATGAAAAGGCGCAGCACATGTAACAGCAATATAAACACATTGGGCACGAGAACGAGGATTCTACAAGCTAGCCTGTCAGTCAAAATGACAACATGCGAGACAGGTGACGAGTGCAAAACATACCTAGTGAAAACACACACCCGCTCCTCAAAAACAACTCTTGCTGAGTCATTTAGCTTAGCAACTCGTCAGCTCAATCACTTAAGTCCTGCTCACGAGCAGTGAAAAACTCAAAGGCAAAGCCATAAGCTCACAGAAGAACAACTGACAATTATTAACGCACGTTACTGTATATTCTTCCTATATGCCTCATTTACAGAAAATAGAGCATTCATCCCTCAGAATCCAGCCACTGACATGACGTATCTTTCCTTTAATTTGTCTCTCAGACAGCAAGAGAGGGTATTCCGACTTTTGTGAAATCAGGGTACGAATATTTCTGATGTCAGTCTCCGATTAAAATGTCTTTTAATATACATTTTCACCATTCTAAACTCTGTGTGCGCGATTTCTCTGCTTATGTAGCTTGATATTAAATTCTCAGAGGACAGCAAGGCTGCAGCATGGTGGAATAAAGTCATGCTAGATTTGATTTCCCTCATTTGGTACTGATGCATTTTATTATATATTAGGTTTTGATGTCATTAGAGTCAATCTACAGCACACCATATCGTCCTGCTGTGTTTCATGTACATGTTTTTTCGGCTTTGAGGCGTTTTCATAATATCCTCCAAGGTCTATAAAAGCAACTAGACCTGACCTAAACTCAATCAAATTAAACTAAACTAGTTTATTAGTCTTATACCTACAACGTCTTGAGGCCTGGAGCTGCCCGTTCTAATCCTGTGGTCTCCCACCGTCATAAAAAAATAACTTGCGGGGTACTTTAGGTCTCCGCCGCTGATTAGGTACTACAGTGTTATTTTGCAGTTTGGATTTAACATCAACTGTAGATCTTAAACTAGTTTGGTTAAAAATGAAAAAACAAACATGTGGCTAATTTTTAAAATGAGTCAAACGGCATGAGAGAAACCTTGTATCCCAGAAATTATGTTTATATAGTACTAAACTGTTTTCCCAATTACATTGTGGTGACAAGGTTTAAGCAATAAAAGCACTTTAGGCTTTAGGTCAGGAAAGATCATGGTTTCGGTTGAATGTTGACAAAACCATCTTTTCCTAACCTTACGCAAGTCCTGCCAGTGAATAAACATAACCATAAAAAAGTGCAATAATGCTGTAGATGCTTCATTGCAAGATTTGATATTTTGGTGGAAAACAAATTAAATATAACGTCAGTACAACTTTCTAGATATGAATATTTCCTCATTTCGTTAATAGAAAACATAATCGGGTCGGCATTAGGTTTCCTTTTACAACCTATTTGCTGTTGCAAATTAGTTGTGCATAAACAGAATTTCAAGGAGACGGAGTCGGAGGTTGACAGGCGAGCCAGTCTTGGCTGTCACTCAGCAGAATGCAGACCTTGCCTGTATGTGTGTGTTTGGCTCAGGATCAACACATTGTGCGCAATTTCTCATAAGGGGCTTCAAAGGAAGTCGAGCGATTTGTCCTCGGTGAACAATCAGCGCTGATGACCAACAGTGCAAATGTTCCTCTCGGTATCTATAAACAAAACACTGTTTTACAGCACCAAGTTAATGTCTCTATCAATCATGGATGTTTGGCGATATATTGCACACATTGTCGTCATACCGATCCACAGCGAGCAGCATGTTCCACATCAGATTAATAGTAAATGGGGGTTTTATTTCACTTGCTATGTCATATTAAATCATGTTGCTTTGAACAGAAACTGTAAGCAGTCAGCATTGATTAGCATGTGTTGGTGTTTTCAGTAATTATGTTTGAAGATACACTGGGGTTAAAGTGCATGCGCTGTTATCGGGATTATGAGTTATTATTATGTAATTAGCATTGTTGAAAGCTGACGACAGCAGTTATTGCTTTAATATAAATTAGATTTATATGGTTTTGATGCATCATTACTTTAGTGTTTTTGTTACTTTAGTTTCACTTGTAATAAATTCAAGAACTTATCTGTTTTGAATATTAAAAAAAGCAGCAAAGCAGCAGAACATCAGAGCAACGTTTGAGCGCTCTGTGAGAAAATGAGTTCATTTAATTTTTGTGCTTTTAAAAATTCTGCTGTTATTATTTATAGATTTGGGTAATTAGTATGAGAAGTTCCCGTTCCCAAACAAGTAATCATTAGCAACAGCAGCAGACGACGCTAACATAAAATCTGATGAGTTTGATGAGACATCTGTAAAAGTGACAACCCCTCTGTACAAATAAGTAGTAAGAGGTATTTTTCCTCATCAGATGAGAAAAGGTGAGTGAGTGCTGTCCTTTAAACATAACCTGTAATCCACACAGTCCTGAGAAGAGGTCTAATCAGGCAACAAGTGAAACCTCCCGTGAGAATCATCCTTTGATGATTTTGACATTTTTCTACCGTCTACTGTCAGCATTTAGAGTCTTAATAGAACAAAGATGTTTTGTTACATCATGTATGTAGGATAGATAGAGCTTTGGATACATTTTGAGTCTTGAATCAAGGATAGACGACGAGCTCTGTGATCTCTCTAAACCGAGTCAAACTGATCCTCTCATGTCAGTGTCAGATGACCATTAACCTGGATTGATTTCAATCTAAAACAGCTTTCATTAGACCAGTGTGCTCTGTGGAAACATGTAGGACAGCCTTGATATTGATAGTTCACCGACTGAGGTGGACATAAACAGGAGAGTCGAGGCTCTGAACCACCCACACGAACCATTTATAAAAAAAAAAAAAATGCATATCCGCTTTCGCTCACAATCCACATAAATCCATTTAAAATATTAAACGGTTCACTGATGACTGTGTAAACACATATTTTCATTTCTGGTTTTAAGTGTCTGTCATTAAAAGGGTTTATTTTGTAAGATCATTTCAGAGTTTTCATCCTCCTAAAAACAAGAATTTGGGGACATGTTTTGTTTTAATTGGACAGCGACGATCTACGTATCAAATACTTGGAGTCGTCAATATATTATTTTTAAAATAGGGAATTCATTTTTGCAGTATGTGTGATACGTCTCCAATTACACAGAGGAATGTGAAGTATACTGAAACACACATGCTTTGTGATTAAGTTGGCTCTTTGTGCATGCATGTGTGTATGTGAGCCTGATTAATGTAATGAGGATTAATTTCAGCTCCTCTCAGAGGACCACCCTGGGTGGGACACAAGACTGGGCACCACCTGGTTAGCTTTCTCTCTCTTTCATACGCAGCAACACTTGGTTCATGATGCAGGAATTTGCATAGCGAATCTCTGTTACCATTACCAAGACATCTTGCCTGTGTCTGTGTGTGCATGTGTGTGTGTGTGTGTGTGTGTGTGTGTTTCTGTTCCCAAGCTCATACATAACAGACCAGCTCATCGCAACTAGCAACCCAAACATCTGTCAACACCTGCTAATTCATGCACAAAAGCAGACAGACATGCAAAATCCTCAGTTGCATTATCTCACTTTTAGGATATATGTTTTGTCAGCATCTGTTCGGCCGCTTGAACACACATACACACACATACACACACACACACACAGCGGGAAACCCCATCAAACAGTGAGGAATCTATAGGAGTGGCGTGGAAAGAGAGAGGCCGGGCTGCTGGGGAGAAATCCAGCAGAAGTGATTTCCATCCGGAAACGGTTCACTGCTGCCCGACTGCTCTCTGATCCCCTGGCGGTAACAATATTCATCTGACATTTCACTGGGGAAACTTAATCCCACCTTCCCCTGCCAGTGATACCTTATTGCAGGGCCTGGCATCTACGAACACGCACGCCTTGATGTAAACCATCCACACGCGCGCATGCACAACAACTGGAAAAGCACAAACCACTGCTGATTCTCATCCAAGTCACACCCTCTGACCACCAATATTTCCCCCCTCGTACATGTGATGTATGTTCCGTGGGTCTTATTGTGGGTTTGATGGATACGCAGGCAAAACATGAGCATACCATGTTACGAATGTTGGGAAACTGCTCACTTGAGTATTGCAGTGTGTGGTAATGAGAGTTGAAAAACACATAAAAGAGAAGGTAGAAGCAATTTCAATGTTCTAAATGATAAAAGGGGTTATTTATACAGTATAAAAGCAGTGACATATTATTCTTCCAAGATCATTTGGAAACCACAGTAACACGTACACCCGTCACCACATGAGTACAGGGATTTTTTTCCCCCTGATCAGAAGTGAAAAGGACTTGAAACAGCTGTGCATGTGTTGCACTCCAGGTCCACTCAATGTATGTTAACAATTCCAGCGTGGAAAGCAAATCTGATACGGCACTGATGATGCAGGACCAACCCTACCTTGTGAAAGAGTTCCCAGTCTGGGTTCATTTGTAATAATCGAATCATTTGTGCACAGAACAATAGAACAATACAATGGTATGGCACATTCTGAGCAACTTCTGAAATGTAATCTTTCATTTGGAGTCATTTTTCTGGCCTCCTTATATTCACTCTACTTTAGCTCTGTTTTGGTCTCCACCAACTCGAAATGCTCCGCTATGTTCACCAGCTAGTTGCTAATTGTGTCTCTCTGCTGTTTGGTGTTGAACAGGTGTTGAACAGTGGTCTGTTGCATGCTGTTGCCATCTTGGTGATGACTTACAGCGAGTTGAGCTTTGCTCATTGGCTGTGCTTGGTTTCAACTCATCCATAGTAGGAAAGAATGGCTAAACAGTCCATTAAAATATGTTTCTGAGAACATTTGAGGTGAGAAATTGCCAATGCAGCAACAGAATCTCGAGTCATATTTGATCAGCACTGCCTAGTTTGGCAGTTTGATCTGAGTTTTGTGCATTGCTCTCAACGGACACACTAAGAATGACTTGTCAATCACAACCTATGCCCTAAAACATATTCTGCTTTATCATCTGTCTTTCTCTAAATGGGGCCATCATTTACAAAATTAACATCGTGCTGTATTTAATAAGACTTCAAACTAGAGATTGAGACTACAAACTCATGAAGAAACTGTTTACGGAGTTCATAAATGAAGTGAGCTGTAGGGTCATTTCTCCATTGCAGTCAATGCAAATGCACTTCTTTTTGCAGCCAACTAAGCTGCCCCCTGCTGGCCATTACAAAAAATGCAGGTTTAACACACTTCTACATTGGCTTCACTTCACAGACCCTGAAGCTCTGTCCACTATTTATAGACCGTCAATGGGAGCGACATCACATTTTGTATTGTTTTCACATATATAGTCATTAAATGAACTTAATGGTTTCCATTTACTCCTGCCATACATACAGTGTGGAACACAAACCGCCCTGATCTTGACGTATACAACTGTGATATTTGGCTCAAAAAAAAGTGCAATGACAAGTGTCACTTCAGGAAGTGTATCTGTGCAACTGAATCAGAAAAGCAGGGCAGGGCTGAAAACAATCCAGCCTGCACAGTCAACTTTCCCCAGATAAATAAAGGTTATAGGAAAAAATCAAACAGGCATGTAGATTTTCATTGCTGAAATTTTGCGTGCGTGATTTGGGTCTGGCATGTCAGCATTTTTCCAATGTTGTCCACAGTGGGAAATACTGATGAATAAGTTCCAATGTGAGGAATTGGGAATATTCAACAAGTTTTAAAGGCTACTGTTGGAAAGAGTAATCTTTTTTTTTTTTTTTTTTTTTTTTGGAGGGGGGGATGCGGGTTGTCGCCTGGTGTGTGATTCACCACCTGGTCCTACAAGACTCCCAGGCCTAGAGCTGGGTGTCACATTCAAGTCCTACTGTTTACATTGGAGTGTGGACACGGCTATGTGGGCTTCACTTGCCACTGTTATAGAAGAAGCAGTAAAATAATGGAAAAGGTTTAACACGAGTGTGTGGAAAAAGGAAAGGCGGGTGCGTTATATATTTAAATGCGCTTGTGTACGTCTGGTAAATGTGCATATGTGCAGCTCACGTGTGTGTGTAAAAGCATGTGTGAGTGCGCACAGGCATGCGTGCATGTGTGTATGTGCGTAGGCGTTCGGTATGCCTGCCAGTCTGGGGTTCTCCTGGCAACGAAGGCTTCCCGCTGCAGCATCAGAGGTGACGAGGTGCGAGGGCGTACACACACACACACACACGCACACATACATAGAGGGTTTTCCTCAGTCTCATGCCAAAGCAGAGAGAGGAAAAGACCGGTGTGAGGTGCTGGGAAATAAGCAGCATTAAAATAGTGAGGGCTTTTTCCACTGGCACGTTCCCACATACAGCGAATACACAGAAGTGACAGGTGACTAGGCCTGGCGTGACTTCTGTCTACACATACGCACACACTAAAAACACACAAACACACGTGATGCTCACACACACCGCACAAAAACACCTAAGCGTGCATCGCAGGCGCAACATGTGCATCAACGCACACACCTTTAAATTGATCGTAAACACAGTCAAGTCTTAAGGCGTGAAACAAGTCTGTCCTCGCCATGTGCATGGAGTTTTGGCTTGTCTTTGTGTGCAAAGTGTTCCACAGTGCAGTGCGAACGTGATTTATTTATTTGTTCAGAGAAACTCTGGATCATGTTGTCTTTATTTTGCACATTTCTCTCTGCTTCCATTTCATATTCTGTATGGTTCCGGTAAGCAATAACAGGCCATCATGTTTTAATTGCTCTCCAGCGGTTAGCAAGGTCCCTTAGCTTGGCAGCTATGAGGGAGTCGCACAAACACAAAACTGTGCACACAAGACTCTATGCACATGTACCCATAAATTACACAGACTACACAGAAAAATAAAAAAAAATGCAGATTAATGGGTTTCATCATTGAACTGATTTTTTTTTTTTTTTTTTTGCTAAAACATAGGAACTAAGAACACTGAATATTAAGCTGGACTTTTACCTTAAAATACATGACAAAATATGCACACTATACAGACATATTGTCTAGTTAACGTAGTTCAGGCTTCCCGTGAAATGTGATTTGAAAACAGAAAAAATGCTCTCCATATATCCTGAAGGAAATATCTGGCTTCCTGTATCCTTTAGCTGCCTTTAGTGCAACTGTATGTTCACCAGCTCATCACTAACTATATGTCAGTGTGCTGTTTGGTGCAGGTCAGGTAGTCTGCAGTTAGTTTATCCGTGTTTTTGTCAAAAAGGTAAAAAGAAATTACACCCATGAGCAAAAACAGTGAAGTCATGGGGAAGGGAAGTCATGTGAAACCAAAACATGAGCTAAAAGATGCTAAAACACTATTCTAGCAGCTATATCACCATAACCCATTTCATATTACATACTGAATATTCTTTTTTATCCATTTTCCATTTAAAAATATCATCAATCAATATTAGAACTTACAGCATTATTTCAAGGATTCTGGCAGTATTAAATGACAATGCCTTTGCTAGTAAAGCCAATTCCATGCTGTATAGTTCACCTTCTTAACTAGCTTGGTTAATATAAGTTGGTAGTTGTTCAAACACATAGCAAATTATATAATTTAGAGCTGCCATGATTAGTCAGTTGACAAAAGAAATGATCATGGGATTATCAAAATAGTTATAGCAAAATGACAAATATTTGTTGCTTCTACCATTTCAAATGTGATGATTTGATGCTTTTCAGTGTCATATGTGCTGAGATATATTTTGGACTGTTGCTCTGACAAAACAAAACATATGAAGCTGTCATTTGTCCATGGGAAATTATAACGAAGCAACTGGCCCTCAACGTGCCTGTATATGTCCATTGGATGGTTGTATATTTTGAGTTCTTCCCTTCCCATTACCTTACCCAATTTGCCAATTAGCGAAACACTGCGGCTCCTGTGGCTCGGCTGACTGAGGACTGACTCAAGCAGTGACTTAATTTTGCCTCCATAGAAATGTTTCTATATAAATCCAATGTATTTAACCCGTGCAACTCACAGGGAACATTTGGTCCTGATGTGCGTAGTAGAGGACATCACACACACACACACATAAAAAGCAGCAGGGTACTGGCTGGTACTGCTGAAAGCCAGCAGCAGATGGCCACAGTGGCTGTACACCATCCATCCAGCACATAAAGCAATCAGCACCAAGACTGTACCAGCAGATCATCAGAGCAGGAGACATGATTCAGTAAAGTCCGGGGCCACTCCCTACAACTGCGTGTGGAGGCATGCTGTGTGTTAGTCTTATTGTCTCACTGTCAGAACAGTAGGATATTAAAGTGGAATGCTCACGTACACTAACGGATACAATGATGTAATCCCAGTTTCAGTTTACCATGAAAGACACTATAACCTGCCATAAGTTTCCATACGTTACAGAGAAGGACGGGGAAACGGGAAGAGAGAACCGTGAGAGCGTGAGCTGTATCGCTCAGACAGCCAGAAAGGTGAGGAAAAACTCTGCTTCTTCAGCCACAATACAAAAGGTCATCAATAATGTTTTTTATGTAAGAAGACCAAGACCATGGTTTGTTTGACATGTCTGTTAGAGAATGCTTGCTTATGTCATGATCACCAGAAATCAGCATGAGCTCTGAAGCACTAATTAAATTGGTTAATACAGTGTAACTACAGGGGTTGCATTGATTTAATATCATCAATACTTAAAGCTGAGAAGCATGACACTTTAAATGTCAAAGATTTTAAGTTAACCATTCGAGCTGAGGCTCAAAACAAACGCAGTGACTCAGCAACAGCAGGCTAAAAACAGTTACCTGAGTATAAATACTTAAGATGATGTGTCATAGCCACACTACATTTGACTTCTTAACTTCAGCCTTTTAATGTCAGTGAGTTAAATGCCAAAAGTACTCCAAAAGTATGCAAACATAACAGAGCTCATGACCCAGTCAGTAAGGGGTGGCAGGGACTTCCCACACATTAACAGGTTTACGGTTAACTTGGGTGACAGCGGCGGGCAGAAATGAAGTGGTAGCGGTCAAAGTCAGAAGCGGTGATACTGCAGAAAAACACCCCTTCCACAGCAGACCTATTGACTTCTCAAAAACAGTGTTCAGTAGTATACAGAGGAGCATATCATGTAGTGTTATAAAAACACAACAGATTGAAATTCAGTAATTACAAATAGGCGTATACTACCTTGACTATGTGAGGATTTAGCTTGATGTCTTACCAGCAGTTACAGGAGGAGGGTTGGTTATTGAACTAGCAACCACCAAAAGACGACAAATGCCTCATCCGATAACTCCAAAGACATATTTATTTTGTCTTCTTAGCTGCTGGTAAGCCTTTATTCAGGTTTCATGTTATAAATAGAGTAAAAACTAAAATGACTATCTTCATGTCCGTTAGCATCGTTCATTCATTAAGGGGGTTGTTAGATTGAAACTAGCTCTTGAAAAACAGAAAGTAGCCTTATTTATAGACCTGTCCTCATTTTATATTACAAGATACAAAATCTCCATCTAAATCCTGACCCTGATACAGCTTGGGAGCAAACACTTATTTATGCTTATTTACACAAATTACGTAGCAACATAAGCATTCAAGTAGAGTAATTTTGTCACGTAAATGTATGTCTAATATTTACTATATTTGAGTTTTGTTTTCATTCTCTACCAACTATTTAAAAAATGTGTATCTTTAACTGGTAAATGCTTGACTATGTTCACTGGCTAGTCGCTAACTTTGTGGGTCTGAGGCCACAAACGATGCTATGAGAGCAGTAAGAGTGAACCAAAACAGACGTAGATTCAGGTGATCATAGGTTCATCACTATGAGCAACCTATTTCACATTCTTATTTGGTATATTGCTATGAAAAAAAAATAATAATGCTACTTTAAAGCAAGCTACTTATTTCATTGTCAACACATTTTAATGGAGCTATAATCCTCACAAAATGTAGCAGCTTTGTATTCATCTAATAAGCCCATAAAAAACTTCATTGGTGGTTTGTGCAGGGCGCACTAGTGGCCCGTGAGATCCTTCAAAAAGTAAAGAGAATAATTGCTGTGTGATGCAAAGCGGCGAGGGTGATAGAGCGGTGAATATGAGTCACGCTGGTTTCCCCCTCGGTCATTATTCTGTCATTGAAATTTCACTTGAAACCCAAGCACGGTCCCGAAACAATCCAGACACTCATTCACATACAAGTTAATACATTACTAATTATGGTCTACGCCCACTGTATGGACAGCACAAGTCACAGACAGGCCGTAAATGCGACATCATGTCCAGCAGCAACCATTGTAGTCCTCCTCTTCACATTTATCTTGCATCTGTGAAGTTTCAAAGAATATAGGATTCTGAAGGCAAAGACTTACTTTCGTATTATTGAGTTAAAGCTGCCAATGAGGAGTGATTTTACTGATATTCAATATCTCAATCTCAATATATAATTTGAACGTTTTTGTGCCAAAGTATCATGTTATTTTCTGTGTTTCTGACTACTCAGAGTTTCTTGGCGGGATGGAAAAGCCTCTGAAACTGCATTTATACCATTACCCCCCAAAATCCCCACTGATATGAAAATAGTAATACTTATATATTTATAATAATAGTCTTGATTTCCTTGAGCAAGGCACTAAACCCTGAGTTGCTCCCAATGAGTAGGCCAGTGAATGTGAATGGGTAAATAAGAGGCAATAATTGCAGTTATAGTTTTTTTTTTTCTTTCTGAAGTCTAAGGACTCAAAGTCTTCTTTCCTGGTCTCAATAATCTCCACTCCCATTACTCCAGTCAAATGCACAGCAAGACCTGTTGTTTGACTTTGGATCTATAGTGTTTGATTTTTTTTCCTCAATAGGAAGCACATGTCAAGCTCACTCAACACAATATTGCAAACCCAAACATCCTATATTCCATTGTAGGAATTTTAGGAATTAAATTTTCCCCCTGCACGCTTTTTACAGGAAGCTGTGGCCTCGTCTCTCAGGGTTGCCGAGAAGAGTTTGTGGCTTCAACTTTGACCTCCGCTGATAGTCTGACAAGCTGTCAGTCTGTCACGAAAGCATACAGATGAGTGTTGAGATGCTTATTTGGTCTACTCTGTGCATTACATAGACAGTGACCACACAGACACGCATATTTCACAACCCACTGTAACTTCAGATTGAAAGAAAATATGCAAAAAGACAAAGAAAGGGCTATATTGACGACAGATCGGTTGAAAAGAGAAGAATTTAAAATCAATGTTAGGGAAATGTATGAAGGGGAAACAGAAAAGGAGATACATTAGGGGGCATTTTCGATGCAGCTTGATTGAAGAGACTTTTCTTGGAGGACCTTCAGAAAAGCTCTCATTCTTTTTCCTCTGAGAGCTTCTCACTAACTCCCAGTTGTTTTCTTAAAGAAGTGATCCGCCAAAATACTTCATCGCAGCAATAACAGAATTACGGCTGACGTCAACAAGAATTGCACTTGAAGTGTAGCTGGTGTGAGTTATTTGGGGTGTCGAAAGATTTGATTCTTCAAATGCAGTTTCCGTTTGGTATTCTTTTTTTTTTTATTTTCTTTTTTCATGCTTGACGTTAATGAAGGACATAAAACCAGTTGGAAATGCAGAGGGGGTGGCAGTTATTTCCGAGCAAATCCATTAATTTTTTCTAACTCTGTGTGTTTTACTGCCTCAATGTCTCACTTAATTTTAAGGCTAACTTCAACAAATCTTCATGGAGTGATTTCAGATCATCTTCAGTGCAGTGTCCTGGCCAAATACGCAAATGTTTTTGCCTACACCTTTGGGACCTTTCAATGTCAAACAGAAATGGTGATCTATGAGATGATGTGAACATACTGCGAAGCTGATTTACAGTCGAGGCTTTTATATTTACATTGCTAAGACGTTGCTAATGATTTAACCTAGGACAAGGAGTGTACCAAAAGCAAGCAAAAATCATGGGACCATGTCAAACCAAAGTACTAACAAGGTTTCTTGACTAGTCTTGGTTTAAAGCCATGGATATTTAATTCACTTCTCTTAAAGTTTTCCAACATTTTCAACACGGCTGACTTAGTCCATGTCACCTACATTTCCCATAATGATGAGGTCCCACGCTTTAGACCCTTCTGCTTCCCTGAACCCGCAGCAGATTACAGCAAGTCCTTGGAATGCCCTTCATATCACATAGTGATAAAAACACCAGACGTCTTAGTAAAGAACCAGGCCAGCAGAGAAGGACGTCAACCTTGGTGATAATATCAGGGAGAGAGAGTAATAAAGAAAGCAAATTTGGTTAATCTGATTCAAGTCATTGGATTTTTTTTTACTGCAGTTCATTAATTATTTATTTTACTGTCTTTTTGCTATGCTAGCGACATGTGTCATCATGCTAGCAGCATAGCTCGATGAATGACAATGTCGATCAGGCCACCACCTTTGGTCTCAACGAGTAATGCATGGATTTCTAATGAACTCTGGTACATGCATTCATGTTCCCTTGAGGATGAATTGTGATTAGTTTCATTGATGCCATCTATTATTATAAATCCATAATCAGGTCAAACTCATGATTTATCCAATACTTTAGTTGAAGGCATTCCCATTAGCTTCAGCTGTACTTACTGTAGATTTTCTAATGTGCTAAATGTGTGACTAAGATAATGACAGCACTCTGCCTAAGCTCAGTCTCACAGAGCTGCCAGCTTCCCTGTAGACTCCCAGTCTTGTTAACTTCTTTCTCTTGTTCCCCCACTTTTCCAGTCATCCTCCTCTTTCTGTGATCTTTCCCATACATCCCTTTATCCATCTATTCCTTCATCCACCCAGTCTTTTGTACACCCCGGTTTCTCCATCTGCATTGTCCTAATTAGTATTCCCAGTCAAGCAATATGCCTTCTCAGTGGTAATAACTGCTGAGCCAAACAGACCCAAAAAGCATAACTTTACGAGCTGTGACTCTGTCCGTCTCCAGGCCTGTTTAAACTGTGATCAATGAGTAGTTGCAAGTGATGCTGCAAAGGCCTCTAAACAAACTCTTTACTTTGGAGAGCAGCGGTCGGAACACGGGTTGGGGGGATGGACAGAGCTGTTGACTTTCACTTGGATTAAACAATATGATTGCCTGCTCTTTGAAGAGCTTCCATAGGGGCGGAAAGGAGCTGGATTGTAAAGTTTGACGCCTCAAATTGGCTCCAGACACATCAGAATCAGACTTTTTTTTTTTTACAGTAAAAATGACTCTACAGTCAAAGACAACACAAATCAGAACCTTTATTTATTCAGGGAAAATTTATGCTCCCATACATCCACACTTTGTGATGATTAAGAGCCACACTTTAAAGGCATCTTCAGACTTTCCTAGTGTTCCAGAACATTTGCCAATTCCTCAGCCACCTGTTGATCGAAAACTTACTTCTCTGAACTTATAACACTCATAAATCTTGGTTGAATGCCAGCTGAGACTCTGCCTTGGCTGTGAAAACTGACAACAACAACCATGACATCAGTCCTGGGATGGCAGCAATGCAACAACGGACCTGGTGACAGATTGCTACAAAGAGCCACCTATTGAAATACTTCATTGCTGGCACCTGTCAAGGAGGGGCAGCAGAGGGTTGATAAAGTGGAAAAGAGGTGGAAGAGGAGGAGGGTCCGGAGGAGCGATGTAGGGAGGAAGGGCCTGGGTGAAAACCTGACAAGCTTTCGTGACGAGCTTTCATTGAAACGGTGGTGACAGATAGGCCTCACACTGACAGCTCAAACACCAGGCCTCCTCCTCACTGTCAGAGGTGTGAGGTGACGAGGAAAACAAACACACACACTTAAACGCACAAGAACAGAGCAAAACAAGACGTGCTGTGAAGCAGCATCTTTTGTTTTTTTCAGTGTGAGTGACGAACTTCACCTCCTACTTTTAAAAATGCTAAAACTACCTAAACAAAAGAAAGAAGTTTGAAACTCAACTACTGTATGATTGTATCGGTGGAACAACATATACTTCAAGTCAAATCAACTCTTTCTTATGGTAATTGGTGGAGCTGGTTGCATTTCCATAGACAGGGCTTGTTTTTCCATAAAGATTCTTGCCAAAGTGCAGCTTTAACATATTGTGGTCTCATTTAAAAGCCATTTTCAAAATAAAGCAAAATCATTCATCATCTCTGCCTGACGATTGATATACTCAAGTAATACAATATAACAAACTCTGGGGGTAAACTAATGATAAATACTGAGTTTTTTTTTATTGTGTGTGGGCAAATGCACATGTGAGTGTTCTGGTGGGGTTCTGCTTGTGTTTGGATTTGCATCTCCAGATGCAGCTGAGTCAAGGGTAATAACACTGATTTGTGTGCGTGTGAGTGTGTGCGCTCCCATTTGCATCCAGATGCAGCTGAGCGAACAGGAAATGTGGTGTTAACTGTAGTCTCACTGCAGCGGTCCACAGGTTAAATGGTGTCACACTCAAAGGAAAGGGTTAAATGGAACCACATGGACACACACACATAAACAGACCCAGGCACAAACAGATGCACATGTGGACACATTGTACACAAGAAAGAAAAAGCACAGGCACTCACACAAGTTTTGCAACATAATGTGTACACAAACAACACATGTGTGCATGTAAATGTGTTAAAATGCAGATGTTTTGTGTTTTGTTATGTCCCCTGTTGGTTTTCCGGTCCCCTGACGATGGAGAGGTCCACAGTTAGATGGGTACACATGTGCACACACACACACACACACGCACACACACACACACACACACAGACTGTCTCTCTTTAAGCTGGACCCACAAACCCATACACCACATACCACCATTAAATGCAGGCACTTTCTGTGTCTCTCTATTGTCTGTTTAACAGGCTGGCTCAAGAGTGTGTGAGTGTGTGAGTGACAGCGTCCACGTCTACGTGCGTGCACGGCTCGGCAGCTGAAAAACCTCCTCTGCTATATATTAGTGGTTTTCTCATGGCTGTGTGTTTGGCCCGGTTGCCACAGTGACAGACCCTGCAGGCAAGCTTTAGGGCTACTCTGTTAGCATTAGCAGTGTTTATGATGGCACCGAACAGAGAGAAGGAGGGGAACCCGAAAGGGGGGGGGGGGAGCAAGATACTGAGAGATAGAAAGAGAATGCCAGGAATGGTTTTCATTAATCACTAATCATTTTTTAATTCATATTCTCTTTTTTTCTTTGTCTTTTCCTCCCCTTTCCCTCTTTTCTTCTCATTGTATTACTGTAAATAAAGCTTTTAGCAATTTTATTTTTGGTTTGAATTGGTTGCTACCTTTCCTTCCTCCTCTTTATATTTTCATCACAGAGTTTGAAAGTGGTGAGCTCATATGGACCTTTTTCTGTGATGGCATAATGCAACACCAGTGACTTTTTTTTAATAGTATACCAATCAAAACTATTAAAACTACATAATTGTATCGTCAATCAACAAGTTAAGAAATTGTTGCTTTTCCAGTTCGTTTGCCACTTTTTTGGGGGTTGTTCATGTGCACTCAAGGCCTATTAGCGATATTTCCAACAAAAAATGAAGGACTCAACTTAGATTTAGCTTGGACTCAACTTTGGATTTTTGGCACCCTCATGTTTTTTAAGGACGGTTTTCATCACCCAAGGGGAAAATAGATCATTATTTTCCTCTATGTAGAAGTGCAGCGTTGCCAGGATGGTGCAATTCTGGATTAACTCACACTTAATCTAGTTTGGTAAATATTTTCCCAGTTCATTTCGTGTGGCACGCCATAGTCAATTTCCGCTCAATTTAGAGAAACCATGAAGCAATTTTTAGGTGAGAAAACAAAGATATTTATCAAACATGTTTTAAAGGGGCACTTTTTTTTTCTACTCCAGTATATATGTCTTCTTTTGTGGCAAACTTGGGCATTTCTACAAAAAGAAACCTGAGTCACAAACTGGGTGAATGGAGTTTGAATGAGTTGGGAGTTAAAGAACAAAAAGGTCTTGCAAAGAGATGCTGTTAAGTTACACCATGGGAATTGTAGTAACCAGTGTTTTTGGAGCTTGATCTATGCTACAAATTAACATTAGGACATCTCAGCTGTATTGAATTTGACCATTTCGAGGTCTCTTACAAGACCCCTGACTTTGCAGGCAAGGAGTAAGAAAATGATTAATTTGTATTTTGATAGATAAATATTGCCCTGGCTGATAAGGAAAAGGTAAATATGAAAATACTGCCTGGTTTGGCACCTTTTCTTTATTTCATGATTGTCATTGACAGGCCACACAGCATAACAAAGCAGCACTGATATGACAACTTGCAACATTTCTTTCTTTTATTAAATCATAACGAGCTCTGATAACTCCAGCTTTACTGACTGTGCCACAACACAGGCTTCTCAGCTCTCATCTGTTCTAGTTGCTTCACTTGTCATGTTGCACTGCTAAACGACCCATTTGTTTATGTCTATTTATACAGTATGTCAAGTAGGAATAAATCCCCCCACAGATTCCACTGAGGAGTGTGTATTTGGTTTGGCCACTGGTTTCCATTTATTTCACAACAGGTATAAAAAATAAGAAGTCAACATGCAGAGATTTCAACTTGCTTGCTAAATCATCCATCACAGTAAAAGCTTAGTAGCTTTTAGCTTTTTGTCAAAGTTCCACTTAATGCAGCGGTGAGCTGGGGCTCCTTGCTGGTGCATTCGAGGACGAGTTGGCTGCTAAAAAAGCACTGCCTTCATGAGATGTTGGAAAAATACAAAACAAAAGCCAACAATAGGCAAATATAGATGTTGTGAAATGTATCATGTGAATATGACAGCTAACTCAAATCTCAAATGTCAGAACCCCAAAACAGCCAACCACAGTCCCTGCTTGTAATTTAGCACACAACGATACTATGTGGTAATGTATCACAAAAAAAGGTATGGTATGTTGGGGAAATTGTTGAGTAATGTACAGGACACTGTTTCTTTACCATTTCACATCCAGTGTAGTGATGGGCAAACTTTCTATACACAGAAATGATACATGTGAATGCCACAAACCATTTGAGATTTGACCCTTTTTGTAAAATGAGCCACCATTTTCTCCAATATCAGGCCTTTCCTCACCCCCTGATCTAGAAAGAGTTATTCATGCACTAATATCATCCATGCTAAACTACTGTAACTCACTCTATCATCTATCAGGCTACCATTTCCCATCTAACAACTAATTCAAAACATTGCGGCCTGGTTACTAATCCAAGCTTCCCATTAACTTTATGATCAACTTCAAAATCCTCGTAATTGTCTATGAATCTCTCTATGGTCTCACCCCTACATATATCTCAGAACTCAGAAAAAGGCTGGGGGTAGTGTGTTTTTGGTAGCGGTGTCTTGTCTTTGGAAAGCCTCCCAGATGCCATTAGGCAGGCTGTTGATGCTTTTAAGACTCACCTTAAGAACCACTTTTAATTCTCTTGCTTTTAACTGTGTTTAAATTGTATTTTTGATTGAGATTTTTTTATGGTTTCATTTTTTATTCTATGTATCTGTGAAGGTCTTTGCTTTCAAAAGTGCTAGAAACTTGAAGTAGCAGTAGCAGACATCACACTCCAAGTCAACGAATTTGGTTTTGTTCAGTTCATTTATCTGACGTCTTTATTTGAGACTATGAATCCTGATCATTCAGTAGTTATCACACTTCTATGTTTTGGGCTACTGCTGGAACATATGAGATTCACGTTCTTCTGACCCACTACATACCAGGCACTAAAAATTCAAGAGGATTTGTTCATTTATTTTCCATCACTAATCCAGAGAGGTTTGTTACATTTATGTCCAACAGTAGTGTTCATTTCACTGTACTACATAAATATTTTTTAATTGTAGTATTGTTTTTTTGTTTTCTCTTACTATAATTATTGTGATACGGTTATGGACCAAAACATCACAGTAAATAATTCTTAACTACTTTATATGGGTTCCTGTTGTCATGTGTATAAATATACACTCATGTCACTCGATGAGGTATCAACATTGTTTTGATGCAAAATCACTAAAGCAAACTGCTGAACATTTATGTCAGTGAATGCAATCTTTCTATGAGGATTAGAGACTTCTTAAAATTATAGAATAAATACTTACATTTGTACGACAGCTCACAGACGGTCCAATCACGTAGGCGTTTTCACTTAATTACCTGATTATATTTCTTTCGAGGAAAGTGTACAAAATGCGCTTTGATTGCCATCTCTGTCACTCTGTAGTGGGTGGGATAACTTACACTGTCATTCCCTCTATTGTCATTCTCATTGGTGGGTCAAGATCGGTGACCTCATGTAATTTCCAGCACGGCCCCACCCAACTTCAACCTGAGCCGAATCAGTCAGGTTAATCAAAAACATGTGTGGGCGTGCAGAGACTTAAAAAGTTCATGACCAAAATGTGTCTGTGTGCAAATCAAAGTGTCTGACATTATGACTCATCAATAACCAGCTAAATAAACTGTAACCAAGTAATCAATGTTTGCATTGGTGAATCATTAACATGTGCAGCCAAGCAGAAAGTGGTTGGGGATTTTTTCAAAACTTCATAGACTAGTCATGTTATAACCATATACATTTTCTCTTACAGTACACAGCTTGCGGGGCAAGGCTGGTTAGGAGAGCAATGCCACAGTTGCAGCTGTCCTCTAATGATTTCCCAAAGGAAACATTAATTATGAATCATTTATAGCGCAAAATAAATGCAAAATTTATTCTAGACTATCATAGAGCAGCATGCACTTGTACATTGGGGTTTACATTTGTGTCCTTGTGTTAGAAACTATGCAACTCATGTTGCAACTTCAAGATCCATGTTATTGTACAAGTGCAACTTATTTTGGCAGGTTTTTATTTCCTTTGTGGGAGACTTGCTGTGCATGGTATGTTAGATCAGGGCACATTAGCAGGTGAAACGCCCTTTGCTGTGATTTGATTAGGATAAATGAGATTCCAGGGAAGTTTGGGAGTTGTGGGAAAACCGGTATCTGATAAGAACCGGAGGGTCTGAAGGGAGAAGAAAACCAGGGAGCTAACACACATACACACACACACACACACACACACACACAATCAGAACATTTATATTTAATGCAAAGTCATACACACAGATTTTCCCATTTGCACATACTGGTGCATATGCAAAAATACACTTAAGGCACTCATGTGTGCATGTACTCAACACATACAAACTCACACACACAAACACATACACACACTCACTGTGGGATCCTTGTTGCACATATCCAAAACACTAACCACACTGTTTATCCACCTACGCTCAACTGTAGCTTGTTACCACGACAACGCCAGCAGCCATAACTCCCTATATTGACTGAAACGATCATTAATCTTTTCAAGTCTCTCCCAGTGGACCAGTAATGATATGTTAGTATTCCAACCTCCTCGTACCACAGCGTTGGTGGACTATCACCCACCAAATGAAAATATGAGGCAATGGTATGTTGGAGACGTGGAGGGAGAGGGTTGTGACCAGGAGGTTGCCAGTTTGAATCCCGGAAACAGCAGGGAAACTGTGAGTGTGGATAGAGCATGCAAAAGGCACTCCATTCTCTCAGAGACTCCCGCTGGTGCAGAATGAAAAATACATGGTGTGTTTGGCTAGTGGTCACTTTATTGACCATTAGCGATGAGAGAAGTGGCTTAATCAATCACCGTCTGAGTATGGCTCTCTTTCTTCACTATAACAAAAAGGAGGAAGATTTAGAGGAACACAGTAACTCATAAACTGTTGTAATGAACAGCATTTTCCCGTCAGTCTTTGTCCAAGTTCCCAAAATGTTTGGACTCCCATTGCAGCAAACGGTAGTGAATAGCTGCTTCATTCAGCTTGTAATGTCACAAAGCATTTATCTTCCAATGATGGAATGATAAAATGCCACCTTTACAACTCATACAGAGTGAAGTTATGTCCTGCAGCTAATGTTGGATAAGGGTTGCTTCTGTCAAGTTCATGTCAAGTTGATTTTATTTTAATGCTCAAAAATCACAAAGTTGCCACTAAAAGCCTTTAACATGGAAAACAGTGCTAGAGTGGAGCAATCCCTGTTCCAAGATGGACAGACATGCAATTGGCTGTGTGTGTCCAGAGCAAACATGTGACTCAAGTCATTTGGCCCAATTCTCAAGTAAGTCCTGAGTCATTTTTTCTTGGTCAAGGCAAGTCAAGACCGGTCTATAAAGAGAAGAGACAGTGTTAGTATCTGTCTAATAATGATATTATTGGCCACTTTATCAAACCTGTTTGACGCTGAGTTGAATTTATATTTTAACTACTGATATTCAGTTAAATAAATGTAATCAAACAACAAACAAATGTATAAAAGCTTATTGTTTACAGCATGATAATCTGATGCGATCCATAGACCATCAGGTAGCGTCACAAGTAGCTTGACTAACAGGGGAGTCATCCAATTATGACAATGTCATGCATACTAGAAACGTTACACAGACACTTGTAATGTCAACATTACAATGCTTTTGTTTTTTTTACATTTCATATTTGATATTTATATTGAAATTGTCTGAGACATCATCTCCCAAGTCACAAGTTTTTAATTTCCAAGTCGAGTCTCAAGTCTTTTTTTTTTCTGCTGAGTCAAGTTGCAAGTCATCAAAACAGTGACTTGAGTCTAATCATGACTACATTAATATTTGGTAGATAGACTGCAAACAAATATAAAAAATATGGATCCAATAAGACATAAAGCCACTCCCTGGTGCTGCTAAAATCGTATCTGGGCCACATGATCTTCACATCTAAGAAAGGGTGTTGAACTGTCCTCACCTCCAAATATAAATTTTTATATTAGCTTGGCAACACAGCATTGTAACTAATAGTCTTTTGCTACGAATGACAAGCAAGGACACACAGTAACAATCTTGCAAACATGGTCTTGTGTATGTAGTTGGTAGCAGGAAGAGGAGGAGATGCTCCTTCATGGCAGTGTGTTATATTACAGACTTCAGGAATGTGAGATTATTTTGTTGCTACAATGTTTTGTTGCACTGTATTTTGGATAAATGTGACCGTTGAAATAAAGACAGAAAAGTAGATTTTTCAAAAGGTTTTCACAAATAATGGCGTGGGAAATAACTGTGGTATATTGGTCATGCACCGTGACCACCACAGTCGTTTCCACCCACTGGACAAGATTACAAAATAAGGGTGATGTCACTGCTTGCTCAAAAAGTACAAATTCAGCTTTCGAGTTTTACCAATTTGTATGATGAAACTTCCAGTGATTGTGGTGCATATTTTAAACATACTGTAGTTTCACACTGAATCAAATCGGTATCTTTTTAAGAAGCTGAAAATGAGCTAACCTTCAACATAAATTAAATCTGGGGAACAAATCAAATTGTGTTTGATCCAAAAAACGCCCACCACCCTGCCGGTAAAGTATCTCTCAAGTCACACTCAGACTTTTCTTGCAGCGCTTCACTTCACCGCTCCGATCTTGCAACTCAAAATAAACCGCTCATAGCATATCGAACATACCCGAGGCCGCATTCTCCATTCTCTCGCGCCGCCTAATCGACCGCAGTGGCGTGTTTGTTTTGCTTTGCTTGCAAAGGCTAAGATAAATATACAGCATTGGGGAAGCTACATGTGATGGGTTACTAATACAGCATTTTATGATGGACAAATATGTCTTGTTGCAGGGTGGGGGTGTCAGAGGTTGGAGTGGGTTGTGTAATAAGCACATTTTCATCTAACCATAATGGCTTTTGGCTGAGAGAGGGGAGAGGAGAGAGAAGGCGATGGGCAGGCAGTGTGAGTAAATTAAAATCTCTGTCTAAGTTCCAGGTCTTTGAGCTAAAGTAAAAGTGAGTGTTGCATGTTTATCTAAGATTACATGCATTGAATGCATCAGATTACTTTGTACAATATGGTGAAGTCTGTTTTTATTTTATATGCTGCCTCTCTCCATATAAGCAGAACTCTCTCTGTTCTTTTCTTGCCCAGCTTTATCAAACACAAAAGTATAAAAGAGTGGGGAAGTCAAATCCTCAACTCAAACTGTGTGTGATATTAGCTATTGGTGAGCCTATGGGGGCCTGTAATCTCAATGTCCATATGACTTCACAGGCTAGGAACTCGCTGGTTCTGCAGCTCATGCAGTCTTCAAGGAGCCTATGCAAACAATGGAAGGATAAGCAGGGTGTTTATAGACTTGCATGTGTCTTTGCACCAGTATTACGAGTATGTACACATGCGTACTCAGTTAGGTCCAGTGAGGTTTGAAAGAAAACAGGTACAGACAGTAGAAGGGGGTGAAGGAAGGATTCAGATCTTTTGATATTTCCTCACTGTTACGCCTGCTTGTTGCCTTGGCAACTTATATATGCAACAAACAACTAATTTTACCAATTCAACTTTTACCTTTTTTATTCATATAGCACCTTTCATACAAATATGCAACTCAAAGTTCTTCTGTCAGCTGCTAGGAAAAGCCTTTCTATAAAAGTTTTAAGAGGAGAATTGGGTGAGCTTAACTGACGTTCAATGGAAGCCTGTTACAGAGGAACTAGACTTGTTATCCTTTGTTTTCAAACTAGACCCTGAATACTTGGATGACCCAGACTAGCAGACCTGAGGGGCCTCTGTTCAGACAGTGGAGGTGCTCACTTATACTGCGGTGCCAGATCACTCAGAGCCTCGTTTATGATTAAAAGCACTTTAAAAAGGATTCTATAAGAGACTGAAAGCCAATGCAGGGAAGCCGGTATGATGGGTGAGAATCACTTTTTTTATTATTATATGCAGACATGCAGTGCTTGCATCTGGCTGCTCTTGTAACAATACAGGCTATTGTACCAGCTTAGATACTGCTGTGCATGATCATAGCTGTCTAGTCTTAGCTACTGTCCTTGACAACTATCTGTAGGAGGGGAGTCTAATACCTTGAACTGAATATGTGTGTGTGTATCTGTGTCCGCTTGTGACTGAAAATTGGCTTTAGGTTAGAAAAGCTGCCACCTGGCATTGGGGCTGTCAATTAAACCTGTGAAATGATGTATTATCACAAGTTCTTTATGGCGAAGTTAGCAAGCAGCTACCTGCATGCCCTGAAGACAAAGAGCAACATTAACATTCATTTGTCAGGTGTATTTCTGGACACCTGACAAATTTCTGGTTGTCCTCTGGTGTCCTTTGACTGCTGCACATCAACTCTCTGTGATTTACAGAGTTTTGTGATGGACAATAAAGTAAACTCCTGTAAGCTGTAGCTGCTGTTAGCTAATGTTAGCTCAGTTTGTTAGCCCGATCGGACTGTGAGCTCAAAGCCCTGGGTGAGTATTAGTGTTTGTACCACAGGCGTTTTGGACCACCAGGAAGAAAAGGGTTTTCAGCCCTGGGGGCCTGGGCGAATGCTGATGGGGAGCGGAGCTGGTGCTGCGTCAAAACTGGAGCTAGGTAAGCAAGCAATATGACTGGAAAGGAAAAGACAGAAAGGGACAATGATGGAAGAAGAAGAAGAAGAAGAAGAAGAAGAAGAAAATTTTAAAAAAGTGCACTCTAAGTTCTGAGGGCTGACAACATTTTTTGCTAGAGAGCAGTGAGAGAGAACCAAAACAGTAAAGTTGTGGGCTGGCAAATCAAAACATTGAGCTGAAAGATGCTAAAATAACATACTTATAAAACAATGAAGCTCAGTATGAATACATTTGCCTGAAAACGCACATACTTATAAAACAATGAAGCTCAATATGAATACATTTGCCTGAAAACGCACAAGCGTTCCTCTTGCTTTAGTGGAAACCTATGGGAAACAATTGGGGGAGAATGTGCAAGACACACACACACACACTCATATCATAGATTCATGTTTGCATACGCACATAATGATACAATGCCCTCACATACACACAGTATCAACATTAGCTCATGACAAAGACAGAGAGAGTGGCAGAAAGGAAGAGGGAAAAAGAGAAATTGAGAGAGGCGGTATCTTGTTCCATGCTGTTATTAGTTTTTTCTACTGGAACTGAATCTCAGTGAAATATGAGTTCTCTTTTTTTCTCTCCCCCATCCTCACCCACCCCCACTCCTCCTTTTCCCTTCTGACGTCAAACTCAACAGCAGCAGCACCCAGCTGGATGTCGCAGCCTTACAAAACTCAATAACACATGTCAAGAGTCCCCTACCCAAATCCAGTTGTGTAACACCGGTGGATCACATTATGATTCTATTTTTGCACTGCTTTGGCTACGGTCAGTCTATTACGCAACCAAGCCCAGCCTTATTTTCATTTAACTAACTTTGCGCCTATATATGCTCTCAGGTGCCATTTCCTGAACAAAAATTGTACCTCTGGAAAACAGTTAATTTAACTTTTTAGTCTGAGAAGTCACATTTAGTACAGTACGTTCCAGTCAAACAATAGTAACAGTATCAACTGTTTTATGTAAGACAATATGATCTTTTTAAAGAGCAAAAAGCAGAGTCATGGTAACTCATCACTATTAAAGTATTTAAGTTTTTAAGTGACAAGATATACATTAGTTTAGTTGACATTTGATTTAGAAAACTCAACCATTCCCATTGCATGATGCATAAAAATACAGTATTTCACACACTAAATAGTACATCCACTCAGGACAAGACTGTCCACAAATATTTTGTCTGCAACTTTTTAGGCAACCCCAAGTTGATATCAGCAAGATTATCTGGATTCATTAATTACATTTTTAATAAATTAAAGTTACATTTCACATGGCCTGCCAAAACTGCAAAAACTATGTGATCACTCCCAAGTTTGCACCTGTGAGTGTGCCTTTGCCCAACTTTAGTAAACTACAACTGAAACTAAATGGAAAACCTCTACATTTCTCTTTAGAAATGGGTTGGCTGACGAACATTTTGCAAACTTATCATCCTTTAAAATATAAAAGTCATCAATTATGATCTTCCTGCTGATCTGTGTGGAGGTCCAAAACGATTTGGAAGTATTTTTGTTGAAAGAATTTAATTTTCTCAAGAATGCACTCTTAGAGGCGCATCAGGTTAACTTGCAGATAATTTAAAGTGACCACCTTTTGCACGTCTTGTTTTCGTAGACAAAGCATATGCATTCTATTACTGTAACTACAGGAAATGCATTTGTAACTGATAGTAACGGTTATTGTCTTTACACAACAGGTGTTTTTTTAAGCCACAATACGCTGGTTTATGAGGAGTTTAAGGTGCCAGGTATGTTTCCCTCTGAATTGGTAGACCTTAGCCTATACTCGGCTTTATTTAAATTTCCCCATTGTGGGATGAATAAAGTATATAATCTAATTTACAGGTCCAACTTCCTGTAACAAAACATCTTGGCCCAAATTTAGATTCCCTGGCCCCAACAAATCACAGAATGAGACATATCAGTGACATTACAGACACTATAACCATGTATTTTGGAAGTTTGGTGTGTCTGGCATCTTCTTAGACTCAACCATTTAAGTTACTTTACAAATCTAATTTCAACAAGGTATGACCTTTGACTTGAAGGAGTTCACTGTGGAGGTCACTACACCACTGGGATGTATTGCCACAAAGATGTAAAATGCTTGCTGTATGTTTATGTTCTGAAAGAGCCCATTGTCCAGCATTTTTACATTGTCTTCTATAATTTCTGTGCCTCTTCAGCCTGCTGTACGCTGCAGACAGGAAGTGAGCACTTCAAAGAAAAGAAACAAGAGGAGGAGCATTTCCAGAGCTTTACCGGATGCTCACTGGGTGAGAGGTTTTTCCTTTTCATCCCAGGAATAGAGGAGATAGCAGCTTTGTGCCAGGGGGAAGCTTTGAGGATCTTGCCAATGCATACGGAGATCAGAGAGAGATGAGTCTGGGGTCAGAAGAAAGGGAAAGGATCCTCCATGGTGGGATATGACCTGAACCTCCTTACTGACTCATGTTACCTCTTGCAAAAACAAAAACAAAAAAAACAATGCCACTGTAGCAGATGGTTTAAAAATGTTTCTAAAGATGAAGACTTGTGTTTTCATTTCCTCTAAGAATATAATCAATTAGAAATGAGCCCTGTTTGTTAAGAAACTAAAATTTTGTGGTTCTTGTTTCAACCCAAATGGGCCTACACAGTTGATGTGATATAAATGGTACGGCCTTTTACTTTTTGGCTGGAAAAAATGATATAATAATGTTTGATCATACTAAATATGTACCTGTCAAAAACAGCACGTATCTGCTAATGCTCCAAAGTAATAATACCTTTAATTATGTCCTTACAGACCAATTATTTGTCAGTTGGCCACAGCCCTTTTCCACCCAAGTTCCATGGAAATTCTACATGCGGATCTCAAACCTGAAAATATGGTTGTGACCACCCCCGGTGCCCACTGAAAACTGATAGACTTCAGCCTGGCATGTCTACTGTTTGCTGTCCAGCCAGCAATGCTACATGTTCCTCTTAATGAGGTCATAGATATGTGGTTTTTGGGTCTGGCAGCTGCAGAACTGGCAATAGGGGTACCCTAGAAACATGGGCTATGATATGCTGAGCTTCATTGCAGAAACTCGGGGCCAGCCAGCAGACTATGTGCTGGACTGTGGGATGGGTATCAACTATTATTTCAAAAAACAAAGCAACGGCCAGAAATGCTGGGGACTCCACAGAGTTTGCTTATGAGATGGGGTTCCCCACTACAGAAACAAGATGCATCAGGCTGGAGAACCTTGATGACCTTGAGCAGCTGAGGGTGATGGATAGACACCAAAGTGATCAGTGTCTGTTGGTGGACCTGATTAAAAGGATGCTGCAGCTGAAGCCTGGCCAGCACTTCAAACTCTTGGAGGTTCTGCAGCATCCGTTCTTTGCTCACAGCCTCCCACTGAGTTTTCCTGCTGACACCTGCATAGACATAGTCAACACCGAACAGGAAGCACCTGAAGTCAGTCAGCTGCCTTCCTGGTATCAGACAGCAGGACCGGAGTACATTCATTCCAGTGTCAGAAGTACAACTGCCTCCCAAGAAGAACACCGGAGAGGTGGCTATCCAGCCTGAGACCATGTTGACAATAACAGCTGGTTATGGGACTTTGTTGGAAGGATTAAGGACACATGCCACTACTACATCCCCAATACAAATCTATAGTTTGATCCACTGATCAATTTCTTAGGGTGCCTAACACAAAGATGACGAAATCTTCAGATTACCTTTAAGCTTTTAACAGTTAACAGTTTTTAATATATTGTACTATTATACACAGATTCTAGAGGTATGTCTATTTTCCATTAAAAAGTGAAAAGTTTCTGTTTTGTCTGTCATGTTGGTTGTGTCAAAACTGGAAAATCAAACAATTTTCAATGGTTGAGATCAATGAATATTTGATGGACAGCATCAAAGAATTTCACTTCTGTACTTAATGACTGCTACTAGTACTACTTCATTCAATAAGTTAGATGATTTAGAATTTAAGCAATAACAAGATTTGATAATGAATTCTGAAATAATTTGGAGCTGACCTGACTTGAAACTGACAAACTAAGACTAAGTACATTGAGTTGAGAGAGTAGAGATGTCTGCTAGAAAGTAAGATGGACTGAACTCAGAAAGTTGGTTTTCCTTACAGATGAGGGAAATTCTGAGTTTTCCATTCCAGAAAGAGAGGTGACGTAAACTCTGGGTCAGTTACCATTTACCCGATCAATGTTGAAGCTGGATTAATTTACACTGGCTTGAGGAAGACAGGATTGGAGAGGATTTTTGAGACCCAGATAAGAGGTGCTATTATTTCCAGACGGATACCCAATTGAACGCTACTGTTTTTCGTCACACTCCATCATTTATCTGATCAGCTTTCTCCGGCCTTATTTCTTGTCGCAGACGTTCTCTCAAATCAGAACAAACTCCTTTACAACATTGGCGAGGCAGAATATATCAGGAAAGCAACTCTTCTTAGAGGCATTAGAAAAGTGTCACACTGAAATACGTACTGCATTTTCCTGTGCACAAACCTCTAAGTCCATCAAAGAGGAATCCCATAGGATTGCAGGTGACCGATGTAGAAACCATTCAGTTGAAGTTATTGACAATATTTTGAATAATACTCTATTTATGACATTCTGCTGTGAGCTCAGACCAGAATCAGTAATTAGTTTTATTTTGTAGGGTGATAGGGATATGTATGCCATCGATCCAGCCTATCACAGCCTATAAGCATGTGATAGACTTTTGCAACTTTAGCGGGGTGAAGCAGGATGACCCCTTTTTCTCGTCAGTTGCCATGGTGAACAGTATCAGAGCTGTATGGATGATTGCTTCTCATAGTCTTCACGCACGTGCTTAACTCAGAGTGAATGTGTCAGGGTCCATCGACTCGGAATTCATGTTAAACCTGCTTTCTGGAATAAACCCCAGGTCAAAGCTGTAACCATTTGTGTAGAGAGGGGAAACCCATTGAATATATGTCTGCATGTGAAGGTATATCTATAGGCACATAACTCACTAAGAATGTGTGTTTAGATATGTGTGCGTGTGTGTGTGTGTGTGTAATGCAGGAGTTTGTATAAGGCTGTGATTTGTACAGACAACCTCAGATCATCCCCTCTTGTCAACTCGTGTTACATAAGCTCTCATTGTGCTACCAGCTTATTATACAGTAGACTGGCCCGACAGCGGGGCTGTACACACACTCATTATGGTTGTTGAGCAATGCAGACACCGGCAGTAGTCATGTCTCAGACATGACAAGCAAAACTAAGTTTGTGTTTGGAAATGAACTACTTACTAATAAACTACTCTCGTAAATCGAGGATGACACCTTCACGTATTGAGTTTCACAGTTTCTGCTGACAAGAAAAAGGTCAACATGTCTCATACCAGTTAGAGACACATTAACAAATAGCTGAATATGAGATGAGTATCAGTTCAGACTGTGATTTGCACTCGGTTCATTTTGTTACACTCGACTCTCAAAGCATGAGGAACTGCTGACAATCATCCTCCTCTCCTACCAAGAAACCCTGTTCTTCTGTGTTGTTTCTTGCAGGTGGTTCGGATTACGTTCTAACTCTACACGTCTGCAAGAACAGGACAGAGAGTCACATTTGCAGGCTGGGACGGCCTTCTGGCCTGTTTGGTTGTGTCTCGTTAGCTCTTCTCTTGCAGGTTCATGGAATCGGTAAGCCACTTACACCACAAATTATTGCCACCTACATCTCTTGGTGTCTTGTGGTCACTTGAATGGCTTTGTTCTCACCTGACTAAATAAACTAAAATTACCAAGGAAAGGTCGAGATTTTGAATACACTCTTTCAAATAAGCATGGAGAGTTCTCGGTACACATGACAGATGAACTAAAAGTGTTGGTTGGTTTGATCTTCAAGATGTCGACGACTCTCTCTCTCTCATAGAAATTCCATTTATACACACTTCTAATTTGCAAAAGCAAATATATTTTAAAGGATAAAAGGGGGGATAGAAGCTATATAAAGCCTGATCCACGCACTCCATGCACTCCAGGTTTAGCAATTGGAGCCTTGCCCAGGTTAACTTGTGGTCGTGGGCCACATACATGTAGCAAAGTACACATAGCAGCTTCATTATGTGGACCAGAGAGCAAGAATCCAAACAGTACTAATATACTGCAATAATACTACCTGGACCTTGGTTTTCTCTGTGTCAATACATTTGTGGTAATTTGATTAAACATAACTTTATATAGAAAATATGCACCGTGTCAGCACAATATGAATTAAAATAACAGAAGTCTTATATTTTGAGCCCGAGCCACAGAATTAGAACATTATGTAGCACCCACTTTAGCTGATATTGTGCTTGAGTGGGCACATTCCCTCACAAATGTGCATTTAATCAAATTACCAAAACCAATTAACAATGAACTGAGAATTCTTGGGGCCACTGCCCCTGCAGTATCTCGTTCTTCCCAACATTCTTTCAATGTTCATCAAACATTTCTCACTACACCTTGCAGTTGTTCTGAAAACTGCAAAACTAAAAACGGTTAAAGCTGCTCTATCTAAATTTGATTGGCTTCACTGTTGTGGCTGTTGTTATCTCCAGCTTTTAATGTATAATTTCACACTGGGATCCAATGTTGGCGCATATTCAACTTGGGAAAATGGGGACATCCCTAATGATTAGGATCCAATTCTTTTACTGAACATGTGTCATGATTAGAACACAGGTGGAGCCTTGATTTTGCTCTGACTTGTCTAAAACTCTTATTATTGCTTCATATATTAACTACAGTGAGGTCAGTGTAGGCCCAGTGTGGATAAAACCAATAACACTGGCTAGTTCTGATACTGTGGCTATTGCCAAACTTTGTCAATCCATTTCTTGTGCCTCTCCCCTACAGCCAGAGCACTGGTGTTGGATTTAGTGCTCAGGTGGCAGGACAGAGTTAATCCGCGACTGAGGGTATGAAACAGCAGAGGACCGTCCCACTCTGAGCAGTCCAACTCTGACTTATCGCACTCCAACGTCTAACAATGCAGGAAATAAGCCCAAGCCGGATCCAACTGCCTCTGTTACATTAGCCCCTTATGCCATGGACTCACTAATCCCACTGTGTGTGTGTCTGTGTGTACATATATATATACTGTGTGTGTGATGAAGAGGATTTAAGAGCGGGATTTTGGACACCTAAATCGTTGCTCTTGCTTTGCAATATTTACTCACCGCACACATTAACTCAGGTCTTCCAAATAATGCACACTTATTACACACTATATATGACTTCACTTGCATTACACACACTTTACATCTAAATATGTTCTGTGTGTTTGAGTTGGCTTCAGAGCAGAAGAGCACGGCGTTGAGCAACACAAATTGCTAGAAATTCCTCTCAATTATCCACTGAGAAGGATAGACAAGTGCATATGGGATGTGAAGGCTTTTACTACTATTATTAACAACTATTATTAACAGAGACTGTTTCTTTTACTGCTACTAATGAACAACCTCCCCCCTTTTCAGTGCCATAAAATATAGAAAATTACATTTTTATTGACAATCTGCTGCAGTGCAATCATATAACTCACACCATGCACATGAAACTCCAAATCATGTGTTCATGTAGATCATTAGCTCTGGTGCTCCATGCGAATGCTTTCTCATAAACTATAATATACTGGAAAGATTTGAGATCAACAAACAAAGCTGCCAAAATCCAGATAGCTTGCATTAAGTGTGGATTCCCCGTGGGGTCAGCAGAAACGAGCTGTAAACACAAGCACAACACATTTTATCATCTTATAAAATTGATATAAAAAGCTTTGCTTATTAAAAGTTTGCTCTAAACAGTTGCTTACTCACACATCCAGCAACATTTACAGTCATTTACAGTCATGTTTCTGACCATCTGACTCTCACTGTCAGGTTCACTCAAATATCTCTGTTTAGTTCTGTTTTGCTCTTCAACAAATCCTGAGGAAACTATTTTACTACTTTTTAGCTGCTAAATGCTCCACTACTAAATAAACTACTCACTATAACCTCGTCTGTCTGTTGACTATTTCATGACTAATATGTACAGGACAAACAGGCAGGTGTAGGGGACATGGCCTTGACAGCAACCAGGGTGAGTGATAGACAACCATTGCTCAGTGTAGCAGGAACAGCAAGCTGATAGTCAGAGCCTGTCGAGCTAACCAGACATGGACAGCTGCTGTCAGACTCTCTGTGTCCACAGTGGAAACACGGAGAGTCTGCTGGAGCTTTGAGGGTCACTAGAAACACATTCACGGCTGTTTGTAAAAGCTTCTGTGTAGTACCTGTGTTGCTAAGCTAACATCTACTGTAAGAGAGGCTAGCTCTATGTGTCTATGGGTGTCTATGTGTCTCCTGGCTAATCTAAAAATGGGCTAAAAGATCTGGATCATCAGTGGACCTCAGGCTGGCCGAATGAAACCTGGGTGCTCAAACAATAATAAGTAAATAATATAAAGATTCAGACTCAGTACAGTTGTCATGAACAGGAAAATAAGATATAGAGACCAAAACAGTTTTTTGTACCAGGCTGTAAACATGTTTATTTCTGCTGTAAATTTGGACATTTAATATGGGGACTTATGTAGAATGACTTTTTCTGTAGCCAGTGTCAAGTGGCTGTTTGAGGAACTGCAGTTTTTGGCTGCTTTGCTGCTGCTTGATTTCACCACAGTACAGTCATATAATTTAGTATACAGCTCCAAAAACATGTTCAAATGTGCAGCACTACTTTAAATGAAGTTAAAAAAAAATCTGTAATTGCATGGTCATGTTTTTGACATTTTAATTGTGCTTTGTGCTTTTAGAAACTACAATTAAAAACAAACACATGTTGGATATTTTATTAGCTGAATTCAACATTGTCAAGACTTAAATTTAACTGAACAGTCAACTAAAAGAAGACGTTTGAGTTTCTGATCAGAAGTATTTGCAGAGGGTGGGGGTATGTGTGTGGGGGACTTATGACCTCAGTATGTTTACAGTCCTGGCATCAGCCCTGCTGACAGTTTGCATTGCTGCGTCATTTGAAGTGCAAGAGGAATTCACCACAGGCATAATAGTGACCTGTTTTTTTCTGAGCATTAATAGACTACACTGAGAAGTCCATGAAATTCTCATTTACACTAAACAAGCACAAAAATTACATTGTCATAGTGTTTGTCTAGAATTTTCCTTTCTGTGTTTGTGGTTTGGCATTGGATATATCCCTCCACATATATTCCATAGAGGCGAATGGCTTGATGTGATGCCTGTGACAGATATTGTTTAAAGAGAATCTACATAAACACTTTAATGGTGACCAAATGGCAAGACATCAGCAGGCTGTCCTCGGTGTCTTTGATGATGGTTCTCACAGTTTTGTCTGTGTCATTAGCGCACTGAGCCAGCGTAAAGGCAACATCGGCAGCGAGGATTTGTGGCAAGGGGAGGAGGCGCCATTAGCGAGGTGACATTGGAGGGGACAAATGAAAGGGGGATAGGAGACAGAGAGGAGGGACTCAAAGAGGTAGTGTTCGTCATTGGTCGAACCCTAGGGGCCTGTAGTGCATTTGAAAGTGAGATAAAACGTGAGACAGAGGCAGAGTTCAGCAACTAAAGGCCACGTTGTAAACATATGTACGTCATACTAGAACTTGTGTAATGTGTGTGTGTGTGTGTGTGTGTGTGTGTGTGTGATGTTAGCAGGGAGCTGAGAAGTGCAGCTCTCTGTAATGTTTGTTATTGTAGCACATTGTGTTTTTTTTCCCCCTCCCCTCCCTCCATCACCATTCTCACTCTCTCTTGATGCTACATAATGAAATCCATCCATCCCAATTAGGAGGTGTCACAGTCTGGTGTGGTGTGGGGGGGCTAGCAGAATGAGTGTGTGTGTGCTTGTGTGTGGGTGTGGGTGGATGTTAGTCTTTGAACTGGAGCTTTACATATGACAAACAACCGTACTAATGTGTATACAAAATGGATACAAATCAGGACAAAACCCTGGCTTGCACACACATATTGTACATGGATGTATGTCTGCCCACACACACACACATACGCACAAGCTCCAGATCAATCACCCCCACACATGCTGCAGGAGAGTGTTTTTGTTTTGAGAGGAAGAGGGGTTAATTACTTACATTCTTCAATCGGAAACATCTTTCCACCTTCCCCCTCCCAGACTCTTTAGCTTCTTTTTCATTCTACACTCTAAAAACACAGGGTCCAGCTGGGATTCCACACGTGAAAAAGTAACATTAGAAATGGGTTTCCTAAAACCAAACAGATTTTTTTTGGGGGGATGCCCCTTCTAATCAATCCATACTGTCAAAGAAAAGAAGGGAAAAAAACACTTTTGCATATTAAGAAGTTCATATTGATGCGATAACAAAAAGATTACTTTTATTTATGTTCATAAACCCAATGTACAAGACATTTTGAAGAGATTTTGTTGCAACCATTGACTGTATAAAACATGGATATTGTATCCGTGATGTTACTCACAGGTTACTGGTTACAGGTCTTGGCAGTCCTGCATCTGGATCATCAGTGGACCTGAGGTGTGCTGAATGAAGCCTGGGTGCTCAAACAAACCACCTGTAAGGCCACCCACCTGTCAATCAAAGCAGCCATGCTGTTAATTATGCATGATTTGAACAAAAGTTCTATAAAAATACAGAGTCAGTACCGTTGTCATGAACGGAGAAATTAGCTGTAGAGACCAATTTTGATTTTTGTACCAGGCTGTAAACATGTTTATTTTCTGCTGTGAAGTTGGACATTTTAACATGGGGACTTATGGAGACTGGCTTGTTCTGTAGTCAGTTCTGTAGTCGGCCTCAAGTGGATGTTTAATCAACTTCAGTTTTTGGCACTTTCAAGTTGGCTTCACTTCACAGTCACGGAGGTTGCCACTTGGTTGCAACCCAAAGGACCAAATGGTTTCCTGAGTCTTTTTTTTTTAAAGAACTTTTTTAGAGTGTATACTAATGGCGAACAGGGGAAAAAAGGGGGGATGAAGAGGAGATGAGGGGGTTAAAATCCTAGAGAGGCTCAATGGGGAACAGCTGCAGGGTACTGGGCAAAGGCCAGGGAACGTTCCGGATGGATAGAGAGAGGACGAGATACCCCCAGGAGGAGAAGGGAGGAGAAATGATTGGAGAGGAGATTAAAAAAAAATTTTAAAAGTATAATATTGCAAAATGGAGAGAGGCAACACAAACAGGCAAGGTATGCCAGAATCAGTGAAAAAATAAAAAAAACAGATGCCCAATAAATTTAGAAAAGTAGAGCGATAAATAACCATCACTAGGAGAAGTAAAATACAATTGGCTGTTTCATTCCAGTCCAGATCACAAGTTTTCACAATGGAAGGTCCATGGACAATCAAAAGCTTTTATATATAGTCAAAGCACTGGGTGACTCAAAACATATATACATTTGCTAATCTTATACATTTCTATTAGATCAAAGTGAAGCAGTCACTGATGTCTAATGAAAGTTCAAATCAACCAGATCAAGGTCACCTTCAGACAGAACAGCCCTTGTTGTGTTTCATGTGGATGTGTTGGTTTGGGTACTGGTGAGATGAATTATGAGGAAGGAGGTCCACTTTCAGAGATAAATCTATTCATTTAAATCCTTATCAGAGGCTTAAACACTGAATAACAGTTTAAAATACTCTGACGGGGCCGCACGGCTCCATCATTGACTGTATCGATGCAACGTTTGCCAGGTAAACAGAAGAAATATGACTTTTAAGTTACATATAATCTCCAGAGAAATGTGCCCTTGCACATTTTTTATTGACCAACGCGGTGCCTTGCAACAGCTGCTTTACTGTTTAGCCTTGAGTGAAGCACTTCGCCTCCAGCTGCTTCAGTGGAGCTGCCCAGGTGCCAAACAGGAAGGACTTGCAGATTTACCTCGCACGTTCCAGTACGGCAGGACGGTTTGATGATGAAGAGTGAATGAAAAGAGGAAAGATACTGTGAAAAGAAAACCCTGCAGAGACTTGGTTTGGCAGCAGTAACTGAATAAAGACATCTCTGGATTATAACGTAAGAACAGATAAGATCAGCACACATAAACATCAGCACGGTTATCTCTCAGCTGAAGCCATTTTATTATCCCGGCAGCACTGTGGTAGCATGTTTTGAATAGAAGGATTGTGGATATCTAAGTAAACACCTATCTATGTTGGTTCACCAAAGACAGATTTATGCTGAAGGCACTTTATTTGTGCTTAATTTTCTTGTCAGTAGTGACAGACGCAGGGGGAAAAAAACAACCTTTCACTTCTAACCACACCACACCTGAGAGAAAAGAGGTCAATACCTGTCAGAGCTTCACTAATGACTGAATGAAGTCTGTTTAGAAGAACACTTTTCTGTGTAATAAAAGGTGTAGACAAGGAGTCAAGTTTCAATCAGAGGCATTAGGACAGACAGAACAGAGCTGTCATATCCTTGTCCCAAACCTCTACTGCACATGAAGTAGCAAAATGCTTGTATTTTGTGGGTAGTTGCTCTGATACGGGCTGAATGTATTGATGAACTGATGTTGTGTTAGTGGAGCGCTGCTGCCACCATGTGCTGTGAACATGGAAGTTTGTTCTAGGGGTTGCTGTAGCCAAACAATGTAAGGTAGATACGGACTACTGTACTGTACACTGAAGGGAACGCTCACTGCAATGACTTAGTTAGACGTTAGAAGTTACCCAAAGAATAAAGAAAGATAAGTTTCCTGTGTGTACCCTTGGTACTCAGGAGTCACTGTATTGAACTCACTGATCATAGGCATTCACTGACTCATCATTTCTGCTACCCTTATTAAATGTGTTAGGTTCACTGTTTTTGTGTCCTATGTATTGGGCTGTTAAATTGGATTGCCTTCATACTGCAGTATATTTTCAATCTAAACTTGGAATAAGGCACTTGGAGGAAGCAGAAACGAGCTGTAAACACAACACTGACACGTTTTAAGTTCATATGTCTAACTTGTTGGCAAACAAGCTTCTTAATTATACTTCCAGCATTGCAAAATAAGCGTTCGTCTAGAATTGTGTGTTCTGGCCACTTGAGGAATGTAAATCCAATATTCACTCACCTTTTAGCTCCAGCTCTTTTCTACACCAACTCCCGAGGGAAATATCTGGCTCTTTAGCTGCTAAATGCTCCACTATGTTCACCAGCTAGTCGATAACTTTGCATGGCTGTTGCTGAGCAGGTAGTGTACAGCTAGGGTTTTTTTTTTGTTGTTTTTGTTTTTTCTGCACCATAAAAAACAGTGAGAGTAAAACGCTCAGTTGAGCGGAGTCGGATGGTAATGCTCTGTGGGTTCTTCGCTACAAGGGAGCTCCTTTATACTGCACATAGTCATTTGATGTAGAGGTAATATGGAAAATATAATTTAATTATTTATATAATAAGAAATCATATAATTAAAATTCTATTCATGTACTGTACATAAGGGAGGGGCACAGTGACAATATCCGAGCCAACATTAGTTACCAGTCAAACTGTGTCCTGTTAAACTGTTAACCAAAAGATGCTTGATCACTTGAACACTTGATCATTTTGCTGTGGCAGTATTATCATAACCTTGTCTGATATTGATTTGTGATGTAAAGGTCAAGCTAAGGGGATTGGATCATTCTGTAAAGTTATGACTGGATATGCACTAATTTCTCCACCGTGATCATCAACCAAAACATTTAAAAAACGGACCTCTGGTGCCATCTAGTGACCAATTTATGCATTACATCTGTTTATTGGGTTAAAAATGTCAATGTGGTGTTTGGAATGTTGCTCCATTTATTTCTCTCTTGTGTCTGCGATAGTCATGTCCCAGAGTAATGGAAGAGCCTCTGATAAAATAGCAACAGTTGCTACAGCTATGGCCGCTCATCTTTGGTCGTATTCTTTCTACATCACACAATGAACCCTCGGGAACACCTTGCTATCTGTGTTTTCAGGAGTTTATCAGTAGGTCAGCTTCTTCCTCTAAACACCAAACCATCATCAGACATGACTGATCTCAGATGAATGTTAAGGAGAGAAACTAAGAAGAAAAGGTATGGGTGTGTATCAGGGAAATGCTACACGCTGCCTCCATTGATGTATATTTTACCTATAAAAACAGGAAAATGTAGCTTAAAAAAGGTATCAGACACATTCTCATAAAAGGCGTAACAAGCAGCATAGCGGATGACGAAAAATCAAAGTGTTATGTGGGCAAGAAGGGCTGAGTGCCTTTCTTACACACCTCAAGCTGTATCTCAGAGACAACCCACTCCATCCTTATACCCTCTTTATCTCTGTCTGTTACTATTTTAGCAAGTGGGAGATCTGCTTATATCGCCAACTGAGGCAAGATTCAATTTCTGACAACGCACCCTCCGGAAATCCACAGTGATGAAGGATGCATACCAAGATCGTTATTATTATTAGACCATTTTTTTGAGAAGTACAAGAAAGAAGCTTGGAAAGGAGCAGTGCAAGAGACAACTGATGGATAAAAACATAAACCACACTAGGCTCATTTTAATCTTATTTTTATACCTTCAGATCTGTCAAGGATTATATTGTGAGCATGTATTTTTACAATGTTTACAGCATCACACATATATTCAGTATCTTAGGGTGCCATTGAAACTGAGAACAAAATATTGGGTAAAAATTTCAAACCCAAGATGTTTCTTTATAGCTACAGTCACAGTCCATGTGTGTTATGTCTTATGATGGACACATTTCCAAAATGTACCTTAAGGCTGCATAAATGAATGCTTATGGATTAAATGACTGTGTGATGATGAAAGGGTTGCTCGTGGTGATGAACCCAGACAAAATTATCACCCAGTTTCACAGTTCCCCAAGGCTTTACAGGGCGTTTAAGTGTCTTTTAGTAATTGTTTTGGTTTTCCAATCCACAACTTTTCTGTTTTGGTTTGGTCTCATTGCTCTCATCAACATGATTTCAGACACAAATGGCAGCTGTTTTCGGTAAAAAAAAAAAAAAAAAAAAAAAAAGCTCTGATAAATCCACTGTACTGTACAACCCAACAGCAAACAACACATAGACAAAGTTAGTGACTAGCTGGTAAACATAGTGGAGCATTTAAATGTAAGGAGGTCTGGTTTATTACAGTGTGTTATGTTGTCTATCTCCAGCATCTGGCTGGTGTTTGTGCATGTGGGATGGGGACCGGGAAACCACCAAGTGCCGGCCCCTACCTGCCGCCAGAGAGAAACCGGGAAGCGCCGGGGGGAGGCTGAGGAGTAACGGTACCAGGCCGCCAGGCGCGTCAAGATCAAGTTATATCTACCAAGGCGAGCCATGTTCACTAATGTAGAAACAAAGGGGAAGGAGGGGGGAGGGGGGGGGGGGGGGGGGGGGTTTTTTAAAAAGGGCAGCGTGGGAGGCAGTTGGATAAGAAATTACATTGATGGACTGTTTTATTCATGTTTAGACTTTTATGTTTGTTTGCTTTTACAAAAGACCTTGTTTTGTGTTACTAGTTATAGTATTGTACTTTTTTGAGTAATTTGTGAATAAATAATTAAATTGGATTTTGTGTATTGAGTTATTTCTACTAAACACCCAAGTCCTAAGCTCCCACCAAGGTTGTACAAAAAGCAAACCTTATCCACGCCACATTAAATCCAAATTAAATCTTCTGAAGCTTTCATGAAAGAAGTGTTTGAAGGACTCACATGTCCAGTTTGAGTGAAAAGGTTAATGGAGAATATCAGTACTGCTCAGGGTCTCCATCAGGTTTACATTTTCCCCAGTCATTTCTAGCACATGTTGCACGTATCCCATGTAACCCCAACCCTTTAACTGGTTACCAAAGATACCCTTAATAAACGAACTTGACAATTGGCATGGTGACACTGGCTGAGCTGTGGGTGATTCAAGAAGCATAGCAACGCTCACTATAATAAAATTACCATAAATAACAACCTCTGACCAAAGCCAGTGATGGTTTTATGTGTACTGAGATGGATTATGTCTCTAAGTGAAAGCTGTTTTTCATACTGTGCAGGAGTTAATAGCCTCTGCTAAACCGAGAAAAACAAGCCCATGTTTCTGCAGCACTAAAACAATGTGAAGAAAAGCAAAACATTTACTCAGTATAATGGCAAATGATCCTTCACTCCCAGATAGTTCTGTCCTAAATTATCATTAATGAGAAGCACGGATGCTGAAGCAGAAGAACAGGAGCTTATTGCTGACAGGCTGATTTCACACACTTCGCACCTTGTAATTGAAGATGACCTGGAAAAACACCACGTCGCACCTAACTAGTAATCATCCCTCTGCAGTGCACAGCATGCTAATCGGCTAGAGGTAAGAGATGATGAGCACTATATAAAGCTGAAACAATGGGGATGACGCATCAGACTGGATGCTACAGTCTGTTATTATGCCCAATAAAAAACATAAGAGTCGCTTCTGAGGCGAAGTTAAAGAAAATTGAGATAGACAGAGACCTGTACCACACACACAGAGTGTATGTAGACTATATACAGTATGCAGACCTAATTTGCGTACATATAATTAGTAGGCATAATTAATTCAACCTTACGTTGAGTAAGACAGTAAATGGCAGGCAAAAAGTGATTAAATGCATCCACATCCACATATATGCCTATGTTAATATCATTTCTGATTTAAAACACCATGATTATAGCTTCCTTATTTAAGAGCAGCACCAGTGTAAGCCAGCTCCGGCTTGTGCTGGACTGCCAGATTTGGTTAGGTTTTGGTGGTGTGTACTTGGGATGAATGAATGGATTTGGACCAACATACTTGGACCAATTCTGCTGGTGTTTGTTTCTGCATAGTCCTGCAACCAGGTGGACAATGTCCTCCCAAGAGAAATTACAGCATCGATGTTTCACACATGCCCAATAAAGACATATGTTTATTTTCAATTCCAGCAATGTGAATTATGACTCTTGTTGAGGAAATTGTGGTGGATGGTTTTGTCAACAAAAATTTGGACGATCTTTGTCAATAGGAAACAGGACAAAAAACTGTTTTCTCCAGTCAGTGTTAGCATCTTTTAACCATGACCACAATTATTCCCCAACTATAACAACCAAGTAGTTTTTCTAACCCAAGCAGTGATCTTTTCTTAACCCTAACTAACCATCCATCCACCTTCCATGACTGCGTATCATTATCACGGTCACGAGAGGGCCAGCTGAAACTTTGAGTCATCACAGGGCTTACACATAGAGACAAACAACCATCCGTGATCACATTCACACCTACAGGCAGTTTAGAGTCACCAATTAACCTGCACATCTTTGGACTGTGGGTGGAAGCCAGAGTTCCCAAAGAGACTATGCAGACAAGGGAAAACATGCAAACTCCACAGCCGTCTTGTGAGATTTGAACCAGATACCTTCTTGCTGTGAGGTCACAGTGCTAACTACCACGCCCCCCTAACTAACCAGCCTAACCAAACCTAACATAGGGCTGTCAGGTCAGAAAAAGGTTTTACCTATGCAACAGTGATTTGTAAGAGTTTTTGGAAGGCACTGTTAAATGATTCCTTCTTCTACAGTATGTGTTGTTCTGGAGGGCAATTGCAAACAACCTTTTTTTATCATTTCATTTGGAGGACTTGTTGACTTGTTGTTGCCACACTTTCTGGGAGCTAGACTGTACAAACTTATCTGTAGACCAATGCCCAAGATTTTGACACTGAAAGTGTTCTGGTTTCCATTTGTAGTCCGAGTGGCATAAACCAGTCACCTTCAGTTGGCCGATCAAATATCTGTTATTAGAGATTAGCTGAAATGTATCTTTCTCATCATCGGCCCAGATATCTGATATGTGTTTTCCAGATATTTGCCTGCTATATGAGAAGCCTAGAAACATTGGCCAGAGGATAAATCATTGTCTGATGGGTTCCAAGATTGCCTCTGTGCTTACCACTGAAAAATGACAGGTCATTTTCATACAAAAGATAACATTAACAATCATTCTATTTAGATCATTTAAGCTACTTAAGATTTTGGATTATTTCAGGCGCCACTGGATTTGGAAGTAAAGTTCCCATTCATGTTTCCCATAGACAGTGTTACATGACTCATAGCTGGAGCACTTCTACATTTTGGATCGACATGAAATGTCACCACCCCTCCTCCGTAAGTCCTGCCTGTGATGAGAGTGGATTTGGTTTTTTGCTTCAGCTCAGTGAACCATCTAGTTAGCCAGTTTATCTTCCAGTTTGTTAGTTTGCTCGCCTGTCTGCCTGCCTGCCAGTCTGCCAGAGTAACTTACACCATTTCACTTGGTCTCCAGGATCACCTGTGTGCCAGCTCGGCAAACCTGCAGCCAGATCTCTTTCCCTGTATTTCCCCTTGTGCAAGCATTCATGCCTGGATACCTTTCCTCACCTCAGCCAAAACATTAGCCAGGGACCAGCTCACCTCACTTGCCATCTTCAAAATAACTTGATGAAGATGAACTGTGTTAGAAAATATCAGGTTCTTTGATTAAGAAGTCAAAATGTACAAACCAATGTAAAAAACCTTGAGGGAGAAGTTAGCTCTGCCATTGTACATTTTTGCAAGAAACATCCAATCACCAAGCTTTTTTTTATTTATTTATTATCTGATGTGCAATGGAAGTAGAAGTTTACACTTACAAAAACTTTTGGGTAAAGAGTGAGGATGAATTCAGCAGTTACCACAGCATTGAGGATATCTTTAAAGGCCCAGTGTGTATCTGTTAGCAGGAATGGAATACAATATTCATTAGTATGTTTCCATTACTGTATAATCACCTTAAAATAAGAATCATTATGTTTTGTTGTCTCCAAATGAACCCTTTATATCTGCAGTGACAGCAGGTCCTCTTCCATGCAATCCACCATGTTGAACCGCCATTTTTTCCACAGTAACTCAGAACAGACCAACAAAACACTGGTCTAGATGTGGCCTTTTGCTTTTTAGCAGCCAGAGCTTTTCTTACATGCTTGGAAGAGGGTGAGGCGTGGAATAGGATAGTATTCAGTTGGTTACAATCCGCAACTTCACTGCTAGGTGCCAGTAAATCCTAAACACTGGACCTTTAAATAAAATTTTGAAATGAAAATATATAGCAGCCCCTCCCACCTCAAAACTACATATTGGGCCCTGCTGTGGCCTGACGATATCCAGGTTGCATCTGTCCTTTTCACTGGGATCATCTGCAGCCCTTTAGTGATCTTGAATAAAGGAAAAGCAGGTAAATGAATAGAGGGATATTTTAGTAATTCTCTATTTCCAAAAGAAAATCAGCAGTGAGCCCGGTGAGTCTGATGTTACACAGGGTTTATGGAAAAGAGCTTCAACAAGAGTAACACATGATCCTTTAATGGAATAGGTGGCATTATTGATGTAATGGGCCCTTTTGTGAACTGGGCTACTTAATTTTTATAACTATTGTATATCACAGGCTTCAGTCCAAAATAGTAGTTATAGCTTTAATTATGCAGCTGAGCCCCTCAGGCACCCACAGGGCCACGTAATAAGATTTGGTACCACTTAAGTAAATGTTAAAGTGTTTAAGTGTTGTGTTGCTCTGTTTATAACAAAGCGATCCTCACTTTGGATTTCACAGCCTTTTTCATCATGGTACTCGACCACAATACCAACAAGCTGATTGACAACAAGCGTTTTTGTGCTTTCACAATCAGTCTGACATTTTCGCCACGTAGTTTTTCACAGCTTCAAAAGAGGAGTGGGCGTCTTGTTTGAAAAACCATCTCCTCGTCTTTTTTTAAACAACGCTGTCTGTTGTGTATACTAGTAATAGTGTGGATAAAGAAAGCTGGATACAAATGGAGCTATTCACGGCGTCGATAATGGACTGCTCTCAGCGAGTGTGACTCATCCTGTGACCTGCAGCCACTCGCTCTGCTGTGCTTCTTCAGATTGTCATCAGTGCTGATAACCTTGCTGTCACTCCGTTTCAGCCGCCGTGTTGAGAGGTGGTTTCATTTCACCTTCCTGCAGCTGTGGTGGAACGAACTGAGAGATATTGTGTGTATATATATTGTACAGGCAGTTTTATTGCGATATTGTAAAAGTTTGAAGAGCTTTCTTAATTGGCTTTGTGACAGGGCTCGTTTGTTCGTGTCTATGCTAAGAAATACGACGTTGGCCGTAACGTTTTTGGTTCTTGCTGATCTTCTGGAATGTTGTCTCCATTCTTGCTTGACGTAGGATTTCAGCTTTTACGTTTCATAATGCACCAAACATTTTCAATTTTCTCCCCTTTAGCCTGGAGGAATTTCAAATACTGACTTGTCAGACCACGGGATAGTTTTCGATTTTGTCTCAGTCCATCTTAAATTTGCTTGAAGGCACAAAGAAGCCAGACAGAAGGCAGCTGCGTTTCTAGATGTGGTTTCCTCTTTGCATGGTAGAGTTTCAACTGTCATTTGTGGATACAGCGAAAAAATCCGATTCACAGATGGTGGTTTTTGGAGGTGTTCCTCAGTCCATGCAGTGACGTCCATGACAGAATTGTATCTGTTTTTGATGCAATGCTGTCTGTGAGCCCGAAGATTATGGCCATCCGATATTGGTGTTGGGCCTGAGTCCCTAAATCTTTTCTGTACCACAGATTCTTTAATTCTTTGCTGAGAAACATTATTCTTAAATTGTTGCACTATTTGCCAGCAGTCTTTTACAGAGTGATGAATCCCTCCTCATCTTTAATTCACAAAGACTCAGCCTCTTTGGGATGCTCTTTTTATACTAAATCATGTCAGTAACTTGTTGTGAGATGTTCTACCAGGAGTTTTGTTGCCACTGTCCCAACTCTTTTGAACTATGTTGCTGGTATCAAATTCAAAATGGTGTGCCACAGTGTTTTTTGGAATCGGGCTTGTAATATAAGCCTCATGAAAAACCTCAGGTTGTTATTTCACTTCAAGATCCGTTGTCTAAATGAATCATTTTAAACTTTAATGAATTGTCAGTTTCTCTGCTCTGAAAATGAGTTTTCATTCAACATTCGGACATGTTGCCAGGAACGCTTTGCATCACGTCCACGCAGATCACAGTGAGCTGCTCGGTGCAGCCTGAGCCTCGAGTTTGTAGCCAGCAGGTTTAAGAGCCTGAATGGCTCGAGGGCTCCTCGGCTCTTGATGTTGCTCAGCCACATTTTCGACCTTTTGGACGAAACACTCGCTAACTGTATCTGCATGCCCACACACACACACCCACACACCCTCACTTTAAATACACTGTTAAGATTATTTGTTTCCTTCACACACCAGTTAGTGGTGCTGTTCTCTTTGCATTTCCTCTGTCAGCATGCTTTATGGAAATATATTTTGAGATTCTACCCTCCTCCCTGCGCAGTTTGAGTTCATTACATCATCTTATTTTATGCCAAACAGAAGCGTCAATGGGCTCCTGAATATTTATGTTCATAGATAACAATGGCCTGCATAATATGACTATATAAAGTGTTATATATAACACACGACCCAGTGTGTGCTCATGTGTCAGACTTCGAGTAAATAATGGAGCCAGAATCTTATTTTTTACCATTGTCATATTGTAGAACATTAAATAGGTCAGGTCAGAGCTTGTTTATGGAGTAAAGCGACAGATTATTAATGAAGTTGCAACTGAGCCATTCATCTTTCGTATTTAGGTGCATTAATATAGCTTTTTATTTTGGGTTAGTTTTGTTTTGTATTGTTAAAGTCACAATGTATATAAATCTGAAGACCTACTCTGTTTCTAGCCCATTAATATTAGCATTTCCTTATCCAGTTTAAGGGGGTAAGAATAGAGGGTGTTGTATATTGTAGAAAGCCCCAAATTTCAGTCTGTAAATGAATAAACAGTACTGACTTGACTTTACATAAAAATGCTTTACTCAATATTTTATATGAACAATGGATCAAATTACTCCATGTAAAGGGAAATGTGTGAACACCGATCAAATTATCATCAAATCTGCAGTTTTCTTCATTTCCTCTGCTGATCTTTTGTTTCAACTCACTACTTTGGTTTTATGAACTGCAGCTGTTTTGGCTTTTTTTCCTCCCCAAAAAATAAAGCTCAGATAAACCAACCGTATGTTACCTACCCAGCTCCAAATGGTGATCATGATGGAGCATTTAGAAGTTCAAGAAGCAGGTGAGGTGGAGGTGGTGGAAACCAAAAACATTGAACAAAGAGTGAATTCTGGACTTTCTGGACAGGTGGTCAGAAACACAAATCAAGATTAATGCTAATGTTGCTGGATGACATGTAAATGGCACTGCTTGCTAACACGTCAGCCATATCAACTTGCCTACCAAGGTGATACTATGTCATTGTTTTTGTTTACAGCTTGTTCCTGCTGTCCTAATTAGGCTAAACATTCAGTTAAAAAGACCCAACGTGTCAAATTTAGGGGGTTCTATTTACAAAATATGGCAGAAATTGAATTTTAATAACCATTTTTTGTTAGTGTATAATCACCTGAAAATAAGTTGTAAGTAAATATCATTGTTTTTGTTACCTGAGGAGGAGTCTGCCATGTTTCTGCAGTAGTACAAAAACAAAAACTGGCTCTAGATCACTTGTTCATGGTTCTCTTTTAAACTCAGAAGGACAGGGTGAGGTGAGGGGTTGTAATCATCTGGAATGTTACATACCAATAAATAAAACACACTGGACCTTTAATGCAGTTAACTTAATATAGGCCTATGTGTTGTGTAATTGCTTTTGAGCACTGGGTAGAGTTCTAAGTTATATGTATTAGCCTATATATATAGTTGAGGTTAATTACACTTAATTACCCTAATGATCAGTGAATACACTGAGGAGGTGTACAGTTCTTTTTCTGTGAGTAAGAGTGGAAAATATTGTGAAGCAACTCTCTTTCTGTGAAGGAATGATTCATGAAAACAGAAATGCCACATTCACTGTATATTTTAACAACCTGAGTCAGAACGAGCTTCGTCTCAGCCCCTTAGGTTTTTGTTCCTCTAAAAGAAAAGTCTCTAAAGTAGCTCCTAACTCCTTAAATTAGGAGGTCTAATAAACACTTTTTCAGCTGTGGCCGGCATACACTGTTTATGATGTTTGTGATTCAGATAATGAATCAGTGTGAAAGTGTCCGCTAAAAGCCTAAAATAGAACAAAAAAGATCCAGAAAACCCAGTCAATTAGTCCAAAGCACAAGCAGCAGAATCCAGGCGACGATGTGCTTTAGCATCACTTAATCACAAAGGACTTTGACCCCAGTGGGACCAAAGGTGTGTGTGTGTGTGTGTGTTTACTGCAGACATGCACTTAGAAAGTCTTCTCCTTGCCTAAGTCGTGAGCATTCATCTGTTTGAAATTTAGAGTACTACATGAGTCACATTGAGCGTGCATGTGTGTGGTTATCAGCGTGTGTGTGTTTGTTACGAGACGCTACGTGTTTGTGAGCGTGTGTGCTTTGTTTACTTTGCCTGAGCCTCATCAAAGTCCACTGATTCTCATTTCCTCACAGTCCACAAGATAATGCATGATGGAACAATAAGTAAGCCTTTAATTAAATGAAGGCAGCAGAAGCGATCCATAATTGCCTTTTGGCTCCGATGTTGAATACTGACGATAAGTATGTGGAATTTTAAGTCCGCTCTGCACATAGCAGCCTGCAAGGACCACTGACCTTTTAGACAAAGACAGAGGTAATAGTAACTTCACGGGGCTCTATGAAGCCTCATGCATTTAAAAAAGTCATCACTGTAACCTGGTGTAGCTGATAGAGAAAAGTTCTGTTTTTTATCTTGTGGAAACGAGGAAAGAAATCCCAGCAAAATGTCAGCTTGCATCTTACTTCTCTCCTATATAAAACTGTAAGAGATGCTGTCCAGTGAAAACGTTTAATATATAAATCTGCATATTCTCTTCCATCTATTGTCCGCATTTAGAATAATATCGACCAATGAAAATATGTTTTGTTACATCATGTGTGAAGGATAGATAGAAGGAGGATAGATTTGGATGAATAACATTTTGAGTTTTGATTCAAGGTGGAGGACAAGCTCGGTGAACCGAGTCAGACTGATGCACGCAGGTCAGTGTAAGATGGCCATTAACCCACTGTGTGGAAATATGTGCGACAGCCTGGTTCGGATTGTGGCTACACCTAGATCTGGCAATGGTCAAGGCTGCTGCCGTGGTCCTGCTTGACATCCACTACAAATACTGTTAACATTATTAACTGATTAATAATTAATTAATAACTCAACCACCCGGTTTCGGCACCAATAAGTTGGGTTCTGCTCAAGGTTTCTGCCTCTTAAAAGGAAATTTTTCTTGCCAATGTTGCCAAGTGCTTGCTCATGGTGGGAATTGTTGGTTCTCGATATATGGAAAGTGTCATATACATGACGGAAGACTGTGGTAATATGGATTTTTATTTCTTGTGCTAAATGTGTCTCATTACAGTGTTTAAGTTTTATTTTGTGAGCTAGTTTCTAAGAAAACACTTTTTTTTTTACTCTCCTGAAAAAGAAAAAGATTTTTGGGCATCGGAAAGCGACAGTATACTGCATATCAAACCAAATGTGCTCCTATTCATGAGGTCAGTCAAGTGTAGGGTTGTGGAAAACAGCTCTTTGCCTTCAGACGTGGTCTGACTTTGTAAGAATTGGTTTGTTTCAAGCCACATGGAAGTCTAACAGACAGGAGTAATCAATCATCTTTCCAATTAAACTGTTTGATTGTAGAAAACAAGTGGATCTTTGTTGCAGTCAAGTTAGCTGGTACAGTTTTGTTTTGTTGCTAAAAATATGCTGCCTGTGATGCAAATAGATGATGCAGTTCCTTGTCTGTGTGGGTTGGCTGTGCATCGATCTATAGGTCATCCCTCTGAGCTCCAGTAGGGGGGATCACACTCCTCTCCCCTCGATCAATACAGACCAGTGAGGGTGACAGCCGCGGCTATTATCTTTGTCCGTCTCCCTTCAATATTTGTCGTTAAAGGTCATCACCCTTTGAGCTGGATACAGACACACATTTCTTTTTGCTTATTTTTACATCTGTAGGAGGTCAGTTAATGAATCAGCTAAACTTATAATAGATTTCAGAAGTAAGACTTTGTTACATGACATTAAAAGACAATTTTGGTAAAAAGATGATTCATTTTGATTCAGTCACACAGATTCTGCCCTGCTGTTATATTCACCAGCGCACTAAATCCTTCACAAAATAGTCTTCAAAATACCAAAGTACATATTCATGACATTGCTGTTTCAGTTGGAACACTTGGGCATAGAGCTGAGAAAGTCTGACAGTATTAACAATAAGGACTAATGTAATCATAATTGGGAACATGATTAATAATTTGCTTGACAGATGTTGAAGAATTGATGTGCTGCAGAGTGGGCGTTTGCCTACAAAACTAGAAATTTGCAGCCGACAGTTATTTATGGAATCAGATGAGTCTTGATATGAATGAATGCACACAGAAGAATCCAAACTGTTTTATTGTTTATTATAAATATTCAAAAGTAGCATCCATAATCAGTGTATTTCTGACTTCTTGTTCGGATTCCACATTTCCCATCCACACTTTTTGTTGCACCTGTCGCCTTAACATCTCTCGAATTGGCGAAGTCGCGGCTTCTGTATCCTCCTGAAACTCTACATGTTTAGACTCAAACATAATCACATCTCGACAGCTGCAACCAAGCATGAACAGCATGAGAACAAAGAGGTGAGATTATTTTGTCCAACTATGAAGCTGCCTGAAAAGAAAACCGACGTTGCTCATTTTCCCCTTTAGAGGCCGTTTGTTTGAAACAAAAACAGCTTGTTCTTTTCCTTTTTAAAATCAGATGATCAATGTCCAACAAATCAAAGAGAATTAATATTTTCAGAGAGAATCCGTGAAGTCTGGCTTTCAAATAGCTTCTTGTTTATCACAGGTGACGTGTAGGTATATAGCAGCTTTAGATATGATGTGATTGACTTGAACACCTGATTCTGAAGATGTTTTGCTGACACTACTAATGAAATTGCAGCTTCTACCAGCTTCACATGTGGACTTAAACTAATTAAAACTTTTTTTTTTCTCCCTTAGTAACACAACACCCACACACGGTTGTCATCCTGATCTTTTTCTCTCCTGGCAGGAACACATTGACAACAGAACACTCACCAACAACAGCTAGCCTGTGAATATTCTTTTCTGCATCAGGGTTATTTAATGGCAGGTCTGTTCTAATGTATTCATTTACTCATTTTGTCTTTTGTGTTCACCTTCTCTACACTGAGTGTTGTAATTTTCTCTCTGTGCCAACTTAATTTAGGTGTAATTATTTGTTATTGCTCTGAGTCTTTTTATAACCCTCCTAGGGTTTCTTCGTTTTCCCCTAACAGTTTGAGTTTCTTATCACTTTTTGTCCTTTTTTTTAGAAATTTTGTGCGTTACAAGCAAAGCATTATAGTGAGAGCTATTTGTGCGGAGGTGGAGGGAATCTCAACCTTACAAATGGAAGGACGGTAACTTCAAAAGAACCATTGTTCCCCTGTGAGCATGGGTGGGTGACAAGAAGAGGTGGGTTCAGACAAAGTTTAAAGAGGTAATCCTCAGACTGTTTTCTTCATCATCTTTAGTGTTTCTAGGCTTCACACAAACAGTGGGGGTGTACCATGATGCTCTTTTCTTTGGATTTACGGTGAAAGTTCTCACTCCCAAGTCATCAAATATGTCAGTTTGGTCAGTGGCCTTATGCTCTAAACCTGGATTGTACCTCTGTAGCGTCTTTTCTGGACGCACCGATCTGAGGTAATGTTTTGGTGTGCTGCTGAAGTCTGGTGATGTAGTATAAAGAGCGATATGGACAAGGTTCTAGATGGACGTGTCAAACAAGACCATTGTTCATGTCCAGTGTGAAACTAAAAGTTAACACTGACTTCATAAACTTAAGTTACTTTACATTATGTGCTTACCTTAACCCAAACTATGACATATATAACTACCATTTTCTTTTCAAACTGTGATTGTTTAAACTCAAAATGAGAAATCTAAGCAGGCTTTATTTTAACTTGAAGCATATTAATTACTGCTAACTTGACCAATGCCAGTGTTAGGATGGCCATGTAGCGGCTGGATACGCAAGGCAGGAGGCTTGAGGCACAGGTTGTGTGCAAACCAACCAGGTGTTTTATTTCATCGACACTGACACATTAACATACAGAGACACATACTGTGGACCAGGAGCATAAGTGGTCCTACCAGCAGTCACGTGTGGTGGAACTGGCAGCATTATATACCCTGCTGCTGCTACCAACCTAGACCCTGACAGAGTCTGGGGGATTCTGCCCCTCCCATTACATCCCAACATACCAAACATTAGACAAAAACCTTAAAATACATTTACACTCTGCTATATCATCAATTAAACTGTATGCTCTACCTGTGCTGAACATTACCAAAGAATCTATTAAACTCCCAAGAAGTGATTAAGGTGCACCCTACACCAATTAGCTCATGGTTTGGTCCGTAACCTTTAAATACTGCTCAGTTAACCTGGGGGATACAGAAACTGCGACAACAGGTGACCTGTACATATACACACACATTTCATTTATGATACTACACAGTCACGTCACATTTTATCAAATACCTTTGGCTGCACATTACCACAAAGAGCATTGTTCAGGCTACCAAACTAGCCAAACTAACTGAATGTTTCTTTTGCAGGCCTGGTCTCCACTGAGGGCAACACAGAACCTGCACACACACACACAGTTAACACAATAGTTTCACAAATTCAATAAAACATTCATTACTTTGGTTTGTGCCTCATTCTTTAATATATTTACTCATTGTGCTATTGTTACCAAAAGTAAGTAATGAAGACGACCTTCATTACAGCCAGCAAAAAGGTGCATTAATTAACAATGAACAACAATGAACAATTTGAATGAACAATCAAATATACTGAGTCAAAAAACTGGAAACAGCCTACAAAATACCCATCGCATGCAAGTTTTGAACAAACCTCTAATTCCCTTGGAAAAAAACACCAGGTCCTCAGTGGTAGCTGTAGCTGTAGTGAGAAAACATGTTGTTCAAAGATGTGGGTGGACCTTTAACATGTTAGGACAGAAAGGTTTACCGTTATTTGTAAATATGAGTTACTCAGAGACTACAGTTACTTTAGAATGTTAACCTCAGCCACAACAATGGCATCATGAAAAGAAGCAGGAGATAAATACTAAGAGAGGCAAGATGGGGAAAGTGGAGAGGTTACACCGTCATAGTGTTCATGAGGATGTAGGTGGGTGGCAGCATAAGCGAGGCTGACACGGCATGATTTGGCACCGGTTGCTGCCAGATGGGCTTGACAGCATGAACCTCAAGGCAATAACCAACCTGCCAAGGCCTGTCTCAGCAGCACTACCACCACACCAAATTCCTAGGTGGGTGTTTGTTACGGTCCCTATTAGTTACTGTATCAAAAACAGTAGCTGCTCTTCCTGGGATCCACAGAATGTGCGCATAATGTCTAAGTCATTGTTTTTGCTCTTTACTAATATGCACAGATAATAAAGGACTTTTTAATGGTCCAGACGAAAGAGAGGAGTCTAATGGATTAGTCTTTACCCTGATAGTGAGGACAGAGCAACAGAGAATGAATCCCACAGAGGCAGTTCTGTAGGTTCTTTCAGACTAGAGGCAACACACAGAAACCATTATCGATCCTTTTAGTACTAAATATTGTTTTTTCTAAACAAGAATGATCCATATGTGTTCTCTGTGATAGTATGGTGGTGTCAAATGAGATGTTGGACAGTCACAGTCACACACTGCAAGAAAAACTTTGACCTAAACACCACTGGAAACCCAAATCCACAACAGCCTTCTAACTATGTAATATTGAGTCTTCTGCGCATAATAATAAGCATCTAAAAAGCATTAGGTATTGGTTACAATCTAGATCGAAAGGAAAAAAAGGAAATAGTCGTACAGCAATTATATTCTTAATTCAAGATCTCTTTTTCCGAACTAAGATTAGCTTAATTGCCTTGTTAACTCGTCATAGCACACTTCATTCAAACGTGACAGGAACCAATTTAAACTCACCAAATCGTCTTGGTTAGTCTTTCTGCTGTTCCAACAATTACCAGCTCTGGTTTGGTCCATATGAATCGTGAAGAGTGAAATGTGAAAATATTGAGTTAAAATTAATGTTTTAGTAAAAGGAGTCTGGTCTTGTGGCTTTGAAGAGAGTATAGATAACAGCTTCATTTTCCTGTTGGAAAGTGTCGTCTGAAGGACTCAGACTAATAGATGTTTTTAGGTGGCTAAAACACATTTTGCTGCTCATCGTCCACAGCAGTACAATCATTTGCTTCCATGCTGAGGGAGCTGCCAATCAAAGCGTGATCACACACCACCCCTACATAGTCTGGAGAAATGGACTGAACAGCAAAATGAGTTGGTTTTGAACAGGGTTTTCTAATAGTTATGAATGTTTATTTTCACTGATTTTTGTGGATGCTTAATGAGACACTCGGCTTGAAATCTCAGATGCGTTTTTATTATTCCAAGCCACATTTCCAGAGACTTCAAGGAAAAGCTAAATCACAAAGCCTCGGAGTATAGGTTTAATGAAGTAAAAGCCAAAAGTGAAGCTGTGAGACAAAAGCTCCAAAAAGAAAATCAGTACCTGCAAATACTCCAAATAAACCTACTTTGGAGGAAATGTGTGCTGTGATGGAAAAGGGGGCAGAGGTAACAAGGCAGCGAAACAATGCCATCCAAGAAGAAATCCTGTGGCTCACAGAGAGGCATCAACATGTCAAAGCTTTGGATGAATCCTACAATGCTGCAGAGGCAGAGAAAGAGGCGATCAGCCCAGCAGAATGACAATTTGTGAGCATGAGATCCAGGAGATCCACGAAGTGCTTTGCATAAAATGAATGACAGACTGAAAATGACAAAAGAGGCTGTGAGGTGCTGAGATTCTGCCCTGAGGCAGAAATCCAGAGTCTCTACAAAGAGTATGATAATTGAAAGAAGTGGAGTGTCCTACGCAGGGACAAGGATGAACCGTATAGACATTCTAAAGTGAGAAAAATGACAATTTGTGACAAAGAACTAGAACCTGAGGAGAAGATCATGCTGGCACAAAGTGAAGTCTTAATTAAAACACATACTGGGATCCACAAGAAGCTTATAAATGATGATGACTGGAGGTATAAGTATGACATGAAGGAGCAGACAGATTAAAACTAATTTACAGGTTCTTATTGAAATTCCTTCTGTCTGAGTGCTTTTAGGACAAATTAGTCAATGATGGCAGAGAAAAAAGTCTCATGAATCACCAACCAAACTAGAATATTACAAAATAGAACAGGAGAAAACTCTTAAACTCTTAAAAAAGGAACAAGGGGGTGTCATTTAGCTCAGTTGGTAGAGCATCCACCCCATGTACAAAGGCTCAGTCCTTGCCGCAGCTGCCCAGGGTTCGAATCTGACCTGTGGCTCTTTCCCGCATATCATTCCCCATCTCTCTTTCCCCATATTCCTGTCACTCTTCAAGCTGTTTCTTTCAAATAAAAGCTCAAAAGGGCCCCCCAAAAAACTCAGAAGCTTAACAGAACAAATGGATGAAAAAAAGCTCTGTATGGCAACTAAAGACATCCACAGACAGCTTGATCTTCCAAAAAGAAGAAAAAAAGAAGAGGTTTTTATAGAGACTGACAGGTCTATAGGACCTCATATGATCTCACATAGGAAATTGAGGCCAAACCTTGTTGTATGAGGTTTCAACCTATAAAAAAACTCCTCTAAATTTACCCACTGGGTGATAAAAACTTGAATCAAACAGCTGTCTTACAGCTATCTTGGATTACTGTTAAATTAAGTAAAGTCATGATTCCTAGAGGATGATTTCTAGACTTGATCTTCTGACTTTTCTTCTAGCGCCACCATGAGGTTGACTTTCGTGGCTTTGAGGTAGGATGAAATTTGGAACAGACAGTCATATCCACCCTCAGGGTGTATTGTAATAACTTTGGTGATACCTTAACTTTAAATGTAGCACCATCTCCAGGGCAGAAATGTAATTCTTTAGTTCATGATAAAACTAATGAAATTCCCATCAGCCTCAGCTGTATTTTGTCCTCAAGTCTCAAGTTGTGACTGGCATGTCTTTGATACTTGAATATTACTTGTTCAAAATCAAAATATTCCAGTCTATTAATGTTCAACATGTCAACACAATGGACATAATCACAACAATTCACAACAATTCCCAAACAGAACATTAAATCAGCACTGGTGGTTTCAATTCAAATTTATTAATATAGCGCCAGATCATAACATAAGTTGTCTCATGACACGCACAGACAAGATATGACTAGACCAAACCCTTTAGAATATTATTTATTAAGACCCAACAATTCAAAAGTGAAAAACTTCACTTTAAAATGTCAGACTTAGAAGAAGAAATGAATGTAATATTAGACTTATGATGACTTGTTATTAACATTAGACATGACACATTAACATAAGATTAGTTCAGGTTGAGTTATGATTATTTCCAAGATGCAAGAACCGTTAAGCACGGGTGACATCTTACAGCAATTTCAGATTAGCTGTACAGCAGCTAAGATCAAGTGGCACTAATCACAGGCATTTCTACAAACACATTTTATAGATATTTTTATTATTCGTCAGAACATTGATTATGATTTATTTATTTATATTTAAAATTCTAAAGTAGGAAACAGTAATTTCTAATCAGACCTGCCATTTTCCACAATGCTCCATCAACCGCTCCATATTCCTCTTCCACACATTTTCTTTCATGACATGTAGATTGCAGTTATCGCTGCACTTATTCCCTCTCTGTTTATAGTGTGAATCAGAGAAGGCATTGTGATTGAATGATTGTCCTTTTTACCTTTCATTGCCTGATCAGCGAGACTGAGGCTCCTATCTGTGAGTCCTCATCCTCATTTTCCTTGGCCGCATAACCCGATCATTAAAACTTTCCTTGACTTCCCTCAGTGATTAACTTGTTATCCTAGCCACATTTCAAACACATTTTGGAGCATAGTGTTTTCACGTCGTGTTCGGCTTTGTCGCATGCTGTACGCATCCTCCTGGAAAAGTCCAAAGCTATGCAGGCGCCACACAGGAGGCACGCCGCAGGCACAGTTTTTTTTTTTTTTATGTCGTGATGGCTTTGGTTGCGTGGACAGGATGGGATGCTGGCTACTTCTCAAAAGAGCAAGGGAAGAGAGAGAAATCTGCTGGTCTGGGCGTGACCAAATACAAACCAACCACCCGCACATGCATGCACGTACACATGAATACCTCCTTCACCCCATAATCGTCCTCGGATGCTCTCCATTAAAGACACAATGGGCAAGATGTTTCATAAAATTACATTAGCGTCACCCTGATGGGGCTGCAACTACATCACATTCCCACTAAAACCTCCCATTCATAACTGCGTCTGAGTACAGACTTATGGATTGGTCTATAATCAAAATGATGTTACTATATACAGCCCTGAACTTTTCAATTACTCATCCCATGTGAATGCTACGGTTTATTGCTGTGTTTTAATTCCACACACACAAACACACACACCAAAAAGGTCACAGGTGAGCATAGCTAGCTGCGGGTGAATGAATGAAATTAGTTTTATGGGGTGACAGATTAATGACTCTACTGTTGGGGCTAACAACAAGCAAAGATCAAACCTTTATTTTCCATTAGCCTGTAGGGCACCTCTAATTCTTTCACAAAGAAATCTTGTAAATCTCTTTGTGCCTCGTGTAAACACTGTATCATACAGTTTGAACACCTTATTTGAAATATTACCATAATCTGTATATTCATAGTAATTGAGTTATGATTGTGCATGTAATCATGCTGATTAAGAAACAATGCTGTTCTTATCGCAGTGTTTATGCTGCTCAGGATTAAACATGGAAGATTATAACAACTGTTTTCTCTTCAACTCTAATACTGAGGATATCGGGTAGGATACCTAACCGGCACAGCCACCCCAACCACCCCCAGACTAGGAGTCTTCATTTAGCTCTAGTTTCTTCTACAAACTGTATATTAGAAAAGGTTGCCAAATTATGCAGACTTTGCCCGAAGAGCCTTGCAATCTGTGCTTCAGGTTTTCTAGCTTCTTATAGTATAAGCTGTCTTTGATCCACGGCATACGAGATGGAGGAATTGCATCTTTTCACCTCAGTAGGGTTGGACGGCAGGCAATCAGTGTACAGAATGCCAGGAAGTCACCCTGGCGCTTGTTCAGAGAATAGACATCAAAGGCTACTCCAAAAAGAGCTATAATAAGGCAGGGGATCTATAGTCACTTCAAGGATCACTGAGAGTGACTGTACACAGAGGACCAGTTAAATGGCTAGCCTGGAGCAACTGAAGATGGGGTCAGTTTGCAAAGGTTACATGCTGGATCAACATCTGGGAACCTTTTTGGTAGTCTTTCTTTAGTCCAGTACATCCAATGCAAGCATCAACCTCCATGGCTGGGAAATGAAGCCAATGTGGAAGTTCCAAAAACCGCAGTTCCTCAGGTGGCTACAGAACATGTGAATCTCCATAAACGCCTGTATTAAAATGCCCAACTTTATAGCCGAAATAAATGTGTTTACACTTTTTTGTCACAATGCACCTTTAAAAATAAAGGCTCGGGTTAAAACCTAAAGTGGCAACCCTTGTCGGTTCTGCAAGGAACATTTTACCTATTGGTTCTTCAAAGAACCAGTTGCTGCAAAGGGTCGACCTAAAGAACCAATAATTGGCATTCCAAAGAACATTTAAAATGAAAAGATTAAACATAAAAATGTTCTTTAAATGTACCAAAAATGCTGCAACTGTGACAAAGAACTTTCCCTTACCCTTAAGAACCCTTCTTAAGGGTAAAAAGGTTCTCCAGTGAACTCAAAGTGCTCCAGAGCATTTATCAAGAACCAGTTTGTGTACTGAGGCTGAATATTTATATAACTCACCTGTTCAAATGATATTAATGCTTAAAGTTATGCATAATTAACAGCGTGGCCTCTTTGATTGACAGGTAGGTGCCGTTACAAATGGCTTGCTTAAGCACCCAGGCTTCATTCAGCCCGTCTCAGGTCTGAACGCAGGTCACGCATGCGCTGTCAATTCTTTATACTGTTAAATGAATTAACTTTCAGCTTTTTTTTACAACATAAAAATACTGTTATCCCACAAATGTTTCTTAAACATTTTTATTTGTTCCTGCTGAGTGTGTACAGTAACTTCTGTCATTCATTTTCTAACCTGGCATTGAATAGAAATTATGTAATCTGAACAATATGTATTTTTAACAATCAATATATGTACTGTTAATTACTAGTGTGAACCATTTCATTAGCTCACACACACTGCTCCTACATCCCACGTTGTCTTTGTTCATTTCACCTCCTGATAAACAGCTCCACTGACCCACAACAAATCTGTGTTTGATGCGTGTGTGCAGCGGGTGGTATAACAATGTATACGTGTGTGTGTGTGTGTGTGTGTGTGTGTGTTAGTTGCTCATGCCTATCTCTGGCACAAAGATCCTCATTGTTACCGAGCGTGAACGGGTGACGACAGCACAGCAGGCAATGGCGTTAAGATCTTTCTATAACTCTCATCCATTCCTCCTCCGCCTCCTCCTCCCTTCTTTTTTTTTTTCCCACTGTGTGTGTTGAAACGCTCACACTATCCATTATTGAAGGCTGCTATCTGTTATTAGAATGACCTTCTTGCACAAATGGAGTCACGCGCATACACACAACCTGCGCCACACAAATAAGCCTTTATGCGAGGCCAAGGTAACAGGCTCAATATCACCCACACTGCAAATGATTCCACAAGTGATTAGGTCTTCAGATTAAGAGGGTTATCTTAGCCTTTGCTTTACTACTTTGTGGCTCTGACACAAAAGCACATCACATCGCGGCACCACAGGGCATTCAATATAGCAGACAGCACAAGGACATAAACAATTGCTGTCTGAAGAAGAGTGTTAAGGCATATCAGGACATTCACTACAGTGTTACAAGTGGTAAATGAACTAAACATGCGTCAGAGAAGGCCCATTAAATACATGGTCAGCATTTTCACTGCAGATTGGATACTGCCCTCGGCTCCTCCAACAGTTGGAGATGCTTTATGGAGGCTGAGCTTCAAGCCAGATGACACATCAACAAGACGACTGGCAACAAAAAGCGTCAACGTGCTCTTCATAGACAGGAAAATGCTCATTGCTGACGCACAAACGGCAAAAAATTACAACAGTTTAATCGTTTAATAACCAGACTTATTGATGAAGCCCACTTTAAGAACCAACTTCAACAATTAGATTACATCCGCATTATACAATAATGGCTCAAACACTAACAATCAGACTAAGTCCAAACACAATAAAAGCAGAGAATGAGCAAATATGAGCAACCCAGACTGCAATAATAGCATTGGAGACTGCTAATGCTTTAATTACTACAACCGAACTCAGAAGGCAAAAATAAAATGAGTCACGGCTCTAAAATTAAGCGCGCGCTCCTTCATATAATGACGCACTACACAAACACAACGAGCAAAAAGCTTAACAGAAAAAGTACCGTCTTGCCTCCAAGTGAACTTGGGTGCTTTTAATCCAACAATATCAGCAATGTCGCACATTAATATGAGATGAGTTGGCTCCTGGGCACCACTGTGAATAAAAGGAACTAACTCTGGTACCGAATGTGATTTCCGCTTCACTTGCTTAATACTGCTAATTAACACTGGTACAATGAGCCATTAACCCTCCATTAGCAACACCTGAGACTGCTGTCATTTGATATCAGTTGGAAGGAAACTGTAAAACCAGACTCGTAGCTTTGATGCACAAATATTGTTACCAAAATCTGAATCACAGACCTCTCTCTCTCTCTCTCTCTCTCTGGACATTTTGACTTGTGGTAGCAGGAAAAGCACAGGTGGAGCTAATTGCATTAATGATGGTTCCAATCACTGGCAGCCCAGTGAGCTAACAATAGTCTTGGAAACAGCACACCAGAACAGAATGGAGCCATGATTACTGCTACCAGTCAAAATGTCCACTGTGACAATGATTAATTCCCTAACCGGTATGTTTTGTCTGTTTTAAACTAATTTGAACAATGGATCAGGAACATGGGATTAACAATAGACTTAACAATATGGTGTTTCCAGTGTTCTCATTGGCAAAGTTAGCTTCTGTAAGCAGGTATGCAAGCCACTGAGCAACCCCCCTGAACCTAAATCTATAGTATTAACATAGCTAGCAAAGCCGTAAGCTCTTCTTTAGTAGTATTGTCCACTATGAGAATGGTAAATACCCTCGCCAGTTAACCCTATTGTCCTGTTCAGCTCCTGAACAGACGAAACCTAACACTAAACTTTAACAACATGGCATATGCAGTGTTCAAGTTAGCTTCTGTTAGCAGTTATGCTAGCCACTGAGCAACCCTCCTGAACCTAAATCTATAGTATTAACACAGCTAGCTAAACCGCAAGCTTTAGTAGTAGCTTTGTTGATAATAGCTATGTTGGATACCGGATATAAAATTAGATTACTACAATATACATTTGACAATGATACATTTTACAATAATGAAAAAGAAAATTAAAAAAATAAATAAATTATTGATTGATATTCATTCTGAACAATTGCTGTGTCAATTGGTGAATTTTTATCAAAAAAAAAAAAAAAAACACTACCCCAATGAATAGCATCATTACATGATTAGCTACTCAGGAGAACTGATAATGAGAAAATCATTAGCAGTGACTCAAGTGAAGATCAAATGCTAATTATGTGATTAACATTGGACTCTTCAAATAAAGTGAAACCCAGTACAACACCTGCTGAACCCCCTAAGGTTGCGTCGCCTCTTGCAGCATTAAACCATTAGCTGCACCGGGTCATTGGAGCTTGATTTTGTAGGAAACAGTAGGATTTTATTCAGTGCCATCAATTTGACACGTAACGTGAAAAGCAGGAAAAGCACAGGTGTAATTAATTATACATTATTAACGATGGAGTTATTCCGTTTGCCATGGCAGTCTCTGCGCCATTGTATATACTGCGACGTGACATGGCATACTGGGACGTTTCAAAGGAACTTAACCATCATTAATGCCTATTAATCACACCTGTACTTTTCCTGCTATGACAAGTCAAAATGTCTGCTGTGAAGATTGAAAACAGGTGTTAAACTGAGTTTTTTTCAGTGTTCTATTTGCTGCCCTTATTCAAGGTCAGGTTATCATCATTAAATGAGAAGCAATAATCCTCTTTTTCCCAAATTCAGACTTAAGCCACATTCTTACCCTTCTCCATTTTTTTCATAGGGCTTCAGGAATAGAAAACTGTGGCTCCACCATTTGAGGTCTAACTCAACCAATGTGATTACTCCAGCCTCCAGAGCAGCTGTGCCTGTAAGATATCAGCTAAAATCAGACGTGAGATAATTACAGCAGGTCTTGTGCATGGGGAAATGTCATTGCCTCAAGAAAGAAAAAAAAAATTATGGAAAATATAGACCACTGCACATGCACGCCACGCTCCTGTGCACGCACATACACATACAATGCACTGCGTCCTAGTGTTACCAGTGATACGAGCGGTCCCCTGGGATCTATGCCTTTGGCTCATGTGTCTCACTGTTATTGTCTGAGAGGAGAAAGGGGTGCGTGAACAACATTAGGGACATACAGCATATGGGGAGAATGTGACGGGGACGGCGACCGTGACAGGGCTAGCTGTCATGCCTTTGTGCAGGGCAACACGGATGACGCACATGATGAGGGACAATGGGAAGACAGGGAGAAGAGTGGGGAGAGTCGTGTTTCAGTTAATCTGGTGTGGATGTTTTCACTTAAATCCTGAATTACACATCACTGTCGCCTTGTAAAAACAATTTGAATCAAACGTCAGCTTCCTTTTTAACCATCACTAAATAGATGTCATGTTTCTCTATGAGCTTAGCTGATTAGTCAGCTAAGGCTGAGGAAATGTAGTAAAAATTTTATTGACTAGTCCCAAATGTTAACAGTCAGGTAAGGGGCAAGCCTTGTTTTTACATCAAAATGGTGACGCTTTGGAGTGTTCCACCAAACAGTTGTGATATCCCGGCATCGCCCTGAGGTGGAAATCTTGCACAACCCTGGAAAAAGATCTGGAGAAATTGGAGATTTACTCATAACAACAACAATATATCAGCCAGCAACTGTGAAAAATGGAGCTAGACAGATACAGGCATGCAGAATGTGCTGCACATACATTGTGTGCATGTCCAGCCAAATCAGGCATGACAGTGAATCTATGCTGAAAGCACATTATGATAAAAAAACTGGAATGATGTTATGTAATAATTCCTGCTATTAATGTCATATTGCATCTTTTCTCCGTTTTGCAAAACCTCACGTGATTTTGATTTGGCAGGCTACATCAGACCCCTGAATGAGGCTCTACCTTAGGGACATCTCAAATTCCTCGTCACACTAAATAATGAATTAATATCACTGAATGAGACCGCTGAACAGTTAACCTCGCTCCCGCCCCTCCTCCCCTGAAATCAGTCTTCTGAGAGAGCCAATCAGAGCCCCGCATTCTGTCTACCACTTCCCGTAGGCTCCTCCTCCTCCCCTGTGTGATTATATAGTCTATGGGCATCGGCATTACAATACACACACACACACACAACCGCTGCTGCTGCTGCCGTGAGCAGCTCGGGAAACGAGGCTGCACTGAAAACATTCACCCATTGATGGACACTGAAAATACGAGGTGAGTGCATCCTCTTTGCAGCTATGAATGCGTGCGTGTGTGAGGCTAAAAATAAAACATGCTGTCTTGTCTTATATTTGGTTTCACCTCCTTCACCTTCACCTTTTTTTTTTACCTTTTTCTTTTTGAATGTTTTAATCCGTCAAAGCTGAAATATTTCCCCCAGTTTTGTCTTCTAGCTCTCGTGTTCTTGCGCGATTTCCTTCCTTCCATCTCCTACTCTCTATTTTCAGCTCTTCTTTTTCTATCTCTCCAATTGCAGGCACATGCTGTCAAGTACTGAAAGCAACAACAGCAGCAGCAACCTCACTGGCACTGACAGCGCAGAAAGCAGCTTCAAAGAACCCCCGTGTAGCATCATAAGCTCCTGTAGCAATCAACGGTCGCACGCTGAGAGGTCCGCCGCCAACGGGCAGTCTTTCTCGCATCGTTACCCAAGGACAGCAACTCCGAGATGGGCTGCTCTTCAGGCCGCCAGCCACCCGCCCCGGTCCTTCACCCGGACCTGGACTGCGGCAACAGCAGTGAGGCCAACACCTTACCCCAGGACTCCGAGAACCAGAACCAGGGTTTGAACGGCTGTGGCGAAGGAGGAGAAGGGGAGGGAAGTGTTGGAAGAGACCCAGCCAAACCTCCAGAGTCTCTCCCGACGCTGGAAAGACTTGCCCAGGCTACAGGCGGGACAGAAAAGTCCTGGTACCGCTGCGTGTTCCCGTTCGGCGTGATATCCCTCGTGATCGGCATGGCGGGCACCGGGGTAACATTCACCTTTAACACGCAGCTCCAGACCAAAGTGGTGTCGGTGGCATTGCTGTGCGCTGGTGTCGTGATGCTGCTCGTGGCAGCCGTTTGCTGGAGGGTACACAGACTGAGGAGGAGGAAAAAGAAGGAAGGTGGATTCTTCACCGCTGATCAGGGCACTTTGTGATGGAGGGTGGACTCAGTCAGATCCTTGTTAGTTAGGACATAGCACTTCAAGTTGGACTTTTTAAATGAGAAAGACAACTAATTAAAAAGAATGAGTTGTAGGGACCATCCATGCTTTTCCTCTATGCACCATGACGGAGTGATGAAGAGGGTAGAAGAGTTAAATAATAGTGTGATAACACTGTGCCAGGGAAACTTTGTGACAGTTTTGACTCAAACAGGTGTATTTAGAAATGGCCAGTTTAGCATCAGAATCGTCACCATCCTGATCAGGTACACCGGGTAGAGTATGTGTCACACTAAACCCCCTCCACTCTCTCTTTTCCTTCTTTCCTATTATGGATTAACTCGGCGTTCAAGTAGCGCACAGAGCCCAGAGCACACTATAGATCATCCAAGACTGGCCTCTTGTGTGAGGGAAATGTAAGAGAGCTAGGCGCCTCAGGAATAGTTCTTTAACACTTCTTGATCTTCTATCTGCAGTGCCTGTGTACAACAGGAGGGGTTGTCTATGGAACATCTGAATCAGCATTAAGAGGTGATAAAAGCAACAGTCTTAAAGAAATTGGTAGACTTTTGTGCTTGTGCATGCTAGTTTAATTGTGCAGTTGCTTCACAGAGGGACAATAGGGAATTAGTTAGAAGAACTTAGACCCACACATTTGCCACTTTAAAACTTGGCCTGGCTTCCAGAGGAAGAAATGAAACATGATTTCCCCTCCTTACAAAACCACTTTTGAGGTGCTCTTTTGCACGTATGCCACTTAGTCTCCGACTGCTCTAGCGCGGCAGCTCATTAGGCAAAAGTACCGGTATGCACTGAGGGGTTGTACCTGAAAAGGAAGCTGGGAATCAAGCAAAATCATGCAAAAGAAGCAAACAGGCTTAGCAGATTTTCCCAGGTTGAAGTACTCCACACATGCACTCTCTATTTCATGTTTCTTGTGTTATTTTCCGCAGTACAGTTTTGTGTTATCGGGCACAAAGGTCAACACTTTTGAGTTCCTGTAACCAGGCTTTTGTGGTGGATAACTACGATCCCGCTGTGCCGGATCAATAGAAATCACCACTCCGTGAAGTATTAAGCTTTGGAGGTAATGGGCTGCGTTTTCAGTCCACACGGTTGAAATTGCTTTTCCCAGCACTTGTGGACTCATAGATGGCATGTACATTAAATTAAAAGGAAATCCCATTACAGACATGCTTCAGTGAGCACCATACCAACAAAGACAAAGCGCATAATGGACTAATCCTTGCCTACCTAATTCATCTGTTCCTCACCACCTGCAGAGTACAGCAGAGGTGACACCAATGGACATTTGGGTGTGAGCAGTGAGGGAAAATCAATTTCTTTCCTTCTTTGTGCCCTCCATTCTCCAGCTCTCCAAGGAAGGATTTATACAATTGTTTATATAGGCGACTGGATATGAGAAATGGACATTAAGTAACTCTTCCCCGGGCACAGGGTTAACCAGATTTAACTTGTCATTCCTCATAGATCAGGTTAGCTTTATAACAGAGAGGTAGCTATTGTGAAAACCTGTCTTAATGCATTTGTCCTGGATATTGTCCTTTCTTGAACACCATACACTAGAATCAGATTACCCAAAAGTCAGATGTTTAACCAACTAGCTATCAGACGGCTCTCTGTAAACTGTTCCTTGAAGGAAGAGCAAAAATCTTAGTCGCAGAGCCAAAATGTAGCAGTATGTTAGCCACAATAGCTATAACAGTGTATGGTCTTTAGCAGCAGCGGGTGATGTGGTTTCGAAGAAGACCCAGCAGCTTCTCGTCAGCTGTAGCGATGTTATTGTATTTGATTTCTATCTCTTTGATAAAATGTTTACTGGGCAATCACACGTGGTTCAATTTGTTGCATGGAGTTCCGATAACCATTATCATGTGGAGCAGCAGCTGTAGAAATGTGTGCTGTATGTGTGTGTGCGCGTGTGTGCACACACCAAAGCTACACTTTAATCTGTTTCCCCCGGCTTCCTCCTCCACCATGTTGACTATCCAGTTTCATGGGTTTCACAGTTTCACAGTCTGCTCATAAAACCCAGGATGATCTACGATAATCCCTCGCAGTATTGACGTGTTCAGTCGTGTGCACGCATATTAGTTCTGAAATACTGTGTATTCTTCTAAATGACATATCATAAATGCTGTAGGTACTAAGAGTGTAGCCGCATTTTTGAATGTACCTCCAACAGTGAGTGTCTTATCCTTGTACGGACTGTAAAGACTATTTATGTATCTTCTATTTTGAGTAGACAGAGCTAATTTCAACACAGTAAAGTACAGTATGTATGTATTTGAGGCAGTTGCTCACATTATTGTTTTTATTTCTGTTTCAACAGCTCTCTGGTTGTAATGAATTCAAGTGTGTTGGTGTGCGTGTTAATTGTAATTGTTTCATTCCAAAATTAGACAAAGTGAAAGTCCCATTAAAAAGTCAGGACGGAAACATGATTTAGTAAATGTCAGATTGTATTTTTTTTAAGCCAAATTTGATAAATATGGTCTTTTGGAATGAAACTATTCAGTTGCTTAAGTGGTTGTGGTCAATTTGCTTTGAGTTTATAGGCATGGCCCAGCTTTTCTCTGAGTGCCTTTTACTTGCAACATCAATATTTCTCTGTAAGGTGCAGTTAATGTAAGCTGTGCAGGCCTACTGGTGCCGGTGATAGAGTAGCCCAAGACAGGCAGAAATGTTTCAGTTTATTTCAGTCAAGTTAGTCGAGTTGTGTGAGTGTTTGGTGTGCATGAAAAATACCTTAAGTCACACTTTGATACGGTTTCTTTAATACATAACCAGGAATACCAAATATATTTATCAAACTGTTTATTTTTTGTCTCTCTTAAGTGTGTGTAAGATTGTACATTTTTGTTGTTTACTGTAAGCTGCCGAAGCACTGAATTAAATGCAACTGTCTGTTTTGGAAACAAGCTCCCCGGTCATCATTTCTTTTCACCATGCTGGGAAAGCGCTGCTGAAATGCCATTTAATGTCATTAGTGAAGGCATTCATGTGCTGCACTTCGAGAGCGGTTAGCAGCAGTCCTGAGTGATACGACCACCATTTCTCCCTCACTGACCTTTTTGGTCACTGTAGTAACCATTATGGTCAGTACGAGATCGCGAGGCGCCATCAACTTCTAATGCGCCACCACCGCTGACTTCTAACATCTGTGACACCTTTGAATTGACAGTACTGTTCGAACATACAACATAGTATCAAAGGTGACATTAAATACCATTTAAATGCCCCTCAGACTGGCTTCTACCCTTTTGAAATGCCTATATGGCATTTGAAATGATATTTAATCTCAATTTATCTGCATTATTTGACGTTCAGGTATCGTTCAAAATCATACAAGTTTTGTACAATAGCTGTAGACAAATGCAAGTCTGAGCTCATTTAATTAGTCTTAATTAAGCAAAGTTATGTTTTATTTATACATCCCAGTATCACAAATCACATCACTCCCTTTCCTCAAGGAGCTTCATAGTCTTTTCAGTACCCAGTGTCCTTGTTAAAGACAGAACATCTCAATACATCCCCACTATGCTTGTGGGTCTGTGTGGTTGTAGATTAACTTTCACACACACACACACACACACACACAAAAGGCTCATAGATACATAAATGTGGAGAGATGTGATGGGCAGCAGTGCCCTGGGAGCAGTTAGGGGTTTTGCTAGCTTGCTGAAGGGCATCCCCAAGCCAAGACAGACTGAGCTACTACCACCCAAGTAAATGTTAACAACATCATCCTTTCATGCTCACAATGATAATGCTAACATGCTGATGTTTAACCAGTAAAATGTTTGCTCTCCAACATAGTTAAGTCCATCCATTATCTGTAAATGCTTATCCTCACTGGGGTCACGGTGTGGCTGGAGCCTATCCCAGCTGACTTTGCGGGGTACACCCTGGACAAGTTAATTTAGAGTCATCAGTTAACCTGTTAATGTGAAGAACCCACGCAGACACATGGACATTAGAACATGCAAACTCCACACAGAAAGCCCCCAGACGAGGTTCAAACCAGGAACCTTCTTGAGGCACATAGTTCAGTATGTTTGCCAATTAGGTCTACACAAAGTACAGCTGATGCTGAGAGGAACATAATTAGTTAGCTCAGTTATTTGAAACTAAAAGAGGAAAGAACAAAACTTAAATTACGTACATCCTCTGATACATCCATGTACCAAACTTAGTGTCAGTCCATCCACTAGATGTTGAGAGATTTCAGTAAGGGACAAAGTGGTGCACAGACACATAATTAATTGTTAAGAGCCACTGTTGTACTGTATGCAAAATGTATAATAGACAATAATATATTTATTCTTATAGAGAGTGATATTATGACAGCCAGAGTGCTGGGAACATTCAATATGATGATCAAGCAGCATATAAAGACAAAATGTCCTTTCTGCTGTAAATCACGAATCCTCTCACACCCTTACTGTCATTGTTCCATCACATTAGCATGTCCCACGTAACTTCTAATTAGTATGCTCCACGTACAAGCCTACCATCCAAAACTCTCAGCGGCGGAGGCCTCTATTGATTTTCACCAATGCATACGTGCTCAACGCCGTCTCAGCACCTTTGTGAACACAGCTGTTTCTATAAATATTCAAATGAGCACCCATCCTGAATGAGCCCACTACTTTCTCCTCTTCCTCTTCCTCCTCCTACTCCTCCTCCTCCTGCTCTCATCCACCCATTTATAAAGGGATTGTGTCATTCTCTCTCTCCCCCTGGACGGAGCTAAAAATAACCCAGGCTGATGTCGAAAGCAAAGGAAACAGTGAGAGGGGTGGGCTGCTGGTTGATGGGAGAAAGTGTAAGGAGTGGAAGTGGGGAAGTGGTTCGGTTTGCACAATTTTCACTGACGTTAATTACCACAAGATGGACACAAAAAAATGTAATTTAGAGCAAGTGAAGATACAACTGACTACTGTGAACAGAGCCACATCAAACAGTATGAATACATTTCCATTTATAATGACTTCCCCATGGCACACAACCTGTAATTAAAACCTCAGTAAACTGTGGATGCTCTCAATATTTCTATATTAACAACGGATTACATTGTATTGTATGGAAAAGTGAGAATGCAATTTCCCTCAGCTCTACACAGTTAGCGAGTTCCATGCTCATTGTTTTAGTTTTCCAACCTGCAATTTTACTGTCCTTCCCGCTTACTTTCATCAGCATAATTTTCAGCCACAGCAGGCAGCTGTTTCCATCAAAATGCTCACTAACAATTCACTGCATGTTACCCACCCAGCACTAAAATGCTCAGCATTTATAAGCCAAAAAGACAACGCATTTTTCTCAGGAGTTGGTGGGGAACAAACCAGAGCACAAAACGACTCGCTAATGCTAATGTTGCTCTGTATCTGCTGGATGTGTGAAATGATGCCTGTTTAGTCAAGTTTGCCATATCACCTATAATAGCCTATGTCAGTCGTGTGCTTAGCTTGTTTTTTTTCTCCTCTAAGCAGCCAAAAGATCAATAGTTATTTTAGGATTAAGAAAACAGTTTTGGGAAATATGCTTTCCTAAATTAAGGTGAGATTGATCTTGATTTTTCTGTCTTTGTGTTCGTTTTTAGTCTGGTTAGAAGGAGGCAGGCGGTAACAACTTGCTTAGCTTTGTCTAAAATCAAGAAGACAATTGCTTTGTGTTAATTCGCATACATACTTACATTTGGTGTTTTGAGTACATAAGTGCCTTCACACTGTCAAAGGTTAAGTGTGGAATGCCATTTTGGCTACGTAGTGGAAGGGGAAGGACCAAGTGGTCAAATATTACCAGTATAGTTTCCGCTAAGTGCACAATGGCCATACCCGAATTGAGACGACACTAAACTGCTCTAATGTACACACTGTATCAGGAAGTACATAGTGTAAAGTGTGTACTACGTAGAAGTGTACTATTGGAAGTATCCAAACCGAGACACTGCAATTGTATCTGGTTTGTTTAGCCCATGTTGACAAGACTTCTTGTCTCAGAAGGTAGCTTTAGAGGTGTTGATAGTCACATGACATTGTGATCTCACTCTGTGAAAAAGCAAATAGGAACAAAATGTTAAATATCTCTTAAATATTATATGTTGTTACTCACTAATTAGTTAAAAATTAGATAAAGAACTTATAACAAGAAACGATTCACTGGAGTTTTATATGTATATATAGCAGAGGTTTTCTGTGTTCAGTGTTTACTTAACATAAAAAAATCCTCTGCTTCTCCACCTGCACTTTGAGCAGACCACCGGGTGAAGCATCAGTCATTTAACTCTAATCACCTTTAAAAATCACTCTCTGTTTCCATGCTGATTGCTTCTCTCCTTTCCCTCCTCCCTCACGTCTAGCTTCCTACTTATCGTTTTCTCTTCTGTGGTTACAGCCAGTGTCATGGACAAATCATCTCATTAGCGTGTTCTGTTAATTAGCCTGGCATGGATTCCTTCTGCTTACTTGCGACTCACTCATGGCAGGTCCAGTGTCAAAGGTTGCTAATTATCACAGAGCGAAGTCGCCTCACATGTTGTGATCTCTCTGCCTCCTAGCCTTCTGCTTCGTCGGCTTTTATTTAGCTGGCCATTCACTTTATGAAAATAGCTAGGTGTAGTGAAAGGGGAGCGTTGGCTCTCATTTTCAAAGGCAAGCTCCTGAAAAGAAATTATAATTACCGACACAAGACTAAATGGCACAAGCTCAACTCTAAGAGCTGGGGCAGATTTTTGCACATAGATGAAGGGTGGTGTAATTATGTGCCTGTGAATGCCAGCATCACAGGTCCTCAGTTCAGTCTCCAGTCGTTTGTCATGGGCCTGTGTACAAAGCAGGTAAGCCTAAAGAAGAACGTAGAGACGAACTTTAAAGGCATTCACACACCCATACACGGCAAAAAAAAAAGAGCTGTGATGCCCAATCTGAAAAAGTAATTTTCTTATGCGAGTGGGCAGAAGTGCAAAAGAAACATTAAAACAGTAGGGAGCTTTTATAGCATCTATACAGCGTACTTAAAACATGTTTTAAGATAAAATGCACAAGCAGCCAATCATCTCTTTGAATTCCTCCGCAGATGGTTGACATCGCTTTTTGTTGTTCTGGTTTCTTCTGCTGCCACTTCATCAGTTTACTCTGTTTTTTTATTTTCCTCCTCTCGTTTCAGACCTGACCAGCAGCCACACTCGGTGACTCCATCTTCACCTGCATGCAATATGTATTTTGATATATTATCTGAACACGGAAAAACACATGTTTGATGGCGAGGTGTAAATGCAAGCAGAACACAACGTGATTGGAACGCAATCAGAATGGCCAGACCACATCTGGAGGTGTGATTGGGTCTCATCTGGAGGTGTGTAAATGTGATCTATACACTGAAATGAAAAATACAAGATCTAATCCTCTGTCCTTGTGTGTTTATTGTCATATATTTGTCTCTATTTCAGGCAAAACATGTGTCAAAAAATCCTTCTTTCCCTCTACAATGTGAAAAACATTTTCTTTTCTCCTCACCTTGAACTCAAGGGCAGTTACATGAATGTATCCAATCAAATGTGATCGAGGGTTAGCTCGTGTTTGTAGCGAGCAGAGAAATATCCTTTCAAGAGGTGAGTAAATTTCAGCCAGCAAAAACTTGGTGAGGGAAGTGTGTGTAAGAGACCGAGTAGCAACCTCTGCTACAAGGAGTGACAGTAGCTAGCAAGTGACATCAGTCACAGCTCTGATCTTTAAAGTCCATGGATCAAATATAATTTGTTGTCCGTGCTGACAGAAGCTGACCACACATCACTGCGGCTACAGCGCTAACTATCAAAGTTGTAAGGTTAGTTACTCCACGAGTCCACATTAATTGAGTGTAAAACAAAGGTCCTCTCTCAGGTCATTCTCACTCTGTTAGATCTCATCAATCTGCAGCGCTCACTGAGCTCCAGGTGTTACTTTATGATGAAGTGTCATGCATTTAATTTTCCCTGTTCTCACCTCACCGACTCAGAACAGGCAAAGAATTATTGATCAAGAGACCTATACTATATTTTCGAACATTGTACTCATGTATCAGTGTTGGTATGTCACCATATGGAAGCCAAAACTGGAAACTGGAGAGTTAGAGAGTTACGAGTGCTTTCAACTTGGCAAATATAGCTTTGCGCTTCTCTCGCTCATGCATCATCCTCCGAGAGAGATGAGGGGAAGAGATGCAACAGCACAGGAACTGTGTTTACCACATGGAACAATCCAAAATAGTTCTGACGATCATGCACAGCATCTCAGTTATCCTGGAATGTGCTAAAATAACAATCAATGCATGATGGCAGCTGCTTTGACTGTAGATGTTTTGCGGCATCAGGGCATCATGGAATGATGGAACAGCAATTAAAATTTGTTTATTATAGAAATAACTAACCCCTTGTTTGCATGGGTTCTCTCTGGGTCCGGGTCTCCAAAGTCCAAAGACATGCTGGGTAATAAGCTCTTATAACGCTAAATTGCCTTAACTGCTGAATGTAACCAATATGAAACAACCAGGAACATGAGGATCAGTGGTTGTTTGTCTCTATGTGTCAGCGCTGTGATGAACTGGCGTCTTGTCAAGGGTCTACCCCACCTCTTACCCAATGTCAGCTGGGATTAGCTCCAGCCCTCACGACCCTGAAGGATAAGTGGTTATAGAAAATGGATGGATTTTTCCTGGATGGGAAAAGATGCACATCATAATTTATTATATACACACAATTTTATTTTATAAATCAATATGAATAGTGTCAGTTGCAGACTCTCTCCACCAGCAGTTTTCCTAGTCCACAGTACTCTAATTATAAAATAATTAATATCACAGTTTGGCTGTTTACACACCAGCCTGAGATTTTATTGTCCCATCAGATCACATCAGCTGAGCAATCAGTAACGGATTCTGCAACAACCTGCATACAGTAGGATTCATCTCTCCTTGTTTTTGTCTACGCTGGGGCCCTTTTAAGGGACTGTTACGTCTTTGATGCAGAGTGACCATGATTGAATTTTGGGTCACATGCTGGAGGACAAAAGGAGGAATAATTAGGTGAGAAGGAAGCACCCTAAGGTTCTTGGTTTGCTGTAATGTGGAAGGCTGCGAAAAGTCAGCAGGTTAAAATTCAAATAATTAGAATATTGAGCACAGTGAAGCGCAAAATCTGTGCCTGCCACCACTTCAAGTGCCATTGTTCTCTCTCTCTCTATATATATATATATATAGGAATTGAATAGCTCGAGCTGGCCAAATCCAATTCAGCTGATCACATCAACAGGTTTCATGTCACGTAGCTGCTGTAGATTGAAAAATGACCTTCTTCTGTAACCGTGTTACTAATGAGCTCAAAGAGGGACTTTCTGTTTCTGTTCAGAATTGCTATGAAATGCTTTGAATTATACCGTCACCACAAAATTGCCTGTTTCTGGCTGACGCTTCAAACTGAGTTTAATCACTGTGCAAAATCAGCGCACAAATAGTAACACCGTGCATCTGCTTCACATTACACGACCAGTTAACTCTCACTGGTGAAGGCAACTGATCTGTGGGTTGAAATTACTACAAACAGCCTTGAATATGGATGATGATCTGAATACAGCTAATTTTTCATTGTCTGGGTTCATTGGCCATGACATAAGTAAATGCCAGAGAGGAGTTACAATTATGTAAGTTAAACATAGCCAGGCTTTCTTTGCATTAGCTGGCTCAACAAAACCTAAATCCCCAGTCAGAGATAATGGTGGTGATAAAAATGATTTTTTAAACCAGATTTTCTTCTCAGGTTTTGTGTGCGTTTGGTGATGAGGAATTTGGTGCATCATTTGATTCTTCTGGAAAAAAATGGACCAACCATGTGGTGCCTACTCCCCTATAGCAGAGAGTTAGACTGTATTCAGACTAAAGCAGGCGTTGTGGCGAATCTCCCCAGGGTTGTTCACCGGTGGGTGGGTGGTTGGGTGCGGGGGGAAGGTTTACTTGTTTTGAACTTAACTGCTTTGAAACAATCAGAAAATAACTTTTTATTTTGCTGATACGACTTGATTCTCTTTCTTTCTCCCTTCTTTGAGTCACTATTTTGCAGCACAGATACAGACGTAGAAGCTGAGTACATGAAATAAACCAAGCCAAAATACAATAGGTACAGTAGAGTATATTTAGTCCATGAACTCCTGGATAATGCTCAGTTTTAGTGATATTTCAGGCCGATGTGGAGGAGTCTGACCGGTCTGATCGTCAGATTGGCCACAGATGTCAGGTTGCAATTAACCAAAAGTTTAATCTGGCTTAATTTCTCCACCGGAGGTCCCTGCATTTTTTTTCAGCACCCCATACAGCCCGCAGCCAAAACGCAATACAACCATTCAAATAAATGGGAAAATCATTTGCTGCAATGTTAGATTTGGTTTGATTCCGGTCTTAAGAAGTACAACTTTACAAATAAATGAATGCAGTAAAAAAAAGAACATTGCTGCTGTAAATAAGGTGGTGTAAATAACACTGGCAGAAAACTGTCTGCCACTATCATCTCGGTGCACTCTCAATGCCTCCTGTTTATTTCCAACATGACAACTGCACATTGTCGAGCTCTTTAGACTTCCTGTAATTAATTACACAGCTTTGTAATGACATTGCTAATGTACGGCTCAACAAGTTTGCATAGCTGAGAATCTATATCACTCATAGAGAATAAAGAATTATGTTTTTTACACTGATTTAAATCTGAAACTCTGAACATAACCTCTTTCTGAGAAGGATAGGCGTGCAGAGTGAATTACCAGGTGATATATAGCCAGGTTAAAAGACAGCCACCTTCATGACATTGAAAACTCTGGCTTCAGGCTCAGCAGTATATTCCTCAGTACTAAAAAAACAACAACAAAATACCCACACTCCCCAGTTCTTCTTTTATTTACACGAATATAACAGAGTTTTGACCACAGGTGGTCTGCCTGAGCCAGGGGAGGGCGTGAGGATTGATGAAATACTGGATCTGCAAGGACAATATGATAAATCAATGAATTACAGGTAGCAACCACACACAGTTCACTTAACTCAACATATCTCAAATATCATGAGAATATGCACGCCCACAAAACATGCTATAGGAGCCACTTGGAGAATCATCTCCACATCCGAAGCTCCCAAGGATGTTGTCAACAGGCTGCACACAGAGCCCATTAAAGCCCGGTAACACACTCTGAGGGATCCTTTTTTTTTTTTTTTTTTCACAGCACACACTTTGACTTGTCACAACATGAACAATGGCTCTGTTCAGTTCAGGTTCAGTAAGTCATGAGTGTCACCCAGCAAGCGGAAATGAAAACCACTCTGAAAGCAAAGGAGCTAAATGGAATCCAGCCACGTTCTTCTTATCATTCACACCTCTGCTTTTTCTGCTGCGCCATGTCAAGATGTCTTGTAAAAGGCTTGTACATGTTATTTAACTAGCTCTTCTTTCTTTCTGGTTTTTTCCTGCAAAATAAGACCGATCTTAAATTAGTCAGGACTTGGTACGACAAATGATGACTCTGTTTCGACAGTGTTTATTATAAGAGATCTAGGCTAACATGGAGATAACTGGTGACAAGCGGCACTGTGTATCTTTCTTCTCTCTTTCCGTCACTGTCAGTTGTCTTCAGGATTCCCCGCCCGCTCTCTGCTTTTTATGCAGGTCTCTTCTCCTTAATCTTCTGTCGAATTGTGTTTCACAAGAGCGTTTGTTCCCTTCTCATCAGCAGTGACTGACAGGTGGAGATAAAGGGCCGGCTAGGAGATCTCATTTGCTCTCCTGTCTCTCTGTTTTATGTATATAAGTGTGTGTATGTGGTGTTTGTATGTGTGTGTGTGTTTTAGGTTTGCTTAGGCACTAATAAACCAGACCATGCCATATGAGAGCAGCTAAGTCTGACTCACTAATCAATGTCCACTGCCATGGGCACTTCAATTACACACACACACACACAAACACACAGACATTCACATGGGGCCATTCAATTGCTCACATTCAGTCACATTGGACAGTTCCATTACAGGGCAGCTTTGCCTTATCACTGCCTACAATTGATGCTATTTCTTCCCTGGTTGGGACACACCAACGCAGAGCAGATGGCCACACAGATGTAGACCAGCACATACAAGGACTGGAAACATTATGTAATGCAATCAAATAGCCCTTAAGCTATTAGGCTACTAATTCAGCCAAGGACAACTCATTATTTAAGGCTGGTTTGTGCTCTTAAACTGTCTATGTGATTTCCATAGACTGTATAAAACATGGATGAAGTATCCGTGATGTCACCCATTTGGCCACTGCCATCTTGGCAGTCCTGCCTCCTGGCTAATCCAAAATTGACCTGGATCACCGGTGGACGATGGAGTCTGAGTGCTCAGGCAAGCCATCTGTAATGGCGCCCACTTGTCAAACTGGCCATCCTGTTAATTATGCATAACTTATGATGATGGTGATTTCTTGATTTTGGCCCCAGTGGGTCAGGACATCTAGCCCCAAATATTTCCTTAAAACCCCAGAGTCTTTTGGGTTTTTTAAAATAGCTTAAATGTCTGTGTCTTATCCCCTCCCTCACTCTGATTGGACCAGCAAATCAATCAAGGAAAAGTTCAGTTACTGGGGAAATGCCATCATTGTTATCTTGTGTGTGCTTCGTTCAAGCTGCAACCTTCATGGTTGGGAAGTGAAGCCGGTGCCAAGTGCAAAAAACTGCAGTTCCTCAAACACTCACTTGAGGCTGGCAACAGAACGAGTCAATCTCTTTTACTGAGTCTGAATTTTTATAGAACTCACTCGTTCAAATTATATTGCGGCTTAAAGTTATGCATAATTAACAGTGTGGCTGTTATACTGTCAATGGCTGCATTTCATTCAGTCATGTCGCTGCAATGAGCTATCTAACTTAAGGTTTTCATGAGTCATCCACAGGCGTCATCCACAGAAAGTGATTCAGCAGCATCAGCATAAGCCAAGTGAACCACAGACAGATTGTTTCAGGTTTAACAGTGAGTTACAGAACTGACTGCACTAATATGGAAGTCAGGAGGAGAGGAGTGGAAGATAGGTGAGAAGAGGACACAAGTGGAAGTCTGGATTTGATGACAGAAAGAGGGGAGTGAAAGTGGAAATGAGATGTGAAAACGTGTGGAACAGAGGTGTAAAGGAGAGCAGAGGTGCTGTGATGTAAGAGAATAAGAAATGCATTTCATGTTTTTATTTATTTCCAGGGGTAAATTTGTGGAGCTCAGAGAATGAGAGGGAACATAAGGTCCGATATACTCATGATGTTATTCCCTAAAGAAGTTTAGTGTAAATCTTCAATTCTGAATATTGAAGATCAAATCTATTTGACATTGTCGGGGATCCTGAATTTGCAGATCATGACATTATGACAAATTGCTATCCTCTCTACAGGATGTTCTGCAACTTAAAAATACTAACAGACATTTTTGCCTCTTTTTTTAGCTGGTAGGAGTGAATATTAGTCTAATCATTAAAATTAGTTATGTTATTGGGTGTCCCTGTAGCTCACCCGGAGCATGTGCCCCATGTAACAAGGCTAGAATCGATTCCTGCCTTTGTCTTTTTTCCCATTTCATCCATCTTTCTCTCCCCTCTCTTTAGCTGTCACACTCCAATAAAAGAATATGCCAAAAAAAATATCTTAAATGTTGTGTTATGGTTATGGTAATGAAAACAGTTGGAGAACAATTAGATACAACATAGGATGAAGGCTCTACAGGATGAGTTTGTAACTACTGTTTTTCAAACTGATTCTTAAGGCATCGTTTGAAAAGTAATGCATATAGCTGCCATAATTGGAAAAGAGATCTCTTAATGCATGGGATCATGCCCCAGACTCCCCCTAGATTTGAGCTAAGGCCCGAATGTTTACAACGTCGGGCTCCGCCCCTGACTATTACTAGGGTGAAGACTACAAACTTATCGAAGTTAACTAAAAGAAGTTCAGTATTTGCTCGTTTGTGTTCCAACATATTTTAGATAACCTTTAAAGACACTGTTGATGGGAAGTGTTACCAAACTTTTTTAAATGTGAACCAGAGAAAATTATTATTGTATACATGGTGTGAATAGACAAGATAAGACAATCTAAATAGTACTATTAACTGTGTTTTTGCTGCCTTTAATTAATTTGCTGTCCATACTAAACAGAGGAATGAATTTCGCTGTCAAAATAGAAAAACTTATTAACATTTTAAGTAGAAGTGGGAAGTTTCTGTAATGAGCTGCAGCTGCAAAGCTGTGAACAGATACATCTTGGCTTTCAGAACATCACTTCATGTACACAAGTCAAAGACAGCCAAACGTGTTAATTAGGAATCCTGCTGAGTGAAAAGAAAAACACTAAAGTTTAAATAAAAAATAAAAAAGTAAGAGCAAATAATGTTCAAAAACTTAAAATAATCATGTTATTTGTTAACATGGGCAAAATAAACACATTTTCTGTTTTGTTTCAAAAAAAGTTCTTGTCCAGAAATCAATGCACCCATGTCTTGACCACCATAATCACACATAATAATTGATAATTTTCCTGATAGCCGCCTTAAATCTAAACGACAGCAGTCAATTTCATGTACCAGAGAACACAATGCACTCTGCTTGTCACAGACATTTATTTTGTGCTCCAGTGTGAAAAAAAATACAGTTTATTATATGGCAAGAAAAATGACTGAAAAGACATGATGGGTAGAGTGAAAATTCAGCACCATCTGCTGTCATTATAGATCTGTCTTCTTTTTCAGGAGAGCAGACAGTTATCACATCTGTCACTGTCATGTAGAGTTAGCCTCCTTTGTAAGCTAGCAGCAAATTTCCTTCTCATGTGGGATTTGTCTTCGTTGTTTTATGGCCCCCCGCTGGTCTTTTTGTGATCCCTCTCTTGTAGGCTACATTTGTTTGAAAGATAAATAACAAATCGCAACTAAAAACATGATGTGTAATGCAAGTGAGTTGTTTTCTTTAGCTTTGAAATTAAATATGCATATACAGCTAAGTCTGCTGGGTTATGCTCCATACATTTTTTTTCATTACCCAATATAGAAACGCAGAACAACTGAGGCTTGCTCACTCCAGCATTAAACACAGAGACATATTGTATCTCTCTTGCTAGGTCATTTTTTGTGTCTAGTTGAACTTTGGTGAATTTTGATCCACAAATTCATTCAGTATTTTCACACAGTGGCCATTTTTTCACTAATGTCACGCTCAGGGCGGAAAGTTCAAATGTGGCACTGCTGTGTTCCAGGTTGGAAGTTGTGTAGACGCAGAGAATCTGACATCATTATCCGTCATGGTTTTTGGGTTTCTAGTTCAGTATTTCCTGTTTTATTTTTAAAACATCTTTCTTAAGGTGTCTTGCGTTAATTTACTTCCTGTCTTTGTCTTTTTCCCGCCTGTTTTCTATGTTGTCTGTGTTCCATTAGTTAATTAGTTTCCCTTTGTCACTTGCCAGGTCGTTTGCATCTGTTTCCAAGTTCTGTATCTTTGTGCTTGTCCCTACGTTCTTGCTCCTCGTGTATCTCAGTAATTCTCAGTTTCTCATTGTTGGACTTCTTCTTGGATTGCTGGATTAAGTTTGTTTTCTACCTAGACTCCTCAGGGGAGTCATCCTGCCTGTCATGTAAGTCACTCTACCTTTCTATCTGCAATTGGCTACACTTTTTTGAATGCAAACAACAACACTAAGGACAAGGACAAGGACAAAGGCTAGCTTTGTCTTGCCCTCCACTGTCAAAGTATAAATAGCTCCATAAAAGAATGGCATATTTTACAGACACATTTTGGACAGGAGTTCATTTCAAATAAATTGTGTGGTCCGGCAAAAAAATGCCACAGGGTGTAAACAGTACAGAGAATATCGACCTACACTCAGGGAGCCATTGTGACTGACAAGCATGTCCCATCGGCCTAACGTGTTAGTGGTTAGCCGAGTTTCTCTATGGCTCTTTCTCGTATGGCCAGGCATTAACTAATTACTCATACTCTCATATTTTCAGCCTGCCTTTTTTCAGTCAGTAATTTATCTCTCTTGTACTATCGTCCTCCATTACAAGCTCAGGAATGTCAAGGGTGCCCCATGGCCTTGCAGTTTTGATGATCAACGATTTCATTGGTTGCCCTCACAGGTATCTTTTCTGCATAAATCAGTCTAAATTGTCTGTCAATGTCTAAAATTCTTGTGAAGGGTTTAATATCTTGCTGACTCTTCTCCAGGGTAAATGAATGTAAAGCAGCTGATTTCCATTGAATTAAATGTCAAAACTTCCATGGCAGAATCAATATCAATTTTATTTTATGTGTATACATTCCTTAAATGGCCTGGCTGAAGTCACCGAATTAGAAATGGATTAACTGTTAGCCCTGGCAAACACAGAAAGTGCTCTGCAGTAATAAAACTATCGTCGGGTATAGCGTTGCTTGACATTTAGCCGGGATTCATTTTTTATTCATTTTTTATTAACTCATACATTCCCAACAATGGAACATATTCATGATATGGTTTAATGGTCGGTTGCTGGAGCTTGAAATGAACTTTCACCTTGCAGAGCTGCAAACCTAGTCAGTAATGTCAAGCCAACACAATGTGGCAATTCCCATATACTGCTATCTCATTCCCAAGTCTTAATTTTCTACATGAACGTGACCATGACAAGGAGCTTTAATTTTGATGACAAAGTAATGAAAATGAATTTCTGAATCATACACTGAGCCTGAGCGACGCTTTCCATGAGTCGCACAAAAACACAATACCTTTTAGTCTGGAAGGCATTGTTAGTTGGAGAGGGAAGATTCTAGGAACGGCGGAGATTGATTGATCTGTTGTTGTGCACGTCTCACAGAGAGATCATTCGGTCCTTTTCAGTCAGTAGTGTGCACAAACTCTGTGGGGGTGAGAATGAAAAATGGGTATCTTTTCCAATGCCCAAGGTTTAGGTTCATTAATGCCCAGAGAAACATTGGAGTCGACCAGAGGGGCACAGGTTATTAACCACAAATGGTTTGCTGAGAGGCATTCTGGCTTATCACTGACTAAAACAGAAATAGCAAGGTCAGTTGAGGGAGAGTGTGTTTGCCAAAAACAACTTCCTAAACTAGAAGGTTATAAATTGTTTATTGATTTGTACCTGTCTGTGTCCATCTATCACTACAAAAGAACAAGTTGTTGATGTTGTCCAGTATGTGGCTTGCAGTCACCCAAAGGTTACACACCTTGCTTTTAATTTATTCCAAAAATCAATTATCCTCCTTCATTTGTTTAGCTAAATTCATTACCGGAATGCTGTTTATCGTCTCACCCACAAACAATCATGCTTGAATTGTCTGAATTTACATCAAACATGTCGTAGATCAATTGTCATGGACAAACCTTGAATAAATATTCAATGAGAAGCCATGAGCCAAGCAACAAGACACCAAGAAAAATTGTGCATGTGGAAGTCTTATAAGTATCAGAAGGTGGATTACTTCGGAGTGGAGTGCTATTACCTCCCCAACGGAGTTTAAATATTTGAATCAGGACCGTCCTAGTCGCAAGCTTCCCTTGTGATGACGCCGATGGTGATAACGTCATGTCACGTAAATTCAGAAATAAAACTGCGTGCGTATATCAAATATTACTCCTATGTAGACCATCTGCTGCCTTTCTGTTTGAAGAGCTGTTCAAAAGGCTGAAGTGGGAAGGTTGCCATGGATCCTTCGGCAGCTTAAGATAGTATCTGTATACCCAGACTTCTCCCCCCACTTTTTCTCCCTTTATATCTCCCTCTGATTCACAAAAGTATCCTTTTCTCTCCATTTCTGGTCACCTCCTCTTCCCTTCCGTTCCTGTAATTCTGGTATACTCTTCTCCTCTGCTGTGTCCTTCCTCTGACACCCAGTTACAACTTCTGCTCCGGATATGACAGCCTACCCAGAAGGAGGCCACCGGGGTCAGAGCCTGTTAGCTGGCATCTGTGTTTGTGTGACACACACACACAAACACATATGATCTATTAGGCTGACCTCTACAGTCCAAAAATAGCACACCAGATGCATCCATATCTTTCAGTTTGTATGACTGTGTAGCTATAGATTGAAAGGGGATCAGCTCGATCACATAAGCATGCAAGTGTATGTAGCAGTTATTGTTTGTGGGGTCATGGAAAGGCTCAGATCAGCATGGGGAGGACAACTTCGACCTACTTAAACTGGTTAATTCAAGCTCTCCATGTTCTCACCACTGTTTAATCCAGTTCAAAGTGATACGTAGGGGTTCATATTTCAAAAGCCAAATTATCTAACATACATCCTGAGATTAGTGCCTATGTGACAAATGCCAAAGTGCTGAAACTTCTTTTATCCATATGTATTGGTCATTCCCAAGCCCTAACACGTGTTATATCACACGTATTAAATGTCAAATTGGAACAGAATCCTCTGGTTGCTCTGTTTGGGGTCACTGGAAGGGAGATTAACAATTAACAACAATTAACTGCTGAAAAACTCTGTTTCCTTCCTGACTCCGCTGAGACAGTGGTTGCTCAAATCAGATTCTCTCTTCAATTTGTAAATAAGAAATTCCAGGAAGCATAGGGGGCTTTTTTAAAAATGCATTCCAGACCCTGTAAATGCTTGATTATTAAGCGCAGCTTGATTACATTACACACTACTCATTCATGCAACGCAAGCCCTTATTGTGGCAAGTAGATATTAGAATGTGTAGCTCGCTGGCCGTGACTGATAAGAAATCAGCATATATACTGTTCTTGGTGTAAACCTATTTGATCACAATTGTGATTCCCCCCAAAAAGTTTTTTTTCTGCTGTGATTGAACCCTACATTAATGTTTTTTTATTATTTTAAAAGTCACTTGAAGTACTTATCAAGTGTTCCACACTCAACTTTTTGATTGCTGAGTGCACGGTCAGGGTGTTCACAGTACACTGCATTTTGCCGTGATTGACAGTGTGAACGCACGTATGTACTCGAAATTAATGTAACTGTAGAAGAATGCAAATTGAGACACAGTTTGAAACACAAAATAAACAGCACAATGGTCCTAAATGTTCTAGAGGGACAGATAATTTAAAAAGCTATCTTCTTTCAACATTTGTAGACAGTAATGTTCTCTAGTAGGAAACACACCACAATTGACAGTACATCCCATACAGTACAGAGGAAGCTACTTTGAAAGCAGTTGTTACGGCTGCTGCAGTTGCAGGGTGTATGACTTTGCTTGTAGTGTTCTTGGACTCTGCAAATACAGGTGTGTGATCACCGAAGGTGGACATAACACGAAGGTGGAAGTCCGGAGAATCTAGATTGGAGCAGCACGTTCCCCTACCCACCAATCAGAGGTGTCACATCCAGAAGAGCTACATTATTTAAACCAGAATCGCCTGAGAGACGGGCGACTTGTGGTCTTGTGGTTGAGCTCGCCTCGGTTGTGTTTTGTGAATTGGACCGTGTTATACCAAGAACACTTGGTTTTATGCTGCTTCCTTTCCCCTTGAGAGCCGTGATGTAACAGCAATTTTCCAAGCAACCACTTTTTACAGAGGAAGAAGTTGAAGAAGAGCAAAACTACTTTGAAGAAATGGTTTAAAATGATGAAACTTCTCTGAATGTTTATAAATTATCCATTAATTAGGACTAATTAATGCCATATATATTCAAGTTTAGTTTTATAAATTCAGATACCATTTTGCACATTGACACCACACATGGCCTGAGCATGCAGCAGTGATGCAACTCTGCAAATATGAATGGAGCTAACAGCAAGCTACTGCAAAATGTAGTTTAATTACTAGTTTGATTACATGTAGTTCACTACTCTCCATCACCTGTCTCCTAGCAACACTGGCTCTCAGGTGTCAATCAACCACTGCCATGGGAAACACCCACACATGTCAGAGCTTAGACACGGTTTCCACGAAAGTTTTTGTGCTCTTCCATCCTAAAAATAATGATCAGTGTGACCATCATTTACACAAAAAGTGTAAGGACAGATCCAATTTTCAGTTTGACTTTAACGTTGTCAGAACTCTAAACTTTTCCAACCAATACCTGCTGCAGTCTTTTTTAAATAAAACTTTCTGTGAGTGATGACACATTCTGTTGCGTGTCAGCCCCTGCAGGCTCGCCAGCATCACATGTGTGTGGGGGACGACATGTCACTGTTCTTATATTTGAATGGATGAATTAAAAGATAGAAAAAAGACGTAAGACCCATACAGAGCCTCCTTTTTAGGCCGTGTATTTAGACAGGTCTGTGTTAATTAGAGTGGATTTCTTCTGACAGATGTTCACTGCTTTGTTTCACTTACGAAGATGTCTGTTTACAGTCATCATCCATTTTAATGCTCACAGGCTTTGTATTATCATATCTGCTTTCATTACGAGCATTTTTTCAAAATGACTCCTGGTGCTACATGTCTGATGACGGCTCATGTAACAAAAAAAGCAAGCAAAACAGACATTTTATTTCTTCGAAAATGTCACGCTTTATTACTTTAATTGCACTTTTGCTTCACCGTAGATCCACTTATACACTCAAGCGGGTGTGTGGGTGGGTTGGATGTGCATTCCTGAATTGTCTAGTAAAATGTCACAGGAGACAGAGGGAGAAACGGAGAGGAGAATACAGTGCTCGGGTTGACATTGATCTTCCTCTTTATACTGATACATTTTGCATGACTCACTCATTTGCAGCAGGGCGTGTGCCAGCGAGCGTACACACATGTCTGCGTATCCCGAGGTGTGTGTGTGTGTGTGAGTGTGTGTGTGTGGTCTTTGTGCATTCATTGTGCGTACGCCTGTGTGACCGCTTAACCTGATTTGTTGCACAGTACGTATCCAATTTGCTTTGAGATGCTCGTCTTTAATCATCTCAAGTGACTCCCATGAGCTTAAACTGTATATGTCCTCCATCTTCTGCGGAAATTGGCTCGCCCACATGGTTGCTATCTTTTTCACTTTCAGTCTCGGGTGGGAAAAGTCTTGTGGGTACTTGAGACTAAAATATACATATGGACACTTCCATAGATCGATCTGGAAAGAGAAAAGATGTCTTTGGCTTCCCAGGAAAAATAAACCACTGTTGCTTTTTAACACAACAGAGTTTGTGTAGGCTCCATCTCACGTGTGCACACATGCGGAGGAAGGTGCTGTGTGAGTTGTGTAATGAGATCACTTCAAAAAGGGAACAAAAAAAACAAAAAAAAAACTGTAGTAGACCAAATCTTCTCCTTTCTTTGTCTGTCATGAAGTGCTCTTCTCTTTTTTTCTTTGCACCTACACTCTCTCTGCATCGCCTTACTGTATGTGGTAGAGGGAATGGCTCCCATCATGGTCCTACAGCGCTCTTAGCGTCTTCAGTGGTCCACCCACAGCCGCTGAGTGCAAGGTGTGAATTAACATCAACAGTCATTACCACTCTCGTCCCATTCTGCCTGGCCAGCATATGTGTCAGATGGTGCCTCCATATGCGGAGTGAGAGCAAAAATGGGTGGAAAAGTTGCCTCGTGAAATATGGTAGTTGTCTGATTTTGTTGCGGCAATGACGGACGTGGAGTGTATGGTTTGAAAAGTTTCATTTTTGAGACCTTTAGCAACTACTCATCCACCCAAGTTTACAGATTTTGGTAACAGGGGAAGTATAAACTACTTCTAATGGATCATAAAGGTTTCAGGGATAGTTGTGTGAGTCAGGCTGAATTACAGAGGAAGGCATTATAAATATTTCCACCTGGTGTTCCATTATTGAGTTAGTCATGTCACAGAGGAAGACCAAATAAGGTATCATCTCTAGTTCTAAATGAAGCTAACAGAGGAAACGTCAAAGTTCTCGGATCTACTTTGTGAATAAAGGGTTTACTTCAGCCAAACCAGAGTTGGTGAAACTAAGTTTGAATGGAGTGTTGTGTTATGTGATAAAATGACTCTTTGTCAATGAAGCTTTGAACGTAGCAATATAACTGCTTTTTCTAGTTCAACAAAAAGAACCTTAAACTTTCACAAAAACATCTATCTTTTGTGAGTGTCTTTTCCAAAATGTTCTCAGACTGAGCCTGTCAGTGACAAAAACAAGCATGTACACTGACGGCGCACAATTGCCTACGAGTATTATGCTGCAGTCAGTTTCCTTTCTGCTGGATGCAGCTCTCTCACTCAATACTCGACCAATTTCAAAAATTGTTGTGCCCATTAGTCACTTGGCCACAAAAACATGGGAAATAAAGGTCCAGGTTGAAAGATGCCAAAGTTGCTCTTTAAAACTCTGTTGTGTAACTTTTTTCCCATAAAATAACAAACTCTTATCATTCCCACTCTGGGCCCACATGCCTGTTGCATGCACTAAGTAAGTTTGTGCTCCAGGTATGATCACCTGCAAGAAGTAGCGCTTTATGGCAGTCACACACCACCACTGATTTCACCAATTTCACTGATTTTGGTGAAACTGGATCATATTTTATGGGTAAATGTTTTCTGGTTTTCCCTCTGATGTCCTCCTGTTGCTGGGCATAAACTCTCTTTGATTTACAGTTTCCTGATGGACAGTAAAGTAAACTGCTGCAAACTATAGCTGCTGTTAGCTAATGTTAGCTTAGTTTGTTAGCCAGGCTGTCTGGACTGTGAGCTCAGAGCACCACAGGAGTGTTAGTGTTTGTACCACCGGCGTTTTGGACCACAAGGAAGAGGAGGTTTTCATAGCAGAGCTGGTGTTGTGCCAGAACTGGAGCTAGGCTGACCAGCCTCTATGTACATAATGACAGAGATGAAGGGACCAAAGAGGGCGATGATAGAGGAAGTGTAGAAAGAGTTTTAGTTGTTAGCAAGATCTTCATGAAAGAGCTGTTGGACTAGTTAGTAATATTAGATGGCTGCTATGTCTTGTAGTAGTTGCACTACTACTAACAAATTGACATGTGTGGAAGCCTTAGAGTCATTTAAAGGCACCTGTCATGAAGCTGGGCTGAGTAACTAAAGCAAAGAGTTATGTAACGTATTATTTTTGCTATTAAGTAATGTCACAGTTTTAACTTAAGTTAACTTGCCCAACATTCCTCATGTATCATAACACATTAGTTCAGACAGTTCTTCAGGACTGATTTTAAAGACCCTGCATTTATTTAAAGACTCGTGTTCTGTGTACACATGCTGTTTTTTAGTAACGAGGCATTAATGCTGTTCAGTTTAACCTTTTGCAATCCACTCCTAACAAGTGGCTTCCAGCTACCATCTCTCACCCGTGTACCTGCCTCCTCCCCACCTACTCCCTCTGTTCTTTGCTATAGCTCAAGTAGCTCTCATAAACAGTGCAAGACAGGTTTGCTTTTCTAAATGGTAAAGAGAGGTGTGGGAGGTTATCTACAGGAGGGTATTGAAACATATGCAATATTATATTTCAGCCCTCAGACGTTTTCAGAGTCGCTTTTCAGCCGACAGCGAGAAATCAAAGGGTACCTGTGTACCTTTTCATGGACACTTTTATCCAATGTGACTCATTGTATAATGTTTAGAAGAGTGGTTTGAGTGGGATTTGACCTTTGACCTGTGATGATACTGCCCTTACTTCTATACTATTCACTCTAAATCTCTATATAAATGCAGTCAATTTGCCAATCAGTTCACTTGATGGATCTGTCTATTAGTGTCAATTCTAGCTTGTAGAGCTTGTAAATGGCAGTCCTTCAAATAGTGCATAATTCTCCCTTCTGGAACTGGGATGCTGCGTCACATATTAGCTAAAATGCAAATTAGGGTATAATTTTTACGTGGTAACTACTTTGGACCTTTTTAGTAGCCAGTAGCTTCTTCTCTTGAAAAAGACTTAACAGCACACAATGTACACTTACCCAGACACCAGCAGACAGAAAGTACTTTATTAATCCCTTATTGAGGAAATTCAATTTAAATATAGATAGACAGAGTAGCAGAAGGACAATGTGCCACATGCCTGCAGTCTTCCCTGACAGTTAAATTGGTTAGCTAGCCGAGTTTGCTTTAAGCTAATAGACTTTCACTTTGGCTGCAATAAGGCCCCTGTGGTCCAATCCAATAGATGAGCTACTGTAAGCTTAAATTGCTGAAAATGTTATTGCGGGTTCTGATAGAAAGTTATCAGAGCACATGGTGCATCACAGTTTCGCAGACCAGCGAGGATGTCCATGCTGTCCACTACCGAAAGCGCCAACAATGGGCACGTGAGCATCAGAACTAGACAATGGATGAAGGTAGCATGGTCTGATGAATTACATTTTCTTTTACATCACGTGAGTGGTGGGGTGTGTGTGCGTCACCTGTGGGAGCACATTTCACCGAGAGGCACTATGGGAAGAAGGCGAGCTGGAGGAGGCAGTGTGATGTTTTGAGCATGTTCTGCGGGGAAACCTTGGGTCCTGCCATTCATGTGGATGTTAGTTTGACATGTACCACCCACCCCAATTGTTGGAGACCATGTACACCCTTTCATGGAAATGGTATACCCTGATGGCAGTGGTCTCTTTCAGTAGGATAATGCGCCCCGCCACAAAGCAAAAATGGTTCATGAATAGTTTAAAGAACAAAACAAGTTCAAAGTGTTGACTTGGCTTTCAAATTTCCCAGATCTGAATCTAATCAAGTTACTGTGAGATGTGCTGGACAAGTGCCAGATACTACAGTACTCTTTCAGAGGTCTAGCGGAGCCCATGCCTTGATGGCTCAGGGCTGTTTTTGTGGCAAAAAAGGGTTTTTGCTTCCTCCCTTCTAAATGTATCCTACCAGGCCTGCACCGTTCTGGATCACCTACCTTCAATATCTCATCATCCTGCTCCTCATCACCATTGGTTTCAATAAACTGTTTCAACTGCTTCGCGTCTGCTGGTACTCGCATTTTGGGTCCACTACCATTCATTATAACACATTTGTGTCAAACGGCTCACCAGTTATTACAAACGGGGGAGCTTTCAACAAATCCAAGCAGCAACAAGGATTCTGCTGGGAGAGCTAATCTACCCACACAACAAAGGCATGCATGAACATAAGATCAAGAACGCCACGAGCATCAAAACACAGGAAGGAGGAGGAACGAGATGAAGGGAGCTGCAGCAGCGAGCTGTTGACAAGACTGCATTTGCAGTATGTCAAGTTATAAAGCTGCACACGCAAATAATAACAGTCAGCTGCTGATTGCGGAGCATAAATTAAATACCTGATGCCAATTAGTTGATGCAAACATGACGTAAGTTTTCTACTTGGGCTATGCCCCTTTAGTTTTTTTTATAATTTAACATTAGCATTGTTAAAAGTGTTTTAATATACTTAAATAAATGTTGGGAAAGTGCCATCAGAGAGCTTTCCAGCATCAAGGTTTCTTACAATTTTTTGGGTTGATTCTCAGTAATATAATAACATACAAAGGAGCAGCAATCAAGGTCCTTCTGGCATTCCAGGTGAAGGTGAACGAGAGAGAGAGAGAGAGAGAGAGAGAGAGAGAGAGAGAGAGAGCAGGTGGCCTTGTTAATCACACCCCTCTGTCAATAAGATGGATGCATACGCAGCCAGGCTCAGCAACTCTTCAGGCCGCTTCTCCTCTCTCCATCATCTCCAAACCTATGCTGTTTGAAGCACCCCCACCCCCTCTCTCTCCACCTGCCGTCATGTTTCATTCATGAGCGGTACCGACCCACTTTCACTTAGCACACAAGGCCATTGACCCAGGTTCTCACATATGGGGAGACATGCAAACATAGTTTTGTATCACTGTGCCTATGGCTAAATTCACTTAATGTTATGCTAGTGTGACAATTGTCATTTAATGGAAAGCATATTTAAGGCATAGATAGTGCATTGTTTGGCGGTATGATTTCTTAGAGCAGTGCCAAAACCTCAACTACTTCAGTAGTACAGCAATAAAACTGCAGAGAAAGTCTTCGCACAGATATCTTTTATGGGTTTTCTGGATATATGCTGGAAAAAACGGAAAGCCCTGAAACCTTGATCATGTCCCTCAGAGGTTAAATCACCGTCAGGTGATAGCCAATGGGTTCTGTTGGCATGAAACCACCATGTTTCAGTCTTTGGTGTACTTTCTTGTACAGCTGTCTCAGCCTTATCATATTAAAGCTGGTGCCAAGCCAATGGCTTGTTCCATCTTGGATCCATCAAGGCTTCAGCCCATTTGCACAAATGTATTTTCTCTGCAGGCATTTTGGAACATTAGCATTCATTTGGAATGCTTGTTTCTGGCACCTTATTGATGCAAGTGTAAGTGTTTTAGCTCTGTTTTGGTCTCCAAACTTCTGGCTCTTTGTCAGCTAACTGGTTCACCATTTAGTTGCTTACTGTTATTTAACTGTGTTATTTAACTGTTTAACAGTAAAGTTACAGGTTGTAAAATCAAAACGGTAAGATGAAAAATTCTGAAAAGGTAGGAACAGTTAGCTAAAACATACTTAAGGGAACTGATCAGTGATGTGTCGGTCGTGAACAAGCCGGTTCAAAGAGCCGGCTCTTTTAAGTGAACGATGGGAGTTGGCTCCGGTACGTGAGCCGTTGAGTGACAGTAGAAAAAAAAGAAGCAGCATTTGGACCCATTATGAAAAAATTTTGAAAACACAAAATGCAGAATTTTGCAAAGCCAAGCGAGCAGGGTCCTCAAACAACCTTCACAGACACATGATACACTGCACACTGTGCATCCAACAGTCAATAGCCGTCCTTTAAAAAAAAAAAAAAAAAAAAAAATTCTATGCTTTTTATAGTTTTTATAGGTGTTTCTATCTGCTTTGTGTAGCAGAGTGGTTCTACAAGCACGTTAGTGCATTCATTGGGGTGGTGACAGAGAGTTACAAGGGTCTGTAAACCCAATGAAAACAACTGGCAATAATGATATTAGAAAATGTAATTTTTACTTTTGAATGCTTCAGTACAGAGGATGTATTGAATATATACATAATATATGTATACACATACAAATCATAAGTCAAATCAGCGCTAAATTTGGCTGAATTATTAAAAGGTATAAGTGGTAACATGAAGAGCCGTTTTGGAGCCGAAAGAGCCAGCTCTTCTTGGTGAGCTGAGTCAAATGATCTGACTCCCTAAAAAGAACTGAACTTCCCATCACTAGAACTGATATGTCATCACAAAAAATATTGCTTGATTACGTACAGCTGGCAGAGACAAAGTAACATTAGGATCATTTCAACTTTATTCAACTCTTTTTTGCCTATTTTGGCCCCTGTCCTGAGAAAAGATATCTGCTATGTGCTCTACTATGTTCACCAGTTACACTCATTGACTTAGTATGTCGTGTGGTGATTAGTAGGTCATGTATTGTGGGTTTATTGTAGCTTGTGGCTGGAGATGCAAGACAAAAAAAAACAAAAAAAACAATGAGCTGAAAGACGCTAAATACAAGGACTTGCAGTCATTTAAAACAGTATGAGAACATATCATAAATGTCCTTTACCTCATATCCTCATTTAAAACTAGTCTTAACTTTAAATCATGGTCTTGATGCTTAAGTAGACCATCTGAATACGTACAGCCTAAAAAAAATGTCCATGTCTATGTTTCTATCCTTATGAGGACATTCGCTCCATACAGGCATACAGTATATAACAGCACACACACAGAAACATCCACAAACAGTCGCAGGTGTCATTTTTTTTTAGAGGTCATCACAATCACAGCTTCTCTGTTATTAACTTTACTCATTTTGTCTGTGGCAAGAACTGGCTTTGGGAATAGATTTCTATTGAATAGAGACAAAGCAAATGAAATAAAAAGAAATACACAATCTGTGTGGTTTTGTCTGTGTGTGTGTGTGTGTGTGTGTGTGTGTGTGTGTGTGTGTGTGTGTGTGTGTGTGTGTGTGTGTGTGTGTGTTGCAGAGATAGACAGAGACAGGAAAGAGTTCCTGCAATCTGCAGTGATTGATGACTCATATGAGACCAGCTGATGGACAAATGGGCTGAATGTTTTTTTCTTTCATTCAGATTTTTGCTGCACATTTCCCGTTGCCATGAATAATTCATTATAATGGTTGTAGAGTGCTTATGTGTGAAAGAGCGAGACAGTTGGGATGAGGGTCGGGAAAGGGAAATTGCCGGATTTTTATGTTCACCTCGCCCATCTGAATGTCACGTTTTATAAAAGTGTGAAATCAGCCACGGGGCTGGAGATAGTCGTGTCGTTGGGTGTGCGTGCGTGCGCAGGATGTGATAAAGAACATCAGTCTGCTTTACGAGGCAATGTGCTCCCATCTCTTTGCCTGCAGTCGCAGCTGCAGGTGAGCACTGACAGATTACCTCGGGTCCTTCGTGTTTGTGTTCATCTATCCGACTAGCGAACGTGATTTGTAGGCACAGTCGCAGCAGGTCTGAGTAAAATAACTGCCAAGTAAAATTTACACTCTCTCTCTAACCACTCAACAGAAACACTCTGAACACATATACTTACAGAGGGTTTTGTTTTTACCTGTGAAAGCCTCTTTTTTTACGGAAATTATCATCTTTGATAGCAATATGTGGCAACGGCTTTTCATACATGGGACACACAAACAGTCCTTTGTTGGTGAAAAAGTAAAAGCAACACACAGAAATGCATTTGCTGAAAAATTCATGAAACGGCAACCTTTGTAGTCAAAGGCTTTCCATCCACCAAGACATCCCGGAAATGTCATTTGTGCTGTGGTTCAGATGAAAGCACCCATCATGGTTGTTCATTGACAAGAAGGTATATTATTGCAAATTGCATTTCTGTTTTGATCTTCAGACAGCGCGTAATCCATAGAAAGAGCAACATTTGCTTCAATAAGTCACCTTTTTGCAAAAGGAAGCAGAGTTTGGGAGAAATACTGTGTTCCGAGAAAAAAAAAAGTTATTATAATACTATATATAATGTATTCAATTCATATAATATACTGTATGTAATGCACATTTAATTAATTGAGGCAAGACTCATTATGGATTTATAGGTGGCTGAGATGGCTTGCTCCAGAAGAGTGAATTGGAGCATGCTGCTTCATTTGAATACTTCAATTTTCAATTGATTAGAATCAGCCCATGTAGGAATTCATTTGGTGAATCCTGAAACCATTTTAAAAAGGTCATATTCAATAATTGCCAGTGCCATTCTTTTCCAAGCATCAGGTTTGAGTTAGTATGTTAGGCTTAGTCATCACTGCTGCAGTCTATTACACAACAAAACCCACCCTTATTTTTAGTCTATATACACTTTCAAGATATTCTGGGAAGTCTTGGCGCCTGTAAAAAGAGGTGTATTACCTCAGTTTCTACCTCTGGAATAAATTTAGCAACATTATGTAAGATTTGGTATTTGCTCAGCGCAAATCGAGGAGATAACCTAATGAATGAATACACGCTTTGATACAGACTGAATCAATGAGGAAATAAAGTGTGTTTGGCTGTGTAAGACTGTGGGGAGACAGGTTTTCTTCAACAAACCTGGACTTTCACACTGCTTATTTGGTTCACAGAGTCAGTTATCATGGTAACCTAGAGTTTAAAGCAACATTGTGTATCTTTTCTACCATAAAAATAACAGGTTTCAAATCGTTTTGATGCTACATTGAAGTGTGATTAGGTGAATTGTACCACAGGATTTCTGGACCACTGGGAATGGGACGTGAGGGAATGCTGACGCAGATGACACTGATGCAGAGCCAGTGTCATGCCAGAACCAGAGCTGAGCAATGTTTTGTATACATTTGAGTGTGGTTTTAGTTTACATAACATATTTACAATACATGAAATTCTTAAATTATTTAAATTTAATTTGATCTAATCATGAATCAAAATGCAACAATTCTGAGGCACTGGTGAACCAAACAAAAGCCTTTCGGATACTTGGAATGCTAAATATGTTAGTAATAAATATTGCAGGCTACTGCTATTGTGAACAACAGTAGCAGTAACTTTTCAAGAAGCTTTCTAGCCTCAGTCTTTCAAGGGTCCAGTTTTTCTATTCACTTAGATAAATAGATGGAACAGAATTCTTTACTTTTCTCTCCATGAACTACATCCTGCACCTTAGCGCCTTGATGTAATCTGTCACAGCACCAAGACATTTTGTTCACTTGCTCAGACTTGGCCATTTTTCCTTGATTTTTGTGCTTCTACCATGTGTAAGTAGGTTACGTAGCTATATTGCTTTCCTTTAGGACTGGGAGTCTGAATTGGGCGCTTTATTTTAAAAATTAGTTAAAAACCAGATCCCCTATGCCTTCTGTTGACTTGTGGGTCTGATGGAGGTGGAAACTGTGGGTCGTACGGTGGTAAAAGTCTATGCGGGTCAGGACTGGGGCTAGGATAGTCAAATGGCATGGATCTAAACATAGGTTATCGAGGGAATTTATTGTTGTACATTTGGCTTTGACTCTAGATTACTTCAAAATCCATCCATCCAAACATTTGGAGTGTGTACATATTGGCTTAAAGTTGGTCCCTGGTGTTGAACTTTTGGCGCCAGACTTGACAAGAACATCTTCACCTCATCTTTAGATGTGGGTGGAACAATGTTGAAATTGACTACTAGTAGTTTTTCTTTGTGAGGTCTACTGATTCTGACTGGTTGCCAGAAGTGCTACAATTCCAGACAAAAATAACAGGTTACACATGTCATAAAATATTACGCTACTATTGTGCCCCAGTGATATTTCTGCACAAAATATGTATTTAGAGAAATAAGACAAACCTTCCTCAGAAGCATTGTTTGTTCCTGATGACCGCAGCAGCTGATCAACTGTCTACCACTGCTAGAAGATCAGTGTTTTTACTCTTTTGCCTGTGTAACAATCACCTGCACATGAATCAGTTTTCATTCTGTATTTATATTGCGTCCTGTGTCCTGCTCAGGGGAGCAGAATCATTTCTACTGGCAGAATGCGTCTATATATTTTATTTATTTTTAACACAGAATATGATAGTGGTGTCTTTGGACATTGAAAATTATTTATTAGACTAAATGTTTCAGGGAAAGTTGAAGTTATGTAACAGGATATCTGTACATATATCAGGAAATATCAGTGCCATATTGACAGACTTTCCGGCTGTCTTTTACTTCATTTGTGTCCATAAATGTTAGCACATTGGTATCAAATATGAGACTTGGGACACACCCACTTCCTGTGTCCTAAGTGGCTGTGGTTTCCTCTCCCCCATCTCCAAACCACATTTGGAAGTGTTGGATGAAAGCAGGTTAGGTTGTGCCAGAGATGTGATTTAAATTTTACTTCAGTTTTAATAGATCATCTGTGTTGAAACCAGACCAATAGTTCAGCAGAGAGAAGAGATATCTGTGCAGGCCAGATCTTGTGAGTGTGTAGATGAGACAGAGACAGGTCTCGAACAAAGTTCATTTTCTCCTGATTTATCTGTCTGAAAAATAGACATTTTTAGTGTCAGAATGTGTGGCGAAAGAATCCTCATAAAGGGGAGCAGCAGTGGCTAAACCTGTGTGATACAGACAAAGGAAATGACTCTTCATTCAAACTGAGGTTTTCCTATTTATTTGAGTGGGGGTAGTGGGTTTTTGGCTGCATGGGGAGAAGCTGAGCTATACTAAATTTCTGGAGAAACTGAACCCGACGTCATGCTGCGGCAGCCAATCAGACCAATCAAACCTTCCATTGTCAGCCTGAAATGTCATTGAAACTGAACGCTATCCATATGGAGTTCATGGATTTTTATAGCAGTTATGTTCAGCACAAATAAACACACCCCCCAGCACTTCCCCACCGCTGCACAACCCTGCGGTGATTCTTCACAATGCCATCTCCTTTCTAAACCGTTTCTATCCTTACTTTTATTGCTTTTAGCTCTATCCAAACACAAAAAACAAAGCAATTGCCAATTTACTCAGGTAAGATTTTCTGACCCTTCAGGTTACTACCTCCTATCCCAAAGGGCCTTTGAGATTTGCCTTGATGCTCTGCTCTCTTGAACCCCACCGACTGAACCACAGTGACAGAGATCACTCCGTGTAGAGTCTGTTCTATTCGGTATGTCAGGAAGGAGGCCAACAAATCTGTCCTGAAATGCTGGAGGACCCGCTCTTTCAAAATATATAGCGTTTAAATCAGTCTCTCTATAAAAGCCTGCTAAGTGTGTTATTGATTCAGTAATCCATCAACGGCCAGTCTTTTTCCTCTCACTCCACTTCCTCTTGTCCGCTCTTGCTCTCTCTTTTCATATCGCAAAGGACATTAAAAGAATTTAGCTAATTATATCACAAATAGATTTGATTCAACTGAATTGGATAATGAGTGGAGTTTGTCTGATCTGTCAGAATATCATTCTAGCAATTGGAAAAAAAAAAAAAGAAGAAATTGGCTTATCTGGTCGGACCAGGCCTGGCTGGCATTGCTGTCACGTTGGACGAGACAGGTTTCAAACTGTGTTTCTATTTCCGCTCATTGAAATACACAGCATGGTCCAGCTCTGTACGTTAAAGGAGACTTTTCTTTTTTTTTCTTTAGAAGGGGGGGTGGATGTACCTGCAATTATATTGATCTCTTAATCACAAATCTCTTTCTTTCCAATCTCTTCTTAGCAATTTATATAAGGAGCACAGTGCTGTTTCAGGCAGAGTACTCAAGTAGCACATGCATTAGCTAATTCAACTCTATTCCCAGATAAGAGTGTTAAACACATAAACAGTAACTGCAGGTCTATGACAGGATGCTAACTCGGGTTGGACCTCCATACTTTTACTTTCCACATTGCTTAGGACAGACTACTTCATGCGTACTTCTTGTGTTGGCATGCAACATCGGCACTGGATGTAAATTTTAAAAAGGCACTGAATCACCAAATATGGACTTAATACCTATGATACTGGACTCAGCTGCTTCATTCATGCTTCACCAACAGTGGCTCATTCACCAGCTGCTTGGTTACCAGCTGGCTACCCAAAATCTAGACATAAAACCATAGAGTCAGCAGCTAGGAAGCTGCTAAAAACTCGCCTGTTTCTAGATTTTTACTGCTTCATTGTTTTTATTTTGTTATTTCTGCTTTTATCTTTCTAATGTTTGCATTTAACAGCGTCTTGTAACTCTGGTTTTGAACGGTGTATATGTTAAGCTTGATGCAAACACAAGCCAAGAGACTGAATCACTTAAACGTGTTTTTTTTTTTTAATTCACAAGGAGGGATTGTGCAGGTGAGTAGGAGATCCAGTGGATTGTGGCAGATTTCTGAGACGTGGGCATGAAGACGTGACAGAGCTGGATGTGGCAGGTGGGTGGCAGTTTTCACAAGCAAAACAACAAGCCTGGCACAAGAGCTGGCCATAACGTGGTTACCACTAGGGAGACTGAATGATCTGGCAGAGTTGGGGTTTGTAGAGCTTTTAAACTGCAGTGGTTGATTTGCAAATGAGGAACAGGTGGTGAGGTGATCTGACAGGTGAGGGGGAAACCAGAGGCCACACACACACACACACACACACACAAAGGGAGGCAGACACACAAGGGAGATCAACAGCTTCTAAAGTATTTGTTAAAAAATGACTGCAAAGTTGACTCATAACATCCAATCATATTAACACAGGTGTACAATGTGGCCATTTATAACCTGGTCTTTATAAGAATTACTTTGCCAGTACTCCTCCTTAAGTGCTTGACTTTTTGGTGTTGTTGATTCAACTTCTTCCTAACAGGCTTTCAGCACTTTCAGTAGAATCCCTGTTGCTGCGTAGATTCTTCAAGAGCTCCTTAAAGAGCAGAGCCGTTCCTGCCAAATCGAACTGCATAATCATTCGCTCTAATTGGCCAATTCCTTGACGTAATTGTCTGTGACTCAACTGACAAATGCTGCTAATTGGTAATTCAGCCTTATTTGCCACGCCTTCATAATGGTGTTTACAATAGTAATGAAGTTATTCAGAATTAAAGTCCTCTCCCCACACGGTGATTAGATTTTTTTTTTTTTGTCTTCCTGTTGCAGCAGTACATCACTGTTTTTAATCTGTGTCTTCAGATACTTGATAGCTGTGTTTTTTTTTGTTTCTTTTCCACTCATTAAAAGTATCTCTCTTGCCATCATTTGTTCACATTTCTGCCTACGGTGTAGCTAAAGGATGACGCTGGAGATTAGAGATAACAGAGGCCTTTCTGGTGACTCATCCTAATACTCCAGGAGTACCCCCCATTCCACCCAACTGTCTCATCCCCTTTCTAGTTTCTACATCGATGCCCAACAGAAAAGGCTTATTTCTCCACCCCCCCACCCCCCCAGCTTCTCCCCAGCCTCCCACTCATCCTCATCTGCTCTGTCAAGACCTCCCCTCCTCGTTCCACTCATCTCATCCCAAAGCCCGGTGGTCTGTCTAACCAGGATAAATGCTTTCAAAGGGTGCAGCATGACTCAGCCCATGTTACTACTGGAGGTAGTCTCTGTTAATGCATACCAATGGTAGTGGGGATGGCCAGATGGCCGGTGTCTGGGCAGGGAGGATGACAAAAGGGCAAGAGCGTTACACGAAAGCAGCCAGACAGCCTCACCAGACGGAGAATAAAAATATACGCAACTGCTATGAAATGAGACGTCCGTAAAATATTTAATTTTCTGAACAAAACATGCACAAGAGATTAAAAAAGTTAACATTTTACTCGACAGCGTCAAACAGATATCTTCGATTTTATGTAGCATGACTCACTGTGAGTTATTTGTTGTGTCTCAGCAGAGTTTTAATCATTTATCAATTACTATGTGCATTTACTGAGTGAGTGAGTTCTTGCTATGCCTCAGCAATGATGTGGTTGAAAGCAAAAGTTATTATTTTGATTGAATCAGTACATTCAGTGCCACGTCATGTCTAAATGGGGGCAACAGACACTTTTTTTTTTATATCTGTTGACAACATATTGCTTGAAATTCCTGAAATGTTTGGACTGATGTATTCAAAGTTTGTTGTGTCACATTAATAAGCCTGATATAGGTAATTTGTATCCAACCAGGGTTTTCTGGTGTGACAGCCTTGGAGGAAATAAACATCTCAATATATATTTGTATTCATGTAGACAGTTAGGGTGGACAGTTACAAGTACCTTGGTGTCCACATCAATGAGGGCCTGACCTGGGCATTGCATACAGCTTCTGTTTCACGAAATTCCAGCTAACCTCTCCAACACTGAGGAATTTCTACTCTTGCCCTATTGAGAGCATCCTGATGGGGAACATGACAGAAACAGCACCAAACAAGATCGCTCGCTCTGCTGAATGTACAGTAGGTGGTGGTCTAACCCTGCCTAAAAACATTTATACCAGACGCTGCAAAAATAAGGCTAGGAGAATCATTAAAGTGACCCGGATGACGGTGTTTTCTCCGGCTGTGATCATGAAGAAGGTTCTGGATACATCACTGCGTAAGCACCTGAAAATACTTCTTGACTAACTTAATTTACTCCTTATACAATTATTATTTAGTTTTAATAAGATTACTTTTTACCAACTTAATTATGAAATGAGAATATCGATAAAGGGCATTCAGCAAATGCCCCAAAATGACAACAGATTTATTTTTTGACTGGGCACATTGACTTCCTGGAGTCGTACCATCACTGTGAGGCTGCCAGGAAACCAGTGGAGGAAGCCAATGTGCACCACTTCTACATTTCAGTTTTATATGGATTAAACAAACAAAGATAGAAAATTTGTGAGGAGAGTCCAGCAAGCTGTTTTCCACATTTCCAATCTTTATGCAGCCTTCATTTATGAACCTTCATATACAGGCGTGAAAGTAGTATTGATTTACAACTCTCATCCACGAATAAGGTTGATTTCCATTGCGATCTAACATTGGAATTTATTATGAATGAAAAATAAAAGTCATCTCTGCAGGCAGATATAGTATCCAGGCTCTTGTGCCCTCTGCCTTTATTATGCATGCATGGCTGGCTTACTTATCCACATGACAGACAGCCAGACCAGCAAGCAAAAATCAGGTTGAGTGTTGAGTGTGTGTATGTAAAAATGTTACATTGAAGGCAATAAATAACAAATCATAAAAGTTTGTCAGCAGCTATAACTTTTAAAAAGCCACCAACCCACTCTGCATATTTTAGTTAATGAAAATTAGCTGATCAGTGAGTTTTCAGCACAGCTAGAAAACATATTGATTTCTTTCTCACTCATAATACATAGTATTAAACAGAGCCCAAAAGCACCATAAAAATATTTCCTGTCACACTCAATGAGCAGTGATTAGCTATATTTCATGATCCTACTCATTTCATTTCTTTATGGTTAGACGTATCATGGTGAAAGAGGATTTTAACATTTCAGTGGTACCTCACCACAAGATTTTAAAAATCCAGGTGTTTCATGAGAAAGTCGTAAGAAAGTTGAAGCATGAAGCCAATAACTTTTGGAGAAATGTACATTGCAGTCTGCTATGATACTGAATTGCAACTCTGGATAAACCGATGAAAATAGAGAATAAAATATTACTTCGACTGGTGAAAGATTTTCATGGGTTTTTAATCTCAGTGCTGCCGAAGTTCTGCGTGGAATTATAAATTATAAATCACCCAATTTATTCCTCATCATGGCTCATTTTCTGTTATGGAAATGATGACAGTGAAGAATGATTGTGTCTTGTCTATAATAATGGTTTAGTTTTCAGTGAAATGGCTTCTTCCTGCCACCGAAAAGCGGATTACAAAAATGACAGAAAATCCTTGTAACAAAACCTAGATTTGCAGCTTCTGTTTATAATAAATCTCAATACTCTTTATCCTTATCATCGCTTTAAAACCTAACATTTCATAAAGTAAGAAAAACACTTTCCTTTTTTCAGCTTAGATTTTTATATATTATTCAATGGGTTTTTATGTTCTTATCCCATGAACGAAAACTTAAATGGCAATGGGATATTTATCAAATTTACAATTTTTTAAAATTTTTAAAATGGGTGCTTGACTTGTAGTTTCTCACTTCTAGCCAGCAACAGTTCCATTTTCTGACTGAAATTCACCAGTTGTTGCTAGCTAGCTGACTTTAACATTTCCATCTGTCTGGGAATCCTCCAAACGGGATCTTAAATATATTTGATGGCTATATAATATTGTGCTAACACAGGGTGACTATTTTCAAACCACAGCACATTCATGCACATGCACATTAATGTGCAAATGCACACGCCATAGGCATTTTCTTTAGGATAGTGGGCAATTATTTCAGTGCATAGCACACCCACAGAGTGCTTTCCATGCCATGAACGTAGCATTTCCATTGCTATGTACTTTATGAATAAGTATGCCGGCTGGAGCTCTTTAGTGTGTGACTAGTGTGACTAGTCCCCTTTAGCGCTCAGTCCTGCACCTGTACAGATGCAAGGGAAGTACTAAGTACATGTGCCAGGAATATCTTCAACGGAAAGACAAAAAAAGCATACTTTGACTAGACGTCGTCATTCATGGGACAAGTGTGGAGTCGGGAGAGCACGAGGCAAAACCTAACGCTGGCTGCCTGCAGCTACATTTAAAGAGAACCAGGAAGTGATCTAGCCTCACCTGTTGGGAATCACTGATTAGGGGGGTGTGGCTAAACAGGCAGAGAAGGGAGGGGGAGCTCTACCCATCACACATACAGTTGCTATGTTACGATAGGACATTGTAGTTCGGGGGAGGGATTTAGCAAATGGTCACTTGGAGATGCCCTGATCCTCTACTTGCACTCTTACTGCCTCTCATCTGTTGTTTGATTGTTTAAACTGTATTCTTATGGTTATATTTCACTTTTTGCTGCTGTATGCTGACACATGGTATAAATACAAAATATCACCTCACTACATTCACAAATGCCAAAGCAGACACCAACATATTTGGGCCCCCGAGCAAACAGTCAGAAAGGTGTTTGCTGAGCTGATGAGGGCTACGGCCAAATTGGATGACAATCTGCTGTTCGAGTGCGTGCCAGGTGCCTCATTATATTCAAAATGGCTTTCACTCACTGCTTAATGCATTCTCTCCCAGTGAGGGGTGATGAGGGAGACAGAGAGATGAGGCGATTTTTCTCCATCATCCTGTCATGACATCCAGAGTTATCCGGATGTGGGGTGGGGTAGCGCCCTAGGAGCTGGGCTCAAGCTGAAACTGCCGTCTTCATGGCTGCACAGCATCAATCATGCCCCCCTGAAATGCCCTGGACCTCTCCTGGGTGTCAGTCACGTTGTGAGAGTGAGCAAGCGTCGATTTACCTGACGGCTCTCTAAAGTATTCATCTACAGGTGACATTTAGGAAGATGGCTTTTTTTTTTCTTTCATTCTTGCTCCGTCTTCATGTTCCTTCCCTCGTTATTTGTCTTTTTTTCTCTTGTTCTTATCAGAGGTCAATAAAGGCCATCAGGAAATCACTGTTCTGGTTAAATAAGATTAAATTTTCTCTAAAGTCCCTGAGTGATGCCTCCTGACATCGCTGCTGTCAGATACACAGATCAGGGTCATGAGGAAAGAGCTGCTGATCAAAGTCTCTCTCTCTCTCACTCTCTCTCCACACACACACACACACACACACACACACATACACACACAGAGGCAGTTTTGAAGTGATGTAGAGTTGTACATGACCCAGCTTAAAATTTCATGCATACTTATCAGATAAAGCAGCACTGATTTTTATCCTGCAATACCTTAAAATAGAGGAAATGTATGGATTTTTTAATGAATGATTAGAGTGTCAAATCTGTAAGTTCACAAAAGTTATTAAAAATAGTTGTTGCTATTATAGAAAGATGAAGCTGCATATTTTCCGTAAACGTGTATGTCTTAGTCTAATTTTCAAACAGACCTTTTCAGGCACAAGATGGCAATCGCAGCACGGTGCTCTGAAACACATTTTCAGTGGCTTTCTTCACACCACAAGGTTTTTTCGCAGTGCGTACAGAGTGCACAAGTGCACTACCAATCACATTGTGAAAGGGCCCTAAGTCAAGCATCACAATGACTCAAATCAACGGGATCTCAATAGCCTTTACAGAGAGTTACAAATCAAAATCTAACAGCAAAATGCTTATCCTCTTGCTGAAAATAGCTGTAAATGATGCAAAAATATTTTTCACAGCAACTGCAACCTGGCAACTGCTGAGAAAAACTTTGGTTTGATGTACGTTGACTGAACTGATGTCATGTTTTGTGGTTTGTGGGTGAAGAAGTCCTGTTGTCATTCGTAGCAACTAAATAACAATGTAGTTTTCTCTATAACAGAAGCCATGTCTGTATGGTCAGGGAAAATGCTTGCTTCCGATTGGCTGGCAAGCTGATATGGTCTAATCTAATGAGACTGACTGAGAGTGGAGCTCACAGGTCATAGAGGTTGAGAGGTCATAGTGGTGTGGCCTACTACGTAGTCTATTATGGAGAAAATGACTATACAAAGAGTGAGGGCTAAGGAACTATGATTTTAGTTAACATGGTGTGTAAATATAGTTTTGAGAACCTCAGTGGTCATTGGCACCAATGTTTGGAAACCACTGCTTTAGATGCAGTTTAGATTTCATTTGATTTTGAAAAAAGGCCCTTAAGTTGAATGGCAGAGAGACAGACTGGGGATGATGTTGTCTAATGACAAACCCTGTACTGTAGCTACTCCCTGTAGACAGAAATAACGAAACTGTGACAGCAGCCATGGTGACTTTACTGGAATATTGTCACATTTCTCAACATTAATTTGAGATTTTCAGACTAATATTGTGTTTAACATCTCAGACACAAACTCTCTGAGCCCACACACTCACTGAACGAAATTAAGCACAGGATCGTAAACCATCCAACAATTGCTGGAAGCTAGAATCTGAAATGTAAAAGAGTGGAATTTGAATCCAAAAATCACAGCCTTGGCATGTTTTCTTTGCGTTTCTCAGTTTTCTTTCCAGTTCTTGGTTGTTCTTTGCATTTTTCTATGCTTGGTCTTTACAATAAATCAACAAATGGGTACATGGAATCTGTGTGGTATGGCCCCTCTCATCTTCTGATAATTAAACTGTGATCGAGTGAAGTTAGGGCTCCTGGATGCAAAACCCCTGGACATGATAAAAGCAGGTTATGGTTCAGCCTTGGCTCCAAATTCAGCATGTTATAAGCTTTTTTGATACAGTGCAGCTACAGCTAACCTCTCTAAACAGATATCTGCATACCAAAGCAGAATTGACGGCGAGGGACCAAGATTTTGGCACTGCAAGTGTTCTGGTTTCCGTTTGTAGCCCAAGTAGTTTGGTGAAATGCAGTCTCAGAACCCAAATCTATGTGGTTATGGTTATAAATTTAGATTTTTATAAGCTTTTTTAAAAGTTACCTGCAATCATATCCAGATATTTGTTTGAGAGATGATCAGAAATGTGTTTTCAAGACGGTAAACGACTACAGAGGAGGTCTTGGCCCAGATATCCCTTATCCGTTTTCCAGTTATGCTGTCGAGACCACCAGAAGACACCAGAAGACCAGAAGCATTAACTGTTATGCCCAGAGGCCAAATCATTGGAAGACGATCGCTGTTGGGTTCTGAGATTGTATGAAAGCTAACATTACATCTCGTTTTAATGAACTAAAAAAGTTAACACTGAAGAACTCTGGTTAATTATTGGAGTTTATAGCTGTCAAAGGTAATCAGCCATCTAAAGTTTAAATAATGCACAGTGTGAATAACTTGAAAGTCTCTCCTGTGACAGCAGAATAGCAAGTCAATGTAACAGTACATTCGTGTGTGGAAACACTTTATCTAAAAGCCTCACTAAAACTGAAACTAATACAAAGTAGCCTTGAGATGTTGAAATAATCGTTTTTGAACAGCTGTTTGATCAGTTTTAAAAGCAATAAAAGACAGCATAGCCTCTCATTTACAACGCAGCTCTCTTACACAAAATACACAAAGTGCACAAAATAAAGAAGCAGCATATATCAGTGCTTCAATAATTTCAATAAGTAATGCTTCCAAAATAAGCTCAGGGGTAGGCGAGAAATCTGATTTAACATTCACAACCCAAACTTATACTGAAGCTGAATTTGTCTCATTAAAGATGTATTTTATATGTAAACTGCAACGTTTACAGTTAAAGCAAAGCCAGACAAATAAAAAAGAGTGAATAATTGGAGAAAGTTTAATAATGTGTTAAGACGGAACCAAAATGGGAAAGCTATGAAACGTATAACCAAAACAATGAGCTGAAAGATGCTAAAGACGGTCCCAGGAACTGTAGTTTGTTTCTACAAGTTTGCATGTAATTATCTGATTCATTGTAAATATGAAAATATTGATTAGTGCAGCTTAAAGAGCACAGAGAGGAGAGTGATTTTGATCATGGACAGAAAGCAAACCATCATGTGTGAGGTTGACAACACTGAATAAATACAACGTCAAGTATATCCCTGTTTCCCGCTTCTCAAGACAAAAGGTTCAACAATAATAAGAACTCAATTCCTACATGTAATCTTTTCATATTGGAGGTACCGGCCAGCTTATATCAAAGACAGTGGTGATGATGGTGAGGCTCTCTGGCAGGTCTACTGTGACCCACTGTCTGCTTCATAATAGCGTCATCAGCCTATTTTGTTATGAAGGGGCATACAGAGAAACTATTCTTGCCCAGGGCATATACGTATGTTCACTCAAGAGGCAAAGAGACAATAACACCTGATATTGTTTTCTTTTTTGGGCTCATAAAATCCTGTTACTGCTCAATTTCCTCATCATATTCTCTCAAGTGCATGGCAACATCTTCTCATGTCTTCATAGAAACTAACAGGAAGTACAATTAAAAGGAAAGGCTCTTAACTCCCCCCTGTATTTCTGCCTTCCACTTCTGGTTGCCAAAGGAAACCAGCACTGTTCAAGTCAAGGAGGATGGCGCAAACAAAAGCAGCAAGCTGAAACACGCCCTTTCCCCCATTGTCACCTGCTTTTACCAACCACCACTCCAAACCCACGAGAAAGGACAAAAAGCACTGAAGCACCATGGTACTGAAGAGGTTCACAGCAGAGAGAAGAGGGGCAGCTCTTTGAACATGTACATCAGAAATACATTCCAAAATCTGAATGTGGCGTACCTCTTTCATGAAAAATGTATGACCTTCTGGTAAAGCTGTCTGTCATACTTAATACAGAAGTGTAATCTCCAACAATATCACAGCTCCATTCTAGGTCTAGACCAGTGTCCTACCGAAATGTCAAAATTTAAACCTCAAATGTCATATCTTGAACACTACACTATCTCCAAATTCAAAGACACTTGTTACGTTGCAAATAATTCTACACTACGGGAGTAAATGAGCATCACCAGACTGATACAGTTGCACTTTGATCTGATCTTGCACCGCTATCACGCTGAATTCTGATGGTACTGTATGTCACACGTGAAGTGAAACAAAAAGGAACAGTTAAAGAGTTGATTAGTTGAAATGATTAGCCAGTAAATTAAGGTGGGGTAAGCACTTCTAGGTGATGCAATTCTGACTGTGCGTGACAGTCCTTTCACTTGTTATTCCATCCATTCCAGCCAGGATGTGTGTGTCAGGTAACATTAAATGACTTGCCCGTGGACATTCAGCTAAAGTATGTTATTACTGTAGCTAAAGTAGCAGCAGAGTTGTGAGGTTGTGTTGACTGAAACCGTCTTGTCTCTACATGTTGCTAAGGACCAACCTTAGCAACAGTTTGCAAACCTACAACCAAGCGGTCTTAAATAGACCGCACAGTCATGCATGCGCACATATACTGTATGTGCTAATTCACGCACCATAGGCATTTTCATCATGGATGGTGGGCAATTATTTCGGTGCACGAGCAGTAAGCTGGCGCTCTTTAGAAAAGACCGATTTTCTCCTCAACATGACAGCTGTCAACTTTTAGCATACTGAGAGGTTCAGAAAGAGCGACATGGCCTATGATGCTTGCCAATGACTCCTAGGCTAAACCGGGACAATCAGCTGGTCACCATATGCTAACAGACTGAGGCTAAAGCTGCGTATCCCGTGCAAAAGGTTAGCATCCTCATCGACATACGCAACATTGTTATTGTATTTCAGTTCGGAGATAATAAGTATTATAAGTACGACAAAGAAAATCATTCTAACTGAATTTATGTTTTAATGTTCAGTGTTCATGTTTTCACCAAGAAGAAACCTCCGTGACTGAATGCGGAAGGAACAGAACGAATCAATCTTCGTAAGCCCCCATATTAAAATGCCCAACTTCACAGCTGAAATAAACATGTTAACAGCCTGGTACAAAAAATGGTTTTGGTCTCTATAGTTCATGGTGGCTTTGATTGACAGGTGGGTGCCATTACACGCAGCTTGTTTGAGCACCCATTTTTAGATTAGCCTGGAGGCGGCAGAGGCACGAGTGCCAAGATGGTGATGGCCAAAGTCATGACAGATATGACGTCCATGTTTTATATTGTCTATGCCCACGACATAGCTAACGATAGTTACATTCCGAATGACTGACCCCACCTTAAATTAGAAGTTTAATTAGCAATAGCAAGTTCTGGCTGGCAAGTGAGCAAACTGTTATTTTACATTTCTGTGTGACTTTAGATGTGTTTGGAAGTCCCCCGCTTAGTGTCTATACTTGGCAAAGATAAGTCTCCTGGCAGTAGCTTCATTTGACGGCTATAAAAGTGGTATGAATTTTCTCTCACACTCAAGCAAGACAGAGAATAACCCAATAACCCATTTCTCAAAGGTATTAATCAAAGTGAGACGCACCACACCATTGGCTTCAGAGTTTTCCCAGACTCAAAGAAATTGAGATGCTGTCTCTCCCCCAGTTCGTATGAGTCATTGTGTTCACTGTATGTAAAACCCTGAGGGCTTTCACTCTAAGTTTTGATAAGCACACAGAATCCCTGAAATCATTAATCAACCCCCAGAACACACGTGTGTGTGTTCAGAATTTAACTAGTTACTAATGCTGATGAATGTGTTTAAAGACTGTCTTTGCCAAGTCCATCTCTTAGGACTAGACTTACTGTATCTCTGTAAGTGGAACATGCTTAGGCTGGTTTTGCTAGTAGAGAATCTCTTTGGAAACCTTTATTTCAAAATTTTTCTACCACTTTAGCACAAATGCTATTTTTAGCAATTTAGTTTGCTTTACTACAAAAGGCGAGTGGATTTTGGAGGCCAAACTGAAGGCCAGCAAGAGCAGAAATATTCAGTTTTCTGTTGTCATCATAACATTGACCATTCTCACTTTGGATTTCTAGTGCTTTTTACAGCAATTATCTCTCAAACATACACACAATCTACGTGTCTGATGCAAACACTTAAATTATATAAATCCCATTTTCCTGTCATATAGTTCAAACAGCTGGGACACTTTGCTCAATTAGGCTGAAATGATGTAATCGAGCCCAATAAAACAGTACACTTGAACCTTACCTCCTCTTTAGAGTGAGATGTTCTCAAACAGCACTTGTTTCCATAAATAAACAGTATTACGCTAACAGCTTTAATAGGAGTGGGTAGGAGCTGTTGGATTAAAGTGGCGTGGAGCGAGCGGAGCCAAAGTAATGTTTGATTAAATGTAATTAAGAAAACAGTTGGATCAGCCAGGCTGAATCATTCAAACTAACCGACTCACAAATGAGATGATGGCATAGGTCAGGATATTTGTTTTTTATTGTTGCACAAAGAGTAGTATTTCTCATTGACCAAATATCATTCAATAAATAAGTACAATGTGCAAAATATATCTTCATTACGTACAAAATAAAGCACCAGTGGGATTTTTACAGCAGCTTTACCAATATTAAAGATTGTCATGACATGCTTTTGGTAAAGACAGTAATAGAAGAAAGTAAAAACAATATTTCATTCAGTTACAGTACCTTCATGCAGCAAGAATAACATATGATTTGTGGTTGCTGATTTTAAAAAATATCATCTTTCAAAGCATCTTAAATGTAAATTAATGAATAAATGAAAAAGGGAACATACAGAGGCTGTGGCAGATGGTCAACAGAAGGCTTGCAAGGGTTGTGAGCTGACAGCTGTTGAATTTTAAAAGTGTCATCTTCGCCTGGGTGTTACATCTGTGATTCACTTTAATATTAGACGGTTTTCTGTTTGAGCACAGGGAGTAGAGCAAGCCAAAAACATTGACAACGGTGACATCTACTGACCGTTTTGCAGAGCTGCAGTCATAAATACATCTTGTACATCAGGGATGTCCAGTACGGCCCGGGGGCCAATCATGGCCCGCAGTCAGATTTTATGCGGCCCGAAGCTTCATTTTCATAATATATTATTTAGGGCCTGCTAGGATGGCTGGTAGATTTGGCTTTTTTGGTTGACATAACAAAGTATTTGAACCTTTAAGGACATAACTGCTGGTTTTATATATCTGTAGATGTGACACAAAATATTACTTTCTGAATGATTTTGTTAACGAGAAGAGCAAGAGTGATACGTTTTAAACTTAAATGTTAACAGACTTTGCATTACTCATAATAAGTCATGTTTAAAATGAACATGAGGTTCAGATTTGTATCAGCTTCATACAAGTTTAACATATTCCATACAATTTATTCTTTGTTCAAATTCAAATTCAAATTCAACTTTATTTATATGGCACCTTTCCTACCAAGGTAACTCAAAGTGCCTTACAGGGATAAAACAAACAAAAAATAAAAGACAAGCAAAGTAAAACATGAACAACAAAGAAACACCCTGAAAACCCAAACCTCCCTCCCCCACACAGATATACACAACTACATACACACTCACACACATACAATGCCATAGCCACCCACACACACAAACATACACACATCCACACACATATATTTTTAGTGAGGAGACATGGCTGGGCACCGAAACCTGAGATGAGGAAGAACCTACCGTTTGGGGGCCGCTCACACCGAGAGGAGCCATGGTCCATGACTGCGGGGGCGCCGCCACAGGGGCCACCCCAGCCCAGGCAGACAGGAGGCCCCACACCAAGGTGTGGAGCACACTAGCCCCCGGGCCAGGACCGCCCACGGACCGCACCCCCATCAGTGGGCCAGAGACAACTCCCGGTGTGGTAGGCCCCCAGGAGGAAACACTGGAAAACTGAGGGGCTAAAACAGTAAAATAAGATAAAAGGTATAAAAGCTAGAAACCATAAAATAAGATAAAAGGTATAAAAGCTAAAACAGTAAAATAAGATAAAAGGTATAGAAGTTAAAACAGTAAAATAGGATAAAAGGTATAAAAGCTAGGAACCATAAAATAAGATAAAAGATATAAAAGCTAAAACAGTAAAATAAGCTAAAAGGTATAAAAGCTAAAACAGTAAAATAAGATAAAAGATATAGAAGTTAAAACAGTAAAATAAGATAAAAGGTATAAAAGCTAAAACAGTAAAATAAGCTAAAAGGTATAAAAGCTAAAACAGTAAAATAAGATAAAAGATATAGAAGTTAAAACAGTAAAATAAGATAAAAGGTAAAAAAGCTAGAAACCATAAAATAAGATAAAATGTATAAAAGCTAAAACAGTAAAATAAGATAAAAGGCATAAAATAAATAAATACATAAATAAATAGATACAATTGAATAGTTATATAATCCGACTAAAACATGGGGGTGAGCATATAAGGAATTTAAAAGGAGTTAAACAAGTCAGTTAAAAGCCTGATTAAAAAGGTGGGTCTTGAGCCGCTTTTTAAAAACATCAACATTCTCTGCAGCCCTGAGGTTCTCCGGCAGGCTGTTCCATAATCGGGGGCCAAAATAACTGAAAGCCGCCTCCCCGTGTGTTTTAGTTCTTACTTGAGGTATTGTTAAAAGGCCAGCGCCGGAGGACCTCAGGGTCCGCGAGGGGTGATAAGGTAAAAGTAATGTAGATAAATAAGAAGGCCCAAGACCGTTAAGACATTTAAAAACTAGTAAAAGAACCTTAAAATCGATCCTGAAGCGCACGGGGAGCCAATGCAGCGATTTTAAAACAGGTGTAATGTGCTCCCGCCCTCTGGTCCTCGTCAGCACGCGTGCGGCTGAGTTCTGTAATAATTGTAGATTGTGCATGTTCTTTTTGGGAAGACCAGAGAGCAGGGAATTACAATAATCTAAACGACAAGAGATAAAAGCATGCATCAGCACCTCCGTGCTGGCCTGAGAGAGAAACGGGCGGACTCTGGCTATATTCTTAAGGTGGTAAAAACCTATTTTTGTTATATTTTTGATGTGTGGAATAAAAGTGAGCTCAGAGTCAAAAATCACGCCCAGATTTTTTACAAATTTTGAGGGTTTAAAATCCTGTAATTTTGGTAGAAGTTTCTCTCTCTGGCCTTCAGGACCAATAACTAAAACCTCTGTTTTGTCCCGGTTGAGCTGAAGGAAGTTTGCTGCCATCCATGACTTGATGTCTTCGATGCAGTTAAAAAGGGCATCAATTGGCCCTATGTCATCAGGAGACACGGCGATGTACAGTTGCGTATCGTCAGCGTAACTATGAAAGCTGATGCCGTGTCTCCTGATGACGTCCCCAAGAGGAAGCATGTAGAGATTAAAAAGAAGTGGACCTAAAATTGACCCTTGGGGAACCCCACACTTTATCTCATGGATTCCTGAGGAACATGTATCCATACTTACAAAGAACCTTCGATCAGTGAGGTAGGACGTGAACCAGTTAAGAACAGTACCAGAGAAGCCAACCAGGTTCCTCAGTCTGTTTAATAAAATGTGATGGTCTACTGTATCGAAGGCGGCGGTTAGATCCAGTAGTACCAAGACTGTGAGTTTATGATTATCTAAATTACACCTGGTATCATTTAAAATCTTTAAAAGTGCTGTCTCAGTACTGTGGTTCATCCTAAAACCAGACTGATGGGTCTCTAAAATTTGCTTTGAGTTTAAGAAAACATTTACTTGTTTAAAAACAAGTTTTTCTAAAATTTTACTAAAAAATGGTAAGTTGGATACAGGCCGGTAGTTATTTAAGACATTGGGGTCTAAATCACTCTTCTTCAGAAGGGGCTTCACCACCGCTGTTTTAAAGGCGGTGGGGAAGACCCCGTCTGAAGAGAGCAATTCACCATATACAGCAGCTGTTCCTCAAAGAATGCATAGAGTGTTTTAAAAAACGGTGTGGGAATTGGATCTAAAAGGCAGGTTGTGGGCTTTACCTGGGAGAAAACTCGACCAAGTGTCCTCGCATCAACCAGGGCAAAACTCTCCAGTGTTTCCTCAGGTAAAAGCAATGATCCAGGTGTTAAAAGCTGTTGGGATAAAAGACTGGATCTGATATCATTGATTTTATTTCTGAAGTGGTCTGCAAGTCCTCGCAGAGGGCTTTATCTGGTGTCCTGGAGGATCTTTTAAAATTTGTGTTTGTTAAGCGGTCAATTGTGGAGAATAGGAATTTGGGATTATTTTTATGGTCATGGATTAGTTTTTGATAATGGAAGATTCTTGCTTGTTTGACTGTGTTATTGTAAATTTTGAGGTGTTGATGTAATATTTCATAGTGAACTGTTAGTTTAGACTTCCTCCATCTCCTTTCGCACTCCTGCATTCCCTTTTGAGTTTTTTAATTTCCTCTGTTCTCCATGGGGGTGTAGGTCTTTTTTAACTGTTTTAAAAGAAAATGGAGCTACTGAGTCCAGCGTTGCCCTTATTTTATTGTTCAGGTTGTCAGTGATAAAATCGCAGGGTGCTGGTAAATTTCGGCAGGAGTGCTCTGTAAAATCTGGATAAAATTTGCAGCCACTTCAGAAGTTAGGTAGCTTTCCTCACTGTTCTCACAGGGGCCTCCCGCTGATTAAAACTGGTGATAGTAAAAACACGCAAGTGATCAGATACGCCAGGTCCACAACAGGGGCGCACCAATGGACAGGCCATAAGATATCCCAGGTCCAAGGTGTGCCCTCTGCTGTGGGTCGTGCGTGACATGTTGCTTAAAATCAAGGCAGTGTAAAAGGTTTAAAAATTCTCTGGACACTGAATCAGTGGAGGTGTCCACGTGTAGATTAAAATCACCGGTTATTAAAATTCTGTTAAAAGTGGTATGAATAAGTGATAAAAGTTCAGAGAATTCACTAATAAAAGAAGTGGAATACTGGGGTGGTCGGTAGACTGTCATACAGAGGATAGGTGGGCTGCTAAAAACGAAGGCATGATACTCAAATGATGAGTAGCTGTTAAAAAATACTTCGTTCGTGCGAATGGTGTTCTTTGTAATTGACGCAGTACGCCCCTCTTCTGCACCCCTAGTTGAAAATAAAAAGTTAAAATTTGGTGGGGAAGCCTCAGTGAGAACAACAGGTGCATCAGTGCCAAGCCATGTTCTGTGGAGAATGCCATCCAGGTTATTGTCTAAAATTATGTCATTTATGATAAAAGATTTGTTAAAAAGGGAGCGCACGTTCAGCACAGCCATTTTAACGTCTGTGCTAAACGTGCGCTCATCACGACTCTTCAATGGGATGTTAAAAACACAGTTTGATCTAAAAACAGTCCTGGGTCTTAGTTGTCTGTGTGAGATTATGGTTTGGATTGCATGAGTATTGACCTGTGCCACTGGGGACACTGGGAGGGGCATGTATGATGTAGGTATGGGGTGGGTGTGGGTGGTGCGGGCCTTTGTGTGATAGTCGTGTTTATCTGACTCCAGATGTGAAAGAAAGGCAGAATTGTTTTTTAGGTTTGTTCATGCCTGATTGGTTTAGATTTGGTTACAATGCCATTAAAAAAATGATAATTGTGACAATGAAAACAAAATTGTTAGAGAACAGTGCATTTGTATGTAACTTTTATTGGTAATTTTTTCATTTTTAAATTATTATTATTATTATTATTATTTAGTATTGGCCCCCCGGCATCTTCACATTGTCAAATCTGGCCCTCTTTAAAAAAAAGTTTGGACACCCCTGCTGTACATTATACAGTCTTAAGTACACACAGAAGGCATTTCGAGGGGTGTTTAAATTGGATCATGCTGTTAGTAGCAGGAGTTGGAAAGATACCTTACATGAGATTCTGACTAATACACATACAGTCCAGTCTCTAAACTAAGTCTAGCAGGGGATTACTTTCATCTGGATCACTGAACAGGAAACATACACAAGCATGGATCACTGGACTGAACAGACATGTCAGTGAAATACAGAATACAATCAGATTACACAATAAACACGCCATGTTATCTACCTAGTGCAGAAGTGGATAATCCCTAAATACATGCAATTCAAATGATTACCCACTTTACTTTAAACACCTCTATTATTGCCAAGACCTTCAGAGAGTTTGAGTGAGTATGAATACGAGTTATGCGGCTACATTTGAGGTATACGATCCAGTATGTTTACTTAGTGCAAGTCTCTTAGTGCAAGCTTCAGTCAGGAAAGACTAGAGCAGCTTTACAAGCTCTTTATCTGCTAACCACCTCTTCAATGTTTATTGTTCCAAGATTGGATCAATAAAGCCTTCTTCATTTGAATTCAAATTCATAAAAATACAGCAATTAAAACTGATGATCAAAACTTTGGCATGAATTCATGTTTATGAGAACAAAATAGAATAACGATGAGCAAAAGCAGCAGATTGAAGTGAAAAAAAATGTTGAATTGTTTTGTGACGTTTCCCTTCGATTAATAATTAGTCACATTTAACTGGGCATCCTCCCAGTATTTCCCCTGAAGACAGAGTAGACATCTGTATGTTACTCTTTGAAAGGCAATTTCACATTCTGGTTAAAGTTTTGCTGTTATGCTACGAGAGAGCTGCATTGTAGAGAAAAGGTTATCATGTCATGACTTTAGAGTGTATCAATTAACTGTCATGACACCTTTTCTGTGTCACCATACTGTAGGTAACTAATGAAGTCTATAAAAGAGCATCTTGTGTTCTGTTAAACGCAAGTTGACTTCTTGCTTGAGTTAAAAACAAGACTTCTGCTTGAGTAGGATGTTCTAACACTTTCTTCTCCTGGTTAACAGAAACAAAACTATGACTTAGCTCATGAAACCAGAGTTAAACTAAATTATCAGTCATTGTATAGAGATAAACTTATCATAAATAGAACACTTTGGATTTATCACTTGGATTTATCACTTTTGATTTGTTTCATCTATGGGGTTATCAATCGATACAGGTGCATAAAGAGGCCACAAAGGTAATGCCTGTTTCATTTTCACTTTTATGGGAGCATGTCAAACTTCAGTCTCCAATCTTATGGTCAGGGTGAGGGTCAGGATCTTGCGTTAGGGTAGTGAAAGAGCAGGCATTACCCAGCTGGTAGTGCTCCTTAATGGACTCATCCACCTGCATGTCTGACCTTTCCTTCCTCACTCCGTTCTTCCTATCAAACTCTGCAGTAATCTCACCCAGCGTCTTGCCCTTAGTCTCTGGTAAAGTGAGCCCGAAAAACACAGCGGACACCAAACACACACCCAAGAATGGCAGGAAGCAGAAGTTCCCCAAGCTGTTGACGATGAAAGGGAACAGCATTCCCACCAAGAGCAAGCTGATCCACATGCACGAGCCAGCAACCATGTACGCTGCCGGCCGAGCCCCTTGGTCAAAGATCTCAGCTGGTAAGATTCCCGTCACCCCTGCTGGGCCCAAGCCGAAGCTAAGGATGTAGGCGAACACACATGCCATGCTGAGGTAGGGCATCCCAGCTACCCCACGGCTCTGGAGGATAAGAGCTACAGTGAAGACTACAGTCCAGCAAGACATAAGACAGTACCCTCCCACAAGAAGGGACCTGCGACCCACATGTTCAATCAGCAGATTGCTCAAGATAGCAGCAGTTAGCTCAGATGCCCCCGTGCCGATGGTGATGTACTGAACTTTCTCTGGAGGGATTCCTGCTCCAAGAAAGATGTAGGTGGCATAGAAATAGAAGGAGTCATTGCCGCAGAGCATCATGGCAGAACTGGCAGCCATGACGGTTCTGAGCTGGGATCGCAGGTTACGATTCTTAAACAGGGTCCAGGGCGTCATAGCAGAAGCTGCAGAACAGGAATCTAAGGCTGAAGAATTCTGCTGCTGCTGCTCCTGAAGCATCTCCTCAATCTCCAAGACAGGAGCAACTCCACCGCGAAGCCTTCCAAGCGCCCGGACACATGCTTCCCTGTCTCCGCGGTCAATGAGAAGGTACCTGGGGCTTTCAGGAAACCAGGGTAGGGTAAGCAGCTGGATCAACCCCGGCAAAGCATTACTAGCAAGCAAGTAGGGCCAAAGAGGCTCAGTACCCAACAGCTCAGTGAGTCCCACAACTTGACCCAAGAAGATCCCGAATGCAGTGAAAACAGCGGAGGAAAAAGCCACAGCACCTCGCAGGTGTTTGGGGGCACTTTCTCCAAAGTACATGGGCTGGACGTTCATACTCACCCCTGCATTCATCCCCACCAAAAAACGAGCAAAGATGAGCATCTCGAACGATTTCGCCAGCCTGCACGTCAGCACGAACGCAGTGCTAACAAACAGGAAAGAATTGTTCAGAAGCAGCGATTTCTTCCTACCAAAGCGGACCGACAGAGGCCCCGCCAGCAGGGCTCCTATCCAACCACCCAGTGAGAAGGCAGACACGACAAGAGTCCACACCAGGGTTACCTGAGGGGTGTCCAAGCCGATGCCCCAGCGCTCCATGTAGGTATCATTGATGAAGACCTGGATGTAACTCGTAGGAGCGTTGATAATTGAGATGTTGTAGCCATACTGGAAGGTGCCTCCGATGGCAGCAGAGCATACAGTCAGAGCAAGGGTCCTGCCTGAGGGTTTGCTGGTTTCCTCTGCCTCAGTGTCGACTGTGGAGTTCATCTGAGGGCTTGGCTGTCCCTAAGGTTAAACAAACGTGTGTGTCCCTTCACTCTTCTCAGACAGGACCTAACCCTAACTACAGTTAGCTCTTGTTAGCATCAGCCTATCAGTTATATAACTTTCTTGTTTAATAAAATACAGTGCATGAAGTGTCTTATATAGCTAAAATAAAGTTCTTGCGGTTTCGTCTGGTCTGGACGGAGAACAGTAAAGCCGGTTCCTATTTTTCAATTGTGTTTTTTTCCCCTCAGTATGACCTGTCAGGTTATCACTTCCATGCCTGTGTCGATCGTGAACGAGCCGGTTCAAAGAGCCGGCTCTTTTAAGTGAACAATGAGAGCCGGCTCCTGTCCGCGAGCTGTTGTGCAAGTGCTGTAAATGCAATGAAAACAATTGACTACAGCAATTTATTGATATTAGAAAATGTTTTTTTTAAACTTTTGAATACTTCAGTACCAAGGATGTATTGAATAATTGAAGTGATGTGTACACATACAAATCACAAGTCAACAGCGCTAAATTTGGCTGAATTATTAAAGGTATAAGTGATAACATGAGGCGCCGTTGGGGGAGCCGAAAGAGCCGGCTCTTCTTGGTGAGCTGAGTCAAATGATCTAGCTCACTAAAAAGAACCGAAATTCCCATCACTAGCCTCCATGCGTTTTGCTTCGTTGACCCAGCAACAACCAAGCAAAGCGCATCACATGGTTATCCTACGCCAATGAAAATGAAGCAGCCTTGCAGCAGCATTTCAGCGTTTAGATATTACTGTTGTCGCTGTTAGCGGTAGCTAAAATAACAACATAAAACCTGACAGTCATTACGGAGGGAAATCACACCCACATGACTCACGTCTCTGCCTGAGTGCGTACAGCCTTTTGATTGGATTAAATCCAGACGAAATGTGACGTCGTCTTTATGCGACTGTTACAGTAGCGCGTAAGGTGAGAAGATGTAAGTAAACGCACCATTTAAATGAGCGTTTGTTATTATTATGCTCGCTGTATAACAGCGTTATAACACCAGAGCGCAATAATATTAATACCAATAAGTACCTAATACCTAAACCTAATATTAGCTCACTAGCTAACTTCAGACAGACAGGCAGGTGTTTGGCCGTTATGCATACCATTTATTGTGCATTGACTGGAGTCACTCAGCATTTTCTCTGTGTGGTCCCAATGAGTTCTGACTGCAAAGTGATTCATTCTTGTTTCATCCCTCCCTTTTGGATTTATTTTTGGATCATGACATGAGGGAGACTCTAACCGGTCTGTTCTTGCTTTGAATTATTAAGTGAGGGTGGTGGCAAAAACTAGCAAGCTAGATAATGTTTGTTGTTTATTTTCTGTTTCTGTGGAGACCAAGATGATTTATCAGAACTTAAATGCCTCCGACGCTTGTTAGCCATTTTGACATGAAACAGTAAGGTCAACACAGGTGTTTGCAATGATACTAATTAAGGTTTGGTTCCATTTATTGCAGCAGAGACTTTTTCCAGTGAGCCAACATGGACCACTGACTCTGTTTGACCTGAATGGAACTGAACCTTAATTATTATCATTGCAAACACCTGTGTTTAAACCCGTGTGTTGGCTGCTGTGAAAAATGTCTATTACCAAATGTAAACATATGATATCTTATTTGTTCCACGTTGTTTCAAGTCTATTTGTTTTCACATTGTCATTACCATACATTCATATCTATGCATTTAAATTCTACATGCAAACTTGTAAGTTTACCTACTAGTCAACAATCAGTTTGGAAGTTTCTGATTTGCAAACAGCAAATACAATAGTAAAATGGCATGTTAAATTCTGACTTTATTTTCTTCACCTCCAACAGGGCGCCTTCCCCAACAAAGAGGAAGGAGGACGACAAGAGCAAACAGCGAGGTAAAGAGAAGTCAGGAGCCGCGAAAGAAGGAGGTGACAAAGGCCGGGGCCGAGAGAAGAACCGCACGCGGCGCAGCGCTTCCAGTGGGAGCAGCAGGTCAGAGGCTGCTGCCAGATTTAAATCAGCTTGTTCCCTGTTGTGGTTTTTTCATACGGATTCATCTTTTATTAGAAAAGTCCTGTATCGTATTTTATGTTCTGATTTTGACACAGAGTCACAGGAGTGTTTATTCCTCTCATGTACTTTTGCACAGTAGAAGATAAACAGTTCATTCTGATATCATCCTGAAATCTGCTCTTGTTTCAGGTCCAGCTCGAGCTCCAGCAGCAGCTCAGGCTCCAGCTCAGGTTCCTCCAGTGGCTCCAGCTCCTCTGCCTCCAGTCACTCAGGCTCATCCAGCTCCCGCTCCTCTTCCTCCTCCTCCTCGTCCTCTTCGCCGAGCCCCAGCCGCCAGCGACACAACAACAGACGACGCTCACGCTCAAAGTGCGAGATAAGTCATTATGAAATGCTTTGATGTTTAACTCAAGAATGTCTGAATCTCTCACACTAGTATATAAAGGACAATAAATGACATAAGTATGAATAGATTTAAAAAAAAAGAATGCAGAATTAATGAATTAAATACTTTTTCTATTTCTATATTTACTAATTTATTCATTTCTGTGTCTGTATGCTAATTGAAGGGTGGTCCTAATTAGTTAGTTATAGTTGGTTGATTCTGTGTCGCAAACCACATAAATACATTTTAAAAATATATAAATATATAAATGAGTAAATGTATAAAAAGTGTATAAATGTGTTAAATTCAGTCATTTTCATTCTAATAATATATTTTTATTTGATTTGTGTATTTAATTGCATTTATTTATTCATACTTTAGTTATTTTTTCTCCTCCATACTAATAAGCTCTTTAATGAGTAAAACATGAACTGAAATTCAAATGTCACTCCAGGTCAAAATCAGCGAAGAAGGATGACCGGGACCGGCGACGTAGGAGCCCCACACCCAAACCCACCAAGGTCTACCTGGGCCGGCTGACCAGGAATGTCATCAAGGTGAATACTTAAGCACACTATTGACCTCGTACAGCTGCACATAGAGATGCTGCAGCAGCGGTTTGTCCTGCTTTCCTGTAAACCTTTTGACGTATTAGCATGATTCACATTGGAAACATTTTTTTTCACATTGCTTATGAGTAATTTAAAAAGACTCATGTATGATGTTACGTCATTAATCACATGAATGTGGTTACAGTCATCATCTGATCACAAAGTTTAAATCATCTCTTTGGAATATTAAGTAACACTTGACTTGTTTGGTTGGCTTTTCAGAGATCTACCTGAAGATATTCTCATATGGTATAAATTTCTCAGATGTTTTGTACTCTGAGTAGAAGGAGACAAAATGAGGATCCGCTCTATATAAATGTGTCTTAATGTGGCAAATTCCAAAAAGCGTTCTCCACTGTGCCTTCGTAGGAACACATCCAGGAGATCTTCGCCACTTACGGCAAGATTAAGATGATCGACATGCCCATGAACCGCGTCCACCCTCACCTGTCCAAAGGCTACGCCTACGTGGAGTTTGAGACGCCCGAGGAGGCGGAGAAGGCCCTGAAACACATGGACGGAGGTAAGAGGATGTGGAGGAACATGAACATGAAAGATTGAAAGTGAACAGATTGTGTGTTACAGCCATGTTCTGTATCAGTGCTCGAAATGACGCTTGGCCTGTTGTCCCAGAGGATGTGAAAATATCACCTGGGACACGATGATGCAGTGTCAGTGGTGATGTTACATCACATGCATGCTGACACACACAAGTCAGTCGTAAAAGTGACAAATCCTGATAGACTGAGGGACTTTCCTGACCCTTTTCCATCACCATACACCAATCAGAAACCGGTTTGTTGCTGTCGCACTGCAGGAAAAAAGTTAATTTGGCGCCCTCTTCTGTCTGATTGTATAATGTATAATGTTTTTTTTCCTCTCAGGTCAGATCGACGGTCAGGAGATCACAGTCACAGCTGTGCTGACTCCCACAGTGCGCCCTCCCCCCCGCAGGCTGTCCCCGCCCCGCAGGATGCCTCCCCCACCGCCAATGTGGCGACGCACTCCACCTAGAATGAGGAGAAGGTGAGCAACATGTGATGACTACCGGTGCTCTAATCTTGTTCTTTTTGATCATTTTCGCCTTTTCACTTTGTTTGTTTCTCTCCTAGGTCTCGGTCTCCACGGCGACGTTCTCCAGTGCGTCGCAGGTCTCGTTCGCCCGGGCGCCGCCGTCACCGGTCACGCTCTAGTTCCAACTCTTCCCGCTAGTGATAAGGAACCCCCTCCTCCTCTTCCCGTCTGGATCTGCTCCTCCGCTGTGTCATTTTGATAATCATTGTGACCAAAAATACACATTTTTGTGGTTAACTGTCAGCACTTCAGTGGTGGGAACAGGGACACCAAAATCATGACAGCAACCCTGAATAAATCATTCTTATAGTATGCAGAATATTAAATGGTAAGACACAAGCATTATGTTAGAATTGAGAAATTGGGCTTAACGCGGTATGAAGTTTCTAGACAATCAGTGTAGAAAATGCTAAATTGATGTAGATATTACGAGTTAATGTCCAGTGACGTTAGAACCAAAGGGTGCAATGAGATTATGCGATTAAAAGAAACCTCAAACCTTCAAATTCACAAAAACATGATGGAAATATGACATTTTCTGTTTGTCTCTAATTATTCTAAGTTAGCGTGGAATCATCTACAGGGATCACATGATTGATTCAACTGTCTGTGTTCTCATCACCAAAACAGTTAGTTAACAAATAAAACTGTTCTTAAAATTATCCTACTGTATACTATTCAGTGTTCTCTGAATTTCACAGATGTTCACTTCTAGTGCCGTCCAGTGTAATAAATTATGATGACTGAATTCCAGATTTTAAACGGTGCTACTGCTCATAATTTGAATCAGTATTGTGTATTCAAACCATCCCTTCTGTAACCCTGCTCTTCATTTGTGACTGAAGCTCCAGCGTCACTTCACACACTTACAAAGGCAGCTATACAAGCCAGTTACAACAAGTCAAACATCAGTTAACAGTGTGTGTCTGCTTCAGTAGATCTGTAGTCCATTTATAACAATCTACAATCTATAGTAGTCTGAAAATGACATATTCATTATTACATTACCAGTACATAGAAGTCAGAGAGTTTTCACTGATCCAGATGTCAGTACTCGGCCATTTTGGTGTGTTAACATTCGTGGTGGACTTGTGCAATCTGGTGTGTGTGTGTGGGTGGGTGTGTTTTTTATCTTATATATATATATTTATATTTTTTCCTCCCCTAAAGTCTCATTTTAAAGCTGCCTGTGCTTCAACTGATGGCTTGACAATAAAGAATCATTGTTTGAACTGTAAAAAATGTGTTTTGTCTGTTAGTGATTCAACACCATTTTTAAAGTCAATATATCAACTTCAACTTTAAATTAAGTAAGAAATGTTGAGCAACAAATGACCAACAAATGTGTGCGTGTGTGTGTGTGTGTGTGTGTGTGTGTGTCTTGATATTTAAGCGAGGATTTAACCTCGGTCAAGTCAGAGCCTCTTCTGACTCTTGACAAGCGTCTGACCCGTTAGTGTTCAGAATCAGACCTAACATTTACTGTCACCAGATCTCAGAGACAATCTGTCAATCTTGGACCCAGGATGCATTTCTCCATCACCTGTGCACTGTTTCTGTGTGTCACCATGCTGTTTTTCCTTCCCGCACAAGGTGAGTGTAGCTTTCAATACTTGTCTTTTTAAATGAAGATAAACTACTAAACTGTGTGTCACATGGCAAATAATACTGTGTTAACAGACTGAATTCAGATCAGTGTACACAGCTGATGGGAGCTGCTCACTCCAGTTTGATTCCTGTCTGTGTGTTCTGCATTGTAGGGCAACTTGACCCGGACTTGGGGCCATTCGGTCCAGTCTGCTGTACCAAAGTCTCAACTGCATCCATTCGGGAACAAGTCATAGAATGCCGTGAACAGTTGCCAAACAATCTTCCTCATTGTAAAGTGCATGCATACATGTAAGTATAACAGTATTCACACACAAGTTTCATTTCCTGCCTGTGTTCATGTTGTGGTGTGTCAGATAGCGACTCCTGCAAAGCTAATTATGAGCAGAGAAACCAGAAATAATGTTAAAGGAGGAAGCAGCCCTCTGGACCTTTGATGTAACTTATGACATTAAGTCCTATCTAAAACCAGTGTTTAGTTTGTCCATTCAGGGCCACTGTAGTAACATGGCAGACTCATGGACCCATGGCGTCTGTAGATATAAAAGTAGCACCATTTTGTTACTGCTACTCTAGCTGCTTTCATGGCTTACACCACACGAGTGAAAAAACATTTTTGAATCAATCTTTTCAACCCTACAGCTTCATCACTAAGACTAAACCATATTGTGTGGATCCACGTGCCTCCTGGCTTCAAACACGACTCCAGAAGTTAAAGAAAGTAAGTGTGGAGAACACGCTTTTACTTTGGAATTTCATACCTGAAAGAAACACATCAAGAACATCTTGTTCATAATCTGATAGTAAATTATGAGTGAGGTTTAAGAGAACATACATAGACCAATTTTTCATAGTTTTATCGTATTGTGTCACATTTTGGATTTAAGAATTAAAGATTTATTTAATTAAATGGTTGACATTTAAATTCCTGTAATATGAAAAGTGTCTAATGTGCCATCAACTGTTTTTTCTCCACAGAGAGGAATATATTGCACTTCTTTCTGAACAGACTTCAGCAACACGGATGATGATGACGCTCCATGACATGACCGACTTTCTCCACTGGCACCGATTTCTTGATTAAATGTTTCACTTCCTCTCTTTTTAAATACACATACATTCAACAGTATTACTAATGCTTCTTCATAAATCTTTCTCCTCTTCTAAAATAATAAAGATCATTTTGAAAATGCAGTCTTTGTCCCATTTGTGAATTTACAGCGTATATATTAGCCAGTAAAAATAAATGAATAAATAAATAATAATAATAACAATAATAATAATAAATAATGTTAACAGTGTGTGTCTGCTTCAACAGATCTGTAGTCCATTTATAACAATCTACAATCTATAATAGTCTGAAAATGACATATTCATTATTACATCACCCAGGAAAACTCAGAGAATTTTCAGATATATTACTGGTGTCTCAGGAATTTGTGTTCTTTTTTCCATCTAATTTCTATGGATTACTCAGACATCAGTGCTGAGTCATGTTAATGTGTAAACATCACTAGTGAACTGAGTAATGAGGGTGTGTGTGTGTCTGTGTGTGTGTGTGCTCTCTTGTATTTAACCAACATCCTCTGTGAGTCTGACGAGCGTTAGTGATCAGAATCAGACCTAACATTTACTGTCACCAGATCTCAGAGACAATCTGTCAGTCTCGGACACCAGGATGCATTTCTCCATCACCTGTGGACTGTTTCTGTGTGTCACCATGCTGTTTTTCCTTCCTGCGCAAGGTGAGTGAAGATAGACTACTAAACTGTGTGTCACATGGCAAATAATACTGTGTTAACAGACTGAATTTCAGATCAGTGTACACAGCTGATGGGAGCTGCTCACTCCAGTTTGATTCCTGTCTGTGTGTTTTTTGCATTGAAGGGCTACTTCAGTCAAACAAAACCAGAGTCCAGACTGAAGTGTTAGTTCCCCCCTGCTGTCCTGCAGTGTCAACTTCCCCCATTAAGCAACGTATCAAAGAATGCTTTGTACAGAAGGACACCACATTTGCTCATTGCAAGGTGAATGCATACATGTAAGTATAACAGTATTCACACACAAGCTTCATTTCCTGTTAGTGGTATTGTGTTGTGGTGTATCAGATAACAACCCGTGCAAACTAATCATGAGCAGAGAAACCAGAACGTAACTTATGATGTTACAAAGGTCCTATCTAGAGACAGTGTTTAGTTTGTCCATTCAGGGCCACTGTAGTAACATGGCAGACTCATGGACCCATGGTGTCTGTAGATATAAAAGTAGCACATTTTTATAATACAGCTGCTTTCATGACTTTCACTGGTTTTATATGAAAAAAACATTTGTCTGTATTTTCAACCCTACAGCTTCATCACTGATGATGATGAAGCATATTGTGTGGATCCAAGTGCCAGCTGGTTTCAAAATCGTCTCAACACGTTAAAGGGCGTAAGTGTGGAGAACACGCTTTTACTTTGGAATTTCAAAGCTGAAAGAAACACATCATTAGGACATCTTGTTCATAATCTGATAGAAAAATTACGAGTGAGGTTTAAGAGAACATACGTAGACCAAATTTTTCAATTGTTTTTGTTTTTTTTGATTTAAAAATTAAAGATTTATTCAATTAAATGGTTGACATTTAAATTCCTGTAATATGAAAACTGTCTAATGTGTCATCAACTGTTTTTTCTCCACAGAGAGGAATACTTTGCAGTCCTCTGTGAACGGACTTCAGCAACACGGATGATGATGACGCTCCATGACATGACCGACTTTCTCCACTGGCACCGATTTCTTGATGAAATGTTTCACTTCCTCTCTTTTTAAATACACCTACATTCAACAGTATTACTAATGCTTCTTCATAAATCTTTCTCATCTTCTAAAATAATAAAGATCATTTTGAAAATGCAGTCTTGGTCCCATTTGTGAATTTACAGCGTATATATTAGCCAGTAAAAATAAAGGAATAAATAAATAATAATAATAACAATAATAATAATACATCAGTTAACAGTGTGTGTCTGCTTCAACAGATCTGTAGTCCATTTATAACAATCTACAATCTATAATAGTCTGAAAATGACATATTAGTTTTATTTAGTTTTATTTATTTGCACAGTTAAAATTACACAGAAATGACAAAGATAACAAATAATGTAAAGTGCAGGGAGAGGCAAAAACCCTAGATGGGCTTATTTAAAGCCTCCACCTATAGTTGAAATTGAAGTTATAAAGAACAGAAAATTGACATGCAGAGAAAAATATAACTACATAAAGTAATGACAAACTGGTAATAGAAAAAAACATATATAACATCAACAACTAGTTATAATGACAATAACAGTAATAGCAATATAAAAACAGAAATATGAACATGATGTAAAAGTGTGTTTGTGTATGTGTTAGAATTTCAAAACAACAGTTAAATGGGCTTTTAAATATCTTTTGTAACATTTGATCGAGAAGGAGTTTTTTGTCAGGTGGGAAAAGCTATTCCATAATTTGGTACCCCTAAATTTGATAGTAAATTGACCTATGCAAGTGAGAGACCTAAATTCATTCCTATATTCATTATTACATCACCAGTACATAGAAGTCAGAGAGTTTTCAGATATATTACTGGTGTTTCAGGAATTTATGTTTTTTTTCCATCTAATTTCTATGGGTAACACTGACTCAGACATAAGTGCTGAGTCATGTTAATGTGTAAACATCTGAACTGAGTAATGAGGGTGTGTGTCTGTGTGTGTGTCCTCTCGTATTTAATCAGCCTCCTCTGTGACTCTGACAAGTGTTAGCGTTCAGAACCAGACCTAACATTTACTGTCACCAGATCTCAGAGACAATCTGTCAAACTTGGAGCCAGGATGCATTTCTCCATCACCTGTGCACTGTTTCTGTGTGTCACCATGCTGTTTTTCCTTCCTGTGCAAGGTGAGTGTAGCTTTGAATACTTGTCTTTTTAAATGAAGATAGACTACTAAACTGTGTGTCACATGGCAACTAATACTGTGTTAACAGACTGAATTCAGATCAGTGTACACAGCTGATGGGAGCTGCTCACTCCAGTTTGATTCCTGTCTGTGTGTTCTGCATTGAAGGGCAACTTCAGTCAAACAATACAAGAGTCCAGACTGAAGGGTTAGTTCCCCCCTGCTGTCCTGCAGCGTCAACTGCCCCCATTCAGGAAAATATCAACAAATGCTTTGTACAGAAGGACACCACATTTGCTCATTGCAGGGTGAATGCATACATGTAAGTATAACAGTATTCATACACAATCTTCATTTCCTGTTTGTGGTATTGTGTTGTGGTGTATCAGATAACAACCCGTGCAAATTAATCATGAGCAGAGAAACCAGAATGTAACTTATGATGTTACAAAGGTCCTATCTAGAGACAATGTTTAGTTTGTCCATTATGGGCCACTGTAGTACCATGGCAGACTCATGGACTCATGGTGTCTGTAGATATAAAAGTAGCAATAGTTTCTAATATAGCTGCTTTCATGGCTTTCACTGGTTTTACATGAAAAAAATATTTGTCTGTATTTTCAACCCTACAGCTTCATCACTGATGATGATAAAGCATATTGTGTGGATCCAAGTGCCAGATGGCTTCAAAATCGACTGGACAAGTTAAAGGACGTAAGTGTGGAGAACACGCTCTTACTTTGGAATTTCAAAGCTAAAAGAAACACATCAAAAACATCTTGTTCATAATCTGATGGTAAATTATGAGTGAGGTTTAAGAGAACATACATAGACCAATTTTTCATCGTTTTATTGTATTGTGTCACATTTTGGATTTAAGAATTAAAGATTTATTAAATTAAATGGTTGACATTTAAATTCCTGTAATATGAAAAGTGTCTAATGTGTCATCAACTGTTTTTCTCCACAGAGAGGAATATATTGCACTTCTTTGTGAACGGACTTCAGCAACACGGATGATGATGACACTCCATGACATGACCGACTTTCTCCACTGGCACCGATTTCTTGATTAACTGTTTCACTTCCTCTCTTTTTAAATACACCTATATTCAACAGTATTACTAATGCTTCTTCATAAATCTTTCTCATCTTCTAAAATAATAAAGATCATTTTGAAAATGCAGTCTTGGTCCCATTTGTGAATTTACAGCGTATATATTAGCCTCTCTGAAATTCATCTAGCTCAGCACAGATGTTCACTTCTAGTGCTGTCCAGTGTAATAAATTATGATGACTGAATTCCAGATTTTAAACGGTGCTACTGCTCATAATTTGAATCAGTATTGTGTATTCAAACCATCCCTTCTGTAACCCTGCTCTTCATTTGTGACTGAAGCTCCAGCGTCACTTCACACACTTACAAAGGCAGCTATACAAGCCAGTTACAACAAGTCAAACATCAGTTAACAGTGTGTGTCTGCTTCAATAGATCTGTAGTCCATTTATGACAATCTACAATCTATAATAGTCTGAAAATGACATATTCATTATTACATTACCAGTACATAGAAATCAGAGAGTTTTCACATGAATTACTGGTGTTTTAGGAATCATGGGTTACACTGATCTAGATGTCAGCGCTCGGCCATTTTGATGTGTTAGCATCCGTGGTGCAATCTGGTGTGTGTGTGTGGGTGTGTTTTTTATCTTATATATATATATTTATATTTTTTCCCCCCTAAAGTCTCATTTTAAAGCTGCCTGTGCTTCAACTGATGGCTTGACAATAAAGAATCATTGTTTGAACTGTACAAAATGTGTTTTGTCTGTTAGTGATTCAACACCATTAAAGTCAATATATCAACTTCAACTTTAAATTTAGTAAGAAATGTTGAGCTAGACGTCACTAGGGATCACTTCTCTTTCTCAACATTGACCAACAACTGTGTGTGTGTGTGTGTGTGTGTGTGTGTGTCTTGATATTTAAGCGAGGATTTAACCTCGGTCAAGTAAGAGCCTCCTCTGACTCTTGACAAGCGTCTGACCCGTTAGTGTTCAGAATCAGACCTAACATTTACTGTCACCAGATCTCAGAGACAATCTGTTAATCTTGGACCCAGGATGCATTTCTCCATCACCTGTGCACTGTTTCTGTGTGTCACCATGCTGTTTTTCCTTCCCGCACAAGGTGAGTGTAGCTTTCAATACTTGTCTTTTTAAATGAAGATAGACTACTAAACTGTGTGTCACATGGCAAATAATACTGTGTTAACAGACTGAATTCAGATCAGTGTACACAGCTGATGGGAGCTGCTCACTCCAGTTTGATTCCTGTCTGTGTGTTCTGCATTGTAGGGCAACTTGACCCGGACTTGGGGCCATTCGGTCCAGTCTGCTGTACCAAAGTCTCAACTGCCCATGTTCTGCAACCTGTCAAAGAATGCCTTGAACAGTTGCCAAACCAATTTCGTCATTGCAATGTGCATGCATACATGTAAGTATAACAGTATTCACACACAAGTTTCATTTCCTGCCTGTGTTCATGTTGTTGTGTGTCAGATAGCGACTCCTGAAAAGCTAATTATGAGCAGAGAAACCAGAAATAATGTAAAAGGAGGAAGCAGCCCTCTGGACCTTTGATGTAACTTATGACATTAAGTCCTATCTAAAAGCAGTGTTTAGTTTGTCCACTCAGGGCCACTGTAGTAACATGGCAGACTCATGGGCCCATGGCGTCTGTAGATATAAAAGTAGCACCATTTTGTTACTGCTACTCTAGCTGCTTTCATGGCTTACACCACACGAGTGAAAAAACATTTTTGAATCAATCTTTTCAACCCTACAGCTTCATCACTGAGGATGATAAAGCATATTGTGTGGATCCAAGTGCCAGATGGCTTCAAAATCGACTGGACAAGTTAAAGGGCGTAAGTGTGGAGAACACGCTCTTACTTTGGAATTTCAAAGCTAAAAGAAACACATCAAGAACATCTTGTTCATAATCTGATGGTAAATTATGAGTGAGGTTTAAGAGAACATACGTAGACCAATTTTTCATCGTTTTATTGTATTGTGTCACATTTTGGATTTAAGAATTAAAGATTTATTAAATTAAATGGTTGACATTTAAATTCCTGTAATATGAAAAGTGTCTAATGTGTCATCAACTGTTTTTCTCCACAGAGAGGAATATATTGCACTTCTTTGTGAACGGACTTCAGCAGCACGGATGATGATGACGCTCCATGACATGACCGACTTTCTCCACTGGCACCGATTTCTTGATGAAATGTTTCACTTCCTCTCTTTTTAAATACACATACATTCAACAGTATTGCTAATGCTTCTTCATAAATCTTTCTCCTCTTCTAAAATAATAAAGATCATTTTGAAAATGCAGTCTTGGTCCCATTTGTGAATTTACAGCGTATATATTAGCCAGTAAAAATAAATGAATGAATAAATAATAATAATAACAATAATAATAATAAATCAGTTAACAGTGTGTGTCTGCTTCAATAGATCTGTAGTCCATTTATAACAATCTACAATCTATAATAGTCTGAAAATGACATATTCATTATTACATCACCCAGGAAAACTCAGAGAATTTTCAGATATATTACTGGTGTCTCAGGAATTTGTGTTCTTTTTTCCATCTAATTTCTATGGATTACTCAGACATCAGTGCTGAGTCATGTTAATGTGTAAACATCACTAGTGAACTGAGTAATGAGGGTGTGTGTATGTGTGTCTGTCTGTGTGTGTGTCTGTGTGTGTGTGTGTGTGTGTGTGTGCTCTCTTGTATTTAACCAACATCCTCTGTGAGTCTGACGAGCGTTAGTGATCAGAATCAGACCTAACATTTACTGTCACCAGATCTCAGAGACAATCTGTCAGTCTCGGACACCAGGATGCATTTCTCCATCACCTGTGGACTGTTTCTGTGTGTCACCATGCTGTTTTTCCTTCCTGCGCAAGGTGAGTGAAGATAGACTGTGTGTCACATGGCAAATAATACTGTGTTAACAGACTGATTTCAGATCAGTGTACACAGCTGATGGGAGCTGCTCACTCCAGTTTGATTCCTGTCTGTGTTTTTTGCATTGAAGGGCTACTTCAGTCAAACAAAACCAGAGTCCAGACTGAAGTGTTAGTTCCCCCCTGCTGTCCTGCAGTGTCAACTGCCCTCATTAAGCAACGTATCAAAGAATGCTTTGTACAGAAGGACACCACAATTCCTCATTGCAAGGTGAATGCATACATGTAAGTATAACAGTATTCACACACAAGCTTCATTTCCTGTCTGTGGTATTGTGTTGTGGTGTATCAGATAACAACCCCAGCAAACTAATCATGAGCAGAGAAACCAGAACGTAACTTGTGATGTTACAAAGGTCCTATCTAGAGACAGTGTTTAGTTTGTCCATTCAGGGCCACTGTAGTAACATGGCAGACTCATGGACCCATGGTGTCTGTAGATATAAAAGTAGCACATTTTTATAATACAGCTGCTTTCATGACTTTCACTGGTTTTATATGAAAAAAACATTTGTCTGTATTTTCAACCCTACAGCTTCATCACTGATGATGATAAAGCATATTGTGTGGATCCAAGTGCCAGCTGGTTTCAAAATCGTCTCAACACGTTAAAGGACGTAAGTGTGGAGAACACGCTTTTACTTTGGAATTTCAAAGCTGAAAGAAACACGGTTAGGACATCTTGTTCATAATCTGATAGAAAAATTACGAGTGAGGTTTAAGAGAACATACGTAGACCAAATTTTTCAATTGTTTTTGTTTTTTTGGATTTAAGAATTAAAGATTTATTAAATTAAATGGCTGACATTTAAATTCCTGTAATATGAAAAGTGTCTAATGTGTCATCAACTGGTTTTTCTCCACAGAGAGGAATACATTGCACTTCTTTGTGAACGGACTTCAGCAACACGGATGATGATGACGCTCCATGACATGACCGACTTTCTCCACTGGCACCGATTTCTTGATGAAATGTTTCACTTCCTCTCTTTTTAAATACACATACATTCAACAGTATTATTAATGCTTCTTCATAAATCTTTCTCATCTTCTAAAATAATAAAGATCATTTTGAAAATGCAGTCTTGGTCCCATTTGTGAATTTACAGCGTATATATTAGCCTCTCTGAAATTCATCTAGCTCAGCACAGATGATCACTTCTAGTGCCGTCCAGTGTAATAAATTATGATGACTGAATTCCAGATTTTAAACGGTGCTACTGCTCATAATTTGAATCAGTATTGTGTTTTCAAACCATCCCTTCTGTAACCCTGCTCTTCATTTGTGACTGAAGCTCCACCGTCACTTCACACACTTACAAAGGCAGCTATACAAGCCAGTTACAACAAGTCAAACATCAGTTAACAGTGTGTGTCTGCTTCAATAGATCTGTAGTCCATTTATGACAATCTACAATCTATGATAGTCTGAAAATGACATATTCATTATTACATTACCAGTACATAGAAGTCAGAGAGTTTTCACATGAATTACTGGTGTTTCAGGAATTTATGTCACTTTTTCCTCTTAATTTTCATGGGTAACACTGATCCAGACATCAGTGCTGAGTCATTTTAATGTGTTAACATCAGTGGTGGACTGATGCAACCTGGTGTGTGTCTGTGTGTCTCCATTTGTGTTTTTATTTTATATGTGTTTTATTTTTCCCTAAAGTTTCATTTTAAAGCTGGCTCTGTGCTTCAACTGTCCTGACAATAAAAACTGAACTGTGAAAAAAATAATTTTGTCTGTTAGTGATTCAACACCATTTTTAAAGTCAATATATCAACTTCAACTTTAAATTTAGTAAGAAATGTTGAGCAAGACGTCACAAAGAGTGGCACCTAGTACTGGTCTTTCTCAACATTGACCACCAAGTGTCTGTGTGTGTGTGTGTGTGTGTGTGTATGTGTGTGTGTTGGTATTTAACCTCTGTCACCACTGTCTAACTCTTGACAAGCGTTGGACCGGTGAGTGTTCAGAATCAGACCTAACATTTACTGTCACCAGATCTCAGAGACAATCTGCCAATCTTGGACCCAGGATGCATTTCTCCATCACCTGTGCACTGTTTCTGTGTGTCACCATGCTGTTTTTCCTTCCCGCACAAGGTGAGTGTAGCTTTGAATACTTGTCTTTTTAAATGAAGATAGACTAATAAACTGTGTGTCACATGGCAACTAATACTGTGTTAACAGACTGAATTCAGATCAGTGTACACAGCTGATGGGAGCTGCTCACTCCAGTTTGATTCCTGTCTGTGTGTTCTGCATTGAAGGGCAATTTCAGTCAAACAATACAAGAGTCCAGACTGAAGGGTTAGTTCCCCCCTGCTGTCCTGCAGCGTCAACTGCCCCCATTCAGGAAAATATCAACAAATGCTTTGTACAGAAGGACACCACATTTGCTCATTGCAGGGTGAATGCATACATGTAAGTATAACAGTATTCACACACAAGCTTCATTTCCTGTTAGTGGTATTGTGTTGTGGTGTATCAGATAACAACCCGTGCAAATTAATCATGAGCAGAGAAACCAGAACGTAACTTATGATGTTACAAAGGTCCTATCTAGAGACAGTGTTTAGTTTGTCCATTCAGGGCCACTGTAGTACCATGGCAGACTCATGGACTCATGGTGTCTGTAGATATAAAAGTAGCAATAGTTTCTAATATAGCTGCTTTCATGGCTTTCACTGGTTTTATATGAAAAAAATATTTGTCTGTATTTTCAACCCTACAGCTTCATCACTGATGATGATAAAACATATTGTGTGGATCCAAGTGCCAGCTGGCTTCAAAATCGACTGGACAAGTTAAAGGACGTAAGTGTGGAGAACACGCTCTTACTTTGGAATTTCAAAGCTAAAAGAAACACATCAAAAACATCTTGTTCATAATCTGATAGTAAATTATGAGTGAGGTTTAAGAGAACATACGTAGACCAATTTTTCATAGTTTTATTGTATTGTGTCACATTCTGGATTTGAGAATCAAAGATTTATTAAATTAAATGGTTGACATTTAAATTCCTGTAATATGAAAAGTGTCTAATGTGTCATCAACTGTTTTTCTCCACAGAGAGGAATATATTGCACTTCTTTCTAAACAGACTTCAGCAACACGGATGATGATGACGCTCCATGACATGACCGACTTTCTCCACTGGCACCGATTTCTTGATAAAATGTTTCACTTCCTCTCTTTTTGAATACACCTATATTCAACAGTGTTACTAATGCTTCTTCATAAATCTTTCTCATCTTCTAAAATAATAAAGATCATTTTGAAAATGCAGTCTTGGTCCCATTTGTGAATTTACAGCGTATATATTAGCCTCTCCGAAATTCATCTAGCTCAGCACAGATGTTCACTTCTAGTGCCGTCCAGTGTAATAAATTATGATGACTGAATTCCAGATTTTAAACGGTGCTACTGCTCATAATTTGAATCAGTATTGTGTTTTCAAACCATCCCTTCTGTAACCCTGCTCTTCATTTGTGACTGAAGCTCCAGCGTCACTTCACACACTTACAAAGGCAGCTATACAAGCCAGTTACAACAAGTCAAACATCAGTTAACAGTGTGTGTCTGCTTCAGTAGATCTGTAGTCCATTTATAACAATCTACAATCTATAATAGTCTGAAAATGACATATTCATTATTACATTACCAGTACATAGAAGTCAGAGAGTTTTCACATGAATTACTGGTGTTTCAGGAATTTATGTCATTTTTTTCCTCTTAATTTTCATGGGTAACACTGATCCAGACATCAGTGCTGAGTCATTTTAATGTGTTAACATCAGTGGTGGACTGATGCAACCTGGTGTGTGTCTGTGTGTCTCCATTTGTGTATTTATTTTATATGTGTTTTATTTTTCCCTAAAGTTTCATTTTAAAGCTGGCTCTGTGCTTCAACTGTCCTGACAATAAAAACTGAACTGTGAAAAAAATAATTTTGTCTGTTAGTGATTCAACACCATTTTTAAAGTCAATATATCAACTTCAACTTTAAATTAAGTAAGAAATGTTGAGCAAGACGTCACAAAGAGTGGCACCTAGTGCTGGTCTTTCTCAACATTGACCACCAAGTGTCTGTCGTGTGTGTGTGTGTGTGTGTGTGTGTGTTGGTATTTAACCTCTGTCACCACTGTCTAACTCTTGACAAGCGTTGGACCGGTGAGTGTTCAGAATCAGACCTAACATTTACTGTCACCAGATCTCAGAGACAATCTGCCAATCTTGGACCCAGGATGCATTTCTCCATCACCTGTGCACTGTTTCTGTGTGTCACCATGCTGTTTTTCCTTCCCGCACAAGGTGAGTGTAGCTTTGAATACTTGTCTTTTTAAATGAAGATAGACTAATAAACTGTGTGTCACATGGCAACTAATACTGTGTTAACAGACTGAATTCAGATCAGTGTACACAGCTGATGGGAGCTGCTCACTCCAGTTTGATTCCTGTCTGTGTGTTCTGCATTGAAGGGCAATTTCAGTCAAACAATACAAGAGTCCAGACTGAAGGGTTAGTTCCCCCCTGCTGTCCTGCAGCGTCAACTGCCCCCATTCAGGAAAATATCAACAAATGCTTTGTACAGAAGGACACCACATTTGCTCATTGCAGGGTGAATGCATACATGTAAGTATAACAGTATTCACACACAAGCTTCATTTCCTGTTAGTGGTATTGTGTTGTGGTGTATCAGATAACAACCCGTGCAAATTAATCATGAGCAGAGAAACCAGAACGTAACTTATGATGTTACAAAGGTCCTATCTAGAGACAGTGTTTAGTTTGTCCATTCAGGGCCACTGTAGTACCATGGCAGACTCATGGACCCATGGTGTCTGTAGATATAAAAGTAGCAATAGTTTCTAATATAGCTGCTTTCATGGCTTTCACTGGTTTTATATGAAAAAAATATTTGTCTGTATTTTCAACCCTACAGCTTCATCACTGATGATGATAAAACATATTGTGTGGATCCAAGTGCCAGCTGGCTTCAAAATCGACTGGACAAGTTAAAGGACGTAAGTGTGGAGAACACGCTCTTACTTTGGAATTTCAAAGCTAAAAGAAACACATCAAAAACATCTTGTTCATAATCTGATAGTAAATTATGAGTGAGGTTTAAGAGAACATACGTAGACCAATTTTTCATAGTTTTATTGTATTGTGTCACATTCTGGATTTGAGAATCAAAGATTTATTAAATTAAATGGTTGACATTTAAATTCCTGTAATATGAAAAGTGTCTAATGTGTCATCAACTGTTTTTCTCCACAGAGAGGAATATATTGCACTTCTTTCTAAACAGACTTCAGCAACACGGATGATGATGACGCTCCATGACATGACCGACTTTCTCCACTGGCACCGATTTCTTGATAAAATGTTTCACTTCCTCTCTTTTTGAATACACCTATATTCAACAGTGTTACTAATGCTTCTTCATAAATCTTTCTCATCTTCTAAAATAATAAAGATCATTTTGAAAATGCAGTCTTGGTCCCATTTGTGAATTTACAGCGTATATATTAGCCTCTCCGAAATTCATCTAGCTCAGCACAGATGTTCACTTCTAGTGCCGTCCAGTGTAATAAATTATGATGACTGAATTCCAGATTTTAAACGGTGCTACTGCTCATAATTTGAATCAGTATTGTGTTTTCAAACCATCCCTTCTGTAACCCTGCTCTTCATTTGTGACTGAAGCTCCAGCGTCACTTCACACACTTACAAAGGCAGCTATACAAGCCAGTTACAACAAGTCAAACATCAGTTAACAGTGTGTGTCTGCTTCAGTAGATCTGTAGTCCATTTATAACAATCTACAATCTATAATAGTCTGAAAATGACATATTCATTATTACATTACCAGTACATAGAAGTCAGAGAGTTTTCACATGAATTACTGGTGTTTCAGGAATTTATGTCATTTTTTTCCTCTTAATTTTCATGGGTAACACTGATCCAGACATCAGTGCTGAGTCATTTTAATGTGTTAACATCAGTGGTGGACTGATGCAACCTGGTGTGTGTCTGTGTGTCTCCATTTGTGTATTTATTTTATATGTGTTTTATTTTTCCCTAAAGTTTCATTTTAAAGCTGGCTCTGTGCTTCAACTGTCCTGACAATAAAAACTGAACTGTGAAAAAAATAATTTTGTCTGTTAGTGATTCAACACCATTTTTAAAGTCAATATATCAACTTCAACTTTAAATTAAGTAAGAAATGTTGAGCAAGACGTCACAAAGAGTGGCACCTAGTGCTGGTCTTTCTCAACATTGACCACCAAGTGTCTGTCTGTGTGTGTGTGTGTGTGTGTGTGTTGGTATTTAACCTCTGTCACCACTGTCTAACTCTTGACAAGCGTTGGACCGGTGAGTGTTCAGAATCAGACCTAACATTTACTGTCACCAGATCTCAGAGACAATCTGCCAATCTTGGACCCAGGATGCATTTCTCCATCACCTGTGCACTGTTTCTGTGTGTCACCATGCTGTTTTTCCTTCCCGCACAAGGTGAGTGTAGCTTTGAATACTTGTCTTTTTAAATGAAGATAGACTAATAAACTGTGTGTCACATGGCAACTAATACTGTGTTAACAGACTGAATTCAGATCAGTGTACACAGCTGATGGGAGCTGCTCACTCCAGTTTGATTCCTGTCTGTGTGTTCTGCATTGAAGGGCAATTTCAGTCAAACAATACAAGAGTCCAGACTGAAGGGTTAGTTCCCCCCTGCTGTCCTGCAGCGTCAACTGCCCCCATTCAGGAAAATATCAACAAATGCTTTGTACAGAAGGACACCACATTTGCTCATTGCAGGGTGAATGCATACATGTAAGTATAACAGTATTCACACACAAGCTTCATTTCCTGTTAGTGGTATTGTGTTGTGGTGTATCAGATAACAACCCGTGCAAATTAATCATGAGCAGAGAAACCAGAACGTAACTTATGATGTTACAAAGGTCCTATCTAGAGACAGTGTTTAGTTTGTCCATTCAGGGCCACTGTAGTACCATGGCAGACTCATGGACCCATGGTGTCTGTAGATATAAAAGTAGCAATAGTTTCTAATATAGCTGCTTTCATGGCTTTCACTGGTTTTATATGAAAAAAATATTTGTCTGTATTTTCAACCCTACAGCTTCATCACTGATGATGATAAAACATATTGTGTGGATCCAAGTGCCAGCTGGCTTCAAAATCGACTGGACAAGTTAAAGGACGTAAGTGTGGAGAACACGCTCTTACTTTGGAATTTCAAAGCTAAAAGAAACACATCAAGAACATCTTGTTCATAATCTGATAGTAAATTATGAGTGAGGTTTAAGAGAACATACGTAGACCAATTTTTCATAGTTTTATTGTATTGTGTCACATTCTGGATTTGAGAATCAAAGATTTATTAAATTAAATGGTTGACATTTAAATTCCTGTAATATGAAAACTGTCTAATGTGTCATCAACTGGTTTTTCTCCACAGAGAGGAATATATTGCACTTCTTTGTGAACGGACTTCAGCAACACGGATGATGATGACGCTCCATGACATGACCGACTTTCTCCACTGGCACCGATTTCTTGATAAAATGTTTCACTTCCTCTCTTTTTGAATACATCTATATTCAACAGTGTTACTAATGCTTCTTCATAAATCTTTCTCATCTTCTAAAATAATAAAGATCATTTTGAAAATGCAGTCTTGGTCCCATTTGTGAATTTACAGCGTATATATTAGCCTCTCTGAAATTCATCTAGCTCAGCACAGATGTTCACTTCTAGTGCCGTCCAGTGTAATAAATTATGATGACTGAATTCCAGATTTTAAACGGTGCTACTGCTCATAATTTGAATCAGTATTGTGTATTCAAACCATCCCTTCTGTAACCCTGCTCTTCATTTGTGACTGAAGCTCCAGCGTCACTTCACACACTTACAAAGGCAGCTATACAAGCCAGTTACAACAAGTCAAACATCAGTTAACAGTGTGTGTCTGCTTCAGTAGATCTGTAGTCCATTTATAACAATCTACAATCTATAATAGTCTGAAAATGACATATTCATTATTACATTACCAGTACATAGAAGTCAGAGAGTTTTCACATGAATTACTGGTGTTTCAGGAATTTATGTCATTTTTTTCCTCTTAATTTTCATGGGTAACACTGATCCAGACATCAGTGCTGAGTCATTTTAATGTGTTAACATCAGTGGTGGACTGATGCAACCTGGTGTGTGTCTGTGTGTCTCCATTTGTGTATTTATTTTATATGTGTTTTATTTTTCCCTAAAGTTTCATTTTAAAGCTGGCTCTGTGCTTCAACTGTCCTGACAATAAAAACTGAACTGTGAAAAAAATAATTTTGTCTGTTAGTGATTCAACACCATTTTTAAAGTCAATATATCAACTTCAACTTTAAATTAAGTAAGAAATGTTGAGCAAGACGTCACAAAGAGTGGCACCTAGTGCTGGTCTTTCTCAACATTGACCACCAAGTGTCTGTCTGTGTGTGTGTGTGTGTGTGTGTGTGTGTTGGTATTTAACCTCTGTCACCACTGTCTAACTCTTGACAAGCGTTGGACCGGTGAGTGTTCAGAATCAGACCTAACATTTACTGTCACCAGATCTCAGAGACAATCTGTTAATCTTGGACCCAGGATGCATTTCTCCATCACCTGTGCACTGTTTCTGTGTGTCACCATGCTGTTTTTCCTTCCCGCACAAGGTGAGTGTAGCTTTGAATACTTGTCTTTTTAAATGAAGATAGACTACTAAACTGTGTGTCACATGGCAAATAATACTGTGTTAACAGACTGAATTCAGATCAGTGTACACAGCTGATAGGAGCTGCTCACTCCAATTCCATTCCTGTCTGTGTGTTCTGCATTATAGGGCAACTTGACCCGGACTTGGGGCCAGTCCGTCCAGTCTGCTGTACTAGATTCCGGAAGGTCCCCTTTCGGAGACCTATCAGTGCCTGCATTGTGCAGAGTGTGGGCTGTTATCCTTATTGTAGACTGTCTGCAATCATGTAAGTATAATAGTATTCACTGACAAACTTCATTTCCTGTCTGTGTTCGTCTTGTGGTGTGTCAGATAGCTTCAAGAAATTGCTGCACTACAAAAAAATCAGAAAATGTAGTCGATGTAAAACTGAGCCGGATTTAGTGGCATCTGATCGACTGTAACCAACTGAATACCCTTGGCCACACCTGTCCCCCTCTGGAGCCAGTGATTAGTTTGTCCATTATGGGCTACTATATAAACATGGTGAACTCCATGGAAGGGACCTGAAGCATCTGTAGATATAGAAGGATCATTCTAAGGTAACAAAAACATAAGGACTCTTATGTTCAGCTGATTATACAATGATGAAAACATAGTTATGAATTTTGTATTCTATTTCTTCCATATCCTGTAAATCGAGCTCACACATCGGCCCTTTAAGAGGTGCTGGTAGCTGGACTTCATTTCCTCATCTCCTGGCTCTACTTCAGTACTTACTGCACAGACATGAGAGTGTTGTATCATTCTTTTCATCAAACGCTCAGCACGACGGTGGATTTCCCAAAAATGTGTTACAGTTTTCTTAATGCTACACATTGGTTTTAAATGAACAAAAAACTTTTTTTAATCAGTCTTTTCAACCCTACAGCTTCATCAGTAGAAGAGGTCGACGAATTTGCGCGAATCCACGTGCCCGCTGGGTCCAAAGACAACTCCGGAAGTTAAATAAAGTAAGTGTGGAGAACACGCTATATATTTGGAATTCCACAGCCGAAATAAACACATCAAGAACATCTTGTTCATAATCTGATAGTAAATTATGAGTGAGGTTTAAGAGAACACACATAGACCAATTTTTCATAGTTTTATTGTATTGTGTCACATTTTGGATTTGAGAATTAAAGATTTATTAAATTAAATGGTTGACATTTAAATTCCTGTAATATGAAAAGTGTCTAATGTGTCATCAACTGGTTTTTCTCCACAGAGAGAAATATATTGCAGACCTCTGTGAACAGACTTCAGCAACACGGATGATGATGACGCTCCATGACATGACCGACTTTCTCCACTGGCACCGATTTCTTGATGAAATGTTTCACTTCTTCTCTTTTTAAATACACATACATTCAACAGTATTACTAATGCTTCTTCATAAATCTTTCTCATCTTCTAAAATAATAAAGATCATTTTGAAAATGGAGTCTTGGTCCCATTTGTGAATTTACAGCGTATATATTAGCCTCTCTGAAATTCATCAATTCACAGGCAGCCTACAAGGTGCACGGTAATCTTTATTCTCCCAAAGGGCAATTTGTGGGCAGCCAGCAGTAACAACACAAATATAAATAACAACCAATAGATCAACAATTAAAATATGCCACATTTCAACTGTATGTGCAACTCACATCAAGCTATTAAGGACACCAATGGCAGTAGGAACAAAAGAGTTTTTATGTCTGTTAGTCCTGCATCTTGGCAGACAGTATCTGCAGCCTGACGATAATAACTTAAACTCGAGAGTTTAGGCTGAGGCTTTGGTCAGTGCGAACTGATTGGGCCTACTTCAGGGACCTAGATATGTACAAACTGTGGAGGTCGTTCAGTGTAGTGTGCGATTTTGCAGCACCCCTTGACTACAGTATGGAGTAAGAGACCTGTACCAACTCACAAAGGAGAAAGTGAGGACAGATTCAACAAAACAACAATAAAACATTGGTATAAAGGTCCTGTCAACATTAAAATTATGTAGCTTTCTGTAAAAGAAGCTTTTTAAATTAAATTTAAAAAATCTTTTTTCTTTACATACAGCAGTCTACTTGTGAATCAAAGGTCAACTTGTTATCAGTTATAGTACCATGGTACTTATACTGCTGAACAGTTTCTACAGTTAGACCACGATGATGGAAGAGAGGGCTGAGGGATTCTTCCTAAAATCAGTCTGCATCTCTTTATTCTTAGACACAAGACAGGATGAACTTGAACGGCTTTGGCATATGTTTGTATATAAAATGAATAAAAGAGCCGAGAGGACGCACCCCTGAGGAGGATCCAGTGGAGGAAAGAAGAACGCTAGATAAAATGTCATTTACTCTCACACATTGAGAACTGTTATGTTAAAAGTGTTATTTAAAATGCATGCTAAAATATGAGGCTGGATGCAACTAAAAGAAGAGGAAAAGTCAATAAGACCAGATGCACAAAAGTCTTTGCATCCTCAAAGTGTACCAGTATTCAAATCTAACCAAAATATAAGAGATGTGAGGCCCGCACTAACATTTTAAGGATATCTTGGTTACTAAACGGCTAAAAGAGTGCGCCAGCGCCATCTTTGCTACTCTTGGCGAGAGCTGTTTTTTTTTTTTTTTTTACACTACACAAACTTTCAAAACCCACATTTTACTTTTGCAGTTGAACTGAAATGATCCCTCAGCATAAGCTATTTCAGTGAGTGTTTTCTTGACACATAACCAGCATGAAAACACAGGAAGGAAGACGTGGCTTGTTGTTTTCGGATTGTCCGTGAACAAGTGGAGCATGCGCTCTTAATTACAACCACTGGCAAGCCAGGGTCTCGCAACGCCACCTGCTGTCAGAAAATAGGTAATGAACTGTAATTCAACTTTAATTTAGTAAGAAATGTTGAGCAAGCAGTCACTAGGGTCATTTGCTGTCTTTCTCAACATTGACCAACAAATGTGTATGTGTAGGTGTGTGTGTGTGTGTGTGTGCGTGCGTGTGTGTGCGTGCGTGTGTGTGTGTGTGTGTCTTGATATTTAAGCGAGGATTTAACCTCGGTCAAGTCAGAGCCTCTTCTGACTCTTGACAAGCGTCTGACCCGTTAGTGTTCAGAATCAGACCTAACATTTACTGTCACCAGATCTCAGAGACACTCTGTCAAACTTGGACCCAGGATGCATTTCTCCATCACCTGTGCACTGTTTCTGTGTGTCACCATGCTGTTTTTCCTTCCCGCACAAGGTGAGTGTAGCTTTGAATACTTGTCTTTTTAAATGAAGCTAGACTAATAAACTGTGTGTCACATGGCAAATAATACTGTGTTAACAGACTGAATTCAGATCAGTGTACACAGCTGATGGGAGCTGCTCACTCCAATTCCATTCCTATCTGTGTGTTCTGCATTGAAGGGCGACCTCAGTCGAACAAAACCAGAGTCCAGACTCAAGGTGTTAGTTCCCCCCTGCTGTCCTTCAGTGTCAACTGCCCCCATTCAGGAAAATATCAAAAAATGCTTTGTACAGAAGGACACCACATTTGCTCATTGCAGGGTGAATGCATACATGTAAGTAGAACAGTATTCATACACAAGCTTCATTTCCTGTTTGTGGTATTGTGTTGTGGTGTATCAGATAACAACCCCTGCATACTAATCATGAGCAGAGAAACCAGAATGTAACTTATGATGTTACAAAGGTCCTATCTAGAGACAGTGTTTAGTTTGTCCATTCAGGGCCACTGTAGTAACATGGCAGACTCATGGACCCATGGTGTCTGTAGATATAAAAGTAGCACATTTTTCTAATATGGCTGCTTTCATGGCTTTCACTGCTTTTATATGAAAAAAACATTTGTCTGTATTTTCAACCCTATAGCTTCATCACTGACGTTCAACCATATTGTGTGGATCCACGTGCCAAGTGGCTTCAAAAACAACTCGACAACTTAAAGGGCGTAAGTGTGGAGAACACGCTTTTACTTTGGAATTTCAAAGCTGAAAGAAACACATCAAGAACATCTTGTTCATAATCTGATAGTAAATTATGAGTGAGGTTTAAGAGAACATACGTAGACCAAATTTTCATCGTTTTATTGTATTGTGTCACATTTTGTATTTAAGAATTAAAGATTTATTAAATTAAATGGTTGACATTTAAATTCCTGTAATATGAAAACTGTCTAATGTGTCAACTGTTTTTCTCCACAGAGAGGAATACTTTGCATTTCTTTGTGAACGGACTTCAGCAACACGGATGATGATGACGCTCCATGACATGACCGACTTTCTCCACTGGCACCGATTTCTTGATGAAATGTTTCACTTCCTCTCTTTTTAAATACACATACATTCAACAGTATTACTAATGCTTCTTCATAAATCTTTCTCCTCTTCTAAAATAATAAAGATCATTTTGAAAATGGAGTCTTGGTCCCATTTGTGAATTTACAGCGTATATATTAGCCTCTCTGAAATTCATCAATTCACAGGCAGCTTACAAGGTGCACGGTAATCTTTATTCTCCCTAAGTGGCAATTTGTGGGCAGCCAGCAGTAACAACACAAATATAAATAACAACCAATAGATCAACAATAAAAATATGCCACATTTCAACTGTATGTGCAACTCACATCAAGCTATTAAGGACACCAATGGCAGTAGGAACAAAAGAGTTTTTATGTCTGTTAGTCCTGCATCTCGGCAGACAGTATCTGCAGCCTGACGATAATAACTTAAACTTGAGAGTTTAGGCTGAGGCTTTGGTCAGTGCGAACTGATTGGGCCTACTTCAGGGACCTAGATATGTACAAACTGTGGAGGTCGTTCAGTGTAGTGTGCGATTTTGCAGCACCCCTTGACTACAGTATGGAGTAAGAGACCTGTACCAACTCACAAAGGAGAAAGTGAGGACAGATTCAACAAAACAACAATAAAACATTGGTATAAAGGTCCTGTCAACATTAAAATTATGTAGCTTTCTGTAAAAGAAGCTTTTTAAATTAAATTTAAAAAATCTTTTTTCTTTACATACAGCAGTCTACTTGTGAATCAAAGGTCAACTTGTTCAGTTATAGTACCATGGTACTTATACTGCTGAACAGTTTCTACAGTTAGACCACGATGATGGAAGAGAGGGCTGAGGGATTCTTCCTAAAATCAGTCTGCATCTCTTTATTCTTAGACACAAGACAGGATGAACTTGAACGGCTTTGGCATATGTTTGTATATAAAATGAATAAAAGAGCCGAGAGGACGCACCCCTGTGGAGGATCCAGTGGAGGAAAGAAGAACGCTAGATAAAATGTCATTTACTCTCACACATTGAGAACTGTTATGTTAAAAGTGTTATTTAAAATGCATGCTAAAATATGAGGCTGGATGCAACTAAAAGAAGAGGAAAAGTCAATAAGACCAGATGCACAAAAGTCTTTGCATCCTCAAAGTGTACCAGTATTCAAATCTAACCAAAATATAAGAGATGTGAGGCCCGCACTAACATTTTAAGGATATCTTGGTTACTAAACGGCTAAACGAGTGCGCCAGCGCCATCTTTGCTACTCTTGGCGAGAGCTGTTTTTTTTTTTTTTTACACTACACAAACTTTCAAAACCCACATTTTACTTTTGCAGTTGAACTCAAATGATCCCTCAGCATAAGCTATTTCAGTGAGTGTTTTCTTGACACATAACCAGCATGAAAACACAGGAAGGAAGACGTGGCTTGTTGTTTTCGGATTGTCCGTGAACAAGTGGAGCATGCGCTCTTGATTACAATCACTGGCAAGCCAGGGTCTTGCAACGCCGCCTGCTGTCAGAAAATAGCTAATGAACTTTAATTCAACTTTAATCTAGTAAGAAATGTTGAGCAAGCAGTCACTAGGGTAATTTGCTGTCTTTCTCAACATTGACCAACAAATGTGTGTGTGGGTGTGTGTGTGTGTGTGTGTGTGTGTGCGTGCGTGTGTGTGTGTGTGTGTGTGTGTGTGTGCGTGTGTGTGTGTGTGTGTGCGTGTCTTGATATTTAAGCGAGGATTTAACCTCGGTCAAGTCAGAGCCTCTTCTGACTCTTGACAAGCGTCTGACCCGTTAGTGTTCAGAATCAGACCTAACATTTACTGTCACCAGATCTCAGAGACAATCTGTTAATCTTGGACCCAGGATGCATTTCTCCATCACCTGTGCACTGTTTCTGTGTGTCACCATGCTGTTTTTCCTTCCCGCACAAGGTGAGTGTAGCTTTGAATACTTGTCTTTTTAAATGAAGATAGACTACTAAACTGTGTGTCACATGGCAAATAATACTGTGTTAACAGACTGAATTCAGATCAGTGTACACAGCTGATGGGAGCTGCTCACTCCAATTCCATTCCTGTCTGTGTGTTCTGCATTGTAGGGCAACTTGACCCGGACTTGGGGCCAGTCGGTCCAGTCTGCTGTACTGGATTCCGGGATTTCCCCTTTTGGAAACCTATCAGTGCCTGCATTGTGCAGAGTGTGGGCCGTTATCCTTATTGTACAATTTCTGCAATCATGTAAGTATAATAGTATTCACAGACAAACTTCATTTCCTGTCTGTGTTCGTCTTGGTGGTGTGTCAGATAGCTTCAAGGCACAGCGTTTGATAATTCAAAAGTCTGATCGGGGAGGATATTATGACAAGCCGAAAGAGCTCCTAGAACAACTCGTACCGAAACTCAGAAAATATGACCCCACAGCCGACGCTGTTTACAACAACGTGAGCAAGTGCATCGATTTCAAAGGCAGCGGTCTGTACAAAATCCGAGCGCACGCTCCCTTGGCATACATGCTGGGTCTTAAACCGGGTGAGTGGTGGGCCCTCTCTCCCCGTTCGGCTCCCTACCCGTGCGATCTCAAAACGGGTATTTATAACCTCTTTGTGTACACAGACATCATTCAGTATCAACAGGTCGGTGACAGCTACTCGCCGTTGCTGAGTGTGGTGAATGTCAAAGGTGGTTTTGGAGACGTGCTGAGTCTCAGGTACAATACGGTGCATTACGTACGCGTGTCTAAAAGTTACATTAAAACTATTCATATAGAGATTAAAACGGATCGCAACGAGTGTGTAGACTTTGTCTACGGGAAGACTATTTTGAAACATGGATCAGATACAGTACAGACCAAAAGTTTGGACACACTTTCTCATTTAAGAGAATGGGAAAGTGTGTCCAAACTTTTGGTCTGTACTGTACGTCTGAGAGAGGATCCTCATCGCTTCGTAAACTACTATGAAAGTCAAGTAGGGGGCGCTTTACCCGGTTTTTACGGAGCACCGGTCATGTACGGTCGGGGTATAGGCTCTATCTCCTGCAGATTGTTTTGTTTTGTCTCTCCTCTGGTGAAAAAAGGCTTTGCCATTGCCAAGCCGCATCTCAAATCGGCCGCGAGCAGCATCGCCTCTGATGTGATAAAAAATGCGGTGGGGAATATGACCGATCGACAGAATCAGGAGGGATCCGGAGGGATTATGGTCTTGTCGCGTAGATTAAGGAGGAGGCCGCCGGGGGATCGTGTTTTTTCGCTCCCTCATAAACATGCGAGTCGTAAAAGGAGAAAATCAGTCGGGAGAAGCAAGCCTAAGGGAAGGAAGTCTGCCAGAAGCGGCGATATCTTTTAGGCCGAAATAATACAAGAAGAAAGAGAAAAAAAGAAATTAAGAGAAATTTAAAAAACAACAACAACAAAAACAACAACGACGACAAAGCAATATGGCTCTTTTACACCAAAAATCACTCGAGTGCACCCTGGCGGAGCTGGATTTATTTTCAGCCCCCATGACTCAGTTGTCTATCGAAGATAAGATCTACGATGAAATATTTCCTCTATCGGCCATCGCCGACGGGGGCCACATTGAGTTCTTTATCCCCGGAGACGGTGAAAAGTATCTGGATTTGAACGATACCTTGCTGCACCTGCGCGTCAAAATTACCAACGGCGACGGTACAGACCTGGCAAATGATGCCGCTGTGGCTCTGATCAATTATCCTCTGAATACAATTTTCAGTCAGTGCAACGTTATTCTGGGGGATAGATTAATTTCACAGTCTAGCGCTACGCACTGGTACAGAGCCATGATCGAAACCTTGCTCAATTACTCTGAAGATACGCTCAAGAGTCAATTCAGCGCAGGTCTTTTTTTCAAAGATACAGTGGGAGCCATGGACTCCATCGTGCCCAACAACGGTCCTAACCGAGGACTTAACGCCCGAGCAGCCTTCTCTGCCAATTCCCGAGAAGTACACCTGTTTGGCTCCCTCCACGGGGAGGTTTTTTTCTGCAAGAGACTCCTTCTGAATTTGGTGGATATGAGAATCAAGCTGACCCGAGCCAACGACGCCTTCTGCCTCATGGGAGCTCGTGCCTCTGATTACCGCCTGAGAATATTAGGGTCCTCGCTGTTTGTTAAAAAAGTTTCAGTCTCCCCCGCGGTCCGCCTGGGTCACGCAGCAGCCCTGCTGAAGGGTAACGCGCTGTACTCCCTGTCGCGCGTCAATGTAAAAACATACTCCATACCGGCAAATTCCAGGATATGTAACCAGGAGAACCTCTTTCTGGGCGCTATGCCCAAATACGTGGTGCTGGGCATGGTACACCACGAAGCCTTCACAGGAAGAAGAGTCTGTCGCCCTTCAATTTTTTCCACAACAACGTGGAATATCTGGCCCTCTGTCAGGATGGCAGACAGGTTCCGGCTAAGGCTTTCCAGCCCCAGTTTAATCAAGGCGTTTCAGTCAGAGAGTTTTACAACATGTTTATCGCCACGGGAAGACACCTGAAAGATCTACCTCTGAGCATCAACCGTCAGGAATTTAACAACGGATACTCTCTTTTTGTGTTTAATCTCAGCCCGGGTGACGACAATGACGCTCTGTCCCGTTTCCAGCGGGAATTTAAGATTGGAAATGAGATTCAGAGTACCCTTACCACACACCACCACTCTGATCGTCTACGCCTGTTACGATTCCATTCTGGAAATTAACTCTAAAAGACAGGTGCTGGTGGATTATTATTAAAAAAAAAAGAATAATCATGAACTGGAAAATCTTTTGCATCGTCTGCTAGGAGATGTATTCTGCGGCGTGTGGGCTTCTGATCAGCTGCCGTTACTGACACGTTCCTTTGACACCCCGGCCTACTTTATCGTCAACACACACCCTGCCTGGTGAGCACTGGCTCTCTCTGACTTTGGAAGAGGACGGGGTAGCCACCTTTTTTGACTCTTACGGTTTCCCCCCGGACTTTGCTCATTACCCCTCAAGCATCTTACAGTTTTTGGAGCAGGGTTCCGACCGGATATTGTACCACAATCGTCAGCTTCAACACACCCTGTCCACCGTATGCGGTCAACACTGCGTCTATTATCTCTGCCATAGGGCCTGCGGAGTAGCCTATGAGTGACTGTTGTCTCTGTACGACGACGATGTGATAAAAAATGATCAAGCTGTATCACACTTTGTGAAAAAGTATCAACACTGTATCAGAAATCGAAGCTCCGGATGTTTTAACCATGGAACTTGTTCTTTACAAATGTTTAATCAATGTTACAACCTGTGAATTATCTAATATAATTATTAGACATGATGTATCTCATGATAACTCTCTGTAGACTGAATGTGATCAATAAAGCCTTTATTGAGGAAAAACAATTTTTGTACGTTTACATTCATTTAGGGAGAAAAGGGGATCCAAGGAGATTTATTCTTGTTACGCTGAGGTATCTGAAGTTCAACTTGTCTGATGTAAATTTGGAGGTGGCTCAGGGGCTAAAACAACAACGCCGTCTACGTTCAGGTTCTTTTGGGATTTCTGTGGGTGTAGTCCAGTGTGGGGATAAGGTTACTGTCCGTTTGGAGACTCGTTTGGCCTCTGGAGGAGATATTATGTTTCGGTCTTCTTCTTCATCTTCTTCATCTTCTTCTTCTTCTTCATTATCTCGCCCCTCTGGTCTGCTCCATCGTGGGGAGAGGGTTATTTTCCGCTTTTCAAATCCACCCTGGGCTTCACCCGTTTTGAGGCGACGATATTGATCGCGAGCTCGAGGGTTATTCACAGAGGATAAGGGGATGTTGAGGTCCATCAGAGTATTTAAGAAACTCATCCAACCTCTAGGTGGCGGGGTTTGGGCTTTTTTATCGGGCCGCTCCACGTCAGGAAGATGCTGCGGTTGCGCTTGGTCCGCCGGCTTGTCTCTCGGGTCGTGTTGCAGAGTTAAAGTCACCCGACGCTCCTCCTTTTGACCTTGTTTCATCAGGGTGAGATATTTCTGCAGCAGGGTGTCGTATTTTTTAATTTTTTCATAAGAACTCAGCCTCCTCCTATAAGATTTCCCAGGATGGGCACCGCAGCCGAAAGCAGAGGTAAAATAAAACCTCCCGACTGTTTCATCAAGGTCCATTATTTATTATATATATTCATCTGTAATTTGTTCCGAGGGTTTTTAAACAACACCAAATAATTACTGTTCAAACTCATGGTACGGCTGTGTTTACCCCGGTGAAATACATTTTGCGTCAACATAAACACGCTCATATTTCTATGATGTCTGTACTGAGTAAAGATTTTGACCACTTCAGGATGGTCGGAGGCTTGAAAAATAACATCATCCAGAATGATCAAATGGTTCTGATCAGGAGGAAACAGCTCTGCGTCATCAAAAGAATCAGGCAGTCCTTCAACAAACTTAATCTTTTTATTCATCTTTTGCAGTTCAGCATACATTGGTTGAAAAGAAGTATAAATCCATACAATATTTTCAGGTACAACATTCATCACATGTTCACAATTTTCAATTACATTTTTTACAAAATATGTTTTCCCACACCCACTGGATCCCACAATCATACATGAAAAGGGTGCTGCAAGTCTGGGATCAAAGTTAACTTCCTCCATGTTAGCAAGGTGTGACATTTTTAGAGTCTTTTTGTCTGTTTGTTTGTTTCTCTCCTCCTCCTATTCTACACTAATAACCAAAAGGCAGAGATGTACCGTCGCTAAAGAGGCGTCTCTTGTCATACACCACTCTAAACTTTTTTTGAAATGTGCAGTTTTTCAAGAGAAAGCTCTTTTTATTACGTCTGATGTTATGCTGAGGGGTCTCAATCACGCCCCCTCGAGAGCCCTCGAGGTAGCCCTCCACCAACCCCCTGACGCTGTCAAAGTTGACCTGCTCACAGCATTCTCTGGTCTGGGTGATACCTTTGACACGTAACACTACTTTTTTCTTTTGTCTGGTTTGGTAGGCATAACTTTTGGGACCAGCGGCTGCAAATTCCTGAATGGTGTCACCATCCAGCTCATCCGTCAAATCCCCCAGATAATTCCCCAATTTCAGAGGGGTTTCCCCTTCTTTCACCACATAGATCAGACTGTCAGTATCCATGTACAGAACATTTTCTTGCACCTGCTCTAGATAACTGTACAGCTTGAGACGGGCATAGGCGGTAGTGAATGCAGCGATGAACACATTATTAGCTCTACCTGGAGGCACGACGCACCGCTCGTGGTAATTCCACTGAATCATAGCGGTTTTGTCGTTCAGAAAATTGAAGTATTTCACTTTGTACTGACCGGAAAACATGAAGCGGAGAAATTCTTCAGGATCGCTGACCAGGGTGGTCTGAGGCAGATTGCTTCTCTGCGCAAACTTTCCCCAGAAGCTGTTGAGACACAATTTAGCCACCTGTCTCTTTGCAGGGTTCACCTCAATCTTGTCAGCGTCTAGCTGCACACCCTGATGGAGCTTGTAGTCCCTGATGTACTTTTCTCTGCTTTCCTGATCAGCGGCCTCGGGTGGGTAGCCTGAAGCTTCCTGCTTACCTTTTAGGAAGGTGTGCATGTAGCCGACAAAAATGGAATCGCTACACCTGTCAAAGTGCCACACTTCAATGATCTTGCTGACTCTATAACCAAGTTCAAGAGCCTTGTTTACTTCAACGCTGACCCACACTCCCGTCAATGCTCTAGATTGCTCGTCGTGGACCCATCTGATTGTTGATTTCAGCGCAGGTACGGCAGAGAGTGAACACCAATTTACCTTGAGGTGTTTTGTAAGGTAACACGGGGAACAAGAGCCCTCTAGGAGGGTGGATGGTGGCTTTGATGAACCCAAAGTAGTTTTGAGGGGCATCAAAGTCTTTGTGGATGATGGTGGGGTGACCTAGCGGGTAGGAAAAGCTACAGTTCACATACGGATACAGAGAAGTGACGTCTACATAGTGCACGGTCTCGTTAGGCCCAGCCGAGTACCTCAGCTTCACAGCGCTCGTTCTACCGCCAAAAAGAGCGTCGCGGGGACACAGAGGTTCGGGAGGGAGGAAGCTCCCGAGAAAAGCTTTTACGCCCGCGTGCACACTTTTCATAGCCAACCACTCATGCTCCTCATGATTTCAAAGCCTGCATTTTCTCCTCACTAGCCGCATACAGCTCCTCAAAGGGGATGCGCCTCAGAGGGCAAGTGTCGTGGGGGTTGAAACAAGACGGGCAACCGTGGTAAAAGCACCCCAGAAACTCCCAAGCATACGCCACACCGTCTATTTCGGCATAACCATCAACAAAGTAAGGCCCTACCCGTTTCTCCCCCCTGTTTAACGCATGCTGGATAAAAACATTATTGCTGCACGCTACCCACTCCAACCACTGGATGGAGCTGTGGGAGTAACTTTTGGTCTGGCCCCTGTAGTTATCTGGTGAAGGTATGGCCAGTGTTTTAGGAGGGAGGAAATTGGTAAGAAATACCTTCATGCAAGCCGAGGCAATGGTGATGCAGCTGAAAGGATCTACGCCTGTGTCACTGAGGAACTGGTTTCTGAACATGACACAGCCCTTGGCAAGAATGTCAACATCATTTTCACAGTACCGCAGAGCTTCCCTCTCAAAGTGAAACGTACCCTGACTCGCCGTTCTGTACCACTCGTAAAACTCTTGCTGCTGAGCAGGAGTCATACGCCCCACGCCGTAATCATGCGGCGGAGGGTAAGCTCCGACGTACTGCAAATTCTTCTCTGAACTGAACCTGTGAGGGAAATGACCCTTGGTCTGATCAGAGAAACCTAATGCCTTGGGCATGGCGCTGAGACGCATGGTGAGAAAAGACAGAGAGTCGATGAATTTTAAATCATAATCGGTGTCTTGGAAACAGAGAATTTTACTACCCTGCATGATGAGAGAAGGTTGCAATCCCATCTCTATCATGGTGTTTAGGATCAGATAGCTGTCAAAACCTTTAGCATTGTGAGCCACAAACACACTGCTCTGGTACATGGGCCTCCTGAAATGCAAGAGAAAGTCCCTGACACAGTTCAAACCATAAGATGACCACCGCACACCACTCAGCGTTTTGGTGCAGACAAGAAAAGGTTTGTGCACGTCCTGCTGAACAACAAACGTTTCAAAGTCATAGAAAATCAATTTCTCTGCATGAGCCGTAGTCGGAGGCAGAGGCTGAATGAAGCAGCGGTGGTGATCATATAGATGTATAGTCATTTTTTTTGCATTTCTGACATCTTTTTATTGTATCGCAAATACTGCTATTTGTTTCACCCAAAGGTCTTTCTCTAGGCTCCTTGTGCCTGTCAAAACACAAGGCCGTACGGCAAGTCCTGTTGCAGTCGCTGCATGCTACGGGTTTGAGCTCCTGCTTAGTGCAATCGGGGTCGTTACAAACAGAGCAGTGACCTTTGCATTGGTGCGCGTAGGGCTGCGTGTAGCTTTTGTAACAGTAATGACAGACATACGAAACCCCGAGAAAGGCTTTGAGATTTTTTATACCATAATAATGGTTCTGGAATAAAAAGAGAAACAGAGGATTGGATCTATCGGCAAAAGTTGTCTCAAAGTGAGAGAGCGGTTGCCGGTCTGGGTTTCTGTAAACTATTTTACAGTTCAGAATTTTTTCAAATTTGCACACGTCAGTAAAGGTGACGGGGGTCTGATCGCTCAGACCGGCGAGTCTCTGACACTCTCTCCCTCATTCTAAGGCCTGATTATCTGTGACTAGAGGATCGATCACATGGGCCAAGTTGATGGCAAAGCAGAGGTGATCATTCCTGTTGTCTACAATGTACAGATGCTGTCTTTTAATACGTATTATTTCGCAGTCTAAAGTTTTTTCCAGCTTGCGTTTCACACCGCCTCTAGGATTATGCACAACCTGAACCACTAATTCTAGCCTAGCATCTGATGCTATCTCGGCGTTAGATTGCACCAACCGCTCCAACAAGCCCTCAAAAGCAGGTAGGATAGCATCACCATCCTCTTCCTCAACAGCCACAGAGACATGATTCTGAACATTCTTACCAATCAGCTCTAGCTGTATCACATCATTACGCCTAACCTGTGCTCTGACAGCGTCAGCCATATCTCTGAGAATCAACATGACATCATCATAAAACTGAGCAAGATCTGGTATGTTTCTGGCAGGGGGAACGGTGAACACTCGTCTCAGCTCCAGGTTGTTGAACCGGTCACGGGACACGGTCGCCATGTTGGAGGAGGTGGAGGAGGTGGATGAGGTGGACGGTCTGGGGGGTGAATCAACCTGACCTCTCACATTTCCTCCACCATGCTGGACATTTCTACCGACTTCCTCTAAATTTGGAATTTGAAATGAATCCGAATGATGTGAGAAAGGGGTGGGTGATACAGATGGGGTGAAAGAGGGGGTGGGAGGAGGAGGGGGAACTTGGTTTTCATTTGACTCTGAGCAGGAGGAGGGGGAGGGGGAGTGGTAGGAGGAGGAGGAGGAGGTGGAGTGGTAGGAGGAGGAGGAGGATGGGGTCTGGTTAACCTGCAGGAGAGCCAATTCTAAAGGTTGAAAATAATTTTCAGCATCAGAGGAAGATGGGTTCTGATTTAGTCAAAACTTGCTGAAACAGCTCGAACCTTTCCAGCCTCTCAAGGTTGTCTGCAGTCAGTGGGTGTGAGTCGTCTCCTTCCCCCGCTGTGTCTCTGCCACCAAGATCTTCTTGTGCTTCTAGCTGCACTTCTGGCTCGGCGGTTTGTGTCCCACAGCTCCTTTGTTCCACAGCTGTGACAAAAAAAAAAATATTTTAATTCACAAGACAATTAAATAAATTATTTAAAAAAGATCATTTCATATTTAGAAAACATTGCCTACCTTGATGATGGATGCAAGGTTTTTTTTGCCCTAGGCGGCTCTGTGAGGGAAATGACCCTTTATACAGAGCCTGAAGGCCCAGGCTCACCCTTTCCATCGTTGGAAATAGTTAAGTTTTTTTTTACTTTTTAGAAAGTTTTGCAACTTACCCGATGCTCCACTTGTAGTGCCGGCAGATTCTCTTGACAAAATTTCGGTGATGAGGGTTTCCGAGTAAGTATTCCGATTGTGGCGTCCTAACCGCAAGTGACTCGCTCCTGCGTCAGCATCTAACAGCCAGACTCATGTGTCTGATTCAACCAGCTCTAAGGTACAGTTTTATACCCAGTAAAAAAAAAAAAACAGACACCATTTACATTTATTGCTTTGTTTCAGCCATTTGAGGTGCATTGTCTTCCACCTCTCTAACACCAGATATCAGCTGAGATTGTTTTACACCTAGGGTATCCCGCAGCAGACGAAGGGATAAATGCTTAGGTCTCCCCATGCTCGGGATCTTTCTTTATTTTTTGATCGTTCGCGTGCTGATTGACCTTGTCTTTGCAAAGAATCATTCAGAATTCATTTTTTTTATTCTATTTCATAACATTGTCTTGTAACTTTTCCCTTATCTTTTCTTGTTCTCACGACCCCCAAGACTCCTCCAATTGGAGAGGAAGAAGACCATGAATGCTAATGGATTCTAATGCGTAAAGTAATGTGTCTGTAATGCGTCTGTTTGTGTGTGTGTGTGTGTGTGTGTGTGTGTGTAAACCTGTTGACTGGGGTGTTAGAGAAGACACTCTAACTTAACTTAAATTATGTACTTGTCACTTGAAACCAGCTAAGTGGGGGGAGACCCAGTTAACAGTGTGTGTCTGCTTCAACAGATCTGTAGTCCATTTCTAACAATCTACAATCTATAATAGTCTGAAAATGACATATTAGTTTTATTTAGTTGTATTTATTTGCATAGTTAAAATTACATAGAAATGACAAAGATAAGAAATAATGTAAAGTGCAGGGAGAGGCAAAAACTCTAGATGGTCTGCTTCAATATATCTGTAGTCCATTCCCAGATAGCAAAATTCTTTTGGCCCATATCTGGCCCACACCTGACATGTTCATCCGGTCCACATATCGCATGGAATGATGGCACTTGGGAGGTCCGCTCCTGTTTGCCAAAAGTGGGCCACAACCAAGCCATCACAATGCCAGATGTCAACCAAAAACAGGCCAAATAAACCTGCAATCAACCGAATGTGGGCCACTGTACACTTTTATTCTGGCCCAAGTACGGCATGGGAAGATGGCACAAGGGTGGTCCACAGTTGTTTGCCAGAAGTGGGCCACAACCAAACCAACACAGTGCCAAATGTCAGCCGACACCAAATAAACCAGCACTCACCCAAATGTGGGCCACCACTGTACATTTTTATTCTGGCCCACAACCCACATGGAATGATGGTACATGGGTGGTCCACAGCTGTTTGCCAGAAGTGGGCCACAACCAAACCAACACAGTGCCAAATGTCAGCCAAAAATAGACCAAATAAACCAGCACTCACCCAAATTTGGGCCACTATGCATTTTTATTCTGATCCACCTACCACATGGAATGACATGAGTGGTCCACACTTGTTTCTCACATATGACCCACAGCCTAGTCATAATGCTACATATCAACCAAGAGCTGAATACATCAGAACTGGTTTACAGTCTATGATCTTGTCTAGCCTGCACACATTGGAGTCACAACCAAACCATGACAAAGTTCTATGTCAAATATGAACACATCATATAAATAAACCAGAACTGGTCTCAATTTGTGGCTACTGTACATGTCATTATGGTACCTTCAGATACTGTGTTAAATGGTGGCATGCAGTGGTCCAGTCTTGTTGGTCTCAGGGTCAAAGATGAAGATACCTGCTGAAGAATTGAAGAAATAACCAGACACGAGAAACAACTTGTGAACAGTAGAGAACTATTTTATTTTTTTAACCTGTGCCACAAACAACAACACAACACAAACGGAACACTGTTGCGGAACACGCTCACTCATGGCCCCAGCATCGTCTCGTCTTCATCCGGCCCTTTAAGAAATGCACAAAAGAACATATTTTGTTGACTCAGTAAAGCAGTACTGTGGTTATTGTATATGGTTGCAGTGCAAAACACAAAACCTTATCAGGAGACCAAACAAAAAAGGCCCTGTAAAGTGATATAAAGTTATACAATACTGTGTTCATGTCTTTCAATACTTAAATCCATAGTCTGTTTTTAATTACAATTAATCTGAAGCTATAATTGATATAGTGTTTGATCACTGACCCAATATCTGCTTGCTCAACCTCATTCTGTTCAGATAACAATGAAAGATGGTACTGATAACAAGCAAAGTGAACTGGAGTAAAGCAGCTTCATCAAACACTCTGACAAACTTCACATTTAACCTGAAGTTACAGTAATAAAACATAATGTATATTTGAGTTTGTCTTCATGTTAAAGGGGAATAGTGCACAGCCATTTGATTTTTTGCAATTTTGCTAACCTTTCCTCAGCATTTGTTGGTTCAGTGAAGCCAGCCATAATGCAATTAATGGAGCATATCATATACATGTTGCAATGTGTGTATTTGTGTGGTTCTATCTGTCATAAAAAGATAATGGATACAGGGTGTTTTGATGTGTCATGATGCTGCCAGCACGAGAGCTGGGATACTGGGTCGGAGGGTCTGATCTTACAAGGTTGGTTTTCAGCCAAGTGACGCTAGGTGGAAGGCAGAGAGCCTCCATTCTCCCGGGAACAAGCCAGCAACATTACTCTGAAGCTGTTTCATTAAAGCAGAAGTAAGCGGAATGTTTGTGTTAATGTAAGTCTTAAATAGTTATATCTTCCGACAGCAATCAGTTATATAGAGTCTTTGGTCCGAAACACGGGTCTGTCAGTCACTGCTCTGCTGTAAAGCCGAGGAGAAAACTTTCCTTGTATCCTACAACCTTTATCCAATGAGGAGAGAGAACAGCATAAAGGGGCGGTCCTCTCTGTGTGTGCAGCCAAGGGATGCGCGTGCATGTGGTGACGTAGGGACGAGGGCGGGGACTGCTAACTCCATCCGCTGACAGGAAGTTAGCCAGGCCAAATAAACCAGCAATCAACCGAATGTGGGCCACTGTACACTTTTATTCTGGCCCAAGTATGGCATGGGAAGATGGCACAAGGGTGGTCCACAGTTGTTTGCCAGAAGTGGGCCACAACCAAACCAACACAGTGCCAAATGTCAGCCAAAAATAGATTAAATAAACCAGCACTCACCCAAATGTGGGCCACCACTGTACATTTTTATTCTAACTCCATCCGCTGACAGGAAGTTAGCCAAAACGACCGGATCGCTTACTCCTGCTTTATCCAGGGATAAAAACTCATCATTATTGCATTTTCATATAATTCTGAGAAAAGTCTGACCAATCCAAAAATTCAGTCTGAATAATACAATCGGACGGGCGACCTGAACGTGCTTAATATGTAAGCAGCGCACTCCTCTCTACCCCGACCAGGAAGAAAACTTTTTTATCGTTCTATCGTTTTCCCAACCCAGTTTAGCCCACTTCTTCAGTATGGAAGCTGAAACGCGGTCGTTCATGCCCCTCTGTGAAAAACCTTTTAAAACAGCAGCTAAAACTAAGATTTCTTCTCAAACATGTTATTTTGATTATGCACGGTGAAAAACAATAATCTAGAAGTAGTGTTGGGCAAATTATTCTGGTTAAGTATTTTTAAAATGAGTGATTGTTCCTTTTGTGATTGCTACAGATCGGCTCGGCTCGCTCTGCCAGTCTGCTGTCCCGTTATTTTTAAAAGTAGCCTAATAAATATTCTTCTGATCATTCTAAAAAAAAATAAAAGGGACGAGCCGAGCCAACAGCCCAGGACGGGTGCTGAAGTGTAAGGTGAAAGGAGTGGAAAGACTGGGCTGGAGCAACCAAGTGCTCTGCTTGACTCGCAGGATTTTGGCCAAACAAGAGCAGACTCTGGGTGTCTTGGTCTCGCTGCTCTCCGTGGTCTAACTTGATTAGGTTACTGGAGTAATCAGTCATTTAAAAAAATACTTTCCCAGAATAATTTGCCCAACACTGCTTCTAGATTCTTGTTTTTCACCATGCGTTCACCATGTTGTTATACAGTAACCTCTGAATCAGAATCAGAAACGTCTTGTTCCAGTGTCACTCGCTTTCCCCTTCTGTTTACCATTACCATGCCAACGCATGCACGGGTGAGGGAGGGGGGGCGCGTGGATGTGAGGCAGGAGGAAGAGGTGGGTGGGCTTGTGTGAAATGCCAGAATGGTAAGAATAGCGTTAACTAACTCATTCATGTCAGTGGATCCACATCAGCATTTACTTCATCCAGCAGCTCCAACATGGCCTGTTTTATACTGTCTAAATCTTTTTTTTTCTTTTCTGTCGTTCCCAAAATATAAACACGAGTGAGGAACAGATTGGTTGTTCTACAGGGGGGAGATGGTGTTTATTTTTTATATATTATGCCAAGGTAAGTATTATATTCCATTGCAACATGGCTGAGGCTCTCAGTTGGAAGCAACTCCATCCTACATATTAAACCTATCACATATCAAGTCTGAGATGACAATGAGTCAGCTAGCCTCACTCACACAATCGCTGTGTAGTTACACCAGTTGACCACATGGTGGAGCTGAAGACCATGAATGCAGCAGTAAAGGGAAAAGTTTGAGGTTAGATAAGACCACATCTTAAGACTCAAAACTTCATCCACTCATGTTAACATTAGAAGTATGTTTTTGTGTTTGATAGGGGGCTCTTTCATTCCAGCTCAATTTAGCAGGGAGATGGCATGTAATATTAATATATGTAAAAATATATTTCAGCTGTTGCTTCATATTCATGAATTTATTTTGTAGATAGAATATTACACTAAAGTCAAATACAGTTTTCATTAAATATGTGTTTCTAACTGAAATGTGATTTCCCTACTTTTCAGACCCATGTACTGGCTTTTAAGAAAGGCAATGGATGACAATTCCAGTTACAGTTTACATTACTGTCCCATCACTGCCAAGAGAAATCTTTACATTTACAAGAAAATGGCTATGCTTGCTGCATGATGGCTGAACAAGCTTCTAATTCCTAAGTGACCATAGTGGAAAAAATGGCAAAAATCACAACACTGCCTTTTTTAATTGTATTTGTTCATTTAGAATTGGGGAGATTTGTTCTGTACTTTGCCCTCATTTTTTTTTTTACATATGCTGACAGCTTCATCTTGATTTCTGCTGTAGAACAGTATCACACATATATTGCAAAATAGGTATTGTAGCTGACTTACGTGCGAGCTGTGTGGCACGCCTTTTCTCCTCTCTCTCTCTCCCACCATCCCTGTCTCCGGCGAGATGAAGCCACCTTTTTATGTAAGACTCCACCTCCTGGTCTGTTGCAGTGGCCGTCAGTTGATTGTTTCTGACTGTTCCTAAAAATTGAGAAAACTGTAAAGCTTTGGATAGATTGCACACAATGCTGAGAAATGGCTAACTGCATGGCATGCTATATCCTGCCCATAGTTGGGCAGCAATGAATGTAGTTTGAAAACAGTCTAGCCATGACCAGCCAATTACTAAAACTCATGTAGTCATGCACTTAAACAAATTTGAACACTCATGGAACATGATCAAACAGCCTTCACTATTTGCCTGTCACTGTGAGACTTGGTTTTGTAGCTGCAGCAAGAAAATCAACAAGCAATGGCATTCTATTAGAATAGAAAAGAATATTGTCTGCTACCACACTGATGCATAATCATCCACATCTGCATCTTGATAAATTGATTATATGATTCATTTCAGCACCCCTATCTAGCATGAAAGAGGAGGAAGGAAGGATTCATAAGACACATCACTAAGAAATATAACCCACAATTAATACTCACCAGTAATTACATCTTTTAACTGGAGGCTGTGGAATGCCGTCTTCCCATTCACGCCACGCCAGTTCAGTTGTTTGGCCAGGGAGTTGGTGAATACGTTTTTCATGATCCGCCACACGGTGTCCTTGATATCGACCCCACCAATGACACTCAAAGCAGTAATCTCGGCAAAAAAAGAACATACATGATCTATACGAGCAGTATTAAACCGGGTATACAATGTATGATTTTTGAAAATCTTGTTGTTTATACCAGCACTGCACACTGTACAAGTAAATCGTCTACGATTTACGGTCAAAGCTGACGATTTATGTACTCACACTGTACAGTCTGATCATCGAACGCGACCACAGTGCTCACACTTTACGGGTGAAAAATGCCCAAAGACTGACTGCCCTGTCTATTGACAGCTGTCAATAAAGATTTATTTAAATAAATCAATACATTTCAGTGAAGTCATTTCAGTGTGCTGTGGTTTATCTTTATTTTTCACCTGAGATGTCCCTGTAACCAGCTGATCTTCATTTTGGCTGTGCAGGAGGAATTTTGTTTCCCACAGATGTACAAAACATGTATCCAAACACTCTTTATTTTAGAATAGTCCTCACTCCAATAAAAAAAAAAATCTAGCATAAACACTGACATACACAAAATAGTTCTAGAGTGAGAAATGCATTGTTACCATTTTCTGTTTAAAGTCCGCCTCCTCCCTGACCCGCTTCTCCACAGCCAGTAAAGAGCTGATGTCCTTAAGTGGGAAGACATCCTTTTCAAGGACCTCCTGCCCACCAACAGGCTGTCCTTGGATCTTATTCAGGGTCAGGGTAATAATTTTGAGCTGCTCCATGATAAGCTCCTGGTTCGTCAGGAGCCTATGCAGAAGAGCTAAAAATAATGACATACAGTCAAATAATTAAAACCAAAAAGGCATTGTAAGATGATGTTATACAGAGACAGAGAAAAAGATAGTGAGAATGAGAGGGTATGTGCATTAGTGTGCAAATATAATCACTTACGAGCAAGGTTTGAAGCACCTGAAGCTGACGGCCGTTCATTGCCCCGACTGGTCACTGGCTGTTGTGGGCTGGCAGTGGGCAGTGGGCTTGCCACTGATGCAGGTCGTTGGGGGCTAGGGGCCCTTCTCTGTGTTATATTGAAGTCTGGCCGTTGAATCTTTGGGGCTGCTGGCAGTGATGACTTTTGTACAGTTGAGTCGCTGTCACTATCGCTTTGAAAGCGAATGTTTGGTCTTGTGTGTGCATATAGGGGATTGGGATGGGAAGAGGAAGAAATTGAAAGTATAAAGCATTTGTCATTGGTAAGTTGTTGCACCGAACTTGTATTGCTTAAGATATAGCACACATCAGACTACTTAGCCCTATTACTATTGTTAGCATGGGCAGGAGAATGTGCCTGCCATAACGATTGACTAGGCATGAGTAAAAAAACATATGAGGAGGAAGATAACTGCATCTGATGATAGACATTAATCTCAGACCACTACATCAAACTCTGAACTATAGGGAGACCGGTGTAAGTTGAGTTCCTTCTCATATTCAGGATCACTACATTAAGACAATTGTAGTCACTGCAAACTAATGCAACTGTATACATTTCAGGGTGTTGTACATCCCTACAAACAAATAGGAGTGTAACCTGTAACCTGAGTGTAACATTGTAGATAATATAGCCTGTCCAAAAAAAGTGGTCTGGTGGCACAATTTACCCCACGTATGGGATAAGTTGAGCATAGGAGCAGGGTATGTTGAGCCACCCCCCTCCTTCCCCTTCATCCATCTCCCACCCCCCACTTTTCTCAATATTCCACCTGTCCAGGTTGCAGGTGAACACAAAAATTGCTGAGCTACCAACTCACTGAGATTTGGGTAATTTTGACATTACTTCGCATGGAAGAATCCATCCTCTTTCTCTTTGAAAGTAAAGCTTGGCTTACCATGAACAACTTTTCCTGTTTTCAGGTACATACTGTAATCATAAACATCCAGAATCTTGATGTAATAAGACATAAACAGCTAAAATACACTCATTAAGTGTATAGGGCAGGTGGCTCAACTCATCCCACAGCTACCTTATGGACTTTATTCCTCCCCACAGCTAAAATGGTGCATTTTCACACAGGTTTACTACCTCATATTGTAGCTCATAGATACCACAACTCAGGTATAAAACAAATTTATAATGATGTCTTTTGGTCTAAACACAACTTTCATAACACTTGATGATTGATTGAATTCACTCTCAAGAGTGAAAAATGTTTTTTTCTAATTTTTGGACATAGAGTAAATGTCAAACCACTTTTATATGGTTCTTGCCTTCACATACTTCATGAAATGATGCCTTTATCCTGAATTTTTGGTCACATGTTCATTTTTTTCCCTTATGGTATCCTAGCAACAATGGGTGACTCAACTTGTGCCTATGCTCAACTTACCCTGGTCTCCCCTATTGAGTGATTTTTCTTCAACATAATGTGAATGAATAAAGAGATTCAGTTTTCAGAGCTAAATGTTATACTCCACCCTCAAAACATGGCATACTGTGTAGTAGGTGTTTACAGCTCCAGTGTTTGCACCTTGAGAGTCATCAATATCATATGTAAGTAATGATATTATTATATCAATGTATGTATAACAATGTATGAATTTATATGAATTGCTAAAGATTTACTTTCTAAACTGAACTGAAGTAGAATTCACTCTAAGTGAGGTGGTAGTTATTGACAGAGGATAATGTAGTTATAATTCTTAATGTCTCACAAATATAGTACTGTAGTGGCTTTGAATGCTTACAGTCTTTTTCGCTTTCTCTTTGGTATGTCATCATCATCTTCTTCTGCTGTCTGTAGGTCAGTTTGGGTTTCTGCCCGGGGAAGTTTGAGGCGGGCAGTTGTGTAGTTTGCTGTAAATAAAGAAATTCAGACATCATAATTAATAGAGTGTATATGTTTTTAAATGACTGAATTCAGGTAAATATGTGGTGATGTGTATACCTGCTTTATATAAAATCCTAACTCCGAATTCTTCCCACGACGATCCCGGCTGCTCTGCATTTTTTACGGCCTTTACCAGTTCTTCAGGCTTGTAGTAAGAGGGCCACTGACAAATGTCATCAGCCACCCAAGCTGCTGGCACCACCTCAACCTCTTGGGTCTCGTAAAATTCGACAATGTAAAACATTGCCTAGAAAAGGAAGGGGGTACAGCAACACAAAGTTAGTTTTACAAACATAAACACTAACATTTAACTCTAGACAAATTCATGCACATTCCCAACTGAATAATTACTTTAAATATGATATACACACTTACACACAGATGAGTGAAGGCCGGCTGAACTGTCACCACTGTAACTTGCTGCTGAGCTGCACATAAAGTTTACGAATAATAAATTAAACTGAAAATGAAAATGAAAACAGATGCTGTGTGTGGCTAAGGTAGAATCAATTTGCATGGAGAAGAGGCACAACAACAAACCCTTCCTCCAAAGGTAAGCGAACACACTTCTGTATAGTGTCCAACCTCAAGCACATGAGGTGTGATGAGAGATCTGACACAAAAAAAATTCCCAAATTTGAAGAGTCAATGGGATAGTCAAAAAAGCTTGTAATCTTTCTGTATTCTTTGCAAACCACGTATTCCTGACCCTCAAAAACAACTATATTCTGGACCAGAAGTATCTTGCCATTCATTTTAATGCATCTGTCCCTCTCTGATGAATCAATGACAAAGTTATCCATTTCCAGTTCTTTAAACTGGGAGACAGTTCCCACAAAGCCTTCTGGGACAGGTCCATCTGAATGCGACATTTTGAGATTTTTGCCAGTTTTCAGAGTTTCCTCTGGTGAACTTGTTGAGTCAAGTTCTGAAATCCTGCGTATCAGTTGTTGCAGTGGTGAACTAGGCTTTCTAACCATGCCTTTAATGCTTTTTAAATAGTTCTCAAAAGGAAATCCAGATATTAGGTCCAAGTTCCCATGTACCCTTACATCTTCACTGAGGTGAATCAAGCCATGTATGTTGTACACTACAAATTCCTGACCATAGAGTTGCCCAAAATGTTTAACAAATGATCTGAGGAGTGTGTTTGCAAAGTCATTTAGCATCAAACAATAGGTTGGACTCGCCAGAATGTAAATGCTCACAGATAAGAGCATAAAGTTTTGATACACCTCAGGAGCCAGAACATCTTTCAAAACAACTGGGCCAGTGTAAAGTAGGAACTGCCTAAGTTCTGTTGCCTTCCATCTTAATCTTTCATCAAGCCCCCCTTGGTCTTCGGGCAAATTCAGAGGGTATGTACATTCTGAGAGCAAGTAACTTTGCAGAAATCAGAGAGACTTGCCTGGATGAAATGCGGGATTTTAACTTCCCACATGTGCCAATCCATAAATCAAGTAGACGACGCACCACACCTAAGCAAACTAAATGCATATAGTCGTGTGGGAAGCCACTGACCATAGGAACAGATGTTTCACAAAATGGCGAAGGTTTTATGTGATGGTCCTCATCCTCTGCATTTGAAAAAGATTCATCTGTTCTTACTCGAGCATTTGTCTCTGGGAATGTCATGCGGTTATTAACATATACGCCTGACTGTACACATTTGTCACAGCCACTGTAGCCATTGTGTGATTTAATACCTTTAACAAAGGCCCTTGCAGGAGCATCACAAATTACTGAGCACACAGTGAGGAAAACAACAAATCCATTGCTCAGGGATTTCAGTTCACAAACCAGATCCCTTAGATATTCTGATAAAGACTGAGGCTTTGAGTTGCCACAAAAAATGGCAATTGGGACAGGTTTCCGACTAAACCCTTGCAGAATTCCCAAGATTGGCCAAAACTGAACAGCTGAACTTTTAAAAATTGGTAGACCGTCAATATTTAACTGCAATTTAAAGTTGTGACTGTCTGGAACAATAAATGCAAGTCTCTGAAATATTTTAGTGAACATATTCTGTATCCCAAAATAGTGGAACGATCCACCTGCCAAGGAACTAACAGCATGGCAAATCTGTGTCTTTAACAATGTTCTGGCATCTTTGGGCAATGAAGGATGATGAACTTTCAGAATAGACAAGAGGGCAGACAAAGCAATCAGCGAAATCCCAAATTGTGTACTCCAGTCTCTCAAACAACTTGCTAAATCCCTTGTGTCATGAACATCATTTCTGTCATCATCATCACAACTTAATCCACCATCTCCACTGTCTATATCAAAGTTTGGTGGTGAATCAGCGATTGCTTCCGAGGTTGAAGCTTCATCCTGAAAACTGCACTCCTCTTCAGTCTCAACCTCAAGCTCATGCTTGTCATTTAAAGAGTCAAAGAACTGGTTAACTCTTTTGACAGCTCTTTTCCTTAAATTACTGCGTGTGGTATTCCACTGTTCTTTATCCATGGCACTACAGTATCACTAACCCTTTTGGTGTTTGGCAACTTGTGCAGCTCCTCAGCAGAATGTTACTCTGAAAGAGAAAGAAAGAAAGGTTAAAAAAAAAAAAAAAGGTAAGATATGAAATATTACCAGCCAAAATGTGTTTACACTGGCTTTTGAACTGCTCACAACACAGCATTGTTTTAGAGGGACATGTGAGTTCAAACAGTGCATAATAGTAAATAAACTGAATAATTGTAACTGTTAACCATTTCAATGTTTTTCCATATTCCATGTAAACTATTTTCTTGTCTGTATCAGTGTTTCCCACAGGTTTGCAAGCACTGCTGTTATGCATGCGCTTCTGTGTGTGTGTGTGTGTGTGTGTGTGTGTGTGTGTGTGAGAGAGAGAGAGAGAGAGAGAGAGAGAGAGAGAGAGAGAATGCCAAAACGGAGCGGCGCTACGCGGAGATGAATGAACGGAACGATATTGCGTTGATAGAAAAAAAAAGCAGAATCAATTTGTGGCGCTTGGTCTTGGTTCTGTGGCGCTGCGCCACACATTGGTCTATGACTGGGAAACACCTATGTCACGTCTGCCTGGTCATATTAACCTTGTATAAAAACTGAATGTTAACTAGCTAACATTTTTTGCAGCACTGGCAACCTGACAAAACAATGTGAAGTTCCAACAATAAGAGCTAAATGTTTCCCACAGAAATTAATTCATTTATTTTTCGTTCAGGGACTCACCTCACCGTGACTTCTGTTATCTCCTGGATCTCCGGCCCGCGCACTTTCTGCTCCCTTGCTACCTTTCGTTAATTCGAATATGATGCATTCAAAAGACTCGTAATTTGGAAAAATCCAACTTGAAGCGGAAAAAAAACATAACGGAAAGTAGAGTTTGAATACGATCCTTACAGACTTAATAGCGTTGACTTAATTAAAAAAAAACAAAAAAACTGTCACTGTGGGTGATATGTTCAGGTAAATGTAGGTCAATACATTTTCCAATGTCGACCTGCCAGTCATTTTCTATGTGACACAGAGAGCAGGTGGGAGCGGTTTCTGTTCACAAATGAACTGTCACTCTTGGCCTAGGCTATGCTCTTATTGGCACACTCTGTCAAGGAATGTACAGTATGTTGTGCATTTAATGAATTGAATTGAATTTATTTATTTAAAACAGGGACGATGCACAAAAAAACATTAATCTTGTAAGACAAGAAGAGATGTTTTGAGCCAGGTTATAGCAACAATTGCTCATTTCCGCCTGTAGTCCCTGGGCAGGTAAAGTTAAAGCAGATACAGTATTAAAATCATTGAAATATGAGTGACATGATGACCATAATATTTTAAAAATAGACAGAATACACTAGTAAAAGCAGGGAACAAGAACACCAAATCATGAAGTGCACAACAGCACATACTCTCTCTTACTCTTATCACACACTCAAACACAATACATACACAGATAACAGTCCAACTATCCTCCTCTAATAACCACACTCATACACATATTAATAACCAGACACGTATACACACACGTGTAACTCAACAATGTGTGCAAACTCGCTTACTCAGTAACCAGCGCTTTGACAAGCATGAGAATATGTAGGGATTTGTACATAGAATAAGTTCTGGAAGGACATTCCATTGGCCACACATGAAAATGCATATACTCAAATCAGAGAAAACACAGAATTGTTGGTCAATAAATATATATATTTTTATAAATTAACTTTCATCAACAAACAACAAATTCATCAGATTATTTATACTGACAGATAATATTGAACTAAGAGAAGAAAAAGTTAAACTTGACTATGCCTACTGTATGTAATTCCTGCTGGTATCAGATGGATAACAACTCTCAGAATTCACCACCCGCTTGTTGTGTTAACTTTTTTTCTCTCAGATTTTTATGAACGGTTTTGTTTCTCTTTGTATCATGGGTGCAACATTCGGGCTTGCCATGGGGATGTGTTGTTCATGATAGACATTAGCTTGGATAAAATTCTCCTCTCACCTCCATAGTGGAGAACACAATTAAGGCAGTTCAGGCCTAAAAGTCTTCAGTCCTCTCACTGCTTCAAGCTCCAGCAAAGAAGCTGGACAGGGGTTCCATGGCGAGCTTCTTCCAGAATGAGTGAAGGATCAATATTGCAGGTCGTTCATGCTGCAACGTTGCCAATCATGCCCATCATGAAACATTTCCACCGAAAAAGGAATATCTACTTGCACTTTGCACTTTGGATTCCTTGTTTTTCCCCTGTCCGAGACTTAGGCTCGTTGACTCTTTTGTTGCTACTTTATTTCTGTTCTGGACTTTGATTACCTGTTTATTTACCTCTTTCTAAATGATAAACTGTTCCATTTGAGTCTGCATTTGGGTCCTGTTATCCCCCATACCCTGAATAGTGGACAGCGGTTCAATGAGAGAAGCAAACTAACTTAACTTAACTTGTCTTGTCTTTTCTTGTCCTGGCACATTTGTACTTCACAAAGTATGGACCCCACCATGTTACTGAACCATATGTGGGCTACTTTAGGCTCACATCCAGATTAGTCGATGCTAATTTGCCGTCTTTCGGCCAAAACTGGGCCAAATGTGTTTCAGCAAAGGTGGGCCACGTGTACTGAACCATATGTGGGCCACTTTAGGCTCTCATCCAGATTAGTCGATGCTAATTTGCTGTCTTTCGGCCAAAACTGGCCCAATTGTGTTTCAGCAAAGGTGGGCCACTTGCGTTTTCTCATATGTGGGCCACTTTAGGCTCACATCCAGATTAGTCGATGCTTACTTGCCGTCTTTCAACCAAAACTGGGCCAAATGTGTTTCAGCAAAGGTGGGCCACGTGTGCTGAACCATATGTGGGCCACTTTAGGCTCACATCCAGATTAGTCGATGCTAATTTGCCATCTTTTGGCCAAAACTGGCCCAAATGTGTTTCAGCAAAGGTGGGCCACGTGTGCTGAACCATATGTGGGCCACTTTAGGCTCACATCCAGATTAGTCGATGCTAACTTGCCGTCTTTCGGCCAAAACTGGCCCAAATGTGTTTTAGCAAAGGTGGGCCATGTGTGCTGAACCATATGTGGGCCAGTTTAGGCTCACATCTGTTTTGTGCGGGCCAGAAGAATGCCTACAGTGCCGGATTGTTGCCTGAAGTGGCCCACATCCGTCTGCTATCTGGGTTTATAACAATCTACAATCTATAATAGTCTGAAAATGACATATTCATTATTACATTACCAGTACATAGAAGTCAGAGAGTTTTCACATGAATTACTGGTGTTTCAGGAATTTATGTCATTTTTTTCCTCTTAATTTTCATGGGTAACACTGATCCAGACATCAGTGCTGAGTCATTTTAATGTGTTAACATCAGTGGTGGACTGATGCAACCTGGTGTGTGTCTGTGTGTCTCCATTTGTGTTTTTATTAAGGACCGCGGAACCTGCAGGTCCTATTTATTTGGTCCGTTGTTATTTTCTTCTTCTTCTTCTTCTTTTTCTTTTTATTCAATGTTTCTATTTACTGCCTGGCATGGACTTTTGTGATTTTGACTTGGAATTCGACATGCGTGTTGAAAATTTCTATTCTCACTTACGCCCATGTCACTAACTGCCACACCCCTAGGTGGCGCTTGTTTCCATTTCCAGCCATAACTCCCGCCCCGTTTGCATCTAAACACATATCCACGTTGTGGATGTGCTGTCACCCTGGATAGGCCGCCCACTCCCCTAAACTTTTTTTCTAGGGGCGATATATGCAAACAACCTTTGCCACTCACCTGACGTTTGTCCATTTGCAACTTTGCCCACACTCTGAGACCCTACTGACAAACTCACTATATACAGTCTGTCGAAATTTTCAAAGATGGCCGCGTTAGTTAGCACTTCCTCCATTTCACATTCACAGGAAGTGCCTTGTTTGCCAATCGTTGTCATTCGCAATTCGACCACTGTTATCATGTCTTCATTGCGCATCCTGCACATTTTGCCATTTCAACCAACCGCCACACGTGGCGCTCTTCAAACTTAACGCCTCTATCTCGCATCGGGAAGTGCATCAACGTAACTTGGCACGCTGATTGCCCTGCTGCCCTGAGCCTCCCTAAAAGGGCCACAAAATTCGGTCACTAGGTGGCGCTCTCACACAAAAAACTCATTCTGCGAAACCGTAATACTTATGAATATGAGATTCACAGCACACGTGTAGACTGCTTTCTGAGCTCACGTACCAATATTGCGTTTCTACCGCGTGTAGCGCCCCTACGGAACTTTAAGAACAGCCCCGGAACAACGTTTCACCAATTTTACGAAACTTGGTGGGCCCTAATACGTGCCAAGACGCACAAAAGCCTCTTCACCCATTTCCCAGTCCCACGGGTCGATATTTTCATTTCATTTTGGATTTTTTGACTTTTGAGCTTTAACTCCTCCTGGACCATTTTCGGATCGCCTTCAACTTGCTCGTACACTCTGAGGTGCTCAATCTAATTGTGCTCTGCGTATTGTACGTCGAAGGGCGTGGCCATACCATCGCCTCAACTTCACCGATTTAACCAATTTTATACTGGTTCCTATACTGCCACACTGCCATTTTACACTGCTTCCTATGCTCCCCAATGCTGCCAATACGACCTGTCTTTCAGCCCAGCGATGGCGCCTTGCTAACATTCGCATCTGGATTAAAGCTCTCTTTTCCACTGTCTGACTGTCCACATACCTGTATCACACCTTCTGGACATGACAACTTTGACTTCCTGACTGAGCTTGCTTGCGTGACGTCCTTCCTCCAATCCACACTATCACGGCACCACATATCCCGGCCTATACGCATATTACCGCATTAACGACATCCGCGACATATTCCGCCCGCGCGTTCCCACCATTACGCGAGTCCGCTACTTTGCTTTAATTTTATATGTGTTTTATTTTTCCCTAAAGTTTCATTTTAAAGCTGGCTCTGTGCTTCAACTGTCCTGACAATAAAAACTGAACTGTGAAAAAAATAATTTTGTCTGTTAGTGATTCAACACCATTTTTAAAGTCAATATATCAACTTCAACTAAGTATAACAGTATTCACACACAAGCTTCATTTCCTGTTTGTGTTCATGTTGTTGTGTGTCAGATAGCGACTCCTGCAAACTAATCATGAGCAGAGAAACCAGAACGTAACTTGTGATGTTACAAAGGTCCTATCTAGAGACAGTGTTTAGTTTGTCCATTCAGGGCCACTGTAGTAACATGGTAGACTCATGGACCCATGGTGTCTGTAGATATAAAAGTAGCACATTTTTCTAATACGGCTGCTTTCATGACTTTCACTGGTTTTATATGAAAAAAACATTTGTCTGTATTTTCAACCCTACAGCTTCATCACTGACGTTCAACCATACTGTGTGAAACCATGTGCCAAGTGGCTTCATACAGTAAACGTCTCCACACGTTAAAGGGCGTAAGTGTGGAGAACACGCTTTTACTTTGGAATTTCAAAGCTGAAATAATCACAATTAGAACATCTTGTTCATAATCTGATAGTAAATTATGAGTGAGGTTTAAGAGAACATACGTAGACCAAATTTCCATCGTTTTATTGTATTGTGTCACATTTTGGATTTAAGAATTAAAGATTTATTAAATTAAATGGTTGACATTTAAATTCCTGTATTATGAAAAGTGTCTAATGTGTCATCAACTGTTTTTTCTCCACAGAGAGGAATACTTTGCAGACCTCTATGTGTAAGCACAACGAAATTACAGGGGGGTTCAACGAGGTGCTGGTCCTAATATAGGATAAAACCACAATATAAATACAAATGCAATGCTAAAAAATATAGAGGCTATACAAAATACGTAAGATATTCATAAAATGTGAATGCTGCATCTTGCTGGTGTTTGCATAGCAAATGGTAAGAGCAGGATGTTACATGACGGGATTATTGCACATTTGTACACATTATTGCACAGGAAGTTTGTGAAGGTAAAGTTATTGCATAAAAGATTTTTGCATGTTGGGGGACTGGTGCATGTGTGCATTCAGGATGGTGATGGCTTTCGGAAAGAAACTGTTCCTGAGTCTGTTTGTCTTGGCTCTAATACACCTGTAGCATCTGCAGCCTGACGATAATAACTTAAACTCGAGAGTTTAGGCTGAGGCTTTGGTCAGTGCGAACTGATTGGGCCTTCTTCAGGGACCTAGATATGTACAGGCTGCGGAGGTTGTTCAGTGTAGTGTACGTAAGAGACCCGTACCGACTCACAAAGGAGAAAGTGAGGACAGATTCAACAAAACAACAATAAAACATTGGTATAAAGGTCCTGTCAACATTAAAATTATGTAGCTTTCTGTAAAAGAAGCTTTTTAAGTTAAATTAAAAAAATATTTTTTCTTTACATACAGCAGTCTACTTGTGAATCAAAGGTCAACTTGTTACAGTTTCTACAGTTAGACCACGATGATGGAAGAGAGGGCTGAGGGATTCTTCCTAAAATCAGTCTGCATCTCTTTATTCTTAGACACAAGACAGGATGAACTTGAACGGCTTTGGCATATGTTTGTATATAAAATAGTGCTGTCAAAAATATCGCGTTATTAACGCGTTAACGCAAAACAATTTTAACGCCGTTAATTTTTTTATCGCGAGATTAACGCTCTTTGTGACCTAGTGAACTTGTAGTTTTTTCATAAGCTGTGGCCACTGCTAGTAACGTTAGAAAAACTACAGGATCCAGCTGTAAACCGGAAGCAAAACAATAAGCGCGCCCCACGCTACCGTATTGTGTGGATGTCGAGCACGAGATGCTGAAATGGACGCTGCTAACAAAATTATGAATGGAAAAGTTCGTTAGATAAAACCAAAGTTATCTGTGTGTATTGTCGGTGTGAACTGAGTTATCATCGTAGCACATCCAGTCTGAAATACCACTTGATGGCCAAACACACCGGCAATTCAAATTCTCCGCCTCCTCCGCGTCATAACCAGGCGACAATGGATGGATTTATTTTGTATCACCCTGTTTTGAAGGTTGTTGAGGGGGCTGTTTTTGTGACTAGGTTTTTTTTTTTTGTCATCTGTTTATTGATAGTGTTGCTTTGTTTGAGATTTTGCTTCAGACGTGAATGGCTGTAACACTACATGTTGTTGTTGTGGTTTGCAATAAAAAAACATTTGCACAAAGCAAGCCTATCCACTTTTCCATGTTGATAAGAGTATTAAAATGATAATTCAAGGGACATTTAGAATAGATAAAAATGTGCGATTAATTTGCGATTAATCGCGAGTTAAGTATGACATTAATGAGATTAATCGCGATTAAATATTTTAATCGATTGACAGCACTAATATAAAATGAATAAAAGAGCCAAGAGGACGCACCCCTGAGAAGGATCCAGTGGAGGAAAGAAGAACGCTAGATAAAATGTCATTTACTCTCACACATTGAGAACTGTTATGTTAAAAGTGTTATTTAAAATGCATGCTAAAATATGAGGCTGGATGCAACTAAAAGAAGAGGAAAGGTCAATAAAACCAGATGCACAAAAGTCTTTGCATCCTCAAAGTGTACCAGTATTCAAATCTAACCAAAATATAAGAGATGTGAGGCCCGCACTAACATTTTAAGGATATCTTGGTTACTAAACGGCTAAACGAGTGCGCCATGCAGCGCCATCTTTGCTACTCTTGGCGAGAGCTCTGTTTTTTTTTTTTTTACACTACACAAACTTTCAAAACCCACATTTTACTTTCGCAGTTGAACTCAAATGATCCCTCAGCATAAGCTATTTCAGTGAGTGTTTTCTTGACACATAACCAGCATGAAAACACAGGAAGGAAGACGTGGCTTGTTGTTTTCGGATTGTCTGTGAACAAGTGGAGCATGCGCTCTTAATTACAACCACTGGCAAGCCAGGGTCTCGCAACGCCGCCTGCTGTCAGAAAATAGCTAATGAACTTTAATTCAACTTTAATTTAGTAAGAAATGTTGAGCAAGCAGTCACTAGGGTCATTTGCTGTCTTTCTTAACATTGACCAACAAATGTGTGTGTGTGTGTGTGTGTGTCTTGATATTTAAGCGAGGATTTAACCTCGGTCAAGTCAGAGCCTCTTCTGAGTCTTGACAAGCGTCTGACCCGTTAGTGTTCAGAATCAGACCTAACATTTACTGTCACCAGATCTCAGAGACAATCTGTTAATCTTGGACCCAGGATGCATTTCTCCATCACCTGTGCACTGTTTCTGTGTGTCACCATGCTGTTTTTCCTTCCCGCACAAGGTGAGTGTAGCTTTGAATACTTGTCTTTTTAAATGAAGATAGACTACTAAACTGTGTGTCACATGGCAAATAATACTGTGTTAACAGACTGAATTCAGATCAGTGTACACAGCTGATGGGAGCTGCTCACTCCAATTCCATTCCTGTCTGTGTGTTCTGCATTATAGGGCAACTTGACCCGGACTTGGGGCCAGTCGGTCCAGTCTGCTGTACTAGATTCCGGAAGGTCCCCTTTTGGCAACCTATCAGTGCCTGCACTGTGCAGAGTGTGGGCCGTTATCCTTATTGTAGACTGTCTGCAATCATGTAAGTATAATAGTATTCACTGACAAACTTCATTTCCTGTCTGTGTTCGTCTTGTGGTGTGTCAGATAGCTTCAAGAAATTGTTGCACTACAAAAAAATCAGAAAATGTAGTCGATGTAAAACTGAGCCGGATTTAGTGGCATCTGATCGACTGTAACCAACTGAATACCCTTGGCCACACCTGTCCCCCTCTGGAGCCAGTGATTAGTTTGTCCATTATGGGCTACTATATAAACTAGGGCCGGGACTTTAACGCGTTAATTAAGATTAATTAATTACACAAAAATTAGCGCGTTAAAAAAATTGACGCATTTTAATCGTATTTATTTTTGCAGCGCGGAACGTTTCTCACTGGATGAGTTTCAGACGGACCGATTGTACTGGAGCACCAACTAACGCGCATGAGTTCGGTTCAGACAACAACAAACCACAGTGGCACAGTGAACATGAACAAAGAAGCTGATGTGACCGCGTTGGTTGGCCCCGTGCACTGAAATTAATTTGATTTTTTTAAACCAGCTGTTGGTAAATCAACAAAGTCTGTTATGGCTTGTGAAGCAACAGAGAGATGTTTTCTAATAGTCAGGGTTTCCAATGTTCTGAATGTACTTGAAAGTATTGTGTTTTACTTAAAAAAAAACAAAGTATTATAGTTTACAGAAGGTCTACCTATCTATAGGCTACCTGAATTTCTGAAATGTACTATATTTCTAAATATGGTATTGCTACACTTAATGGCAAAAATTGCACTGGTCTGTTGGACTTGAACAAAAATAAACAATATTTTTGTTGCTTAAGCTTATGTATTCAGTCATTATTCAATGGTATACTAAAAATCCATGTGAAAAAAATTACTTCTCACTGTTCTCAGGTCAAATATTTATATGCGATTAAAATGCGATTAATTTCGATTAATTAATTACAAAGCCTCTAATTAATTAGATTAATTTTTTTAATCGAGTCCCAGCCCTAATATAAACATGATGAACTCCATGGAGGGGACCTGAAGCATCTGTAGATATAAAAGGCTCATTCTAAGGTAATAAAAACATAAGGACTCTTATGTTCAGCTGATTATACAATGATGAAAACATAGTTATGAACTTTGTATTCTATTTCTTCCATATCCTGCAAATCGAGCTCACACATCGGCCCTTTAAGAGGTGCTGGTAGCTGGACTTTTGAATTTCCTTATCTCCTGGCTCTACTTCAGTACTTACTGCACAGACATGAGAGTGTTGTATCATTCTTTTCATCAAACGCTCAGCACGACGGTGGATTTCCCAAAAATGTGTTACAATTTTCTTAATGCTACACATTGGTTTTAAATGAACAAAAAACTTTTTTTAATCAGTCTTTTCAACCCTACAGCTTCATCACTAAAAGAGGTCAACGAATTTGCGCGAATCCACGTGCCCGCTGGGTCCAAAGACGACTCCGGGAGTTATATAAAGTAAGTGTGGAGAACACGCTATGAATTTGGAATTCCACAGCCGAAATGAACACATCAAGAATATCATGTTCATAATCTGATAGTAAATTATGAGTGAGGTTTAAGAGAACACACATAGACCAATTTTTATAGTATTGTGTCACATTTTGGATTTAAGAATTAAAGATTTATTCAATTAAATGGTTGACATTTAAATTCCTGTAATATGAAAAGTGTCTAATGTGTCATCAACTGTTTTTTCTCCACAGAGAGGAATATATTGCACTTCTTTCTAAACAGACTTCAGCAACACGGATGATGATGACGCTCCATGACATGACCGACTTTCTCCACTGGCACCGATTTCTTGATGAAATGTTTCACTTCCTCTCTTTTTAATACACCTATATTCAACAGTATTACTAATGCTTCTTCATAAATCTTTCTCATCTTCTAAAATAATAAAGATCATTTTGAAAATGCAGTCTTGGTTCTGTTTGTGAATTTACAGCGTATATATTAGCCTCTCTGAAATTCATCTAGCTCAGCACAGATGTTCACTTCTAGTGCTGTCCAGTGTAATAAATTATGATGACTGAATTCCAGATTTTAAACGGTGCTACTGCTCATAATTTGAATCAGTATTGTGTATTCAAACCATCCCTTCTGTAACCCTGCTCTTCATTTGTGACTGAAGCTCCAGCGTCACTTCACACACTTACAAAGGCAGCTATACAAGCCAGTTACAACAAGTCAAACATCAGTTAACAGTGTGTGTCTGCTTCAATAGATCTGTAGTCCATTTATAACAATCTACAATTTATAATAGTCTGAAAATGACATATTCATTATTACATTACCAGTACATAGAAGTCAGAGAGTTTTCACATGAATTACTGGTGTTTCAGGAATTTATGTCATTTTTTTCCACTTCATTTTTATCCTGACTGTTGAGTCATGTTAATGTTAAAATCGCATCAACTTGTAAATTTCACTTGGTGTGTGTGTGTGTGTGTGTGTATGTGTGTGTGTGTGTGTGTGAGAGAGAGAGAGACCATTTAAAGCTTTAAACATTGATTTTAGGAAGGAACATTGAGCAAGAGTTCACAAAGCGTGGCATTTGGTGTGGCTCTTTCTCCAGAGAAATTAGTAATGAGCGTGTGTGTGTGCTCTCTTGTATTTAATCAACCTCCTCTGTGACTCTGACGAGTGTTAGTGTTCAGAATCAGACCTAACATTTACTGTCACCAGATCTCAGAGACAATCTGTCAATCTTGGAGCCAGGATGCATTTCTCCATCACCTGTGCACTGTTTCTGTGTGTCACCATGCTGTTTTTCCTTCCTGTGCAAGGTGAGTGTAGCTTTAAATACTTGTCTTAAATGAAGATAGACTACTAAACTGTGTGTCACATGGCAAATAATACTGTGTTGTTGTGTTGTAGGGTAATCTCGCATGCCGGTTCCCTCCTGCTGTCATAAAGTCTCTGTTGCCCCCATAAGGACAACTGTCGATGAATGCTATGAACAATTGCCAACTACATTTCGTCATTGCAATGTGCATGCATATATGTAAGTGTATTCACACACATGCTTCATTTCCTGTCTGTGTTCATGTTGTTGTGTGTCAGATAGTGACCCCTACAAAGCTAAACATGAGCGGAGAAATCAGAAATAATGTTAAAGGAGGAAGCAGCCCTCTGGACCTTTGACGTAACTTATGATGTTACAAAAGGTCCTATCTAATACCAGTGTTTAGTTTGTCCATTTAAGGCCACTGTAGAAACTTGGCAGTTCAACATGGCAGACTCATGGACCCATGGTGTCTGTAGATATGAAAGTAGCACACTTTTCTTAATGCTAATATAGCTGCTGTCATGGCTTTCAAAAAACATTTTTCTAATCGATCTTTTCAACCCTACAGCTTCATCACTAAGGATAAGCAATATTGTGTGGATCCACGTGCCTACTGGCTTCAAACAAGACTCGACAAGTTGAAAGTAAGTGTGAAAGTAAGTGTGGAGAACACCCTCTTACTTTGGAATTTCACAGCTGAAAGAAACACATCGAGAACATCTTGTTCATAATCTGATAGCAAATCATGAGTGAGGTTTAAGAGAACATACCCAACCCAATTTTTCATAGTTTTATTGTATTGTGTCACATTTTGGATTCAAGAATTAAAGATTTATTAAATGAAATGGTTGACATTTAAATTCCTGTAATATGAAAACTGTCTAATGTGTCATCAACTGTTTTTTCTCCACAGAGAGAAATACTTTGCATTTCTTTGTTGTTGTGGAGAAATTGCTGAAATCAGAGGTCAATGGTGAGGTCAGGAGGGAAGAAAGTGTTCAGGAGCCTCTGATGTCTTATGCTGTAATATTTATTGACGCTTGGCCAAGGAGAATTCAAGACACTCTCAAAGTACATCAGAAGTGTCTGAGTCGGTCTCACATTCTGCCCAACTCATGCTGGTGGATAGACTTTAAACCCCAAGATAACACCACAAATACTATACGCCCAGAATTAGCCAAAGAGAATGTCTTTACCCATGCAGGTGTTATTGTCAACATATTCTAGTCTGGAGACACAGATGTCTGTTTACGCAGATTGGAACGTCGACGGCCAGCTATCTATTATGTCTAGGAAGGCAGCAATAGGTCTCTTCGACCCTGGCCACCACAGTGTTGAGATAGACTGGCACCTACTGTTCCCAATCAAAGCCGAACAACTAATACTGCTGAGGACCTCAAGGCCCACACATGACCTTGTGTAACCTAAGGATAGAAAATTCTATAACAATCCCCTCTAATGGATCATAAGATCAATACTAACTACCGAATACTAATAATTATCAAATTTAGAGACCACCAGGGAATACAGTCAGAATGGGAACAACACAAACATTACAAAACATTCTTAATCACACAGAAATCTGGAGTATTTGAAATCAAAATTATTCTAAAAGAACATCTATAGAAATTATTTGTCAAACAAAACAGTCAGTTAAAACTAATTCATACAATCAGTGAAAAACTTTAAGAACCTAAGAACCCTAAGAAACTTATGTACCCCCTCATCCCATCCCCACGATGTGTGATTTCCACTTTCAGGCCAACCAGGGCATTTAAGGGGTAACCCTTAATCAAGTGAAGATCCCCTACAACACCAAGGTGTTTAAAGGAGGTCATCAAGGAGGTCACAGACCACGTGCAAATATACCACTGGGAGAGGAGAAAGATCCAATTTACTCTATCACCAGATACAACCCTAGCAATTAGAAGGGGTTCCATAAAACAATTGATTTAACATTCTAGATTAAAATTTCTTTTTTTTCTTATTTTTTAATAAAACCAATCACAACAATCATCATTGCAATCAAGGTATTGTAAAGTTTTCAACCCATGCACATTATGTACAGTCGAGGGTCACCACCATGGAGAGGTTACTAGCACATACGATGCATGGTGGTGTGGAGTCCATCTTCGCAGAATATTTCCATGAACAGTCGATATCCATCAGTTGCATATCATCATAACATAATTGTAACATTTCAATTTAATCATAATACCGTATTACTGGGGTAGATTTTAAACCCCAAATTATCAAAGGTCACACATTTTTTTATTCAGAACAACAATCATATACACAAGCAAAGCTAGAGACATCACAATAAAGCTAAACTAAAATTGAACACATGAGGTAGCAGAAGGTTGGTATTTTTGTCTGAAAATAGAAAAGTATATTTTTCTTCAACTTTATTTTGCACAAACATTTCACAATCAGCTCTGGTGAATGGAATCAAGTTGGTCATTGGAGAGTGTATAGAAGAAGGCATATTTGGCAGTTTTAACAGTTACTGTGATCACTCGCATAATCAATCATTGGACTGAGGGCCGAATTTGTTTTTTTCTTATCCACTACAGGTTAAGTAACTCTATTAGGCACCTTTGGTTTAGCTTTGGCTACATTGAGTGAATTTATGGAAGAAAATTGACCAATATATAGAAAACTATCGTCCTTATCAGTTTCACCATAGTACAGATCTTACCGCTCTGCACCTCCCCTGGAACATCTTGGTAATTAACACCCCACAGTTTATAATCAGGATAACTTTTCAATTGCTGTTTAGTGAAACACCACAGCTCCAAAGGTTCAGTCAAAGGTACAGCAGCTGTGAATGTTACCTTCATTACCTGGGTGCACTCAGCACCGTCTTAATCAGAGCTTTGTCATGCGTTGTCCACGACCATTTACCTTGAGAGAAAGTCAGGGGGTGAGCAATATAACAGTCATTTTCATCACATCTGTCAATTGGACATCCAAACATAACAGCAGTTTGGTTAGAGCGCAGGAAATACAAGTCCTAGTTGTCACCTGGTTCCACCTGGGAGACAAAGACATTTGATTAATACAAAATTCCCTTCATTAAAAGGATGAATTGGTTCTTCAGATGGTTTTGGGAGCCGTTCAGACACCTGTAATGATAAAATTCAAAATTTCAGTTAATCTTTTTACATATTCAGTCATAAACTCATCCGTCCAAAGCAAAGAAGTTTTGTGTGGTGTCAGAGGTTGACTTGTCCCTGTGGACATTAGTCTCCCCATTAACACCTCATGAAGACTCAGTCCTGTTGTTGCACTTGGTGCACTTTGGATGGAGTACAGCACAATAGGCAGTGCATCAGGCCATTTCAGAACTTTTGTTAGTACTGTTTTGGTCAACTGTTCTTTGATAGTTGCGTTCATTCTTTTAACTTGACCAGAACTTTGTGGGTGAAATGGAACATGTAACTGCAACTTGAACCCTAAAATTTCTGACAGATCCTGCATAATTTTTTTATACATCATTCTGTGGCACCCCAAACGTGGGGATCACCTCTTTTAGCAGACACTTAAGAACTGTGCTAGTGTCTTCTTTTCTTGTTGCGAAACCCTCGACTCACTTTGAGAATTGATCAGTTATGACTAACAAATATTTGTAGCCTTGACAACTTTGCATATGTACAAAGTCTATTTGCAAATGTACAAAAAGAACCTGACAGAGGTTCCAGATGGTCATGCTTCGCTGTGCTCTTCTTCTATCTGGTCTGTTGGCACGTCATACTGTACAATTATCTACAAACGTTTGTGTAACTAGTGTAATGCGCAAACCATTTTGAGCGAATAACATCATTTATCACCCCTCTTCCCACATGTAGGAGAGCTCGTGGGCAAACTACATGGCGCAAAATACATGGATTAAAGTTCTCCATTGTTACGACGGATTTCCGTCTTTCAGAGTTCACTGAGGTCACTTATGAGACCAATGTAGATCCGAGGAGAAAAAGTGTTGGCTGCTAGCTTTTTTATTGACAGCTTGTCACACTCTACAGCCAATAGTACCATTTACAGCGTGCACCCGCATGACCAATGACAGTATAATGACCCACCCGGCGTGGGATCAAAACATGGAGCATCTGCGCTAACATTTAGCTGCTTAGCTAGCATGGACTCGTCGCGCTGCGACATTATCAATCAGTTTTTGACTGTGTCACCGAGCTGTGTTTTCATTTTGAGCCTTGGTTTGTAAAGTTTAACATGTGAGAACTCATCTGACATAGAGTCTCTCCTATCGTGTGCTACATGTGTGAAATAACAGCTATAGTCTGAAGTAGCCTATATCTGTGTAAACAGCTTTATTTAGCGTCTCTCCCTCCCCTCTAGCACCGTGAGTTACTATAGTTAGTTGTAATGATAATCAATACCTTTTTTGTTTGTTAGTTTGTTTTTGACTGTACAAAATCATGAATGTAGCGTGATTGTACCTCAATGCTGAAATCTTATAAAATAAGTGTACGTGACAAATCTAAAACCTCAGAGCTTCGTTTTGATTATTCACTCTCTACTAACTCTATTAGCTCTATTAGCTCTATTAGCTAGTAAAAATGGGAGTGTTACATGGGCTGGTGGTTTGAACAAACACATTTTGATCCAATAGAGATTGAATGACACTGTCAATTCCTGCAATAGCTTTGTGAGGCAAAATGTATTGTTTAATCATTGGTAGCTTAGCATTAGGCTTGAGTGTGACTTTATGTGACAGAGCCAAATTTACAAAATGCACATGAAATTCATGTTTAGCTCACAAAATGGATGGAACCTCAGACAGCTCAGAAGGAGGTCCATACTGTGTGGAAAGAGGCGGCAAATGTAGACAGTGATAACTGAATGTGTTCACTTAAGTGTGCTACTCTTTAGTGTTGAGAAGCTGGTACAGCTTCTCTCAAGGCCTGGCACTGAGCCACCATGTCCAAGGTGTTACAGCTCAGAGCCACGAGTAACGGCCACAGTGATGTGTGGATATGAATCTTTAGCATTAAACAATCCCTGCTGTGTGTCGGATAGCTGGACTGGTATGGCACATCTCTGGTGAACCAACAAACAAACACTGTTCACACTTCAACCCCTGTTGTGTAACTAAAAACTCAGCAATCAAATGTGTATACTGCTCAGAAGGGTTAAATGCTGCAGTTCAATGAGGCCTCTTTGTTGCACATGCTGGGGAAGTTTTAGTTAAATTTTCTGAATGTTGGAAAGTTAAACTGGAAAGCAAATTAAAACCTGGACATAATCAACAGTACAAACAGTCTGTAGTGGTTAAACTGAAAAGCTTTTTTTTATTATTTGTATTTTTTTTATAGATAGATAGGTAGATAGATGACTTTATCAATCCCTGAAGGGAAATTAGGTCGTCATTGCAGTCCGGTATATTTGAATACAATAAAAATACAATAGAATAAACATAAAACACAGAAAAGGACAAGGTTCCCATTAGTGGGACAAGGACCAGGTATCAGAAAAGAATGCATCACTTCAAAGCCTTCAAAAGTTTTATTTTCAGTTTTCTGTGATCATGGTTCTTCTATGGGAATGCTGGAAACGCCTCCGCCTCTAGTAAAAATGAATGTAGGTGTGCACACATGCTCAGTAGTTTTTACAGTAGAGATATTTGCTCCACTATCTACCAAAATTTCAATGGTACTTCCATTAACCTGAATGTGCATTACTGGATCTTCGGTGGGATTATTAGAAAGTTGAATAGTTGTAGCTTGAATACGAAATGGCTGCTCTGGTCCCACCCCTCCATGTCTTCCCTATGCTTGGTCATAATATGTGGGCTGCATGACAGCAGCTAGTGGAGGTGGGGCTGGAAGAGCAGGAAGAGACGTAGCTATTTGTTCCTGGCTTTGGTTATTGGGTCCGTTCCGACGACGACCGTTCCTTGACAATTACCGTGTTTTGGTCTACCTTTGTTTCTGTTATTGTATTGACCACCTTCCTGTGCCGCATACTGCATCCTCTGTTTTGGGCAGGAGGCAGGTTTATTGAGAGCGAAAACTTTGTTTCTGTGCAAAGCCATTGCTTTGTTCATAGTTGCCTTCCAGTCTTGGGTGTGTCGGTCAGTGACTGACAGTTTATAAGCAGATGCCACATTTGGTTTTAGATTCTGCAGAAAATTTCCACAGCGAAAATTCATGTTCATCTTGTTTTATTCCAGCATTAATATCCCACTTTTGTGTGAAGCTCTTTATGAATTCAGACGCAGACTCTTTTGCTTCCTGGACGCAGTGAAATACTTTTGAGAAGTCAGTACGTTTTGTACGCATTTGGTTATTGCATTTTTTACTTCAACATTTAACCAATAAATCAAAGTTTCAGGTGAGGCCATTGCCCACCCTCAGCTGCTCAGGGAAAACAAACTCATCTTAACACAAGAGCCACTCAGTTTTGTTTGTGAACTGGATTAGGTGTTTTTCTGGTATTCTTCCATGAATTCAGAAGTCCATGGTTTACAAACTGCTGTGTTGTTAATCATTATTTTAAGAGCATTTATTGAAGATGTTTGTAACACTTCAGAGGCAGGGGCAAAGTTGTTTTCCTATGTGCCTCTGTGTTTCTGGTCTGCCTAATTGGAGTGTAATATCAAATTTAGGCATTTATGTAGTAGCATGAACAAAGTGTGCTTTTAAGTAGCGCGAGTTTGATTTTTATCTTGACATATATGGTTTGAATTAAGTGATAAACAGTAATAAGGGAGTTAAGACTACACTATTATGGTTATTACTATTATGATTTGAGCACAAACTGCACCATTAGGGTATGGTTTAACATAATCATCTTGTAATGAGCACAATGATTGGAGATGAAGTTTATTCTGAGTTGACTTAAAGTGTGTGAAATGTATTAATCAGCAGTTTTTCTTCTTTGCAGTAGAAGGAACCTGTAATCTATGAAAATTTAAGTAAAAAGGTTACTTTAAAAAAATGGAGTTGAACAGAGCTAAACTTTAATGGTATAACCCTTGAAGAGGGAGAGCAGAGGTTTGTTTTGTTTTTGGCCTTACTATCTGCACTTCCTCGTCACTAAGGTCTGTGTAAGGCTCCTCCTCTCTGGGTCTGGTTCCTTCTCCTTCTAAATCTGACTCATTAGACTGTCTGCTGTCTTCCTTCTCCTGTCTGTGCATAATCTTGACTTTGCTTTCTAATTCACTACTGTAGCTGTTAGTAGGAGAAATTCTTCATAATTTGTTGCTTGTGATGAGCTTACTTGCTCGGCTATGTTAGCATTGCAAAAAGGGATTTGTACTTGACAGTTGTGGACAGACAGGGAGTGCTTTCTACTTTTTTGTTCTAGCAGTGTTATGTCGACCTTAGCTAAAAATGTTCAGCAGATCGTGGGGAGAGGAAACCTTGGCTTGGCGCTTTGCGAGTTTGGATTCAAACTCGCTACATGGTCCCCAAATTGTGGCTCACAGAGATCAAGTGAGGAAGAGACGACAGGTGTTGGAACGAGTAGTAGATGTAGTGAAGTTCATAGGAAAGAGAGGACTGAGCTACAGCAATCTGAGGCAGCGTACACTCTAGATGACCACAACATTGACCACGGCAACTTTCTAGAGCTCATCATTCTACTAGGGAAATATGATGTATGTCTGAGGGAACATCTCACTGAGTGCATAGAAAAAAGTAAAAAGATGCACCAGTCACAGGCTAGGGGTCGCGGTGCTGCTGTAACATTTTTATCCAAAACCACTGTGAACAATGTAATTTCTACAGTGAAGTGGCTAATTCAGGAGACCATTGCAAAAGAGGTTGCTGAAAGTGTGATATTCTCTGTGCAGATAGATACAACCCAGGACATTACGTCCCATGGACAGTGCTGTGTAATTCTGAGATATGTTACAGATGCAATTCAGGAAAGGCTTCTTGCAGTGGTTAAGTGTGAGGCATCCACTGGCCAATATTTTGTCCAGATGCTGACAGATGTGATGGAACGTTTTAATCTGGACATCAGTAACTGTGTCAGTAATGCTACAGATGGTGCATCAAACATGCAAGGCCAGTACAGAGGCTTCTCCACACTCCTGTCATCCAAAGCCCCAAACCAGGTACATGTTGTTATGCACATGTGCTGAACCTAGTTCTGGCTGACACAACTGAAGTGGCCATATCCAGTGGGTCCCTCCTCTCCCTCATGAATGAGATTGCTGTGTTCATTCATAATCGTATCAGAGGATGAACGTGTGGGAACAAAGAAGCCAGGACACTCGACACAGACGTCTCTCTACTATCGGAGAGACAAGGTGGTGGGCCAAAGATGTAGCCTTGAAGAGGATCTTTGGGTCATTTGGAAAACCAGACCAGGCTTTATACATTGATGTCCTCATGACACTCAGCGTCTTTCAAGGTCAGGCCAATTTAAAAACTGCAGTGCGTGTCAAAGCTAGAGGATTCTTAGAGGCGCTGATGAGGTATGACACAGTGTTAACTGCTCAGCTTTTCCTGCGGATTTTTTGAGGTCACAACACCGCTGTCAAAATACCTACAGTCAAGTGGACTAGATATCTTAACTGCACACAGGATAGTAATGGCAACTCAAGATGTTATGAAGAACATGGCAAGAGATTTTAAGTCAGTTAAGCAAGCTGCTGATACCTTCGTCCAATGGGCAAATGCACAACTCATGGTGGAAGAGGACTGTGAGCTTGAGTTGGAGGCAGAACTTCCACAGAAAAGGAAGAGGAAAAGGAAGATGATGGCTGGTGAAATGACAACAAGTGATGAGACTCTCACAGATGCAAACAGAGGCTATGAAGTTGAGGTCCATAACCAGATTATGGATACAATCACAGAGAGCATCCACAGGCATTTTCTGACCCATTGTACACTCTATGCCGACTTGGCTCTTATTGATCCGAGAAACTTTGCTGAAGTGTCATCAGTGGTGGCTGTGATGATGACGAAGAAGACACAGATGTACTAAACAAACAGTGCAAATCTTGTAAGGAATGCCCAGTCTGTTGCTATCAAATTCTGAAACGCTACAACCTCTTCACAGATGCTTATCATATCCTTGGCTGGGGATACAGGTTCCTCCTTACTCTGCCTGTGACACAGGTAGCCTGTGAGAGAAGTTTCTCTGTTCTCAAACACATCAAAAGTCAAATAAGGAGCACACAGTCACAAGAACACCTGGAAGCATTCATGCTTATGACCACAGAGAAAGACATCCTCATGTCCCTTGACAATGACTTGGTCATAGACAGAGTTGCAGAAAAAGGCGACCTGTTGAAGAAACTCCTTATCCCCCAACATTGAGTAAAATGCCATTGCTGGTTTGTTTTTTTAGGTTAGTATTCAACCTTCATTTCTATGTGAGTATTCAAGTTAAACTGTATATTTACAGCCTCTTTACATTGTGATTTATCATAACTCATACAGTACTATGTGTTGTGTGTTTCAGATACCTGTTTTGTATTGGTTCAGCCAGAGGGACTGCAGTGATGATACCTTCATTTCTATGTGAGTATGTTAAACTAGAATACTATGCTCTTAACTAGTGCTGTCAATCGATTAAAATATTTAATCGCGATTAATCTCATGAATGTCATAGTTAACTCGCGATTAATCGCAAATTAATCGCACATTTTTATCTATTCTAAATGTCCCTTGAATTATCATTTTAATACTCTTATCAACATGGAAAAGTGGATAGGCTTGCTTTGTGCAAATGTTTTTTTATTGCAAACCACAACAACAACATGTAGTGTTACAGCCATTCACGTCTGAAGCAAAATCTCAAACAAAGCAACACTATCAATAAACAGATGACAAAAAAAAAAATACCTAGTCACAAAAACAGCCCCCTCAACAACCTTCAAAACAGGGTGATACAAAATAAATCCATCCATTGTCGCCTGGTTATGACGCGGAGGAGGCGGAGAATTTGAATTGGCGGTGTGTTTGGCCATCAAGTCGTATTTCAGACTGGATGTGCTACGATGATAACTCAGTTCACACCGACAATACACACAGATAACTTTTATCTAACGAACTTTTCCATTCATAATTTTGTTAGCAGCGTCCATTTCAGCATCTCGTGCTCGACATCCACACAATACGGTAGCGTGGGGCACGCTTATTGTTTTGCTTCCGGTTTACAGCTGGATCCTGTAGTTTTTCTAACGTTACTAGCAGTGGCCACAGCTTATGAAAAAACTACAAGTTCACTAGGTCACAAAGAGCGTTAATCTCGCGATAAAAAAATTAACGGCGTTAAAATTGTTTTGCGTTAACGCGTTAATAACGCGATATTTTTGACAGCACTACTCTTAACACAACATCTAGTCAACATCGGTGCTATTGCTATAATTTGGATGGTATAGTATCATGAGCCACAATTAAAGTATTGTGATACTCATGCCAGGCGTTATTGTTGTTGTTGTTGAGTTTCCACGTGCCGATTGCTTTGGGCCGGGTCTAGTCAAAGTCCAGGGCTGTTTTTTAGTCCCAGTCTGTCCCTGGCAGAGGGGGTGGTAATCAGGAGAATAAGGAGCCGGTGTGGATGAATGGAAAAGTGGCAGGAGAAATTAGGTCAGCCACACCAAGCCTGCACAGACAGGGGAGTGTTGTATCATTCTTTTCATCAAACGCTCAGCACGACGGTGGATTTCCCAAAAATGTGTTACAATTTTCTTAATGCTACACATTGGTTTTAAATGAACAAATCAATCTTTTCAACCCTACAGCTTCATCAGTAAAAGAGGTCGACGAATTTGCGCGAATCCACGTGCCCGCTGGGTCCAAAGACGACCCCGGAAGTTAAATAAAGTAAGTGTGGAGAACACGCTATTAATTTGGAATTCCACAGTCGAAATAAACACATCAAGAATATCATGTTCATAATCTGATAATAAATCATGAGTGAGGTTTAAGAGAACATACATAGACCAGTTTTTCTTTTTTCGTTTTCGTTTTAAAAAATTACTGGTGTTTCAGGAATTTGTGTTCTTTTTTTCCACCAATTTTTTGTGTCTCACTTATTGCTGAGTCATGTTAATGGTAACATCTGAAGTGGTCTGATGCAACATACTTTGCGTTGTTTGTGTGTGTGTGTTTGTGTGTGTGTGTGTCCTCTTGTATTTAATCAACCTCCTCTGTGACTCTGAAAAGCTTTAGCATTCAGTATCAGACCTAACATTTACTGTCACCAGATCTCAGACACAATCTGTCAATCTCGGACACCAGGATGCATTTCTCCATCACCTGTGGACTGTTTCTGTGTGTCACCATGCTGTTTTTCCTTCCTGTGCAAGGTGAGTGTAGCTTTAAATACTTGTCTTAAATGAAGATAGACTACTAAACTGTGTGTCACATGGCAAATAATACTGTGTTAACAGACTGAATTCAGATCAGTGTACACAGCTGATGGGAGCTGCTCACTCCAGTTTGATTCCTGTCTGTGTGTTTTGCATTGTAGGGCGACCTCAGTCAAACAAAACTAAAGACCTGGACCTGTGGAAAGTTCCCCCCTGCTGTACTAAAGTCTCTCCTGCCCCCATTCTGCAACATATCAAAGAATGCTTTGTACAGAAGGACACCACAATTCCTCATTGCAGGGTGAATGCATACATGTAAGTATAACAGTATTCACACACAAGCTTCATTTCCTGTTTGTGGTATTGTTGTGGTGTATCAGATAACAACCCCTGCAAACTAATCATGAGCAGAGAAACCAGAATGTAACTTGTGATGTTACAAAGGTCCTATCTAGAGACAGTGTTTAGTTTGTCCATTCAGGGCCACTGTAGTAACATGGCAGACTCATGGACCCATGGTGTCTGTAGATATAAAGCACAATTTTATAATACAGCTGCTTTCATGACTTTCACTGGTTTTATATGAAAAAAACATTTGTCTGTATTTTCAACCCTACAGCTTCATCACTGACGTTCAACCATATTGTGTGGATCCAAGTGCCAGCTGGCTTCAAAGTCGACTGGACAAGTTACTGAAAGTAAGTGTGGAGAACCGCTCTTACTTTGGAATTTCAAAGCTGCAAGAAACAGATCAAAGACATCTTGTTCATAATCTGAATGAAAAATTACGACCCAATTTCCAAAAAAGTTGTGTAAAATGTGAATAGGAACAAAACGTGATGATGTGCAAAACAGTGAAACTCCATATTTTACTGAACATAGCACAAAGACAACTACGATACACCCATTTTGAGTTCGCAACATGTTGTCATGGTTTTGACTTTTCTGTTTAACTTCCCCTCTCTATGTTTGTAACATTATTTACTGCCTTTGTTGAATTTTCCGCCACTTTTGATGATTTCTTCCAACTTGATTAGTTTCACCCATATATTGTTTTCTTGTCTTCCCTTGTGTATTTAGTCCCTGTGTTCTTTGGTTATTGAAGTCACCTTTTTGTTCACTACCATCACATCTGCATTTGGGTTCACTTCATCTGAGCTGAAACATGACACCATTAAAAAAAAAAAGTTAGAACAGTGGCAAAAAAAAAAAAGTGGAATTTGGAATTTCAATGTTTTATACATCACATTTTGTTTCTCTTTACACTTTGAACAAGTTGCCAAGGTTTTTTGGAAAGACGTTGTATTATGGAAGTTTAAGAGAACATACACAGATCCCAACTCTAAATCTTTCAAAGTTTTCATACATTGTGTCTGATTTGGGAATTAAAGATTTATTCTGTCTAATTTATGATTAACTGTGTTTCTGCACAGAAAGGAATACATTGTAAAGACCTTGTGAACGGACTTCAGCAACACGGATGAAGATGACGCTTCATGGCACGCCTCAACACTGGCAAAGATATCTTGATGAAATGTTTCACTTCCTCTCTCTTTAAATAGACCCACATGCAACGATAGTATCAGTGCCTTTTTATAAATCTTTTTCATCTTTTGAAATAATAAAGATCATTTTGAAAAATGCAGTCTTGGTTCTGTTTGTGAATTTACAGCATATATATTAGCCTCTCTGAAATTCATCTACCTCAGCACAGATGTTCACTTCTAGTGCTGTCCAGTGTAATAAATTATGATGACTGAATTCCAGACTTTAAACGGTGCTGCTCATAATTTGAATCAGTATTGTGTATTCAAACCATCCCTTCTGTAACCCTGCTCTTCATTTGTGACTGAAGCTCCAGCGTCACTTCACACACTTACAAAGGCAGCTATACAAGCCAGTTACAACAAGTCAAACATCAGTTAACAGTGTGTGTCTGCTTCAATAGATCTGTAGTCCATTTATGACAATCTACAATCTATAATAGTCTGAAAATGACATATTCATTATTACATTACCAGTACATAGAAGTCAGAGAGTTTTCACATGAATTACTGGTGTTTCAGGAATTTATGTCACTTTTTCCTCTTAATTTTCATGGGTAACACTGATCCAGACATCAGTGCTGAGTCATTTTAATGTGTTAACATCAGTGGTGGACTGATGCAACATACTTTACGTTTGTGTGTGTGTGTGTGTGTGTGTGTGTGTGTGTGTGTGTGTGTGTGTGTGTCTGTGTGTCTGTGTGTCTGTGTCCTCTTGTATTTAATCAACCTCCTCTGTGACTCTGAAAAGCTTTAGCATTCAGGATCAGACCTAACATTTACTGTCACCAGATCTCAGAGACAATCTGTCAATCTTGGAGCCAGGATGCATTTCTCCATCACCTGTGCACTGTTTCTGTGTGTCACCATGCTGTTTTTCCTTCCTGTGCAAGGTGAGTGTAGCTTTGAATACTTCTCTTTTTAAATGAAGATAGACTGATAAACTGTGTGTCACATGGCAAATAATACTGTGTTAACAGACTGAATTCAGATCAGTGTACACAGCTGATGGGAGCTGCTCACTCCAGTTTGATTCCTGTCTGTGTGTTTTGCATTGTAGGGCGACCTCAGTCAAACAAAACCAAAGACCTGGACCTGTGGAAAGTTCCCCCCTGCTGTACTAAAGTCTCTCCTGCCCCCATTCTGCAACATGTCAAAGAATGCTTTGTACAGAAGGACACCACATTTCCTCATTGCAAGGTGAATGCATACATGTAAGTATAACAGTATTCACACACAAGCTTCATTTCCTGTTAGTGGTATTGTGTTGTGGTGTATCAGATAACAACCCCTGCATACTAATCATGAGCAGAGAAACCAGAACGTAACTTATGATGTTACAAAGGTCCTATCTAGAGACAGTGTTTAGTTTGTCCATTCAGGGCCACTGTAGTAACATGGCAGACTCATGGACCCATGGTGTCTGTAGATATAAAAGTAGCACATTTTTCTAATACGCCTGCTTTCATGACTTTCACTGGTTTCATATGAAAGAAACATTTGTCTGTATTTTCAACCCTACAGCTTCATCACTAAGGATAAACAATATTGTGTGGATCCAAGTGCCAGCTGGCTTCAAAATCGACTGGACAAGTTAAAGGGCATAAGTGTGGAGAACACGCTCTTACTTTGGAATTTCACAGCTAGAAGAAACACATCAAAGAGATCTTGTTCATAATCTGATAGAAAAATTACAATCCCATTTCAAAGAAAGTTGTCAACTTGTGTGAAATGTGAATAGAAACAAAATGTGATGATATGAAAAACAATGGCAACCCCATATTTTATTGTAAATAGCAAAGCGTAACAGAGTTACACAAGGAAGTCCATCTCTAGATTGTATAACATTCTTTTATATGCTAAAAACACACAGTACATTAAATAAAAGTGGGGAAAAGAGGCAGGAATAGAGATTTCTGAGGACGCTTGGGGGCAAATTTCAGTTTTCAGTGGCTCTTGATTAACTCCATGGAATATAGGGAAAAAGATTTTTCAAAACTCCACATCAGGAGAGATACAGAAATGTGAGTTTGATGTGTTGGAGACAATATAATTCAATTGTAGCTAATCATTATCACATGTTCTGGGACTGCCCCACACTGAGCTTGTATTGGAATGTCATTCAGACAGCACTGAGCACAGCATTCAAAACTCAGATACCACCGAACTTGGAGACTCTTCTATCTGGAACACATATTGCTCTTGAAACAGAGGAAGGATACAAACTGCTGCAGGCCCTTTGAGCAGCAAGTAAAAAAAATCAATCATTAGAAAGTGGCTAAGTCCAGTACCACCTACACTGACTGGTATGGAACAACTTTGGAAATGTTTCAAATGGAAAAGTTGACTTATTCTTTGAGGATTCAAAAGGACAAATTTTGAATAAATTGATTAAATTTACAACCCCAATGTGAGCAGACTTTTTCTTTTTTTAATGGACTTAGTTATGGCCCACAAGAACTATTGGATGTAGAACCTTTCTGTGTACATGCATATGTACGCATATGTAAACATTAGAAAAGGGGTTTATGTAAGAATAGCAAGAGGTGCTGTATATTTTGTATACTTGCCTTTTCTTAATAAAAACAAAATTAAACATCAGTCTGACAATGACATAGTTGGGACACTCCTGTAGCTCACCTGGTACAGCATGCTCCCCGTGTATCAAGGCTAGAGTCCTTACTGCAGTGACCGGGGTTCAGTTCCAACCTGGGTCCTTTGCATGACATCATCATTAATACATTACATTATGTCAAATCATCAGACATCAGACATCAGTGCCAAGTCATGTTAAAGTGTTAACATCAGTTGTTGAATGAGGCAGCCTGCTTTACTTGGTGTGTGTGTGTGTGTGTGTGTGTGTGTGTGTGTGTGTGTGTATGTGTCAGTGTGATTTTTTATTATTATTATTTTATTTTTTTCTAAAAATCTTATTTTATAGCTGGCTGTGTGTGCTGTAACTGATGTCTTGACAATAAAAATCCTTGAACTGTAATAAAAACATTTTTGTGCGTGAGTGATTTAAAACCATTTTCAAAGTCAGCATATTGACTTAAACTTTATTTTTAGGAAGGAACGCTAAGCAAGCAGTCACAAAAAGTCACATCTGACGGTGCTCTTTCTTTACCATAAACGATGGGGGTGTGTATATGTATCTGTGGTGTATGTGCTCTTTCAAATTTAACCAAACGCAGAGTTCTCAAGTCAGAGCTTCCTCTGTGACTCGCATTAGTGTTCAGAGTCAGACCTAACATTTACTGTCACCAGATCTCAGAGACACTCTGTCAATCTTGGACCCAGGATGCATTTCTCCATCACCTGTGCACTGTTTCTGTGTGTCACCATGCTGTTTTTCCTTCCTGTGCAAGGTGAGTGTAGCTTTGAATACTTATCTACTACTAAACTGTGTGTCACATAGACACTCAAAAACATGGACAGGTTTCTGAAGAGCCGCTGTGAATCTCATGAGTGTGGTGGCTCTGGCTGCTGCAATCTTAGCAGTCCAGCCTCTGCCCTTTACAGGTTATTCCAAAAATGAGCATGGGTGCAGCTGAGGTGGGGTAAATGAAGCTTGGGTGCTCAAACAAGCCACCTGTAAAGGCACCCATCTGTCAATCAAAGCAGCCACGCTGTTAATTATACATAACTTTAAGCCTTAATATAATATGAACAGGTGAATTACAAAAATAATTCAGCCTCAGTACAGTTGTCAAATTAGCTAAAGAGACCAAAACTGTTTTTTGTACTAGTTTGTAAACGTGTATTTCTGCTGTGAAGTTGTATATTTTAATCGAAAGCATCCTCTGCCTCGGTGTGACAGTGTGGTATGGCAGCTGCACGGCACTGGAGAGGAAACAACTGGCACAGGTGGTGAGAACTGCTCAGGGCATTGTGGGCTGCCCCCTTCCAGACCTGGACTCTAGATATGCAGGCCAGGTCACGAAGAGTGCCAGATCCATCGCCACGGATCCCAGCCACCCGGGCCACAGACTGTTTGTACCGCTTCCATCAGGCAAGTAGTATTTTATTGTATTTCAGAGTATTTTATTGTATTTTATTGTATTTTATTGTATTTTATTGTATTTTCGCTACTATTTTTCTTTTCTTTTTTTCTTTGCACACGGGAGCTGCAATGTCAATTTCACTGAACTTGTTCAGCGACAATAAAGACATCTAATCTAATCTAATCTAATCTAATCTAATCTAATCTAATATGGTGGTTTATGGAGACTGACTTGTTCTGTAGCCAGCCTCAAGTGGCCGTTCAAGGAACTGCAGTTTTTGGAACTTTTTGGCAAAGTCGTTTTTTGGCCAAGGAGGTCCGCGCTTGGTGTCACATTTCAAATAATACTGTGTTAACAGACTGAATTCTGATCAGTGTACACATCTGATGGTATCTGCTCACTCCGGTTCCATTCCTGTCTGTGTGTTTTGCATTGCAGGGAAATATGTCCTGAAAGTGGGGCCAGTTCCCCCCTGCTGTCCTACAGTCTCAACAGCCTCCGTTCTGCAACCTATCAAAGAATGCCTTGAACAGTTGCCAAACAAATTTCCTCATTGCAATGTGCATGCATACATGTAAGTATAACAGTATTCACACACAAGTTTCATTTCCTGCCTGTGTTCATGTTGTTGTGTGTCAGATAGTGACTCCTGCAAAGCTAATTATGAGCAGAGAAACCAGAAATAATGTTAAAGGAGGAAGCAGCCCTCTGGACCTTTGACATAACTTATGACATTAAGTCCTATCTAAAACCAGTGTTTAGTTTGTCCATTCAGGGCCACTGTAGTAACATGGCAGACTCATGGACCCATGGTGTCTGTAGATATAAAAGTAGCACGATTTTCTAATATGGCTGTTTTCATGAATTTCACAACACTGGTTTTATATGAAAAAAATATTTGTTTGTATTTTCAACCCTACAGCTTCATCACTGATGATGATCAACAATATTGTGTGGATCCAAGTGCCAGCTGGCTTCAAAATCGACTGGACAAGTTAAAGAAAGTAAGTGTGGAGAACACGCTCTTACTTTGGAATTTCACAGCTAGAAGAAACACATCAAAGACATCTTGTTCATAATCTGATAGAAAAATTACAACCCCATTTCAAAAAAAGGTGGCACCTTGTGTAAAATGTGAATATAAACAAAATGTGATGATATGAAAAACAATGGCAACCCCATATTTTATTGTAAATAGCACAGCGTGACAACTTTTTTTGCAAACAGGTTATATGAGTGAAGTGAATTAAAGAATGAAATGCGGGACATTTAAAATATGAAAACTGTCTAATTTGTGATTAACTGTGTTTCTGCACAGAGAGGAATACATTGTAAAACCTTGCGAACGGACTTCAGCAACACAGATGAAGATGACGCTTCATGGCACGCCTCAACACTGGCAAAGATATCTTGATGAAATGTTTCACTTCCTCTCTCTTTAAATAGACCTACATGCAACAATAGTATCAATGCCTTTTTATAAATCTTTTTCATCTTTTAAAATAATAAAGATCATTTTGAAAAATGCAGTCTTGGTTCTGTTTGTGAATTCACAGTATATATATATTAGTTCTTAAAAGGGAGTTACACAAGGAAGTCCAACATGAGTTAACAGTGTGTGTCTGCTTCAATAGATATACAGTCTATAACAATCTATAATAGTCTGACAGTGAAGTCAGCCTTTATTTCAATACCAAGCAAGTCTTGGGGGCAAATTTCAGTTTTCAGTGGCTCTTGATTAACTCCATGGAATATAGGGAAAAAGATTTTTCAAAACTCCACATCAGGAGAGATACAGAAATGTGAGTTTGATGTGTTGGAGACAATGTGATTCAATTCTAGCTAATCATTATCACATGTTCTGGGACTGCCCCACACTGAACTTGTATTGGAATGTCATTCAGACAGCACTGAGCACAGCATTCAAAACTCAGAGACCACCGAACTTGGAGACTCTTCTATCTGGAACACATATTGCTCTTGAAACAGAGGAAGGATATAAACTGCTGCAGGCCCTTTGAGCAGCAAGTAAAAAAATCAATCACTAGAAAGTGGCTAAGTCCAGTACCACCTACACTGACTGGTATGGAACAACTTTGGAAATGTTTCAAATGGAAAAGTTGACTTCTTCTTTGAGGATTCAAAAGGACAAATTTGGAATAAATGGATTACATTTATCACCCCAATCCGAGCAGACTTTTTATGACTTCACTGACGCTTAGTGCGACTTCCCTCTTCCTCGTGTGAATAATACAAATGTAAGCTCTTTTGGTTCTATTGCATTTACTTAAACTGTAAAATGCAGTGAGATGGACATATGTGAGAAATATGACGCTGAAAGCTGTGGGTAGATTAAAGCAGAAATGCACACAGATAAATGCACAAGAGTATACATACATGCCTGAAAATGAAGATGGAGAGTTGAGAGTTTGTCTTTTTTTAAATGGACTTAGTTATGGTCCACAAGAACTATTGGATGTAGAACCTTTCTGTGTACATGCATATGTACGCGTATGTAAACATTAGAAAAGGGGTTTATGTAAGAATAGCAAGAGGTGCTGTATATTTTGTATACTTGCCTTTTCTTAATAAAAACAAAATTGAAAAATCAGTCTGACAATGACATAGTTGGGACACTCCTGTAGCTCACCTGGTATAGCATGCTCCCCGTGTATAAAGGCTAGAGTCCTTACTGCAGTGACCGGGGTTCAGTTCCAGCCTGGGTCCTTTGCATGACATCATCATTAATACATTACATTGTGTCATATCATCAGACATCAGACATCAGTGCCAAGTCATGTTAAAGTGTTAACATCAGTTGTTGAATGAGGCAGCCTGCTTTACTTGGTGTGTGTGTGTGTGTGTGTGTGTGTGTGTGTGTGTGTGTGTGTGTGTGTGTGTGTGTGTGCGTATGTGTCAGTGTGATTTTTTATTATTATTATTTTATTTTTCTCTAAAATCTTATTTTATAGCTGGCTGTGTGTGCTGTAACTGATGTCTTGACAATAAAAATCCTTGAACTGTAATAAAAACATTTTTGTTCGTGAGTGATTTAAAACCATTTTCAAAGTCAGCATATTGACTTAAAATTTATTTTTAGGAAGGAACGCTAAGCAAGCAGTCACAAAAAGTCACATCTGACGGTGCTCTTTCTTTACCATAAACGATGGGGGTGTGTATATGTATCTGTGGTGTATGTGCCCTATCAGATTTAATCAAACTCAGAGCTCTCAAGTCAGAGCTTCCTCTTTGACTCACGCTAGTGTTCAGAGTCAGACCTAACATTTACTGTCACCAGATCTCAGAGACACTCTGTCAATCTTGGACCCAGGATGCATTTCTCCATCACCTGTGCACTGTTTCTGTGTGTCACCATCCTGTTTTTCCTTCCTGTGCAAGGTGAGTGTAGCTTTGAATACTTATCTACTACTAAACTGTGTGTCACATAGACACTCAAAAACATGGACAGGTTTCTGAAGAGCCGCTGTGAATCTCATGAGTGTGGTGGCTCTGGTTGCTGCAATCTTAGCAGTCCAGCCTCTGCCGTTTACAGGTTATTCCAAAAATGAGCATCGGTGGAGCTGAGGTCGGGTAAATGAAGCCTGGGTGCTCAAACAAGCCACCTGTAAAGGCACCCATCTGTCAATCAAAGCAGCCACGCTGTTAATTATACATAACTTTAAGCCTTAATATAATATGAACAAGTGAATTACAAAAATAATTCAGCCTCCGTACAGTTGTCAAATTAGCTAAAGAGACCAAAACTGTTTTTTGTACTAGTTTGTAAACGTGTATTTCTGCTGTGAAGTTGGACATTTTAATATAGTGGCTTATGGAGACTGACTTATTCTGTAGCCAGCCTCAAGTGGCCGTTCAAGGAACTGCAGTTTTTGGAACTTTTTGGCAAAGTCGTTTTTTGGCCAAGGAGGTCAGCGCTTGGTGTCACATGTCAAATAATACTGTGTTAACAGACTGAATTCAGATCAGTGTACACATCTGATGGTATCTGCTCACTCCGGTTCCATTCCTGTCTGTGTGTTTTGCATTGCAGGGAAATATGTCCTGAACATGGGGCCAGTTCACCCCTGCTGTCCTAAAGTCTCAACTGCCTTCGTTCTGCAACCTGTCAAAGAATGCCTTGAACAGTTGCCAAACAAATTTCCTCATTGCAATCTGCATGCATACATGTAAGTATAACAGTATTCACAGACAAATTTCATTTCCTGCCTGTGTTCATGTTGTTGTGTGTCAGATAGCGACTCCTGCAAAGCTAATTATGAGCAGAGAAACCAGAAATAATGTTAAAGGAGGAAGCAGCCCTCTGGACCTTTGACGTAACTTATGACATTAAGTCCTATCTAAAACCAGTGTTTAGTTTGTCCATTCAGGGCCACTGTAGTAACACGGCAGACTCATGGACCCATGGTGTCTGTAGATATAAAAGTAGCACCATTTTCTAATATGGCTGTTTTCATGAATTTCACAACACTGGTTTTATATGAAAAAAACATTTGTCTGTATTTTCAACCCTACAGCTTCATCACTGATGATGATAAACAATATTGTGTGGATCCAAGTGCCAGCTGGCTTCAAACACGACTGGACAAGTTAAAGAAAGTAAGTGTGGAGAACACGCTCTTACTTTGGAATTTCACAGCTAGAAGAAACACATCAAAGACATCTTGTTCATAATCTGATAGAAAAATTACAACCCCATTTCAAAAAAAGTTGGCACCTTGTGTAAAATGTGAATAGAAACAAAATGTGATGATATGAAAAACAATGGCAACCCCATATTTTATTGTAAATAGCACAGCGTGACAACTTTTTTTGCAAACAGGTTATATGAGTGAAGTGAATTAAAGAATGAAATGCGGGACATTTAAAATATGAAAACTGTCTAATTTGTGATTAACTGTGTTTCTGCACAGAGAGGAATACATTGTGAAAACCTTGTGAACGGACTTCAGCAACACGGATGAAGATGACGCTTCATGGCACGCCTCAACACTGGCAAAGATATCTTGATGAAATGTTTCACTTCCTCTCTCTTTAAATAGACCTACATGCAACAATATTATCAGTGCCTTTTTATAAATCTTTTTCATCTTTTAAAATAATAAAGATCATTTTGAAAAATGCAGTCTTGGTTCTGTTTGTGAATTCACAGTGTATATATATTAGTTCTTAAAAGGGAGTTACACAAGGAAGTCCAACATGAGTTAACAGTGTGTGTCTGCTTCAATAGATATACAGTCTATAACAATCTATAATAGTCTGACAGTGAAGTCAGCCTTTATTTCAATACCAAGCAGTCCATCTCTAGATTGTATAACATTCTTTTATATGCTAAAAACACACAGTAAATTAAAAAAAAGGGAGGAAAAGGGGGGGAATACTTTCTAAGCAAGTCTTGGGGGGCAAATTTCAGTTTTCAGTGGCTCTTGATTAACTCCATGGAATATAGGGAAAAAGATTTTTCAAAACTCCACATCAGGAGAGATACAGAAATATGAGTTTGATGTGTTGGAGACAATGTGGTTCAATTGTAGCTAATCATTATCACATGTTCTGGGACTGCCCCACACTGAGCTTGTATTGGAATGTCATTCAGACAGCACTGAGCACAGCATTCAAAACTCAGGTACCACCGAACTTGGAGACTCTTCTATCTGGAACACATATTGCTCTTGAAACAGAGGAAGGATACAAACTGCTGCAGGCCCTTTTAGCAGCAAGTAAAAAAAATCAATCAGTAGAAAGTGGCTAAGTCCAGTACCACCTACACTGACTGGTATGGAACAACTTTGGAAATGTTTCAAATGGAAAAGTTGACAAATTTGGAATAAATGGATTAAATTTATAACCTCAATGCGAGCAGACTTTTTCTTTTTTTAATGGACTTAGTTATGGCCCACAAGAACTATTGGATGTAGAACCTTTCTGTGTACATGCATATGTACGCGTATGTAAACATTAGAAAAGGGGTTTATGTAAGAATAGCAAGAGGTGCTGTATATTTTGTATACTTGCCTTTTCTTAATAAAAACAAAATTAAACATCAGTCTGACAATGACATAGTTGGGACACTCCTGTAGCTCACCTGGTACAGCATGCTCCCCGTGTATCAAGGCTAGAGTCCTTACTGCAGTGACCAGGGTTCAGTTCCAACCTGGGTCCATCGTCATTATTAAATTACCAGGACACTGAAGTCAGAGGGGTTTCGCGTGAGTTACTGGTGCATCAAGAATTCATGCTCTTTTTTTCCTGCCTTATTTTTATGTTACACTTATCTAGACATCAGTGACAATTCATGTTAAAACATCAGTTGTTAAATGATGCAACCTGCTTTCCTTGTGTACACACTGTGTGTGCGTGTGTGTTTGTGTGTGTGTGTCAATGTGGTTCTTTTTTTTGTTCGTGAGTGATTTAAAACCATTTTCAAAGTCAGCATATTGACTTAAACTTTATTTTTTAGGAAGGAACGCTAAGCAAGCAGTCACAAAAAGTCACATCTGACGGTGCTCTTTCTTTACCATAAACGATGGGGGTGTGTATATGTATCTGTGGTGTATGTGCTCTTTCAAATTTAACCAAACTCAGAGCTCTCAAGTCAGAGCTTCCTCTGTGACTTGCGTTAGTGTTCAGAGTCAGACCTAACATTTACTGTCACCAGATCTCAGAGACACTCTGTCAATCTTGGACCCAGGATGCATTTCTCCATCACCTGTGCACTGTTTCTGTGTGTCACCATGCTGTTTTTCCTTCCTGTGCAAGGTGAGTGTAGCTTTGAATACTTATCTACTACTAAACTGTGTGTCACATAGACACTCAAAAACATGGACAGGTTTCTGAAGAGCCGCTGTGAATCTCATGAGTGTGGTGGCTCTGGCTGCTGCAATCTTAGCAGTCCAGCCTCTGCCGTTTACAGGTTATTCCAAAAATGAGCATGGGTGGAGCTGAGGTCGGGTAAATGAAGCCTGGGTGCTCAAACAAGCCACCTGTAAAGGCACCCATCTGTCAATCAAAGCAGCCACGCTGTTAATTATACATAACTTTAAGCCTTAATATAATATGAACAGGTGAATTACAAAAATAATTCAGCCTCAGTACAGTTGTCAAATTAGGTAAAGAGACCAAAACTGTTTTTTGTACTAGTTTGTAAATGTGTATTTCTGCTGTGAAGTTGGACATTTTAATATAGTGGCTTATGGAGACTGACTTATTCTGTAGCCAGCCTTAAGTGGCCGTTCAAGGAACTGCACTCTTTGGAACTTTTTGGCAAAGTCGTTTTTTGGCCAAGGAGGTCCGTGCTTGGTGTCACATGGCAAATAATACTGTGTTAACAGACTGAATTCAGATCAGTGTACACATCTGATGGTATCTGCTCACTCCGGTTCCATTCCTGTCTGTGTGTTTTGCATTGCAGGGAAATATGTCCTGAAAGTGGGGCCAGTTCCCCCCTGCTGTCCTAAAGTCTCAACTGCCTCCATTCGGGAACGTGTCATAGAATGCCTTGAACAGTTGCCAAACAAACTTCCTCATTGCAATCTGCATGCATACATGTAAGTATAACAGTATTCACACACAAGTTTCATTTCCTGCCTGTGTTCATGTTGTTGTGTGTCAGATAGCGACTCCTGCAAAGCTAATTATGAGCAGAGAAACCAGAAATAATGTTAAAGGAGGAAGCAGCCCTCTGGACCTTTGACGTAACTTATGACATTAAGTCCTATCTAAAACCAGTGTTTAGTTTGTCCATTCAGGGCCACTGTAGTAACATGGCAGACTCATGGACCCATGGTGTCTGTAGATATAAAAGTAGCACCATTTTCTAATATGGCTGTTTTCATGAATTTCACAACACTGGTTTCATATGAAAGAATATTTGTCTGTATTTTCAACCCTACAGCTTCATCACTAAGGATAAACCATATTGTGTGGATCCAAGTGCCAAGTGGCTTCAGAAACGACTCAACAAGTTAAAGAAAGTAAGTGTGGAGAACACGCTCTTACTTTGGAATTTCACAGCTGAAAGAAACATAATTAGGACATCTTGTTCATAATCTGATAGAAAAATTACAACCCCATTTCAAAAAAAGGTGGCACCTTGTGTAAAATGTGAATAGAAACAAAATGTGATGATATGAAAAACAATGGCAACCCCATATTTTATTGTAAATAGCACAGAGTGACAACTTTTTTTGCAAACAGGTTATATGAGTGAAGTGAATTAAAGAATGAAATGCGGGACATTTAAAATATGAAAACTGTCTAATTTGTGATTAACTGTGTTTCTGCACAGAGAGGAATACATTGTGAAAACCTTGTGAACGGACTTCAGCAACACGGATGAAGATGACGCTTCATGGCACGCCTCAACACTGGCAAAGATATCTTGATGAAATGTTTCACTTCCTCTCTCTTTAAATAGACCTACATGCAACAATATTATCAGTGCCTTTTTATAAATCTTTTTCATCTTTTAAAATAATAAAGATCATTTTGAAAAATGCAGTCTTGGTTCTGTTTGTGAATTCACAGTATATATATATTAGTTCTTAAAAGGGAGTTACACAAGGAAGTCCAACATGAGTTAACAGTGTGTGTCTGCTTCAATAGATATACAGTCTATAACAATCTATAATAGTCTGACAGTGAAGTCAGCCTTTATTTCAATACCAAGCAAGTCTTGGGGGCAAATTTCAGTTTTCAGTAGCTCTTGATTAACTCCATGGAATATAGGGAAAAAGATTTTTCAAAACTCCACATCAGGAGAGATACAGAAATATGAGTTTGATGTGTTGGAGACAATGTGATTCAATTGTAGCTAATCATTATCACATGTTCTGGGACTGCCCCACACTGAGCTTGTATTGGAATGTCATTCAGACAGCACTGAGCACAGCATTCAAAACTCAGAGACCACCGAACTTGGAGACTCTTCTATCTGGAACACATATTGCTCTTGAAACAGAGGAAGGATACAAACTGCTGCAGGCCCTTTGAGCAGCAAGTAAAAAAAATTAATCACTAGAAAGTGGCTAAGTCCAGTACCACCTACACTGACTGGTATGGAACAACTTTGGAAATGTTTCAAATGGAAAAGTTGACTTATTCTTTGAGGATTCAAAAGGACAAATTTGGAATAAATGGATTACATTTATAACCCCAATCCAAGCAGACTTTTTATGACTTCACTGAAGCTTAGTGCGACTTCCCTCTTCCTCGTGTGAATAATACAAATGTAAGCTCTTTTGGTTCTATTGCATCTACTTCAACTGTAAAATGCAGTGAGATGGACATATGTGAGAAAGATGACGCTGAAAGCTGTGGGTAGATTAAAGCAGAAATGCACACAGATAAATGCACAAGAGTATACAGACATGCCTGAAAATGAAGATGGAGAGTTGAGAGATTGTCTTTTTTTAAATGGACTTAGTTATGGCCCACAAGAACTATTGGATGTAGAACCTTCTTGTGTACATGCATATGTACGCGTATGTAAACATTAGAAAAGGGGTTTATGTAAGAATAGCAAGAGGTGCTGTATATTTTGTATACTTGCCTTTTCTTAATAAAAACAAAATTGAAAAATCAGTCTGACAATGACATAGTTGGGACACTCCTGTAGCTCACCTGGTACAGCATGCTCCCCGTGTATAAAGGCTAGAGTCCTTACTGCAGTGACCAGGGTTCAGTTCCAGCCTGGGTCCTTTGCATGACATCGTCATTAATACATTACATTGTGTCATATCATCAGACATCAGACATCAGTGCCAAGTCATGTTAAAGTGTTAACATCAGTTGTTGAATGAGGCAGCCTGCTTTACTTGGTGTGTGTGTGTGTGTGAGTGTGTGTGTGTGTGTGTGTGTGTGCGTATGTGTCAGTGTGATTTTTTATTATTATTATTTTATTTTTCTCTAAAATCTTATTTTATAGCTGGCTGTGTGTGCTGTAACTGATGTCTTGACAATAAAAATCCTTGAACTGTAATAAAAACATTTTTGTGCGTGAGTGATTTAAAACCATTTTCAAAGTCAGCATATTGACTTAAACTTTATTTTTAGGAAGGAACGCTAAGCAAGCAGTCACAAAAAGTCACATCTGACGGTGCTCTTTCTTTACCGTAAACGATGGGGGTGTGTATATGTGTCTGTGGTGTATGTGCCCTATCAAATTTAATCAAACGCAGAGCTCTCAAGTCAGAGCTTCCTCTGTGACTCGCGTTAGTGTTCAGAGTCAGACCTAACATTTACTGTCACCAGATCTCAGAGACACTTTGTCAATCTTGGACCCAGGATGCATTTCTCCATCACCTGTGCACTGTTTCTGTGTGTCACCATGCTGTTTTTCCTTCCTGTGCAAGGTGAGTGTAGCTTTGAATACTTATCTACTACTAAACTGTGTGTCACATAGACACTCAAAAACATGGACAGGTTTCTGAAGAGCTGCTGTGAATCTCATGAGTGTGGTGGCTCTGGCTGCTGCAATCTTAGCAGTCCAGCCTCTGCCCTTTACAGGTTATTCCAAAAATGAGCATGGGTGCAGCTGAGGTGGGGTAAATGAAGCTTGGGTGCTCAAACAAGCCACCTGTAAAGGCACCCATCTGTCAATCAAAGCAGCCACGCTGTTAATTATACATAACTTTAAGCCTTAATATAATATGAACAGGTGAATTACAAAAATAATTCAGCCTCAGTACAGTTGTCAAATTAGCTAAAGAGACCAAAACTGTTTTTTGTACTAGTTTGTAAATGTGTATTTCTGCTGTGAAGTTGGACATTTTAATATAGTGGCTTATGGAGACTGACTTATTCTGTAGGCAGCCTTAAGTGGCCGTTCAAGGAACTGCACTCTTTGGAACTTTTTGGCAAAGTCGTTTTTTGGCCAAGGAGGTCGGTGCTTGGTGTCACATGGCAAATAATACTGTGTTAACAGACTGAATTCAGATCAGTGTACACATCTGATGGTATCTGCTCACTCCGGTTCCATTCCTGTCTGTGTGTTTTGCATTGCAGGGAAATATGTAGTGAACGGTGGGCCAGTTCCCCCCTGCTGTACTAAAGTCTCAACTGCCCGTGTTGACAAACCTGTCAAAGAATGCCGTGAACAGTTGCCAAACTATTTTCGTCATTGCAATCTGCATGCATACATGTAAGTATAACAGTATTCACACACAAGTTTCATTTCCTGCCTGTGTTCATGTTGTTGTGTGTCAGATAGCGACTCCTGCAAAGCTAATTATGAGCAGAGAAACCAGAAATAATGTTAAAGGAGGAAGCAGCCCTCTGGACCTTTGACGTGACTCATGACATTAAGTCCTATCTAAAACCAGTGTTTAGTTTGTCCATTCAGGGCCACTGTAGTAACATGGCAGACTCATGGACCCATGGTGTCTGTAGATATAAAAGTAGCACCATTTTCTAATATGGCTGTTTTCATTAATTTCACAACACTGCTTTTATATGAAAAAAACATTTGTCTGTATTTTCAACCCTACAGCTTCATCACTGATGATGATCAACAATATTGTGTGGATCCAAGTGCCAGCTGGCTTCAAACACGACTGGACAAGTTAAAGAAAGTAAGTGTGGAGAACACGCTCTTACTTTGGAATTTCACAGCTGAAAGAAACATAATTAGGACATCTTGTTCATAATCTGATAGAAAAATTACAACCCCATTTCAAAAAAAGGTGGCACCTTGTGTAAAATGTGAATAGAAACAAAATGTGATGATATGAAAAACAATGGCAACCCCATATTTTATTGTAAATAGCACAGAGTGACAACTTTTTTTGCAAACAGGTTATATGAGTGAAGTGAATTAAAGAATGAAATGTGGGACATTTAAAATATGAAAACTGTCTAATTTGTGATTAACTGTGTTTCTGCACAGAGAGAAATACATTGTAAAACCTTGTGAACGGACTTCAGCAACACGGATGAAGATGACGCTTCATGGCACGCCTTCACACTGGCAAAGATATCTTGATGAAATGTTTCACTTCCTCTCTCTTTAAATAGACCTACATGCAACAATAGTATCAATGCCTTTTTATAAATCTTTTTCATCTTTTAAAATAATAAAGATCATTTTGAAAAATGCAGTCTTGGTTCTGTATGTGAATTCACAGTATATATATATTAGTTCTTAAAAGGGAGTTACACAAGGAAGTCCAACATGAGTTAACAGTGTGTGTCTGCTTCAATAGATATACAGTCTATAACAATCTATAATAGTCTGACAGTGAAGTCAGCCTTTATTTCAATACCAAGCAAGTCTTGGGGGCAAATTTCAGTTTTCAGTGGCTCTTGATTAACTCCATGGAATATAGGGAAAAAGATTTTTCAAAACTCCACATCAGGAGAGATACAGAAATGTGAGTTTGATGTGTTGGAGACAATGTGGTTCAATTGTAGCTAATCATTATCACATGTTCTGGGACTGCCCCACACTGAGCTTGTATTGGAATGTCATTCAGACAGCACTGAGCACAGCATTCAAAACTCAGAGACCACCGAACTTAGAGACTCTTCTATCTGGAACACATATTGCTCTTGAAACAGAGGAAGGATACAAACTGCTGCAGGCCCTTTGAGCAGCAAGTAAAAAAAATCAATCACTAGAAAGTGGCTAAGTCCAGTACCACCTACACTGATTGGTATGGAACAACTTTGGAAATGTTTCAAATGGAAAAGTTGACTTATTCTTTGAGGATTCAAAAGGACAAATTTGGAATAAATGGATTACATTTATAACCCCAATCCAAGCAGACTTTTTTTGACTTCACTGAAGCTTAGTGCGACTTCCCTCTTCCTCGTGTGAATAATACAAATGTAAGCTCTTTTGGTTCTATTGCATCTACTTAAACTGTAAAATGCAGTGAGATGGACATATGTGAGAAAGATGACGCTGAAAGCTGTGGGTAGATTAAAGCAGAAATGCACACAGATAAATGCACAAGAGTATACATACATGCCTGAAAATGAAGATGGAGAGTTGAGAGTTTTTCTTTTTTTAATGGACTTAGTTATGGCACACAAGAACTATTGGATATAGAACCTTTCTGTGTACATGCATATGTACGCGTATGTAAACATTAGAAAAGGGGTTTATGTAAGAATAGCAAGAGGTGCTGTATATTTTGTATACTTGCCTTTTCTTAATAAAAACAAAATTGAAAAATCAGTCTGACAATGACATAGTTGGGACACTCCTGTAGCTCACCTGGTACAGCATGCTCCCCGTGTATCAAGGCTAGAGTCCTTACTGCAGTGACCGGGGTTCAGTTCCAGCCTGGGTCCTTTGCATGACATCATCATTAATACATTACATTATGTCAAATCATCAGACATCAGACATCAGTGCCAAGTCATGTTAAAGTGTTAACATCAGTTGTTGAATGAGGCAGCCTGCTTTACTTGGTGTGTGTGTGTGTGTGAGTGTGTGTGTGTGTGTGTGCGTATGTGTCAGTGTGATTTTTTATTATTATTATTTTATTTTTCTCTAAAATCTTATTTTATAGCTGGCTGTGTGTGCTGTAACTGATGTCTTGACAATAAAAATCCTTGAACTGTAATAAAAACATTTTTGTTCGTGAGTGATTTAAAACCATTTTCAAAGTCAGCATATCGACTTAAACTTTATTTTTAGGAAGGAACGCTAAGCAAGCAGTCACAAAAAGCCACATCTGACGGTGCTCTTTCTTTACCGTAAACGATGGGGGTGTGTATATGTATCTGTGGTGTATGTGCCCTATCAAATTTAATCAAACTCAGAGCTCTCAAGTCAGAGCTTCCTCTGTGACTCGCGTTAGTGTTCAGAGTCAGACCTAACATTTACTGTCACCAGATCTCAGAGACACTCTGTCAATCTTGGACCCAGGATGCATTTCTCCATCACCTGTGCACTGTTTCTGTGTGTCACCATGCTGTTTTTCCTTCCTGTGCAAGGTGAGTGTAGCTTTGAATACTTATCTACTACTAAACTGTGTGTCACATAGACACTCAAAAACATGGACAGGTTTCTGAAGAGCCGCTGTGAATCTCATGAGTGTGGTGGCTCTGGCTGCTGCAATCTTAGCAGTCCAGCCTCTGCCCTTTACAGGTTATTCCAAAAATGAGCATGGGTGGAGCTGAGGTGGGGTAAATGAAGCCTGGGTGCTCAAACAAGCCACCTGTAAAGGCACCCATCTGTCAATCAAAACAGCCACGCTGTTAATTATACATAACTTTAAGCCTTAATATAATATGAACAGGTGAATTACAAAAATAATTCAGCCTCAGTACAGTTGTCAAATTAGCTAAAGAGACCAAAACTGTTTTTTGTACTAGTTTGTAAACGTGTATTTCTGCTGTGAAGTTGTATATTTTAATCGAAAGCATCCTCTGCCTCGGTGTGACAGTGTGGTATGGCAGCTGCACGGCACTGGAGAGGAAACAACTGGCACAGGTGGTGAGAACTGCTCAGGGCATTGTGGGCTGCCCCCTTCCAGACCTGGACTCTAGATATGCAGGCCAGGTCACGAAGAGTGCCAGATCCATCGCCACGGATCCCAGCCACCCGGGCCACAGACTGTGTGTACCGCTTCCATCAGGCAAGTAGTATTTTATTGTATTTCAGAGTATTTTATTGTATTTTATTGTATTTTATTGTATTTTCGCTACTATTTTTCTTTTCTTTTTTTCTTTGCACACGGGAGCTGCAATGTCAATTTCACTGAACTTGTTCAGCAACAATAAAGACATCTAATCTAATCTAATCTAATCTAATCTAATCTAATATGGTGGTTTATGGAGACTGACTTGTTCTGTAGTCAGCCTCAAGTGGCCGTTCAAGGAACTGCAGTTTTTGGAACTTTTTGGCAAAGTCGTTTTTTGGCCAAGGAGGTCGGTGCTTGGTGTCACATGGCAAATAATACTGTGTTAACAGACTGAATTCAGATCAGTGTACACATCTGATGGTATCTGCTCACTCCGGTTCCATTCCTGTCTGTGTGTTTTGCATTGCAGGGAAATATGTCCTGAAAGTGGGGCCAGTTCCCCCCTGCTGTACTAAAGTCTCAACTGCCTCCGTTCTGAAACCTGTCAAAGAATGCCTTGAACAGTTGCCAAACAAATTTCCTCATTGCAATCTGCATGCATACATGTAAGTATAACAGTATTCACAGACAAGTTTCATTTCCTGCCTGTGTTCATGTTGTTGTGTGTCAGATAGTGACTCCTGCAAAGCTAATTATGAGCAGAGAAACCAGAAATAATGTTAAAGGAGGAAGCAGCCCTCTGGACCTTTGACGTAACTTATGACATTAAGTCCTATCTAAAACCAGTGTTTCGTTTGTCCATTCAGGGCCACTGTAGTAACATGGCAGACTCATGGACCCATGGTGTCTGTAGATATAAAAGTAGCACCATTTTCTAATATGGCTGTTTTCATGAATTTCACAACACTGGTTTTATATGAAAAAAACATTTGTCTGTATTTTCAACCCTACAGCTTCATCACTGATGATGATCAACAATATTGTGTGGATCCAAGTGCCAGCTGGCTTCAAACACGACTGAACAAGTTACTGAAAGTAAGTGTGGAGAACACGCTCTTACTTTGGAATTTCACAGCTAGAAGAAACACATCAAAGACACCTTGTTCATAATCTGATAGAAAAATTACAACGACATTTCAAAAAAAGTTGGCACCTTGTGTAAAATGTGAATAGAAACAAAATGTGATGATATGAAAAACAATGGCAACCCCATATTTTATTGTAAATAGCACAGCATAACAACTTTTCTTACACACAGGTTATATGAGTGAAGTGAATTAAAGAATGAAATGCGGGACATTTAAAATATGAAAACTGTCTAATTTGTGATTAACTGTGTTTCTGCACAGAGAGGAATACATTGTAAAACCTTGTGAACGGACTTCAGCAACACGGATGAAGATGACGCTTCATGGCACACCTCAACACTGGCAAAGATATCTTGATGAAATGTTTCACTTCCTCTCTCTTTAAATAGACCTACATGCAACAATATTATCAGTGCCTTTTTATAAATCTTTTTCATCTTTTGAAATAATAAAGATCATTTTGAAAAATGCAGTCTTGGTTCTGTTTGTGAATTCACAGTGTATATATATTAGTTCTTAAAAGGGAGTTACACAAGGAAGTCCAACATGAGTTAACAGTGTGTGTCTGCTTCAATAGATATACAGTCTATAACAATCTATAATAGTCTGACAGTGAAGTCAGCCTTTATTTCAATACCAAGCAAGTCCATCTCTAGATTGTATAACATTCTTTTATATGCTAAAAACACACAGTACATTAAAGAAAAGTGAGGAAAAGAGGCAGGAATAGAGATTTCTGAGGAGGCTTTGGGGCACATTTCAGTTTTCAGTGGCTCTTGATTAACTCCATGGAATATAGGGAAAAAGATTTTTCAAAACTCCACATCAGGAGAGATACAGAAATGTGAGTTTGATGTGTTGGAGACAATGTGGTTCAATTGTAGCTAATCATTATCACATGTTCTGGGACTGCCCCAAACTGAGCTTGTATTGGAATGTCATTCAGACAGCACTGAGCACAGCATTCAAAACTCAGAGACCACCGAACTTGGAGACTCTTCTATCTGGAACACATATTGCTCTTGAAACAGAGGAAGGATACAAACTGCTGCAGGCCCTTTGAGCAGCAAGTAAAAAAAATCAATCAGTAGAAAGTGGCTAAGTCCAGTACCACCTACACTGACTGGTATGGAACAACTTTGGAAATGTTTCAAATGGAAAAGTTGACAAATTTGGAATAAATGGATTAAATTTATAACCTCAATGCGAGCAGACTTTTTCTTTTTTTAATGGACTTAGTTATGGCCCACAAGAACTATTGGATGTAGAACCTTTCTGTGTACATGCATATGTACGCGTATGTAAACATTAGAAAAGGGGTTTATGTAAGAATAGCAAGAGGTGCTGTATATTTTGTATACTTGCCTTTTCTTAATAAAAACAAAATAAAAAAAAATCAGTCTGACAATGACATAGTTGGGACACTCCTGTAGCTCACCTGGTACAGCATGCTCCCCGTGTATCAAGGCTAGAGTCCTTACTGCAGTGACCAGGGTTCAGTTCCAGCCTGGGTCCATCGTCATTATTAAATTACCAGGACACTGAAGTCAGAGGGGTTTCGCGTGAGTTACTGGTGCATCAAGAATTCATGCTCTTTTTTTCCTGCCTTATTTTTATGTTACACTTATCTAGACATCAGTGACAATTCATGTTAAAACATCAGTTGTTAAATGATGCAACCTGCTTTCCTTGTGTACACACTGTGTGTGCGTGTGTTAGTGTGTGTGTGTGTCAATGTGTTTTGTTGTTTTTTTTCATGGGTGATTTAAAACCATTTTGAAAGTCAGCATATTGACTTAAACTTTATTTTTAGGAAGGAACGCTAAGCAAGCAGTCACAAAAAGTCACATCTGACGGTGCTCTTTCTTTACCATAAACGATGGGGGTGTGTATATGTATCTGTGGTGTATGTGCTCTTTCAAATTTAACCAAACGCAGAGCTCTCAAGTCAGAGCTTCCTCTGTGACTCGCGTTAATGTTCAGAGTCACACCTAACATTTACTGTCATCAGATCTCAGAGACACTCTGTCAATCTTGGACCCAGGATGCATTTCTCCATCACCTGTGCACTGTTTCTGTGTGTCACCATGCTGTTTTTCCTTCCTGTGCAAGGTGAGTGTAGCTTTGAATACTTATCTACTACTAAACTGTGTGTCACATAGACACTCAAAAACATGGACAGGTTTCTGAAGAGCCGCTGTGAATCTCATGAGTGTGGTGGCTCTGGCTGCTGCAATCTTAGCAGTCCAGCCTCTGCCCTTTACAGGTTATTCCAAAAATGAGCATGGGTGGAGCTGAGGTGGGGTAAATGAAGCCTGGGTGCTCAAACAAGCCACCTGTAAAGGCACCCATCTGTCAATCAAAGCAGCCACGCTGTTAATTATACACTATCATAATACTATAATTATACATTATACATGACTTTAAGCCTTAATATAATATGAACAGGTGAATTACAAAAATAATTCAGCCTCAGTACAGTTGTCAAATTAGCTAAAGAGACCAAAACTGTTTTTTGTACTAGTTTGTAAACGTGTATTTCTGCTGTGAAGTTGTATATTTTAATCGAAAGCATCCTCTGCCTCGGTGTGACAGTGTGGTATGGCAGCTGCACGGCACTGGAGAGGAAACAACTGGCACAGGTGGTGAGAACTGCTCAGGGCATTGTGGGCTGCCCCCTTCCAGACCTGGACTCTAGATATGCAGGCCAGGTCACGAAGAGTGCCAGATCCATCGCCACGGATCCCAGCCACCCGGGCCACAGACTGTGTGTACCGCTTCCATCAGGCAAGTAGTATTTTATTGTATTTCAGAGTATTTTATTGTATTTTATTGTATTTTATTGTATTTTCGCTACTATTTTTCTTTTCTTTTTTTCTTTGCACACGGGAGCTGCAATGTCAATTTCACTGAACTTGTTCAGCGACAATAAAGACATCTAATCTAATCTAATCTAATCTAATCTAATCTAATCTAATATGGTGGTTTATGGAGACTGACTTGTTCTGTAGCCAGCCTCAAGTGGCCGTTCAAGGAACTGCAGTTTTTGGAACTTTGTGGCAAAGTCGTTTTTTGGCCAAGGAGGTCGGCGCTTGGTGTCACATGTCAAATAATACTGTGTTAACAGACTGAATTCAGATCAGTGTACACATCTGATGGTATCTGCTCACTGCGGTTCCATTCCTGTCTGTGTGTTTTGCATTGCAGGGAAATATGTCCTGAACCTGGGGCCAGTTCACCCCTGCTGTCTTAAAGTCTCAACTGCCTCCATTCGGCAACCTGTCAAAGAATGCTATGAACAGTTGCAAAACAAATTTTGTCATTGTAAAATGCATGCCTACATGTAAGTATAACAGTATTCACACACAAGCTTCAATTCCTTTCTGTGGTATTGTGTTGTGGTGTATCAGATAACAACCCCAGCAAAGCTAATCATGAGCAGAGAAACCAGAACGTAACTTGTGATGTTACAAAGGTCCTATCTAGAGACAGTGTTTAGTTTGTCCATTCAGGGCCACTGTAGTAACATGGCAGACTCATGGACCCATGGTGTCTGTAGATATAAAAGTAGCACCATTTTCTAATACGGCTGTTTTCATGAATTTCACAACACTGGTTTTATATGAAAAAAACATTTGTCTGTATTTTCAACCCTACAGCTTCATCACTAAGGATAAACCATATTGTGTGGATCCAAGTGCCAAGTAGCTTCAGAAACGTCTCAACAAGTTAAAGAAAGTAAGTGTGGAGAACACGCTCTTACTTTGGAATTTCACAGCTGAAAGAAACATAATTAGGACATCTTGTTCATAATCTGATAGAAAAATTACGAGTGAGGTTTAAGAGAACATACGTAGGCCCATTTTTCAATTGTTTTTGTTTTTTTGGATTTAAGAATTAAAGATTTATTAAATTAAATGGTTGACATTAAAATTCCTGTAATATGAAAAGTGTCTAATGTGTCATCAACTGTTTTTTCTCCACAGAGAGAAATACTTTGCAGACCTCTGTGAACAGACTTCAGCAACACGGATGATGATGACGCTCCATGACATGACCGACTTTCTCCACTGGCACCGATTTCTTGATTAAATGTTTCACTTCCTCTCTTTTTAAATACACATACATTCAACAGTATTACTAATGCTTCTTCATAAATCTTTCTCATCTTCTAAAATAATAAAGATCATTTTGAAAATGCAGTCTTTGTCCCATTTGTGAATTTACAGCGTATATATTAGCCAGTAAAAATAAATGAATGAATGAATAATAATAATAATAACAATAATAATAATAAATCAGTTAACAGTGTGTGTCTGCTTCAACAGATCTGTAGTCCATTTATAACAATCTACAATCTATAATAGTCTGAAAATGACATATTAGTTTTATTTAGTTTTATTTATTTGCACAGTTAAAATTACACAGAAATGACAAAGATAACAAATAATGTAAAGTGCAGGGAGAGGCAAAAACTCTAGATGGGCTTATTTAAATTGAAGTTATAAAGAACAGAAAATTGACATACAGAGAAAAATATAACTACATAAAGTAATGACAAACTGGTAATAGAAAAAACATATGTAACATCAACAACTAGTTATAATGACAATAACAGTAATAGCAATATAAAAACAGAAATATGAACATGATATAAAAGTGTGTTTGTGTATGTGTTAGAATTTCAAAACAGCAGTTAAATGGGCTTTTAAATATCTTTTGTAACATTTGATCGAGAAGCAGTTTTTTGCCAGGTGGGAAAAGCTATTCCATAATTTGGTACCCCTAAATTTGATAGTAAATTGACCTATGCAAGTGAGAGACCTAAATTCATTCCTATATTCATTATTACATCACCAGTCCTTCCTGCGCAAGGTGAGTGTAGCTTTGAATACTTGTCTTTTTAAATGAAGCTAGACTAATAAACTGTGTGTCACATGGCAAATAATACTGTGTTGACAGACTGAATTCAGATCAGTGTACACAGCTGATGGGAGCTGCTCACTCCAGTTTGATTCCTGTCTGTGTGTTCTGCATTGAAGGGCGACCTCAGTCAAACAAAAGCAACGTCCAGACTCAAGGGTTAGTTCCCGACTGCTGTCCTGCAGTGTCAACTGCCCCCATTCGGAAAAATATCAACAAATGCTTTGTACAGAAGGACACCACATTTCCTCATTGCAGGGTGAATGCATACATGTAAGTATAACAGTATTCATACACAAGCTTCATTTCCTGTTAGTGGTATTGTTGTGGTGTATCAGATAACAACCCCTGCATACTAATCATGAGCACAGAAACCAGAACGTGACTTGTGATGTTACAAAGGTCCTATCTAAAGACAGTGTTTAGTTTCTCCATTCAGGGCCACTGTAGTAACATGGCAGACTCATGGACCCATGGTGTCTGTAGATATAAAAGTAGCACATTTTTATAATACGCCTGCTTTCATGACTTTCACTGGTTTTATATGAAAAAAACATTTGTCTGTATTTTCAACCCTACAGCTTCATCACTGATGATGATGAACAACATTGTGTGGATCCAAGTGCCAGCTGGTTTCAAAATCGACTGGACAAGTTAAAGGGCGTAAGTGTGGAGAACACGCTCTTACTTTGGAATTTCACAGCTAGAAGAAACACATCAAAGACATCTTGTTCATAATCTGATAGAAAAATTACAACCCCATTTCAAAAAAATTGGCACCTTGTGTAAAATGTGAATAGAAACAAAATGTGATGATATGAAAAACAATGGCAACCCCATATTTTATTGTAAATAGCACAGAGTGACAACTTTTTTTGCAAACAGGTTATATGAGTGAAGTGAATTAAAGAATGAAATGCGGGACATTTAAAATATGAAAACTGTCTAATTTGTGATTAACTGTGTTTCTGCACAGAAAGGAATACAATGTAAAAACCTTGTGAACGGACTTCAGCAACACGGATGAAGATGACGCTTAATGGCACGCCTCAACACTGGCAAAGATATCTTGATGAAATGTTTCACTTCCTCTCTCTTTAAATAGACCTACATGCAACAATATTATCAGTGCCTTTTTATAAATCTTTTTCATCTTTTGAAATAGTAAAGATCATTTTGAAAAATGCAGTCTTGGTTCTGTTTCTGAATTCACAGTATATATATATTAGTTCTTAAAAGGCAGTTACACAAGGAAGTCCAACATGAGTTAACAGTGTGTGTCTGCTTCAATAGATATACAGTCTATAACAATCTATAATAGTCTGACAGTGAAGTCAGCCTTTATTTCAATACCAAGCAAGTCTTGGGGGCAAATTTCAGTTTTCAGTGGCTCTTGATTAACTCCATGGAATATAGGGAAAAAGATTTTTCAAAACTCCACATCAGGAGAGATACAGAAATGTGAGTTTGATGTGTTGGAGACAATGTGATTCAATTCTAGCTAATCATTATCACATGTTCTGGGACTGCCCCAAACTGAGCATGTATTGGAATGTCATTCAGACAGCACTGAGCACAGCATTCAAAACTCAGAGACCACCGAACTTGGAGACTCTTCTATCTGGAACACATATTGCTCTTGAAACAGAGGAAGGATACAAACTGCTGCAGGCCCTTTGAGCAGCAAGTAAAAAAAATCAATCATTAGAAAGTGGCTAAGTCCAGTACCACCTACACTGACTGGTATGGAACAACTTTGGAAATGTTTCAAATGGAAAAGTTGACTTATTCTTTGAGGATTCAAAAGGACAAATTTGGAATAAATTGATTAAATTTATAACCCCAATGCGAGCAGACTTTTTCTTTTTTTAATGGACTTAGTTATGGCACACAAGAACTATTGGATGTAGAACCTTTCTGTGTACATGCATATGTACACGTATGTAAACATTAGAAAAGGGGTTTATGTAAGAATAGCAAGAGGTGCTGTATATTTTGTATACTTGCCTTTTCTTAATAAAAACAAAATTGAAAAATCAGTCTGACAATGACATAGTTGGGACACTCCTGTAGCTCACCTGGTACAGCATGCTCCCCGTGTATCAAGGCTAGAGTCCTTACTGCAGTGACCGGGGTTCAGTTCCAACCTGGGTCCATCGTCATTATTAAATTACCAGGACACTGAAGTCAGAGGGGTTTCGCGTGAGTTACTGGCGCATCAAGAATTCATGCTCTTTTTTTCCTGCCTTATTTTTCTATCACACTTATCTAGACATCAGTGACAAGTCATGTTAAAACATCAGTTGTTAAATGATGCAACCTGCTTTCCTTGTGTACACACTGTGTGTTTGTGTGTGTGTGTGTGTGTGTGCGTGTGTGTGTGTGTGTGTGTGCGTATGTGTCAGTGTGATTTTTTATTATTATTATTTTATTTTTTACTAAAATCTTATTTTATAGCTGGCTGTGTGTGCTGTAACTGATGTCTTGACAATAAAAATCCTTGAACTGTAATAAAAACATTTTTGTTCGTGAGTGATTTAAAGCCATTTTCAAAGTCAGCATATTGACTTAAAATTTATTTTTTAGGAAGGAACGCTAAGCAAGCAGTCACAAAAAGTCACATCTGACGGTGCTCTTTCTTTACCATAAACGATGGGGGTGTGTATATGTATCTGTGGTGTATGTGCCCTATCAGATTTAATCAAACGCAGAGCTCTCAAGTCAGAGCTTCCTCTGTGACTCGCGTTAGTGTTCAGAGTCAGACCTAACATTTACTGTCACCAGATCTCAGAGACACTTTGTCAATCTTGGACCCAGGATGCATTTCTCCATCACCTGTGCACTGTTTCTGTGTGTCACCATGCTGTTTTTCCTTCCTGTGCAAGGTGAGTGTAGCTTTGAATACTTATCTACTACTAAACTGTGTGTCACATAGACACTCAAAAACATGGACAGGTTTCTGAAGAGCCGCTGTGAATCTCATGAGTGTGGTGGCTCTGGCTGCTGCAACCTTAGCAGTCCAGCCTCTGCCGTTTACAGGTTATTCCAAAAATGAGCATGGGTGGAGCTGAGGTGGGGTAAATGAAGCCTGGGTGCTCAAACAAGCCACCTGTAAAGGCACCCATCTGTCAATCAAAGCAGCCACGCTGTTAATTATACATAACTTTAAGCCTTAATATAATATGAACAGGTGAATTACAAAAATAATTCAGCCTCCGTACAGTTGTCAAATTAGCTAAAGAGACCGAAACTGTTTTTTGTACTAGTTTGTAAATGTGTATTTCTGCTGTGAAGTTGGACATTTTAATATAGTGGCTTATGGAGACTGACTTGTTCTGTAGTCAGCCTCAAGTGGCCGTTCAAGGAACTGCAGTTTTTGGAACTTTTTGGCAAAGTCGTTTTTTGGCCAAGGAGGTCGGTGCTTGGTGTCACATGGCAAATAATACTGTGTTAACAGACTGAATTCAGATCAGTGTACACATCTGATGGTATCTGCTCACTCCGGTTCCATTCCTGTCTGTGTGTTTTGCATTGCAGGGAAATATGTCCTGAAAGTGGGGCCAGTTCCCCCCTGCTGTCCTACAGTCTCAACAGCCTCCGTTCTGCAACCTGTCAAAGAATGCCTTGAACAGTTGCCAAACAAATTTCCTCATTGCAATCTGCATGCATACATGTAAGTATAACAGTATTCACACACAAGTTTCATTTCCTGCCTGTGTTCATGTTGTTGTGTGTCAGATAGCGACTCTTGCAAAGCTAATTATGAGCAGAGAAACCAGAAATAATGTTAAAGGAGGAAGCAGCCCTCTGGACCTTTGACGTGACTTATGACATTAAGTCCTATCTAAAACCAGTGTTTAGTTTGTCCATTCAGGGCCACTGTAGTAACATGGCAGACTCATGGACCCATGGTGTCTGTAGATATAAAAGTAGCACCATTTTCTAATATGGCTGTTTTCATGAATTTCACAACACTGGTTTTATATGAAAAAAATATTTGTTTGTATTTTCAACCCTACAGCTTCATCACTGATGATGATGAACAATATTGTGTGGATCCAAGTGCCAGCTGGCTTCAAAATCGACTGGACAAGTTAAAGAAAGTAAGTGTGGAGAACACGCTCTTACTTTGGAATTTCACAGCTAGAAGAAACACATCAAAGACATCTTGTTCATAATCTGATAGAAAAATTACAACCCCATTTCAAAAAAAGGTGGCACCTTGTGTAAAATGTGAATATAAACAAAATGTGATGATATGAAAAACAATGGCAACCCCATATTTTATTGTAAATAGCACAGCGTGACAACTTTTTTTGTAAACAGGTTATATGAGTGAAGTGAATTAAAGAATGAAATGCGGGACATTTAAAATATGAAAACTGTCTAATTTGTGATTAACTGTGTTTCTGCACAGAGAGGAATACATTGTAAAAACCTTGTGAACGGACTTCAGCAACACGGATGAAGATGACGCTTCATGGCACGCCTTCACACTGGCAAAGATATCTTGATGAAATGTTTCACTTCCTCTCTCTTTAAATAGACCTACATGCAACTATAGTATCAATGCCTTTTTATAAATCTTTTTCATCTTTTAAAATAATAAAGATCATTTTGAAAAATGCAGTCTTGGTTCTGTTTGTGAATTCACAGTGTATATATATTAGTTCTTAAAAGGGAGTTACACAAGGAAGTCCAACATGAGTTAACAGTGTGTGTCTGCTTCAATAGATATACAGTCTATAACAATCTATAATAGTCTGACAGTGAAGTCAGCCTTTATTTCAATACCAAGCAAGTCTTGGGGGCAAATTTCAGTTTTCAGTGGCTCTTGATTAACTCCATGGAATATAGGGAAAAAGATTTTTCAAAACTCCACATCAGGAGAGATACAGAAATATGAGTTTGATGTGTTGGAGACAATGTGATTCAATTGTAGCTAATCATTATCACATGTTCTGGGACTGCCCCACACTGAGCTTGTATTGGAATGTCATTCAGACAGCACTGAGCACAGCATTCAAAACTCAGAGACCACCGAACTTGGAGACTCTTCTATCTGGAACACATATTGCTCTTGAAACAGAGGAAGGATACAAACTGCTGCAGGCCCTTTGAGCAGCAAGTAAAAAAAATCAATCACTAGAAAGTGGCTAAGTCCAGTACCACCTACACTGACTGGTATGGAACAACTTTGGAAATGTTTCAAATGGAAAAGTTGACTTATTCTTTGAGGATTCAAAAGGACAAATTTGGAATAAATGGATTACATTTATAACCCCAATCCAAGCAGACTTTTTATGACTTCACTGAAGCTTAGTGCGACTTCCCTCTTCCTCGTGTGAATAATACAAATGTAAGCTCTTTTGGTTCTATTGCATCTACTTCAACTGTAAAATGCAGTGAGATGGACATATGTGAGAAAGATGACGCTGAAAGCTGTGGGTAGATTAAAGCAGAAATGCACACAGATAAATGCACAAGAGTATACAGACATGCCTGAAAATGAAGATGGAGAGTTGAGAGTTTGTCTTTTTTTAAATGGACTTAGTTATGGCCCACAAGAACTATTGGATGTAGAACCTTCTTGTGTACATGCATATGTACGCGTATGTAAACATTAGAAAAGGGGTTTATGTAAGAATAGCAAGAGGTGCTGTATATTTTGTATACTTGCCTTTTCTTAATAAAAACAAAATTAAACATCAGTCTGACAATGACATAGTTGGGACACTCCTGTAGCTCACCTGGTACAGCATGCTCCCCGTGTATCAAGGCTAGAGTCCTTACTGCAGTGACCAGGGTTCAGTTCCAGCCTGGGTCCTTTGCATGACATCGTCATTAATACATTACATTGTGTCATATCATCAGACATCAGACATCAGTGCCAAGTCATGTTAAAGTGTTAACATCAGTTGTTGAATGAGGCAGCCTGCTTTACTTGGTGTGTGTGTGTGTGTGTGTGTGTGTGTGTGTGTGTGTGTGTGTGTGTGTGCGTATGTGTCAGTGTGATTTTTAAGGACCGAGCCGGGGAACCTGGTAATTTATTATTATTATTTTATTTTTCTCTAAAATCTTATTTTATAGCTGGCTGTGTGTGCTGTAACTGATGTCTTGACAATAAAAATCCTTGAACTGTAATAAAAACATTTTTGTTCGTGAGTGATTTAAAACCATTTTCAAAGTCAGCATATCGACTTAAACTTTATTTTTAGGAAGGAACGCTAAGCAAGCAGTCACAAAAAGTCACATCTGACGGTGCTCCTTCTTTACCATAAACGATGGGGGTGTGTATATGTATCTGTGGTGTATGTGCTCTTTCAAATTTAATCAAACTCAGAGTTCTCAAGTCAGAGCTTCCTCTTTGACTCACGTTAGTGTTCAGAGTCAGACCTAACATTTACTGTCACCAGATCTCAGAGACACTCTGTCAATCTTGGACCCAGGATGCATTTCTCCATCACCTGTGCACTGTTTCTGTGTGTCACCATGCTGTTTTTCCTTCCTGTGCAAGGTGAGTGTAGCTTTGAATACTTATCTACTACTAAACTGTGTGTCACATAGACACTCAAAAACATGGACAGGTTTCTGAAGAGCCGCTGTGAATCTCATGAGTGTGGTGGCTCTGGCTGCTGCAATCTTAGCAGTCCAGCCTCTGCCCTTTACAGGTTATTCCAAAAATGAGCATCGGTGGAGCTGAGGTGGGGTAAATGAAGCCTGGGTGCTCAAACAAGCCACCTGTAAAGGCACCCATCTGTCAATCAAAGCAGCCACGCTGTTAATTATACATAACTTTAAGCCTTAATATAATATGAACAAGTGAATTACAAAAATAATTCAGCCTCCGTACAGTTGTCAAATTAGCTAAAGAGACCAAAACTGTTTTTTGTACTAGTTTGTGAATGTGTATTTCTGCTGTGAAGTTGGACATTTTAATATAGTGGCTTATGGAGACTGACTTGTTCTGTAGCCAGCCTCAAGTGGCCGTTCAAGGAACTGCAGTTTTTGGAACTTTTTGGCAAAGTCGTTTTTTGGCCAAGGAGGTCGGCGCTTGGTGTCACATGTCAAATAATACTGTGTTAACAGACTGAATTCAGATCAGTGTACACATCTGATGGTATCTGCTCACTCCGGTTCCATTCCTGTCTGTGTGTTTTGCATTGCAGGGAAATATGTCCTGAACGTGGGGCCAGTTCACCCCTGCTGTCCTAAAGTCTCAACTGCCTTCGTTCTGCAACCTGTCAAAGAATGCCTTGAACAGTTGCCAAACAAATTTCCTCATTGCAATCTGCATGCATACATGTAAGTATAACAGTATTCACACACAAGTTTCATTTCCTGCCTGTGTTCATGTTGTTGTGTGTCAGATAGCGACTCCTGAAAAGCTAATTATGAGCAGAGACACCAGAAATAATGTTAAAGGAGGAAGCAGCCCTCTGGACCTTTGACGTAACTTATGACATTAAGTCCTATCTAAAACCAGTGTTTAGTTTGTCCATTCAGGGCCACTGTAGTAACATGGCAGACTCATGGACCCATGGTGTCTGTAGATATAAAAGTAGCACGATTTTCTAATATGGCTGTTTTCATGAATTTCACAACACTGCTTTTATATGAAAAAAACATTTGTCTGTATTTTCAACCCTACAGCTTCATCACTGATGATGATCAACAATATTGTGTGGATCCAAGTGCCAGCTGGCTTCAAACACGACTGGACAAGTTAAAGGGCGTAAGTGTGGAGAACACGCTCTTACTTTGGAATTTCACAGCTGAAAGAAACATAATTAGGACATCTTGTTCATAATCTGATAGAAAAATTACAACCCCATTTCAAAAAAAGTTGGCACCTTGTGTAAAATGTGAATAGAAACAAAATGTGATGATATGAAAAACAATGGCAACCCCATATTTTATTGTAAATAGCACAGAGTGACAACTTTTTTTGCAAACAGGTTATATGAGTGAAGTGAATTAAAGAATGAAATGCGGGACATTTAAAATATGAAAACTGTCTAATTTGTGATTAACTGTGTTTCTGCACAGAAAGGAATACATTGTAAAACCTTGTGAACGGACTTCAGCAACACGGATGAAGATGACGCTTCATGGCACGCCTCAACACTGGCAAAGATATCTTGATGAAATGTTTCACTTCCTCTCTCTTTAAATAGACCTACATGCAACAATATTATCAGTGGCTTTTTATAAATCTTTTTCATCTTTTAAAATAATAAAGATCATTTTGAAAAATGCAGTCTTGGTTCTGTTTGTGAATTCACAGTGTATATATATTAGTTCTTAAAAGGGAGTTACACAAGGAAGTCCAACATGAGTTAACAGTGTGTGTCTGCTTCAATAGATATACAGTCTATAACAATCTATAATAGTCTGACAGTGAAGTCAGCCTTTATTTCAATACCAAGCAAGTCCATCTCTAGATTTAAAAATTTTTTTATATAAAAAAAAAAAAAAAAAAAAAGGGGAAAGGCTTGGGGGCAAATTTCAGTTTTGAGTGGCTCTTGATTAACTCCATGGAATATAGGGAAAAAGATTTTTCAAAACTCCACATCAGGAGAGATACAGAAATGTGAGTTTGATGTGTTGGAGACAATGTGGTTCAATTGTAGCTAATCATTATCACATGTTCTGGGACTGCCCCACACTGAGCTTGTATTGGAATGTCATTCAGACAGCACTGAGCACAGCATTCAAAACTCAGAAACCACCGAACTTGGAGACTCTTCTATCTGGAACACATATTGCTCTTGAAACAGAGGAAGGATACAAACTGCTGCAGGCCCTTTGAGCAGCAAGTAAAAAAATTAATCACTAGAAAGTGGCTAAGTCCAGTACCACCTACACTGACTGGTATGGAACAACTTTGGAAATGTTTCAAATGGAAAAGTTGACTTATTCTTTGAGGATTCAAAAGGACAAATTTGGAATAAATGGATTACATTTATAACCCCAATCCGAGCAGACTTTTTATGACTTCACTGAAGCTTAGTGCGACTTCCCTCTTCCTCGTGTGAATAATACAAATGTAAGCTCTTTTGGTTCTATTGCATCTACTTAAACTGTAAAATGCAGTGAGATGGACATATGTGAGAAATATGACGCTGAAAGCTGTGGGTAGATTAAAGCAGAAATGCACACAGATAAATGCACAAGAGTATACAGACATGCCTGAAAATGAAGATGGAGAGTTCAGAGTGTTTCTTTTTTTAATGGACTTAGTTATGGCACACAAGAACTATTGGATGTAGAACCTTCTTGTGTACATGCATATGTACGCGTATGTAAACATTAGAAAAGGGGTTTATGTAAGAATAGCAAGAGGTACTGTATATTTTGTATACTTGCCTTTTCTTAATAAAAAACAAAATTAAAAAATCAGTCTGACAATGACATAGTTGGGACACTCCTCTAGCTCACCTGGTACAGCATGCTCCCCGTGTATCAAGGCTAGAGTCCTTACTGCAGTGACCAGGGTTCAGTTCCAGCCTGGGTCCATCGTCATTATTAAATTACCAGGACACTGAAGTCAGAGGGGTTTCGCGTGAGTTACTGGCGCATCAAGAATTCATGCTCTTTTTTTTCTGCCTTATTTCTATGTCACACTAATCCAGACATCAGTGACAATTCATGTTAAAACATCAGTTGTTAAATGATGCAACCTGCTTTACTTGTGTACACACTGTGTGTGTGTGTGTGTGTGTGTGTGTGTGTGTGTGTGTGTGTGTGTGTCAATGTGTTTTCTTTTTGTTCGTGAGTGATTTAAAACCATTTTCAAAGTCAGCATATTGACTTAAACTTTATTTTTTAGGAAGGAACGCTAAGCAAGCAGTCACAAAAAGTCACATCTGACGGTCCTCTTTCTTTACCATAAACGATGTGGGTGTGTATATGTATCTGTGGTGTATGTGCTCTTTCAAATTTAACCAAACGCAGAGCTCTCAAGTCAGAGCTTCCTCTGTGACTCGCGTTAGTGTTCAGAGTCAGACCTAACATTTACTGTCACCAGATCTCAGAGACACTCTGTCAATCTTGGACCCAGGATGCATTTCTCCATCACCTGTGCACTGTTTCTGTGTGTCACCATGCTGTTTTTCCTTCCTGTGCAAGGTGAGTGTAGCTTTGAATACTTATCTACTACTAAACTGTGTGTCACATAGACACTCAAAAACATGGACAGGTTTCTGAAGAGCCGCTGTGAATCTCATGAGTGTGGTGGCTCTGGCTGCTGCAATCTTAGCAGTCCAGCCTCTGCCGTTTACAGGTTATTCCAAAAATGAGCATGGGTGGAGCTGAGGTGGGGTAAATGAAGCCTGGGTGCTCAAACAAGCCACCTGTAAAGGCACCCATCTGTCAATCAAAGCAGCCACGCTGTTAATTATACATAACTTTAAGCCTTAATATAATATGAACAGGTGAATTACAAAAATAATTCAGCCTCCGTACAGTTGTCAAATTAGCTAAAGAGACCAAAACTGTTTTTTGTACTAGTTTGTAAATGTGTATTTTGGAGACTGACTTGTTCTGTAGTCAGCCTCAAGTGGCCGTTCAAGGAACTGCAGTTTTTGGAACTTTTTGGCAAAGTCGTTTTTTGGCCAAGGAGGTCGGTGCTTTGTGTCACATGGCAAATAATACTGTGTTAACAGACTGAATTCAGATCAGTGTACACATCTGATGGTATCTGCTCACTCCGGTTCCATTCCTGTCTGTGTGTTTTGCATTGCAGGGAAATATGTCCTGAAAGTGGGGCCAGTTCCCCCCTGCTGTCCTAAAGTCTCAACTGCCCGTGTTCGGGAACCTGTCATAGAATGTTATGAACAGTTGCCAAACAAACTTACTCATTGTAAAGTGCATGCATACATGTAAGTATAACAGTATTCACACAGAAGTTTCATTTCCTGCCTGTGTTCATGTTGTGGTGTGTCAGATAGCGACTCCTGCAAAGCTAAACAAGTTAACTGCTACTGTACCTGCTTTCATGACTTACACCACACTGGTGTCATATGAAGAAACAATTGCCTCTCTTTACAACCCTACAGCTTCATCTCTGGGGGTAAAACATATTGTGTGGATCCACATGCCAACTGGTTACAAACACGACTCAAGAAGTTAAAGAAAGTAAGTGTGGAGAACACGCTCTTGCTCTGGAATTAACAGCTGAAAGACAACTTGTTCATAATAATATTAAATTATGAGTGAGGTTTAAGAGAACATACCCAACCCACTCCCACCCAACTTCAAAATCTAAATTTTTGAAAGTTTAATTGCTTTGTGTCTTAAGAGTTAATGATTTAATAAATTAAATGATTGACTTACTAAACTAATTAACTAATGTGCCATCAACTGTTTTTCTCCACAGAAAAATATATATTGCAAAGAGCTTGTGCACCATCAACACAGATCGTGATGACTCTCCATGACATGATGAAGTCTTTGTCCACCTACATCCAGCAGTATTACAAACGCCTTCTCAGAAACCTTTATCATCTTCTAAATAAATAAAGATCATTTTGAAAAATGCGGTCTTGGTTCCATTTGTGAATTTACAGCGTATACATTATATTGGCTCTATGTAGCCCATATATATTAGCCTTAAAATGGTTGGTTGAGGGTTTTACACTGAAAGGGCCAAGTCAGCTGTTTCCCACTGTAGTCTTTAAATTAAGCTAAGCTAACCAGCTGCTGGCAATAGCATCATATGCATCCCACAGATGCAAGAGTGGTATCAATCATTAATAAGATAAGATAAGATAAGACAAGACAAGAAAGGACAAGACACTGGGGAAATTCACTTGTTACAGCAGCTCACAATACATAAGGTGGAAAGAATGAAAAATACTTACTTATAACTAAGCGATATATAGAAAAAATCTAATATATGAAATCTAATAATATATTAAAATAAAACAGAGCACAAAAATAATTGAGCTGTAGTGTGTAGCATCGTACTATGATGCACATATATATCTATATATAATAGGAAGTTAAGCTTATTATAATTGTATAGTGTAAATGAATAAATATAATTGCACCAGCAAGAGTAATTGCACAGCATAGTTTATTGAAATTATAATTTCAGCGAGATGCAACTAAAGGTATGCATGTATGAAGTGATATTATAACAGTGCTACATTATGTCACAATGCTGTTAAAGAGTGTGACAGGGACCTGTGGTAGAGCTCTTTCTTACATGGTGGGAGTAGCAGTATGTTGCTGAAGGAGCTGTTTAAGGCCCCCACAGTCTCATGCAGGGGGTGAGAGGTGTTATTCATGATGGATGTCTGCTTTGCTAACACCCTTCTTTCCCCCAACCTCCACTATGCAGTCTAGGGGACAGTCCAGGAAGGAACTGGCCCTCTTCACCAGTTTGTTGAGTCTTTTTCTGTCTCTCTGCACATATTTGCATTTCAATTTTTCTGTCACATTACTGAAGACATTATATCTACCAACCTTTTTTTTTTTAATCCTTATATAGAGGAAACATTCTGACAAAAAAAAAAAAAAGAGTAACTACTGTGTTCCTCTTTCTCTGGAATGAGGGTGTGTGTGTGTGTGTGTGTGGTCTAATGTTGACCACATCTATAACCAGAGCATTTTTGCAAGTCAGACCTCGTTTTAATAGAGGAACAAAGCCAGCAAAATGATAAATGCTGGTTGTGTATTTATTAAACTGCTATATTGCCCAGTTATTATTAATTAAAATTCCTCACCCGCCTCTCTCTTTTATTCCCTCTCTGAACTCCACCACTCGAGACAGATGTCCGGCCGCAATGAGCCAGGTTCTGCTCACGGCTTCTGGAGAAGTTTTTCCTTGCCACTGTCACCAGGTGTTTGCTCATGGTGGGAACTGTTGGGACTCTGTAGATAATACTATTACAGTATAGACCTGCTCTATATGGAAAGTGTCATGAGATAACTTCTGTTATGATTTGGCGCTATATAAATTATTTTTTTAATATTTAATGTTAACTCTAACCTTTACTTGTTACTCATCTAAAGTTAAAGTTAATCTTGACACAGTCATAGCTATTGACTGACGTTTGCATATTTAATTGCTGCTTTTCCTCCATGTACAAGGTGAGTGTGTGACAAATGACTTTTAGTGTCTTTGAAGGAGAATTTATCAATCTGTATTGCATAGAAATCGGATTATACACTGTCGTCAGGTTGTATCTGTCTTGTGTCTGTCTGTCTGTCTGTCTGTGTGTGTGTTGTGGGCATGGCTTCCCTCCTGGCTCCGGGCTCTGCTCCTCCTGCACACCTGGCTCATCATCTCTCCCAGTCTGCTCACCTGCCTCTCATCAGTTCATCAGGCCTGCAGTATTTCAACCTCCGCTTCACGCATCAGGCTTCAGCCCTCTCTGAGTAGAAATCTGTTACTTCACCTCTCTATCACAATTTGTCGGAGAGTTTTGAAACATTGCAATAGAAACACTTTGCTCTAGCATAATTTTTTCCCTTGAGAATAAAAATGCCACTCAAGGATGCAGCAGTTTGAAGTTCACTAGCATGGACCACACCATCAACAAGATACGTTAAAATGATTTATTGACAAAAAGAATGTTTGCGGATGAAGTGTGATCTCGCGAAGTTCTTGGGTCTGACGCTGCAGTGTGGGGAAGCTTCGGTAGGGAATCCGCCGTAGCACCCGGGCATGACGGACCCCCCTGACAGGCCCTAGGAAAGAGAGGAGAAAAGGTGAAAGAAATTGGGTGGGCGGGAAGGGCGTGCGGAATACGAGCACGAAGGGAACCAGAGGGTTAGCAGGGTATTTATAGGACTGTCGGAAGTGGCGTGGTTGAGGTGTGGTCCGGCTCCTGAAACTACGCTTTAAGCTCCAATTCATTTGAAATTTGTACAGCAATGTGACTTTTTTATGAACTGAAGTAAAACTCTAAAACATCTTCTACGCACACAAAAGGTTTGTCATTCTCCTCATGAATTTGCGACACATCTACTTTCCACGGAATCGATGCGGTGCTTGATTGTGGCCTCCGGACCGTTTGCCCACTTCTCTTCAATGGCTTTGCAAAGCTGCTGAATAACTGCAGAAATTAGAACACGCACATCGTATACATGCCAATTCAGAGCATCCCAAAAATGCTCACGTGGTGCATGTAAAACTCTAAACTCTTAGCCTTTTAGGGACACTAAATTTGTAAAAGAAATCAATACAGTTGGTCACCTCATTTGCAGTTTTGCTCTTGTAGGCCTGTACTGGTTGCAACTGTCTGCAAGGGAGTCCGTCCCAACAAGCTCAAGAGGCTCTAAGACGGGAGAAAGAGACGACATGAGCAAAATCACTAATGATGTCTTTTCAAAGCTGATAATGTGCCACCTTTATTTCCTTTACCTATATTGGATTTTACTCAGTTTCCTCAATGCTTGTTCTCTTGCACTGGCACTGAGCAGTCTAAATAAACAAAATTCTGCTAAATATGTTGTACATATTGATTTCTAGTAGGCTTGATGGACACACAGTACCAGCAGTGGACATCTGTAGATTAGTTTAGTGTTAAATCCACCTGTGTCCATTAAACCCGAACATGTGTTCCACCTCTTTCTTTTTAAGATTCAGCTGACCTACTTGCAAATGTCATGCATGCCAGGTCAATAAGGCATTATGATGGCACTGTCCATTTTCTACGCTACACACCGTCCATCAAAATGGTTAGAATGCAATTCCTCAAATATGGCGTTTGCTTACAGGTTTGACCATCCGCTCAGACTTTTGCACCTGCTGATGTCTCCATCTGCTGTTGAAATGACATAATGTTAGATTTATTGTGTATTTTATCAAAGCAAATGATCATTGTCTTGACGTGCATCCAATCACACTGCCCAAGACAAATAGATACTACAAACTATACCAGCTTCTTTAATACACAAGCACAAGTTGATTAATCACACACTATATATTTCACATTATCTCTTATTCTCATTGTCTGCATGTTGCTTAATAGCTGTGCAAACTCACAAACCCACAATGTTGTCACATGTACAACACACTTATACAGGCTATTCCAACACCTAATTCACTAGCAAAGATCATGCCAAAACAATATTTCATTTAAAGGTTTAGTGGAAATTTGTAGGTGTAGCAGGTGAATGGCTCTAGATGTTGACGGTGGAGAATGTGGAGGAGGGATGTCTTTGGTTAGGCTGTTCTGGGAGAACATGCTGAAGGCCGGGCATAGGGCGAGGCCTGTTCTAGTGGGTGTTCTGTCTCAGGTGTTACCTAGAATCAGATGTGGGACAGGTATGCATAGGAAAATGAATATGAAGATGAACAGGAATAAGGAGGGAAGAGAGAATGTGGGTAGGGATGAGCAGCACGAGGGATAGGTTCCCAGGGTCAAGCATAAGGTAGTGATTGTACTATGTGTCATCTTAGGTTATGAAAGACACTGACTTCTCTTCCTCTTTTTCTAGATAACAATGTTGGGCCACAGACATATTTGATTGTTTTTAGACTAAAGGCCAATTGGTAAATACCTTGTACTATAGATACATTGAGTATGACATGGAGTAGTAATTGTGGCACTGTCCTGAGAACATATAGACGAGCCAGAGAAGACAGGTCTTTAGAATTGAGGCGGCATCATGTCATGACAAGTGTATTGATGAATCTTCCATTCTCCTTGACCACGCTTCAATAAACCTTTCATTAAAAGACCTCTTGCACTCCTGGGCACTTTCACTCCACTGACTGAACTGACCATTGATGAACAGAATTCTCCACAACAGCAGGGACGTGAGTGAATGAATGAAGGGAAGTGGAGAAAAGATGTGATATGTAATAGAGTCTATGCTTTTGTTGGTCATGATCCAGCACAGGGCTTCTGAAAGAGAATCAAAGATCTCAAACTGGAAGACAAAATGAAAAATAATGGGCTCTTTTCCACGAACCCTTAAAAAAACGCCACAAGTCTGGATAAATGGGCAAGTCTTTGAATGCACTGGTCTGCTTTAGAAAACCAAGCATCTATGGCCTGGTGTGATTGATGGTTGCATACAGCATAGAGAAATCTGGACTAGGAATGACGCTGTTGATGCTCAGAATGTGTAAGCCATGTGGGGAAAACAGGTCCGTTATTCGCCTCTTTTTTCCAGAATATTTTCGAATGGTGACACCTGTTGGACTGATGCATAATACAAGGAAATGAGCATTGTTGAATGGGCCTATCATGAATCCTTTTTTGGCCTCTTTGGCCATTAGTGTCAACAGTGTGAGGTTCTGTGTAGGTTGACTGAAGGTTGTGGCATATGTGGAAAGTTTCAGGAATACCTGGATGGAAACCATTTGTGAAGGTTTCATTAGGAATTGAACAAACTGTTTATTTGGGTGCTTTTGTAAGGCAATGATGTTTGCCTACAGGTGTGCCAAGGTGCTGTGCTAGTCAGTCTACAGGTGCGGTTGGATTTTGGCAGTGTACCTGGCATGAGTACCTACACGGTGGTTAAAGTTATTGCAGACCATCCTGAATCCCTGATAGAGGATTGGCACCCTTTGGCATGGGGACATTAACTGAAGGATGTATGTCTAATGGCCTTGGCATGTGGAAGGTGGGGGTGCGGTGGACAGGTGTGGTACTTGAAGAAGAGGGACTTTCAACTTTGGCATATGTGTACGTTGATTATGAAGAAAACTTGGTGAAGGCTAGGAGTGTAAAGCTTTTGAGAACTCTTTGTTGGCTAACCAGGAAATAAACATTTTTATTACTTCACCTCTCTATCACAATTTGTTGGTGACTTTTGAAATATTGCTATGGAAACATTTTGCTCAAACATGACTTTTTTTCATGAGAACTATATGGAAATATTAGCGGTTTTCATTGCATAACAAAATGATCCTTACTATAGTCAAACCACTGCAACTACTTGCATAATACCTTTCTTGCATGTGTCTAAAAGTCTAAAAGGGGAAATAAAAACCTTTTGAATGCATGCAAATAATTGCAATTCATGTTACTCATGCAGTAGGATGAAGCAATTTAAACTTCATTGGAAATTGTATCGCAATGTTTGCCATTGGCATTCATGTGTTCTCATCTCTCTCATATAGTGCACTACATGCAGTCTATGGTACCACACTTGCAAGCTCAATGGGTGACATGTCTGGTGTGCATGCAAAACTTCCCACTTCTCTTCAACGGCTTTGCAAAGCTGCTGAATAGTTGCAGGAATTGGAACGCACTGTCGTGCATGGGCCGATCCAGAGCATCCCACCCAAACATGCTCAGTGGGTGCATGTAAAACTCTAAACTGTTAGCCTTTTAGGCTAGGCTATGACACACACGTACTGGTTGTAGGTCCATCCCAATGAGCTCAAGAGGCTCTGTGACCTGTGACCAGTCAACCTCTGAACCCTTCCATCTATCAACAACTCTTTTTTTCTCCCCTCTTCCTCTACCCCTTCATCCCTCAACCCTCATCCCTTCTTCCCTCCTACGGCACATCATCTTGGTGCATCCTTATTCATCACATGTAATAAACCTGTTTAAACTTAAATCTATACTGGCGTGGTCCTTGTAAGTGAATAACGCATTATGGTGGCACTGTCCATTTTCTGCACTCTACATAGTTCATCAAATGGCTGAAATGGCTCCTTTTGTGCATGCAGATGTCTCCATCTGGTGTTGAAATGACATTTTAGTTTTACCATAGCAGAATATCATTGTCTTCTCCAGTCAACATGGCATGCATCCTTACCCTATACCCGGAATGTGCCAGCTCTTCTCTTCACTACATATGTAGTATATAGTTTCAAATCCAGGACCGATTGCTCTATGAATCTGCTTGTCATGATTTTGGGATCCATTGTAACACTATAAACAGTGGGCTTTGACCAAATTTCGACACCCTCTGCTTGAAGTTTTATTATTTCCTAGTACACTTTAGCACATCTGTCTGGAGGAAACAAACCCTCTGGACTTGGCCTCCAGCTGCTGCTCCAAAACAAACACTTCATAAAGCAAGTAACTGATAGTAAAACAAATGATCTCATATCTGTTTCTAATGTCTTTTTATTTGGATTATTTGGGAATTTGGGGCGTGGTTATGCTCAAATTTGTAGCTCCCTACAACTGCCAATCCAGATGTTTTGGCCATCCCTCTCTGCAGCTTTGCAGTGGCATCCTGCAAATCATCTCATCTTCCATGACCACACATTCCCTCCACAACAAGCACTCTGCTTTTACATCCAGTTTTGTTCAGTGAGTTTCCAGAATCAGGCTGTTCGCTTCATACCCGGATTCAAGATGCCTTTCTCCTCGAGGTTTGGAGTGCGTCTCATGTATTTAACTATACTGTTGATCCTCCCTGAACAAGGTGAGTGTGGCTTTGATTACTAGTGACTACTAGAGTCTTTTCAGGGCAGCTGAGAACAGTAAACTTTGTGAAATAGCATGTTTTATGGCACAGAATGAATGTAATACCAATGAGAACGCTTGCATGGATATTGTCATCTGAAGCACATCATATAAAATCGTGTATTTGTGTGTAAATATACATATAAAACTCATTGGATAACACAGTCTGCCCCTTTTGGGTGCCGAATATTTTCATACATTGACAATATGTATCTCGGAATTACAGCATTCTCCACAAAATGGAATGCATTGTATTGTTGTCCACAAAACTCAAATCAAAACCAGATGCTGATGCAAGCCTGCAGAGGACTTTTGGAAGTAAACATCCTGAATATGATGCAGCATGTTTAGACAAAAGGTCATTTTCTCTCGCTCGCTTGTACTTGGAAGGAAAACAAGAACAAGAAACTTCACTGAGGAACTTGTGGGTTCAGGCCAAAATAGATGTTCTTTTTAAAGCCATGAGTAGATGCAAAGATATAACTGCGGGAGTTGAAAATGTTTCAAGTTCACACTTATAGGCTCCATCAATCTGCTTTATGAACTTCTGTTTTATGAATCTATGGATTTCTGGTTAGTTCTGTCAGAGGTAGTTAACTTCAAGAGATCAGTAATAATTAATCGAGAACAGGGATGCACTGGGGTAGCCAGGAATGCAAACATATCATGAAACTTTTTCTGCCTGGACTTTAAGAATATTTTCCCTTGCATTAATCTGTGTGTTTGTGTTGCATTTTAGGACGCCTTCAATGTTACAGACCAATGTCCGAGGCACCAGGATTTGTCATACCCCCCTGCTGTACCAGAGCCTCAAAGGCCCATATTCAAGAACCCACTGTTTCCTGCTTTGAACAGAGAGAAACCACATTCGCTCACTGTCAAATACATGCATTCATGTAAGGAAAGTATGAACATCATTTTCTGTCTGTGTTTGGATGTGGTGTGTCAGACAAAGTGTCACACAAAGCTAATCATATGCGGATAAAAAAAGAATAATGTGAAGGAGACAGAGATTTGGCACAAACATTGGCATGGTGTTATGTTGCAGTCAATTTGTCCTTTTGCCCTATGCAAGGTGAACTAGCAGATAGAAATAAGGTGCAACATAAGTTGTAAAGTTTTTTCCTTACTATTTTTTCAAGTAAAACTTGTAATTGTTTCTGTTTGTTTTGTCTTTGTAACTCTACAGCTTCACCTCTGTGAACAGAACTCATCACTGTGTGGATCCAACAGCCAAATGGCTCAAAAAAAGATTTGAAAAGTTACAAAAGGTAAGTTTAAAAGACATGCTTTCAGGTACAATTTCACATTTGAAAAAAAAAAAGAGCAAGTAAATCCTTTCCAATTCATTATTTTTTTAATTTTTATTTTATTTTAGTCCCATATAGGAACTAAATAGATAAAAAAGATAAATAGATAGAAATAATAGTCCCACAATGTGACATGAATGAAAGAAATGTTAATTCATTTTAAATTTTTTCATCTACAATGTTTCTCTCCACAGAGAGGTATATGTTGCCACACGCATTGAAAGGACTTAAACAGCCGAAATGAAGATGATGCATCATGGCCGTCAAAACAGATATCTCCATATTTACATCAGTGTCTTTCTTTAATATTCTTAAATTACTACCATAAATAGTTAATTTACCTTTTACATTTTTTTTAAAGATCTCAAAACATTAACTATTTCTTTTGGGACTCTTTAAACTCAAATAATACTTCTGACCTAGTCTTCTATATGCAGTCTGTTGCTATTGGTACAAACTGTATAGCAGATATAAATTTACACATTATTCATATTTTATAGCACCTAGACCTGCTTTATAATAAAACAGAAATGGATCTATCACTTTCTACAATATGGGGCATTTAAGTAAACACCTCCGAGTTTAAAATATTGTTGCGTTTTATGGCTATAAAGGATTTTGACATAGAAATCTTAAAAGGGACATATTTAGAACATGGGAAATGTATTTATCACTTACAGCATCTGAAAAAACATAAACAATGAAAGCAGTAAGACCAGTAGTATTCCAACTGTTTCATCATGGATTTAATCTACCCATACGAGGTCATCTATTGGCCAACAGATGTCGCCATGGTGTTTCAGAAAGCTTCAGTTACCCATCACCAGCTAGACACAGTTTTAATGCAAGAAACAACCTAAAGTTTAAAGTCATTGTTACATCTATGAGTAGAGGTTTACTGGAGCTATACTCTACACTCTTCAGTGTCGGGCTTCAGAGTCAAACTGCACGCACAGTTTAATTTAAATAAAAAATATTTATTGACATGCCAAAACAGCATCTCCATATATTATACATTTTATCTTATGTACACAAAGGGTTGAAAAAATTCTTAGTACTCTGTAACGTCAAAAGAAGACCACAATTCGTCACAGAGTCCTCTCGCAAGCCCACATTCTCAAAGTCTATGAAGCCATTCTCCACAGCAGTCTTGGCCTTTAATCTGCTTTTGTCGGACTCCTGTCGTCAGGGTTTACTGTCTCTGTCTGACTGGTTGGGAGGAGGATCCATCAGGTCCCTGAATCCCAGTTTCGCCAGAGGCTCCTTGGCCATCAGCTGACTGGAAAACAAAAGATAACAAAGTAAATTAATTAAAGTTACAACTAGAGTCAGATACAGGGATTATGAGTGTTTTTAATGAGGTTTCTTACTGGTCCATGCGACATTCCAGGTAGTCTTTGGACTGCAGTCGGCACATGGAGTTGTCGAAGTTGTTGTCTCTCAGGCATTTCATGAACTTCTCCTTGAAGGCTTTACACTCACCTGAAATAAGGTCCATCCATGTCAGTTTATGCTCAGATATGTCATAGCTTGACTATATAACTAACATATGTGTGAAAATGTCCAGTGTATTTGTTTCTATTGCAACACTTTTTGACGATTTCTATGTATACGAAGTTAGTTTGTGCTGTACTATTATTGGTATCAACAATTATTTTGAACGCCTCACAGTGATATTCCCTTGTGCAAGACAAATGTGCTTTATTTGATGTAATAAAGGTGAATTTTAACAAGAGCACTGCTGTGAGATAGTTATAGTGTTTATAGAGTTCTAGTGTGTTTGCTTTCACACTGATTGTTACAGCAGCATGTATCAGCTTCATCCCACTTTGTGTCTCTCATGTATTACTATGACATTACTATGACACTATGACATATGACAGCTGAACGTGAAAATAAAAGTAGTAATATAGTATTAGTAAAGTAGGAGCTCAATGAAATGTATAATTCTATTTTGTTGTTTTCATTTGTATTCCACTTTATATCATATAATTTTATTTTGGTATTAGCGACGACATATGTCATTTCCGGTGTTTCAGTATAGCAAGAGACCCTGTTAACGGATGATTCTGTGGTTGCCGTAGTTACGACAGCTATTGAAAACAGGAATATACGTACATATTCTTTTCAACAGTTGTCGTAACTGCGACAACCACAGACGGTCCCCTGTTAACAGGGTCGCTCGTTAACCCGAAACACCGGTTACCATATTTGTTTTGGAGTAGGAGCGCAACCTTCGTTATACTGTCAGTGAATGCAACTCGAGACATTCAGAGCTGCACTCTTGCTTATCTTACCACCGTGACCTTAATGTAATACTAATACACAAGAGGAGTAAACTGCCGCTACAACAGCATTTGTGTGTCATATCATAAAAACAAAAGAGCAATAGTAAAACCAGAGAGGCATTCAATGTTCTTATGCTGTCCTCTCTCGTCACATTTCCATAAACATATATAGATGTAGAGTATTGAGTCTGCAGTATGAGTTATTCACCCGCCTCAAACGCGCCATCTCTTACCGAAGTGATCCAGAGGGAACGCGCCTTTTTCAGGGGCCCGAGGTGTAAAACTCTTCGACCCGAAGTTCATGGCGGTAGACATTTTTTTAAAATTTTTTGTAGTTTAAAGACTTTAAACGAGTCTTCTTCTGTGGAACACGGTGACAACAGTATAACAGTCTCCTGGTATGAGTCCTGACCCCTTTGTCGCGCAAATATGACGTTTTGTTTCCGTCTCAGCAGACAGACATTAGTAGTCGAGTAGACCGCATCGATGATCGATTATGTTTTGATTAAGTTCCGATCATTTTACAAGAAATCTTTCATTTTGTTCTTTATAAACTAATGATTGTGACAGGAAGCATATAATATATAATAACACTATAAATTAAAAATATCCAAGGTGCCAAAATACTGTGTTGAGAACTAGGCCTAAAAAAATAAAAGTAGCCTAAGACAAAATTAGACTACGCTACATGAGTTATAAATTAATCATTTTTCTTCTTATAAACGAATAACTTTCTGAATGTAAAAACGCTTTCTCACAAGAAAGACCCAGACGTAAAAAACAGCCTGTAATTCTTATATAAACGGAGGAAAATCTCGTACAATACTTGCACAAATAAAGCCTGCTATCGTACCAAATATAATTTCATAATTTGAGAACATGATATTATATTCATGCTAGATTGCAACCATAGCTGAAAACTACAAAATAAAAGTAGTGATACAATGATCCAAGTTCAACATTAACTCACTCAAATGTTTTATTCTATATTTTTGTTTTTATTTTTATTCCACTTGAATCCTTTTATTTATATTAAATCGAATACTTCTCATATACTTCCTATACTTTGTTTTATTGTTTATATTTGTACTTTTTACACTGCTGATCTGATCGCTTCTACTTGCACCAAAGTTTCAGCGCGGACACTGAGGGTTTTAAAGACATATTCAGTGTGCTGATTAAGGCTGACCTTTTTGGAGTTTTGGGGCTATTAAATGCGTTCTGGTAATCCACCGCTGGATGTCTCACTTTCACAAGATATAGGAGAGGATGGAGGGGAGAGAAGACAGACAGACAGGCAGGGGAGGGAGGTAGGAGGAGGAGGAGGAGGAGGAAGAGGAGGAGGAGGAGGAGGAGGTGGTGGTAACGTATAGGCTTGATTATAATGCAGTGAGTGAGACTCAGTAATAGAGCGATCAGTGAGAGAGAGAGAGAGAGGTTTCCTTCAGCATCGTTCAGTCTTTCCTCTCTCCACTTCAGATCGGATGTGACAGGTGATCGGGCAGTCTTGTCTCTCTGTCTGTCTCTCCCTCTCTGTCTGTCTGCCTGTCTGTCGGGACTCCCAGCAGCGGATGTTCTTGGGCAGGTTTCTTCCCACCGCGGTGAGGTTGGACTGATAAACTCACCATGGCGTTGGAACCGGAGGGAAACAACCGGCTCCTGCAAGACGTGCTGGCGAGACCGGGCAACGAAACGTGTGCGGACTGCGGCAATCCAGGTAAGCGAGCAAAAAAAAAAAAAAAAAAAACGCCGTTCAGGGCTCTGGTGCATGGAAAAGCTGTTGCCAACGAGCCAACTGGTGCTTCAAAACCTGACAAGTCTGAGTGAATGTGGTCCAGATATGATGACAAAGGCCTGGCAGGACACATGTACCTTTTTATTTGCAGGTATAATGAGGCCTAACAGACATGGACTCTGGACTTGGTCTGAGCCATAAACACATAAAACACATCTATGTGTCAACTATCCCATCCACAGCTATTATAGTTGTGACTGACTGTGTGTGTGTGGTGTTGTGGTGTCATCATGTTCTACAGTGTCAGCAGCATCCATACAGTTTGCTCCTCAGTAATTACCGGTGTGTGTCTTTTAGTTTTACATGTTTGTTTTTCATTTACGGGACACCAGGTTATCTCTCCGTCTCTCCATCCTCTCTCCCCTTTAAAGTCCCCTCCACCACCCTTCTCCTTTCTTCTCACTGAAATGGCAATAAACCCAGTGAGTGGTCACAGAGGCTCCAGTACGGGCCGTACGCCCAGTCTTTGGAGCTGAGCCCGCCCAGGATGCCTGTTCCTTGGCCCTGGCTACGGCTCCTCTGAGGACTGGCTGTTAGTGGAGCAGCTTTTGGAGCCAGAGGCGCTTCTCGCAGAATTTAGCTTTGTCTGAGCTGTGGACACTTGAGGAGGCATTTTGACCAGAGGGTGTTATCTTGTCGAGAAATAACCAGAGAAATGGCCCCTCATCGTGGGTCAGTGCTGTATGTTTATGTGCTGAAATTTTTATGTGGCCTTTTGCTCCTCAAAACCACCAAGTTACGTAACGCAGTTCAGCCTGTAGCCAGTACGTGATAGCTCTGACATAAACTGTTGTTGACACCTGGTCTCAAATGTGGTTTTATATGCTGGTTTTCACTATTCTCAGTTGGTTAGTTTGGTCCACCATTTTGGTTCAGGCTGAAATATTTAACAGCCCTTGGCTGAATTGCTAAGAAATGCTGTAAAGATACTCGCGGTTCCCAGAAGATGAATCCCATTGATTTAGGTGATTCCCCCACTTTTATTCTAGTGCCACCAGCAGGTTAAAGCTTTTACTGATCCTGTAAAATATCTCAACATCTACATGATGGATGGGACAACATTTTTTTTACTGACATTCAAGGTACCCAGAGGATGAATCCTAATGACTTAGGAGTGCAATAACTTGGCAACAATTAGATGAATTGCCGCTAAACTTTGGGATTGCTTACTTCTTCTTCTAGTGCCATAATTTGTTCAAATTTTTAACTTGTCCAGTACTTTGGTTTAAAACTAAAGATATTCCCATCAGCCCTAATTGTACATTGTGTTTAGTGCTAATAAGCGTGCTGAGGTACAGCCTTACAGAGCGGGCTCTTAGTCTTGTTTGGGGAAAAATTGGTACAATTACTGCTACCCACATAGCCTGACTTGACCTTTTGGTGTAGCTAAACTGCTCTGCAACGATCCACAGTGCCTGGAGGAAACACTGGCTCTGATTGTCCTCCTGCCGAGATCATCAGTTTTTTTCCTTGGCAGACATGGCACTTGCACCTCTACAATCAAATTTAGCCCTGGTGCAGCAAAGGTGGGACAGATGTTCTGTGTTGTACACCAGTTGCCGACTAGTCAGAGAGGCTGGTAATTGCAGAGTGACTGATTGATCACAGCTAGGAAAATCTCAGCTGGTGAAGTGACTCATTCATGTGCTCTTTTATCGCTCAACAGGTGCTGAGATCGCCTAGAGCAATGCACTTCAAACACAAAAGCTTGCAAAGCCTCTTAGTGGTCAACAGTGTGACTTTGGTTGAATCCAGCAGTTGCTTCCTCCCGTATTTGCATTCGAACGCTGGGCTTGTTCCTCCAAATTTCCAGACAGCAGAGCTACACCGGTCTTACGATGGCCATCCATCAACCCAGCCGTTATCTTTCTCCAGCTCCTCTGCTACCAGATCAGGCATTCCCAGCCTCATAATTCATATCTCATAATGGTCAAGATATGAATTATTGATGCCGATTCGGCGGCTCCTTCCCAGATGGGGGACAGGATCTTATCACAGTGGCTTTTCCAGAAAAAAACATCACAGTTTCATTACAGCTCAGAATACCACAAATCATCTCAACACAGCAAAGTAAACAGACTAACATGTATCGTGCTTGAGTACAGTGAACTGTAACAGGTAATGTAGGCATATATATATATATACTGTAGACTGACAGATAAGTCAAATAGATATCTAGGTATGTAGATTGATGTTAGCATTGTCATGTTACTCATGGATTACTTATTTATTGTGCATTTCTACATGTCAGTTTAGACAGTTCCTCCAGTTGCCGTTTATTGTGGTTAATGACTTTTAATTTGATTACATAACCCTAATGACATGTCAGCAAAACATTTAACACCCACACTATAAAGGGAAGAACCTGAAACAGCTGGGGATGTGTGTGGGATTTGAGTCAATGTTTCGATTCTGAAATTCTTTAGAAGTAGGTTACATAACATGGTAAACCAACCTGGGGGTTGAACTCTACGCCGTGGGTCACATGATAAATGTTTATGATTCACCGCTTTTTGATTGAGTTGCTCACAACTCACAGACACGTAACGCGGCATATGGCTTTGTATCAAAAAGTCTGGAACCATAGCTGTAGTCTTGTCTTCTCTGTAAGTCTACATCAGCACTAAACCCTCTAATTTGTGAAGCGCTGTTCTCCTGTCAGCGTTGTTTTAACAAAGAACTCGCAGTGAAACGCTTGAAGAAGACATTTCTCTGTTCTTCTGTTGTTCATCAAACCAAACTGCACATCAGAGCCAACATCTGGTAAAGACTGGGACAGGCAGCCTGGCTGACCAAATAATTCTTTTATGATCGTGACGATCATGATGAGAGTTAAAGACAAGAGACACTTATCTTTCAGTACCCTCCTGTTTTCTGTGATCACCTGCTAGATACTGTGTTATACTAGGCTGGTTTACATCATGATGGGAAAGCTCAGTATTCCTTGTAGACACTAAAACAGCAAGCTGGTGTTGTAAGATTTTCTGGAAGCCTTATTGGAAAAGCTCACTTTTTCAGTGAGAAACAGAGAGAAAAAGATGCATTTTAAAGGGCCAGTGTGTAGGATTTCGTGACATCTAGCAGTGCAGTCGTGGATTGCAACCCCCAGCATAAAGGAGAGGTGGCCACAAAACGCACAATCTAGTGTCAGTGTATAGTTTGTCCATTTGGGGCATAGACGGTGTAAAACATGGACGTTGTATCCGTGACATCAGCCACAGGTTTCTGAAGAGCCATTGTGAAGCTCATTGTGGTGGCTCTGGATGCTACGATTTTGGCAGTCCTTGATCTGCTGCCTTCAGGATAATCCAAAAAATGGGCAAAGATGTGGAGCGTGGGTGGAGCTGAGGTGAGCTGAATGAAGCATGTCAGTCAAAGAGGCCACGCTGTTAATTATGCATAACTTTAAACTTTAATATAATTTGAACAGGTGAGTTATATAAAAATTCAGCCTTGGTACAGTTATCATGAACAGGAAAATTAGCTATAGAGACCAAAACAGTTTTTTGTACCAGGCTGTAAACATGTTTCTTTCTGCTGTGAAGTTGGACATTTTAACATGGGGGCTTATGGAGACTGACTTGTGCTGTAGCCAGCCTCAAGTGGCCGTTCGAGGAACTGCCGTTTTTGGTACTTTTGCGTTGGCTTGGTTCTGGGCGACTGTAGAAACATGGCAGACTTCATGGAAGAGGCCCTGTGTCTGTGAATATGATAGGCTCATTCTAAAGTAAAGAAAACATAATAGATGTCCCCTAAATCTTACACACCGGACCTTTAAATTGAACTGGCTTAATGGGGACGTACTCTTAGTTGCTGCTGGAGATTTACGTTCACAATTAACTGTGTTAACAAACAAACATAATGGCTAGCTAACATTCTATAGTGAACAGGGTGACATTATCTTGGCATAAATTCAGTCAGATTATATATGAATCATAAAAAAGTCAAAAGCAGCAACATTATGTTCATTTATCTTGCACACCCAGAAAAGCAATGAAAGGCTGAAGACCTCCAATATGGCTGCTGCATTACATCACATGAAATCCCTCTATGTTATCTGCAGGCTTTCAGAGTAAAGTCAGACTATCACATCATCAGCGGTGACCTGGCCTGTCCTCCCTCACCCTTGCCTTATCTCCCCATCACAGATACAACATCCACTAAGCAGACAGAAAGCCTTCTCTAATTGGTCTGAAAACACACAAAGTGGCCACACCGCCGGTGCATTTTTTCTGCTTAGTCATTCTTACTCTGCCCTTCCTTACCTTTACCTTTTTTTCCCCCCTCTCCCTATCTTTTCTTGTGCTGGCGCGCTCAGATGAGACCGCTGAGAGGCTGAGCTCGGAGCTTATACGGCGGGGTTTCTCTGTAGCTCAGCAGCGCTGTGGTTCTGCCCTTCGCTGAGGACACACATACGAGTTCTTTCCCTCCAGAGAGAAGCCTCAGCAGTCCTCTGAGGTGTGAGGAAGGTGTTTGTTGAACAGCAAAAACGGCGGGAAGCACGACGAGATAGGAGGGGTGGCGGGGTTCAGGCTCCTATGGAGGCCCGCTCATGCTCATGACGATTTTTTTTAAATGTTTTATGAGGATTGCGTTTCTGATGCATGCTTGATAAAAGCTGGTGTGAATAAGTGAGCTTTAGCCAATGAAAGCTATGGCAACTGTCGTATTCCCAGCCACGGCACACCTATAGAATTCAACCTCTGTGACCTCTCTATGCGGTAAACTGACGGACACACCTCATGCTCAAAACTAGCATTTACCATGAAGGGACCATGAATGTACATACTATATTTATGTTCACTCTTGCAAATATATTCCATGAAAAGCCTTTTAAAAATGAAGAAAACCTTGATGCTCTTATAAGAGCCATGGGTATTTTTGATATTTTACAAAGCCAGGGTCAAACACACACTGTAACTTCAGCTAGTGAGGAGTTTAGCCGAGACATAAGAGGGTCGCAACCTCAGCTGGACCCGATGTCTAGTCATTAACCCCAACTATGACTCAGCCGCTGACAGACTGACGTGCGAATGCGTCCATGAACTGCTGCAGATGCAGAAAAAAAGTGCCTGCCAGTGCTCACAGGCACAGGGGCTGCCATTGTGTTAATGCCCCCTCATTCATTTATCCTGCATCTGGCCCGCAGTAACGCCACAGGCGCTCCTTTCTTCAACCCCGTCAAAAGCTCTGCTGTCTCTCTCCACCAAACAAGCCCCGCGAACTCCTGCGAAAACTTGACTTGCCTCTCAACGGTTCCTCGACGACGGAGCCAGCAGCTCCGCGTTAACAAACACGTCTCGAGCAGCTTATGTCACAGAGTTCTCCACCTCCAGTCCGCTACGACTGTGCATCTGTTGTTCACAGAAATCCTGTTGGGAAACATCTTCTGGGTACACGTAGAGGAGGAAGCCCCGTGCGGGTGTGTGCTCGTGTGTGTGTGTGTGTGCGATTAGTCATGTGGCCGCAGTAATCTGCTGTCTGCTCCTCTGTAAGGACTGACTCAGACAGCGATGACCTCACCTCCGAATGGCTGGTTGTGTGCTTTTGTGTCAGCAGGGTTGTGTGTAGGTGTGAATTTGTGTGTGTCCACGTGTACTGCTAGCAAAAAGGACATGTAAGGGATTATATTTGTTGAGTTGTTGAGTTCAATGGAAGGAAGATTACCGTAGATGGGAGTGACACTCTCAGGGGATGTTGTGAGTTCACATGATCTTTGCATCATGAAGTGCCCACACTCTTCCTCCCTTTCTGTTCCCACTGTGTCCCTCCTCCACCACCTCTGAACCTCAATACTCTGTTTCTCCAGCCTCAAGAGGACAGAGAACTGCAAGAATTAGTACTTTTCGCTCCCTCCGTTCGCTCTCAATGATTCCCTAGAGAACTACACACTCTCACATTCACTCGACTGCGGTGTGCCACGCTGAGGGCCTCCCCATTGGAGAAATGGCAGCTATAAAGAGAGTGAGATGGAGAGTGAACGCGGCGATTTTTGAGTGTTGCTTTCGAGTCGTGCTTGTGGCCATGCATACACTATGCATGTTAACACGTGTGCAAATAACAGTGTACACACATATTCCAACATCATGAACACAGCATGATACTTGAGCGTGGCTGATGTCAAGATTTCCTTGAGGTGTTGTTTACTGTTCAATTCTCAACTGCAAAACTCTTAAATATCATCAATCAAATGGCAATATGTGGTCATAAATATTAATAAGGCTCTCATAAACGCATTTGTGTGACATTACCCATGGCAGTGGGTGGCAGTCCTGCCTCCATTACCTCCTGGCTAATCTAAAAAACAGCAAAGACGTGGGTCAATCAAAGTGGCTACACTGTTAATTATGCATAACTTTAAGCCTTAATATAATTTGAACAGGTGAGTTATATAAAATGAATCCTCAGTACAGTTGTCATGAACGGGGAAAACCAAAAATGTTTTTTGTACCAGGCTGTAAACATGTTTATTTCTGCTGTGAAGTTGGACATTTTAACATGGGGGGCTTATGGAGACTGACTCGTTCTGTAGCCAGCCTCAAGTGGTTGTTTGAGGAACTGCAGTTTTTGGCACTTCTGCAATGGCTTAACTTCACAGCCATGGAGGTGGTGTGAGTGACGATTGTTAAAGGCAGATTTTATCTAAAACGTTTGTCTGAGGTGTCGTTTATTGTTGAATTATGAACTGCAAGAGTCACAACTCTTAAATCACCACATTAAAGGGATCATTTATTAATTTGTTTTATCAATCAAATGAAAATATATGGTCTTAAAATACAGTATTGATCATGAACCATAAGCTAAAGAAGATATTTTTGTGGATATTTATGCTAACACTTGATCAATAAGTCAATCACCAGAAAATTAGTCAGCTGTGGTTTAGATCAATACATTTGTGATTTATTTAGCATCTGTAATGACTAGCATGCTGAGTTTTAGCAGGAATAATGTTTACCATGTTCACCATGTTGTCTTATTTTAGCATGTTAGCATGCCATCATATGCTAATTAGGATCATAATTTAGGTATAAACCAAAGTATTGGACAAATTAAAAAAAAAATTCAACCTGATGATGGAGCTAGATGAAAAATTAGGGGATCAGCAAAGTTATTACATTTTATCCTGAAGTCATGCTGTACCAAATTTTATGCAAATCCATCTTGTAGATGTAGGCTGCTACCAGATTCGAAGGTAATCCACCCATTGAGATATTTCAGTCTGAACCAGGTCATGGACCGACCAGAGCAACAGACATTTTCATCCCTGGAGCCACACCGCCAACCTGACATGCCAGATTTCACAGAACCCCTCTGGGAAGCTGTCCTTGGAAACTGTTTGGAAAAGGGCAGCTGCCTCACGAGGTTACCACACCGCTAGCGTGGCTAAAAATACCAAACTTTCACCGGTTCAAGCTTCTGAAATGTGAGGATTTTTTCTCTATTTCTACATATTCAAAAAATGTCACCTTGGATGGCAAACAGAGGGCACACACTCATGCCAGAAGAGAGCCCAGAATATCACACCCTCACCTTAATTTTGCTTTGCTCTTTTGGTAATTCAGAAATTTTATTTCATTTAGGTTCATATCAATTAGACAATTCTATAAGTTGCAAAATGCATTCGATGTAGATCTGTGCTCTGTTTTCATGATACTGTGCTACAGTCTACAGGAGCTAAACTACTGCTATGAAGAAAAAAGATGGAAAAACTAAAATCTGGTGCGCAGATTTAAGGCAGAGACATTTTTTTGGAGTCATTGGCAGGTTTTCCAGCATGAAACTGAGACAGATGGACATCTACAACTGGACATTAATTGTATTTAGTTTGTTGCCTGGATTTAACTGAATAATTCATCACGTTGGAGCTGACCCAGCAGGCGTCTCTGAGAAACAAAGATGTGTGTGTGTGTGTGTGTGTGTGTGTGTGTGTGTGTGTGTGTTTCTCTGTGTTTGTGTGTGTGAGAGGAACAGAGGACAGAAGAACTAGTTTAATGTGGTGGATTTGTGGTTGTAAACTAATCTTAGTGTAAGGGATAAGCCGAAAGTACTGCTGATTTTATTCATATTGCAGTCTGATTGTTGACACAGAGGATGGATCTTTTGTTGCTGCAGACAAAAAATCTTGTTTATTGATAAATTTAGACATGTGGCATGTACTCTGATGATGTGATGTTGTTCCAGTTTGGCAGATTACTGTGAGGATTACTGCTTTGCATGATCTCTTCTTTCTCTGCGGTAAACTAGTAGTAAAGGGCAGTTGCACCGGGCGGGGTGTGGTGTTCCTGATGTGGGTGTTTTATGAATATACTGCATCCACTGTTCAGCTTTGTGACTGTGGACAGAACGGACAGACTGACAGTCACCATAATATAATATTATACTGATATGTGAGAGAAATATCATAAAATTCATGTTGAGTGGCAGTAAAATAACCTACGTTATGAGTAATCTAAATGAATACTGTATATAACAGAGTGTATATGTATAAATGTGTAAATAACAGAAGACTCTCTCTTATTACTCTTATTACTATATATTGCGTATTTGAAACAATTTTCATATTTCCAATCAGAAATTTAACTGACAGATTCAATTAAATCAAAGTCTAGTCGTAGTGTTTCAGATTGAGGGGGCTGTATTTACAGAATATGTATGTATGTATGTCTGTATGTAGGCAAGGGGGTTGCAATCTGCAACCACAGCGCTACGTGCCATTCCTACACACTGTCCCTTTAAAAGAAAATGATCATATAATCAAATGTGCATATGAATGAATATTAAAAGGGCATATATTATTAATGCCATATTATGGAGGAAGAAGAAGAGCGCATTTGTAGAGTTATTTATTGATTCATGTTGCATGTAACCGAGTAATCTGTTCATTTTTCAAATTAAAGCATGTAAAACATGTCAATAGAACGGTAACTAACGTACAGTGCGACATCCAACCATGTGTCCAGAAATATGAAGTTTTAATTGTCACAAGACGAACTGGCACAGGACAAAGGGAGACACGGACTATATATACACACACAAGGTAAGGGCACAGGTGGAAACACTCAGGGCGGAGACAGGTAATCCCAAGGGCGGGAAGACAGACAAAAGGGAGAAAGTAAAACTGGCGACAATAGACAGACAGGAAGTGGAACCAAAATAAAACAGGAAATCACAAGACAACATAGACACGAGACAAAAACTGAATAAATTAACTCAACAACGTTTCCTGGACATGACGTTAATGTCAGATACAGTTATATAAAACAGAGATTAATCATACTTGAGAAAGTGGAACGTTTCTTTACATGTTGTCTTTCTTTATATATAACTTATTGATTTGATGATGAAAGTTGATGGCAATTAAACTTCTCTTGGCTGACTCATCTATTAGGGGACTAATTGTTTCCGCAATAGTTCATTATATTTTGACCAGGACTGGAACTATCTTGCACTCTGAATATCTTTTCACCCACTGAGCTTTCAGTTTCTACCAATCAGATCATTTCTGTCTTCTGTGCAAAAGCTCTAATCTGCATCGTCATCTTTCTCTCTTTATCTCTCTATCTCACTACACTCCGTCACCGTCTCCGACACGCTGTGTCTCCGGCTTTGACAACTTCGTCTGCATGGACAGAATCAAAGTCTCCGTGTGATACAATGAGTCAAATGTACCTTTGCTGAACACCCACGGATGCTGCTGCTGAATCACGTTGCAGAGAGAGAGAAAAAAAAAAAAAACTCTTTTTTTCTCTTTCTCACATCGTGTTTGACTGCTGATGAGACGTTGTTTCTGGCGCTATAATCGAAGCGTGCGTTTAGTCACATGCTCGTGTTGGCAATAACACAACATATGGTCTGTTAAGAGATGATGCACAGGTGTTTGTGTGTGTGTGTGTGTGTGTGTGTGTGTGTGTGTGTGTGTGTGTGTGTGTGTTTGTGTGCGCATGCATGCCAGACTGTGTTTCTTGTAAAAAGAAAAGAAAATATTGCATGTGTGCATATAAATGTGAAGATGTGTGCATGTGTGTGTATTTTGGAGTCTGGTGATGTAACTAACCTGATAACCTGATCGGATCTCAGGCGGTCTGTTTCCTGTCATTGGGCTAAATAGGATTTCCCCAAAATCGCATTTTGCTGCCCTGCTCTCCATTACGAGCGGGGACACACTCAACCAGAGTCCCTTGTAATATTTGCTTCATTTACTTTGCTCCTATTACCTCTTAACAGCTCCAGCATCAGCACTTTCAGTATTTATAGCCTGAATCTTGAGCTGGTCTTTTCTTTGTTGCAGCTCTTTTATGACAAGATTTTCTCACCCCCTCCTCCTTTATCTCTCTCCTCTGTCCACCACCATTATCTCCACCATCCTCCTGCACTGCTGTGCCCGATTTCATTTCCCCTCTCGTCTCTCTTTCTCCCCAAAACCCACTTCCCCTCCTTTCACCTCCCTGCTTGTTCTCCCTACGTCATTCCTCTCTCCCCCCCCCCCACTCTCCCTCCCTCCCTCCCTTTCCTTTTCTCTCTCTCTTGCAGAGCCGGACTGGGCGTCACTGACTTTGGGTGTGTTTGTTTGCCAGGCCTGCTCGCTCCTTCACCGGAGCATCCCCCACATCAGCCGCGTCAAGTCCGTCCAGGACACGTGGGATGCCAGTGAGGTGGAGGTAGGGCAGTAATAGCAAACATATATAACATATCAATCGAAAAGATGTACACATCCTGGATTAAATAGCACTTCCACCTTCTCTCAGAGGACTTCTGACATTTGATATTTGACTGGTATCACTTTACCTATTTCCAACAATGGAATAGATATGCCAACATTTGAGACGCTGGACTGCATGCAAGAAATGTCTTTTCTATCAGGTTTACTCGCACAAGTGTTTCAATCTTCCGCTCTGTTTGTGAGCCAGTTTTATTCACTTAAAAGTCACCAAAGAGTAAAAAGAAGATTTTCACACCACTGAGCTTTAAGTCCTGCTGTGGCTGATTTACCACAGCAGGACTTAGATGAGAACTGAAGAAATTTTGTAGTGTCAGCAGTCGAATTAGGAGACCCCCAGAAGAAAATATTACACAGTAGGTACAACAGAGGTCACTCATGTTCCAAACTTAAAGGAATAGTGTGACATTTTGGGAAATAGAAAGATTTCAGGTTCTTCAAAGTAGCCACCTTTTGCCTTGATGACAGCATGAATCAAGCTTTCATGGTCTGAATTGCTGAAAAGAAACCACAACTGAGGGAGACCAAAAGAGTAAGAGAATTGCTTGGGCCAAAAAAAACACAAGGAATGGACATTAGACCTGTGGAAATCTGTGCTTTGGTCTGATTAGTCCAAATTTGATATTTATAGTGCCAACTGCTGTGTCATTGTGAGACACAGAGATGGTAAATGGATGGTATCGGTCTCGCATTCCGTGTGAGCCGCCGGAACTATACGCAGCCGTTCCAGTCAATGTTTCAAGCCCCACTGGTCCCGCCATGGTCCGTTTCAGTAGCGTCCCAGAAGTGAGCCTCCACTCGGCTTATTTTTTTTTCTTCTTTTTGATGGACATCACGAGCAGCCCGCATCAATCTGCACAGAGCAGGTCGAGCTAGCCAGAAGCTAGACACAGAAACAGCATAGAGAATCCGGAGGATTTTCAAAATAAAACACCCCTTGCAAACTGCCGGTCATAAAAACATAGCATAGCATATTCACACATTTAGAAGCATCTAAACCAAGGACAAGTTAATGAAGTCTAGCGGGATAAATGCTCTGCTTCTGAAACGCTCCCAGTGGAGTTTGAAGTCGCGTGGAGGATGAACCAAAAGAGCATTGCGGCCGCAACGTGACAGAGGCGTGCCCCGTGGGGTTTTGGAGTAAGGGTGGTTTAAGCAAAGAGAGGGATGGAGTCCTGCATCAGATGGTCTGGCCTCCATAATTACCTGATCAAAACTCAACCAAAAGTTTCAAGACTGTTGTAAATACATTCCTGGTGACTCCCTCATGAAGCCAGTTGTGGAGAAAGAGTGTGCAAAGCTGTCATCAAAGCAAAAGGTGACTACTTTGAAGGATAAAATATCAAACATTTTTTGTTGTACCACATAATCTGATATGTTATTTCATAGTTTTGATGTCCTCAGTGTTATATAATGTAGAACGTACAACAAAGTGTATGGTAAACATGAAACTACAGCTGCAGCTCAGTTTTGCATAAATAATAGAACAAGCTCGTCTGGCTCTGTCCAGAGGTCACAAATGCCTCACTAATTATATAGCACATCACATCTATCTCATTTGTTGAATCCACACAAAAAATAAAGTGCAAAAACAACGTGTGCTTTATGTGCCAGACTATTTCTTGTGTGAGACCAGTTGCCGGGCAACCAGCGGAGACTCTTGGAAGTTACTGGTGTCGATCCTCTCATTAAACACTCGGCAAGAAAGCGAATAAGCGTATTTCCCAAAATGCTCCTTTAAGAACCGATCCGTTGGCTGAAGAGGTTCTTGCCCGAGGCCAACTATAGTGACATAAACTGTGTCCAAATTCTGAAGTCTGCATGCTAATTATGTCCAAATCCCAGTACATGTAACATAAGTATGCATATTTAGTATGTGAATGGTCTGAATGTGCACAGAATACAGACAAAAACTATTAAGTATGGCGCTCGTGTTAACTACAGAGTGTAAAACCCATTATTTTTTCGTTACTATGGAAACAGCCCAGTCAGGGGACATTTTCTTAGCAATCTGATAGAAAATAAAGCAGAATGAGGAAACATGGCACTGAAAAAACCCCAAAGTGTTGTTTTTTTTTTTTTTTTTTTTTAAGCCGAAGCAGTTCTGCTTGCTGACACATACAGCAGGAGCAGACCTCATTAACACAAACTGCTGGCTGCTGTTTATTTTCTGCACTGTACGTCTAGGTCACTGATGGAGTTTTAGGAGAGTGGCGAACAATAGGTTACAACAAGGATCAGAGTTTTATTTGGCTTATAGCCAGTAGGAGTCTGTTAAAAATGATTTGATTGGCTGTGATACCGGTGTCTCAAGACATCTTCACTCCTTGTGCAGCAGCACAAGAACATTGATCTTCAGCCTGACCCTGACTTCTGACCTCCCTTTGGGAGGAGAGAATCTCCTCACAGGGATCAATAAGGCATCATTCCATTAGGGAGACTGTTTACACTTTTCTCCTGTGTGTAAAAAGAAGCTGAGCTGTTGCACGACTTGCAAACATGCCCCCTCCCTTCACAAATATGTCAGCAAGAAATGTGAGTTCTGTGCAGAATTGTAAACACACAAAAAAAAAAATACAGATTTTTAAGGTTGTTGTTATAGTTGAAAATGTGTTTTTTCTCTGCGGGGAAGAGTGAAGTTGTCCCTTGAATGAATCGTGTCTGTGCTTTTTGTCACACCACCACTGGGTGACAAAAAGGACTTTGAGGGTGGTGACGCAGATATGAGTCATGAGTAAAAACAGGAGGATGGGGATGTGAGAGGACAATAATTGGGATGTGATGGGATGGATTTGACATGCAAGGACGCAAGAATAACACACGAGGATTAGACATTCGGGCCAGATTTGATTACATTGTAGGAAAAAAGGTGAGGGGTTTGCATTACGTCTATATTAAATCCTCTTTTTAAATCACGGTTTGGGGAGTGATTTTGAGATGCAAGAGTTTATTGTTGAGACTTCTGGAGCTGGTCCCACTCCAATAAAACATCCACAATCACAACAACGGCCACAATAGTAGTCACTTTATTATCCCCACAAAGCTATACTTGGTGGGAGGGTTTTGAGTTTAACAAGGTGCCACAAATGTCCCACAGGGGTCTTTCTTCGTGTTGACTTACGGTGATAAACATCACTGAGTTCCTGCAGATATTTCCTATTCCCTCTTATCCCAGAGGTGTCTGGGATGTGACGACAGAAGGAAAGTCACTGTCGACACCGCAGAACTATCTTGAGATCAAATTTCTTAAAAATAAATAAGTATTTTATTTTGAAGGATGGCTTTACAGCCAAACTTGTTAAAAGTAGCCTTAATAGGAGGTGGAGAAAAGCACATTTACCAAAAGATGTTACTTAAAACACAGTCAGGCTTATCAATTATTATGTGCTTAAACCATGAATAAACCCACTTCTACATATTTATTCATTTATTTTTGTGCTTAAGAAAGTAGATATATGCTACAACAAACACAATAAGATTCAAGAACGTTCATGCATTGCTTCGGTGAATGCTGGGATTCATGTAATTCTGCATTATCCATATGAGATTTATAATTCTTATAGCTCGAAGGTGGGAGTGTTTCCATAAATGAAACCACAGCTCTTTGTTTTATATGAAAGAAGTAAAAATCTGATTTTTCTTGTGCCACGTGAATCAAGTTATCTTGAAGATTTTGTTATTTAATTGAGCAGCAACTGAATGGCATCTGCAGATGCTTGTAACTCACAGTCTGCACTAGTAAGCAGTTTACATAAAAGGAAGGCATAGCCAACGAAGTGGATACTGAGCAGAGGTTATGCAACATGTGCCTGATCTTTTGCTTTGATATCACGTTCGAAATGTCACATTTTGACAGCAGGTGTGTCACATGTTCATTTCTGTGACTTTCTTCAGAGGTTTTGTGTTTTGCTTGAATTTTTTTCTGCTGCTATTTGACCTTCACAATAAAACGCCACAGTGCTGCATCCCTTAAAGAGCCCCTGAGAGGATAAGTGAGGCGTGTTGAGGGATTCAGCCAGCTGGATTGGACTCAGGGATTATCCTTGGATGTAACTCACAATGAAGGGAACGAGAGCGCAAGACAGACACGTCCCAATACAGCGTAGCCGTTTCCATAATTAATCCCACAGCAATGCAGGGGCCTCATTGTCAACTGGAGAAGTTCTACCTTAAGATTTCCTATTGTGATTTTGTTGTCACCATTCTTATTTTCTTGAAATGTCATGGCTGCTGTTATGTGAATCTGCTGTAAAAAGTGTTTCCCAGTAGCATTTTATTTTGTAATTTCTGTTGTATAACGTCTTTATGGAAGGAAAGATGTCAGTGTATTTTACTACTATTATTTTCTCTGATTTTATTTTGAAATCCGAGTAACAATAGAAGGAGACATATTTTGGGTTATTAAGATTATTATTCCTGATTGTTGCACACTTTATGTAAGATTGGAAAAGGTTGGTGTAGGTATATGTTATTATTATTACTATTATTATAGTAACAGTAATACAAAAGTGTAGAACTAATCAAAATGTTTTGGTTGGTTCCCAAATCCCCAAATAGAACTTTTTCACAGCAGCCATTTTGACATGAAATAGCTGGGTCAACAAAGGTGTTATCAGTGATATGATTAAGGTACAGTTCCATTCAGGTCAGACAGAGTCAGGATGCTGCTGTGGTGCATGTTGGCTCACTGGAAAAAGGCTCTGCTACAATAAATGGAACTGAACCTTAATTAGTATCACTGGAAACACCTGTGTTGGCCCTACTATTTCATGTCAAGATGGCCGCTGTGAAAAAGGTCTATTAACCGTCACCACAATATTTTACCATAAAGAAGAGTTTCAAAATAAAATACCTTTTACATATTCGTCCTTTTTACCCACGACATGTGAAATGCAGCATTGTGAAAACTGCTGTATATTCTACTGAAGTGAGTATTTGACTGTGAACAGTATTAGGTTGACCAGGTTGTGTTGTCCTGTCTCCCTTTCAGTTGATGGCTGCTATGGGAAACAATGCAGCCAAGGCCAAATATGAGCAGAAAGTCCCCGCTTTCTACTACAGACCAACACACACCGACTGCAAGTAAGTACTTCAGTTGTGACTTTCTAAACATGAATACTGGAGGTTCAGCCTTGTATCATATATAACACAGTCCTAATAAGATTTTGTGGTTTGTCTGAAAAGAGAAAATACATGCTAACTAAGTGTTTTGATGATAAAGATAGTATAGTGTAAGTTTAGTGAGTCGGTTTAGTGTCATATCTACCTATTATTAGGTAGATATTATTTATTTATTTGCTTGTACTTTCTTATAGTTATTAAATGCAGTTCTCCACTGAGCTTCCATAATGTCACTTAAAGGTCAGTGTTTGTGTATTCTCCCATGGCCTCAACACAGCCGTGCTGGTGCTAGTGTTTGTATGTCAATGTGTCATATAACCTTTATCGAACAAAATATCAAAGGTGACTTCTAAGTTGACTTATATTTTGACTCCTTTCCTCCACTATAAGTAGTAAAAAGTCAGAGTGGTTGAGTGCTTTTCCTACGATGGAATCTCAAAATGTCTGTTGTGAAAAATTTTGAATTTATGGAAATTTTCCCAGAGCTCAGAAAATCTACCTTTTGTTTTTGTGTGTCATCTCAATGTAAATCATATGTAAAGGCAACATGTCGGTGGGACCAGCTGGCAACGTAACGTGGAAGCAAACCCAGAGGCTGGAAAACTTTTTTAGGTCTCTGTGAACAGTTTTCATTCAAGTTCTTATAATAAAACCGTGAAGTTTTGAAGTGAGAGGGCCGCTGGTTCCAGAAGTGTTTCTATTCCCATTTAAATGTTTACTTCATGTCCTCAATGTTCAGAGAAAACAGAGAAACATGTAAATCTCTTGAATAACGTAACACCAGTTCTAATTCTTTTAACTTCATTTTTGAGAAATCGTGTGTTGTCTGTCATATTGGCATATAGGCTTATAGGGCTAATACTAAAACGCTTGAGCCTCTGCTGCCGTTGTGATGGAGACAAGGCAAGTCAGAGGTGTGAATTCATAGTGATAGTGAATTCAGAATGCCTTATGAACAAAGCATGCATCTATAGCTGCAGAAATTTAAAAGTAAATGAATTAAAGCTGCTGGTTGTGTTTTCAGTTCTCCGTTTCCTGCCATTCTCAGCTTCCACCTATAATAAGTGGGGCAAAGCACGGGCTTTGAAGCTCAGTAATGGGATGTTTCTCGCTGAAATTGCACTTTGGGAGTGTTGCTCTAAAAGTTATAATTTACTGAATTATTTCACAAATTATTAGTTTGTTGTGACTTTAAACTTTAAATGTTTTTTTTTAATCTTGTATATCACCTTATAAATCTGATATAAAGGAGATTCAGAGCAGAACCATCACTCGTTTAGAGTTTTGGTTCCTGTCCACTTCACAAGTACACTCTTCTTTTAGCATTGCTAACCACTAACTCCTTCTGCTATTTATTATTTCTAGCTGGCTATGTAGTGTGCGGTAGATTTTTTCAGTGCTTTTGAAATAAAAACATCTGCCTGCTTCTGGAAACCAAGACAGTAAAGTTGTGGTCCTTGGAGCCAAAAAGTACAAGATGAAAGATGATGACATAAAACACCCTGTAGAGCTGAGGGGAACTGCAGAGTTGAGACACATTAATCTGATGCGCTGATGTGCATTAATCTGTGGGTACATCACGAAGAGAAACCCCTTTCACATTGGATTTTTTGTTCATATAAAGCATCGGTTTGTACAGCTTTAAAGTCTTATTTCTTTATATACTATTGGCCCTTGTTGGGCTCTGCAGTGCTCTGCCCACACTGTGTGCAACTAAATGTGACGAGAAAATGCTGAACGCAGGCAGTTACATGCTGATAAGTGCGAAAGTTATGCATCATGCTGTTTGGTGGAACAATTTTACTGTAAATTTATATTTAGTATACCGTTTCACACATCTTACTTTGTATAGCACTTCCTTTTCCTCTTTGTGTGTATAAAAAGCCTATACTCACACACCCCTGTGGACTATTTCATGTTGTTTAAGAGTCACATTGGATCAATTAAGTAGATTTTTGTTTTTTGTTTTTTTTAAAACATCAACGTTCTGTAAGCATTAGTTCGATTTTATCCGGAAGCCACTTTATACCACGACCATCATACTTCCTACTTCAGATTTTTTTGGACATTTTGGGCTTGTCCACTATCTCTCTGTGTGCCTCCCTTCAACAGAATATGATTAAAAATAGAAACAGGTAGAGTGAGAGATGAGAGAGAAGTGTCTTTGTCAGTGTCTGTGCCATGGTGTCTGTTTGTATTCACTCACTGTACTCCCCTGAGAACCACGGCGATCAGTGTGAGATCCTGTGTCACTAGAACGTTGCCGAGAGTAAGACATTTTACTCCCCGGTGCTGATAGACTGATAGTTTTGTATGAATTTGAGATAGAAAAAGGGTAAATAAAGGTAGAAATGCGTTGAGAAAGAGACAATGAAAGCAGTTTGGAGCCTGAAGGAAGGGACTTAAAGGTTGAGAGAGGTAGAGAAGGAAACAAGATGAGAAAGATAGTTGGCATGGCGATGTGCTGACTGTTGCCGTTTGTTTCTACTCACGCTGGAGAGGAAGAAGGTCTGAAATTGAGATTGCTTCCTTTATATGCAGCTTTGGTTAAAGGCGGTGATCATGTCTGTGTGTGAGTTCTAATGGGTAATTCAGTTCAATCAGAGTCAAGAAAGAAAGTAAGAAACCTAATGTGACAACACTGATATTGGTCAAAACGGAAAAAATATACACACGTGTGCATTAAACGTGAAGCTACAGCTTCACAGGGCAACTAGCCTGCGTGCAAAGTGAAAAGATGAGTCAGCAGCAGTGCTAAAACTCGCTAGTTAACACGTTATATCTCGTTTGTTTCAACCACACACAAACCAAAGTGTTAAAATGACACGTTATGGTTTGATAGGGTTTTACGTGTCTGACTAATTCTTGTCCTGTGTTGGTTGATACATAACGTCACAGCAGCAACAACAACTTCAGGAGGTTACTAACAAGTAACTAACTCCTGGCGAGAAAGCCAATGAGACCGTTTCACAAAATGCTCCTTTCAATAAATGCTAATATTTCTACATAATTAAGGGTGATTTAATCCTCACGCATTCTTTGCACTTGCTAAAATAGCTATAAATTTTGGTCATGCAGACCACAAGCAGACTTGCTGATGGTTGCCGTCAGTCTGTTGTCACAGGTGCATTTCACTCCTACAAATGCTATGAATGCAGATGATGCACTAAAAGCTTCAAATATATTTAGTCAAATATGCCACTGTTGAAGAGTTTTCAGGATAAAACACTTTACATCTCTACGCCTGTAGGCACACATCACCATGTTGGATCAACGACAACAAAGAGAGGACTGCAGAGATTTTTAATTTTTTTTGGGTTATTTATTAGAATCATGAAAGCTAACTGTGAGTGTGTTTCTGTGTCTCCAGGCTGCTGAGAGAGCAGTGGATCAGAGCCAAGTACGAGAGGAATGAGTTTGAGTTTATCGAAAAACAGGAGCCTTACTCTGCTGGTACGTGCATACTGATGTGTTTGTATGATTATGCCTGTGAACCACATCCGAGCTGATTTCTTTTTTCCAAGCTGAAGCTGATTCCATCATTAGTAACCCCCTCTGTCTGGAATAAGACATGGCCACACAAACTGAATATTTAATGGAGAGCTGTGCATTGGTCTCAGCTATGTAAAACACTAAAGGAATAGTTTGTCATAAAATACACATATTCACTTTCTACCTGAGAGTTAGATGAGAAAATTGATGTACTGACAGACTAACCATCTCCTGGATGTTCTCTTCATGTTACCGTACAGCTATGAGAGCGCTGTCAATCTCCTCATCTAACTCTGGGCAAGAAAGCAGATGAGCATATTTCCCAAAATGTTGTACACTGCTGTTGTAATAGTGCTAGCAGTGTTTTCATTTCCTGATTTCCTGTAATTAGCCTCTAAACATGAATATCCATGATCATTTTCTGAATACAAAGAAACCAAATAACACCACATGGAGATAGTGTTACCTCGTTGCTGCACGTCATTATCGCAAACGTCTTCTGATGGTGCAAAAGATATTCTGTCACGTGTCATGTCAATTGTTCTGAAGCACAAATGCATGCACATGTACGCTTGTACTGTTTATGGGGTTTTTCCATCCAGAAAAAGAAAAAAAACAACAACAAAAATTGCTGCTCTGTTGTTGGGTTGTTTTCTTTTTTTACCCTTCGATAAGCAGAACCTTGAAAACTCCTTGGACAAACATTTCCCGGCGGATGCCAGAAGCTGGAAGTCAATTATCCAGAAACATCCTTCACCGACTTTCAAACATTCATTTTCGGTGCTGTTCGTCTAATTGGCTGTGCGTGTGTTTGCAGTTTAAAGCGCAGTCGCTATATTCAAGCAGTGACACTGTAATTGTCACTGCCAGAGAATAGAACTGCCAGTAACACTGTGTGTATGTTTGTGTGTGTATGTGAAGTACAAGTATACTGTGTTTGTGTGTGGGGTATATGTGTGTGTCTACTCGTATACATTTCACAGTCTTGTTGAAGATGGAGCTTTCTGATTGGCTTGCAGTGACCTCATCTGTTTATTGTTACAGTGGAAAACCACGCACGCGTGCACACACACACGCGCGCACACACGCACACACACACACACACACACACACACACACACACACACACACACACGCACACACACACACACACACACATGCACGGTGTAATAATATGAGTCATTCTGTCATCTCCATTTGTGCATTCATGCTCTCTTCATCATTCACTGTGAGGTGCATGACATCTGTACGTGTGTGTGTGTGTGTTCGTGTGTGTGTGTGTGTGTGTGTGTGTGTGGGAGGCTGGAGTTGACTATTGGCAGTAACCTGGCCTCCACAGCGGCCAATGGTTAATATTGATCCAGTATGCAAAGGATAGGAGGAAGAAAAAGAGTGTTAGGGAAGGAGGCGAGGGTGGGGACAAGGAGGGCTATTGATCGATGAGGTAATGCCAGTGTAGGTGAATGTTTCATGTCAGAAAGTCACAGCCACAAAGACACACACACACACACACACACACACACACACAAAGATAGAGTGGAATGAGTGCAGAGGACAAGAAGACAGGTAATCAATGGCAGTGGGCACTGATTAAAGAGAATGTAAGCGCGAACAAAGAAATGTGTGCGAACATGAAAATGAAGCATGTGAAGTATTAAATTATGGTATAAGAATTATTGTGTACATACCGTATATGAGATGTTGGATTAACGTTCCACGTCGACTATGCAGACCGCTGAGGAGATCCTCTAAACACTACCTGACAAGCACCAAACAGCAGACGGGCAAAGTTACAGCTTACAGCTGCTGTGCTCTCCCGAAGTGTCCCAAAAAAATCAAAATAATACCAAGTTAAGTTCAAGTTACAAGGGTTGGCTCACTCAAATTACAGTCAAAGCTATTTTGTGACTAAATCTTGTGGTAATTAGCCTTGCAGACACAAAAGTTTTATTTGTCCAAAAGATTTGTCTGTGAGATTTCTGCCTTTACATGCACTGAGGTAAATAGAATTTTGTTTGTGGTACTCCAAACATTAAAAAATATCCCCAAGCACTGGATGGATAATCTATGAATCACCCCTTTACCATCCTTCCGTCATCCATTTCTTACTCTTACATACACCGGAGGAATCTTTCCTCTAAACTTCCTGTTTAATTTTTTTAGATTATGTACTGTTCTGTTTCATCATTCAGGCCAAATGAACTCCTCTTTCACTCCTCTTCACTGTAAATGCACGGTACAATTGGCAATCATAATTAAACACAAACATGGTGACATCATGAGTCATATGGCTAAAATATAAGTTAGTCCCTTCTTTGGAACACCACCTCCTTCTTCAACCAAACCACATAAATAGATCCAGATTAGAAGGAAACCACTTCACAGCAGGACCAAAATAGACGAGAAAAGACAGAAAAGGAGGCAGTGTTGGCAGAGCTTTCTACCAAAATAGACTGAAGAAGAAGCAGACATTATGGGCTATAAATAGAACAGCATATCATTAACATGGAAAAGGATGTTCTTTGGTACAGAGAAATAAACTCTCTGCGTGCTGTCTCATGCTGTATCTTTTGTCTGTTTGCCTCCTGGATGTTGTGTTTTCTTTCTCTCTCTCTCTTCTCGTCTTTTTCTTCCTCCTCTCCTAAATGTGATTTTGAACGATCTTTGATTTCAGCTTAACTGAAGTATCATATTACACCAACCAGTTTCAACATCTCACCATTACCGCTACAAATGCCTCCTCCGTTTAATCTCTCATGTGCTCCGATGGGTTTTTGATACCAACCTCCCAACCACACACTTTTTTTCTCTCTCTCTCTCTCTCTCTCTCTCTCTCTGCCCAGGGTACAGAGAGGGGTTTCTATGGAAACGAGGAAGAGACAACGGTCAGTTTCTCAGCCGAAAGTTCATCCTGTCAGAGAGGGAGGGGGCGCTAAAATACTTCAACAAGCAGGATGTAAGTGAGATGATGCAGCTGATTGTTAAAGGGTGTTTACAGTCGCAACACACACACGCGCTTGTAAAAAGCCAGCAATTCTCCAGAGCACAAGGCTTGGACTCTGTCCTATTTGTTGTTTGTGTCTTCCTCCACAAAGGCCAGGGATCCCAAAGCGGTGATGAAAATCGAGACCCTCAATGCCACCTTCCAGCCGGCCAAGATTGGCAACCCGTGTGGCCTCCAGATCACCTACTTGAAAGACAACAGCACAAGGAACATCTTTGTCTACCACAGCGATGCGAAGGTAGACTGTCAAACAGACATTTGTAAATTGCTGTACAGATACCCCTTTTAAAGAACCCTTTCTGCAATGCAGTGGCATGCTTCTCGTGGGCTCCATGTCAAGCCTTAGATTACAGTAATACAGGACACTAATACACGGTTGGTAGTATAATATGCACGCTGTCTGCCTAACAAAACACACTTTGAGTTGGAAATGTCCCTTAATAATTAATTTCCTTTCGGCTTTTTCTGTAACTGTTCATTTGTAGTATCAGTGGCTTCAGGAGCTACACTGCGGTCCCAGAGTATTTGCATAGCGACACATTTTGGCTCAGAGACAGTGACTCTGAGGATAAAGTGCTGACTTTTAGCTTTAATTCAAAGGTTTGTACATCTGCATTCAGTGAGAAGATTAGGAATTGTCTTACTGTTCAAAAATGGAGGGGCCATGGGGGGAAAAAAAGGCTTGACACAGCGTACGAGCAGTATAATTGTGAGTAGCCTCAAACAGCAGTTAAAGCTCACAGGCATTGTTTCATTTTAAAGATCAAAGCCATTTTTTGCTAGTTATATTTTATTATTATGGCCTTTTTTCCCTTAAACTGCTTTGAATTGAATCCAGGTAGCATTATAACAAAGATTTGTTCTATTGCTGAAACCCTGACTGTCATGCGTAGCCTGTAAGTTAGTTACCGCATGACTTTCAGTTCTGTCATTTGTGGTTTTTCAAAAGCTCCTCATCAACCTGTAGAGTCTGAGTATATCTTCCCCAGGGGGGAGGAGGAGGAGGAGGAGGTGGGGGGGGGGTTATTATTGTCACTCCCCACTCCTTCCTTGTGGGTAGTGATGCGGTCTGGTTCGAGATGCCTAATGTCAGTGCTGTGCACATTCTACACTCACATGTTAATCCACTCCACATGCTGCAATGAAATGCAGATAAGTACATCTTTTATTCTCGGGAAAGTACTTAAAGTACTTCATGTCGTTTAGTTTGTAGGGTCGACAGCGAACAGCGAAGGAAATGAATTTGCAAATGCTAACGCCATGGTAACACTTCAATTTATGACTCCCATAATTTCTATATAATTTCCTTGGAGGGTCCCTGGAAAGAACTACTTTATGTAATTTAGTCGTACAGTAATGATACGGAAATAGAGACAGATGTTCTGAGTCATAACAATAAGTACTCAGTTATTTATTGTGGTTCATAAGAAAGAACAAGGAGTTAATATAGAAGCTGCAGAGTTCTGTAGTTAATCATTTCCTGTTAAAAGTGCTGACTAAGATCCATATTAATCTAAGTGAATAATCATGTTTTATTTTAAGCTGTGTTCTCTGTGTTTGCTGGATTGTATACAATACTTTTTATACTCTGCAAACATTTTACAGTTTTGCATGTTTAACTGACTCGTTGTGCACTGATTAAAAGACTGATTGTTTGAAATTCACAAACATTTCCTTCAAATTGCACCAAATTACAAACAGTAGTCTTTTCCCCTGAACTTCCTAAAAAAATACAAATCATGTCTTTTCTATGAAATGTTAGTACTACTGCAGGATCTATAAGAAAAGAAAAAGTCAGCCCTCATTCTCTGTTTAAACAAGAAGATTAAAGAGAAGACACCATGATCTAATACTATTCAGGTTATTCAGGGGATCATGTGGAGCCTCAGACAGGGATAGCACTGCTCCCTCTGCTGGCCGAGGCGTGTAACTGAAGGCTGGGACAGAGAGTTCATTGGGTTCATTCAATGTCACCGTCACTCTTGTTCTGTGGTGGAGTTATCGACAGCACTGCAGCATCCACACGACACGCGTGCCTTTGACTACATTAAGTGTGTAGAGAAGAGACCTTCACAGGCGTCAGAGAAAAACTGTAGAAAAAAACAACAACATTCTCCTTAGCCCAAAATACATGCTGTGAAGATAAGAACACTGTGTCACTTGCAGCAGGACACGTTGTCACTGAAGGTGTTTGTTTTGTTTTTTTCTTTACAGGAGATGGTCGACTGGTTCAATGCCATCAGAGCGGCCAGGTTCCATTACCTACAGGTGGCCTTCCCCGGAGCAAGTGATGAGGAGGTGAGGGCAACTCATTTCATCATAAAGCACTGTTGTCACGTCAGGAAATCAGCTGCATTTGTCTTTTTAATGTGTGACAAGCATTATTCCTAATGTTTTCTTTTCTTCTCCAGCTGGTGCCCAAACTGACCCGAAACTTCATGAAGGAAGGCTTCATGGAGAAAACGGGTCCAAAGGTTTGTGCTGTTGGTTCTACTCACTGTGTCCTACCACTCTGATAAAGTGAAATCGTTGTTAGGGTTAGGGGTAGGGTTCATTTTTGCTTATGAAAACGAAGCTGTTTCTGCTTGCAGCACCTCAACACATTGCATTAAGTGATTTTTTATTCTCAGAACGTTTAATTAGAAGAATTTTAGATAAATTAATCTGTGTAGTTGAAGGTAAAAAAAAAAAAAAGTGGTATTTCAACAAAATATACATTTTGCATATAAGAAGCATGTTTTTTTTCATCTTTCATCCTGTGAATGCTCCCAGTTTGGGAAACATTTCTATATAGTATACTACATCGACTGTTGGGCATGTTACTTTCTAAATGTAGTACATAATGTAATGTAATACTAGGCATTATGAAATGGAAGAGGGTAATGTTGTTTTTATTGCGGTTCATTACAAATCCGTTGGTGGGTGATATTGTATAACGAAGGCTCTTCTGTGGAGCACAGGCCCATTCATGCACTCTTATGAAGTGCTTACCATTGTACTTGTATTAAATCGCCTCCTTATAGTAACAATAGTGTGATGATAAGGAACAATTAAATAATCCAGACCTTTTCAAATAAACAAAAGCGTGCTGCAGAAGTGGATTCGTTCAATAAACACTTAATTTCTCATGTAAAACGCACTTCATCTGAAGTTGACAGAAACAAAATAATTAAACAATCTGCAACTCTTGTTTGGTCCAAATAAACCCGTAATTCACCACGTATATGTGATGCTGTCGCTGCCTCTGTGATGCCTGACCTCCTTCTGGTCTCTATGTGCTGAATGAGAGTGTCAGTATTTTGTTGACACCTCTTGTGTCTCCTGCTCTGCCACAGCACACAGAGGGCTTCAAGAAGAGGTGGTTCACTATGGATGACAGGAGACTCATGTACTTCAAAGACCCTCTGGTAAGAAGAGACCTGCGCCCTTGTGTGCTTTCTTTCAGTGCTGACTGATCACTCAGTTTGCTCACAGGTTGTTCGTCTCTCTCTTTCTTGCCTCCCAGGATGCCTACGCCCGCGGTGAGGTGTTCATCGGCAGTAAGGAGAACAGCTACACTGTCCTGTCCGGCTTGCCCCCGTCCACGCAGGGCTACCACTGGAACCACGGCATCACCATCGTCACGCCAGACAGGAAGTTCCTGTTTGCCTGTGAGACCGAGGCCGAGCAACGGGATTGGATAGCCGCCTTCCAGAGGGTCATCAATCGGCCAATGAGGCCACAGGAATATGCAGGTGCGGAAAAATCCGAAATTTTGTGTAATTAAAGTTTATGTTTCCATGTTTAAAGGTTCCCTGTGGAGTTTTTGACCGCTAGTAGCCCTGTGGAGCTATTCTTTTATGCTTAGTTTGCATCTTTGAACAAATACAAACCAAGCAACACAGTCATCCTTTCATGGCGTAAAAATATCCCTTTGTTAGTTTTTAAAGTATGTAAATGAAGAGCCATTTTACTGACCCATGCAAATATATAGTGCTCTTATTCCTTGTCTCGGTTCAGGTTGCCATGGTGATCTACCCCAGTTAAAAGTGAGTCAGCTTTGTGATAGAGGAAAAGTGGAGTTAAGCCTAAAGATGGGTAACTAACTCACTAATCTCACTTCTTGGTAGAAATGTGTACAGTCACTCTGCACTCCATCATGTATTTGGGATATAAGCCACAGGCCGAACACAGGTACAAGTGTGTTAGTCATTAGTGCGCTTACTTCAGGGATGTACTGACACATCATCTTAGAGCTAAAGTGAGCATACTAAAGACTTTGTGTCTTTTATAGTTCTATTTTTTCCCCCTTTGTCTGGAAACATGTTGGTTTTTGTCTCTAGCTGTCTGCTTTACTGTGCCTCCCCCTCCTCTTTGTGTTTCTCTCTGTTACTGACACAGTAGGATCAGGCGCCATTGTGATTTAAAACCAAACATTGCGCATCCCTGTGTTTCATTATAGTGGGACTCACTCCATCTCTGCTGAACTGATGAGCATGTGGGCTGTGAAGCCCCAGTGGCCTAATGGATAAGGCACTGGCCTCCTAAGCCAGGGATTGTGGGTTCGAGTCCCATCTGGGGTGACTGTAAGCAGAGTAGTGCAGCGGAACTGTGCTGGGCCCATAACCCAGAGGTCATTGGATGGAAACCATCCTCTGTTAGCTGTCTTTTACTGGAAGCTGGGTGGTCTCTTCCACTGCTTTCTGACCGAAACAGTTACATGAGTAAAGCCTTGTTAATGCCGCATAATGTGCTTTGGTGAGAAGTGATGATTGCAATCAACTTTATTTGTTCACAAAAAAAACTTAACAGGGGACCTTTCATTTCATTCCCTGTAAAGCATCTTTAATGTCATGTGTTAGTATCAAATGTGATACATAAATAAAGTCAAACAATAAATATTGGCTCTATATCAAAAGAATAATTTGTCTATTGTTCCTTTTAACTTATCCTATAACTTTCCGTGTGTCTTTGCAGTGGAGGCCCATTTCAAACACAAGCCTTGATGACTACACGAAGCCCCAACTCAGCTGAAGCCGGCCCAGTCTCATTGAGATCAGAGACAATCCCTATGTGTGACCACAGACCATGGCGGGAGGTGGTGGGGTGGAGTTGGGGGGGGACAGGAGGGTGATGGGTCTTGGGAAAGGGCCAGGATGAGAAAAGATGAAGAAGAAGGAAAAGAGACAGACGGACAGACTCGAGTCTATCTGTGTAGAAAACTTGAACTCCCACGGGACTAAAAGGCCCATCGTGGGTTGAAACGTTGGTGATCAGAGGCCAAAGGGTAGATGATGTCATCACTAATGCGCCTACCAACCTTGTGCTATACATTATCATCCTTCCTTTCCTCAGCCATGTGGACCCTTTCCCTGCAACAACCCCCCCCCCTCACCCCTTCTCTCTCAGATTTCGTCTTGTGAATGGTTCATTCTACCTGTAATCTAATGTAATTATGTAATCTAGAGTCATTTCACTGGTTGCTTAACAAAGACGATGCATTGTTAATTTATTGAATGTACAGTTTTGATGACAGTGGCTTACCGTGTGTGTGCGTGCGTGCGTGTGTGTGTGTGTGTGTGTGGAATCGTGACGTTTTCGTTGAGGACGCTGTGGGGTTGAACCTCTGGCACTGAAACCCTGTTAAACCTGAACCTACAAAGTGCTGTTAACAACAAATATGCATAAAAACAACACACACACAAACTCTCAGTGATCACCATCGCTGTTAACGTAGCTGGAGGTGGCATTCAGACAGGGTTCTTTTAAAACCTCAATCTGACAGCTCTTCTCTTATTTATTTGTACTGTTTAACATGAGTCATCGTAGACAGTTACCGCTGCTTCAAAGGATTGTAATGTGACAGGATTGTAATTTATAGAACACTTCTACAACAGTTTGACTTATGTTTTTGCATCTTGTTTTAAAGACACGTTGTTTTAGATCACAGTGATGTGTGTATGTTTCAATCTAAAAATCTTAACATTAATACAGATGAACCTGAAATCAAGTGGCAGTGTTTGATTTGTCCTCAGTGTTTAAGACATTTCAGTATATCTGTGTCCTCTTTATGACTACATGCTATACAAATAGGCATAATTCTGAATTATTACAACTTGGGTCTAATTTTCATGCCCTCACTCTGTTGGTATTAATAAGTTATTTGTTTTATTTTTAATTTTATAGTGTATATAAGGTGGACCAAAGCCACATACCGCAGCATTTATAGCCTTTAAGTTCATTTTAGCCTCGATTCTCTTGTTTTGTCATTCCCAGAAAAGTAAGATAGCGTTGTGATACATTTTATTTATCAAACTATAAAATACCCAAGTTGAAATAAACTAGAATTTTCCTTTAATGCCCACTAAAAACCTCCTGTTCTTTTTGAGCATGTTTACTGTACAGGCAGTGCTTCATGAAAGTGCAGTTACATCCATTTAACCAACAGGTGGAACTCTTCTGTTAAAAGGGAAATCACATATTGTCACTGTCAGGTGAGATCTTGATTTTGTGAAATGTTGTCCTCCCACAGAGGAATGAAGAGATTCGCTGGATAATATTGATACAGTCAGGTGGCATGTTATAGGAATGGTTTGACATTTTGGCAAACACTTTCTTGCCCAAGGTCAGATGGGAAGTTGATATTGCTCTTTATGGACTGTGCATTAAAAGAATACTACACTGATTTAGCATTGAATTGTCAGACTCACGATGGACAATAAAAAAAAATCAAAACTGATGAAGCAGAATCAAAGTTTTTGCCTTTTTTTTTAATTCCACACACTCTCCTTCACTTTTAAAACCAGGTGCCTACATTATCCACAATGCAACTCTATTTGCAGACATTTCAGGAAGTGATTCAGGTGTGTTATGGTAGTAGTAGCTGTTGTAGATGAAGCGCAGGTAACAGATGACTGATAAACTCTTTTCTGTCTTTACTCCACCCTCCCAGATTTATTTAATTTTCTAACTTGTAGTCTTTAGCTTCAGACAATGCTGACTCAAGTGACATCATCTGAGTCCAGCTTATCAGATTTTACGCAGCTCCCTCTGGAGCCACAAAAAGCTGTACACAATTTTTTCACATATGCAGTAGTACTCCCCAAGATGTGTAAACTGACTTTAAGGTTTGTGTAGTCTTTAGAACAATTAGCTTAGCTTTGCATAAAGACTAAAAGAATAGTTAAAAGGCTAGCCTAGCTTTGTAACACCTATAACCTACACCCGGTCATCTTTACATTTCTGTTTGTTTGCACATTAAAGAAACAAGGTATGTGTAAGCCTTAGTGCTGGTAGATGTATATGCTATGCTATGCTAAGCTAATCTCCTTCTAGCTCTGGCTCCAAACCTTACCTCACAGACAGTGGGACTGATCTGCGCATCAAACTCAAATAGGTACATTTCCCAACATGTTGGACTATTCCATTAAAGGGTGAGTCTGTAGGATTTAGTGTCATCTAGTGAAGCAGCCCTATCTAGAGCCACTGTTTGGTTTGTCTATTCTGGGCTACCGTAGAAACATGGCAGTTCAACATGGCGGACTCTGTGGAAGATGACCTGCAGCGTCTGTAGAGTCTCATTCTAAAGCAACAAAAACAAAACCATTCTTATTTTCAGGTGATTATCCACAAGCAAAAACATAGTCATACCCATTATATTGCCATATTCTGTAAATAGAGTGCCCTAAATCTGACACACTGATGCTTACGTACAGGGCAGAAGGGTTCAATGAACTGCTTAATGACACAGTTACACCTATGGGAGATGAGTGAGACGGCATTCTCCACCACCAGCGTCACAACATCCAATGAGGGAATATATTATTTTGGAGAAATGGTGTTCATCCCTCCAGGAGAGGTCCAGACACATGTCGAATCTATGCCAAGGAACACCAAAGCTGTTTTGCAGGCACATGGTGGCCCCACACCTCACAAAGACACTTCTGTGATTTTCCTTTGATTTGTCACCCATCTGTATGGAGAAGGTTATTGCACAAGGTGCGGTGCTCCAGTATTTTCCTATTTGTAAAGGCCTGACACTGTTCACTTATTTTATATTACAGTAGATGGCGCTCATCAGTCACTTGTTAAAGGAGATCACCACGGTAGGACGAACTGGTCTGATGGTGTAAATGTCACCTGATGATCTCGCCACTCTTGCACAAACTTCCACATGCACTCACTGGCTCCAGGCTCTGACAGAATTATGGGTAAAATCAATGTTGCTTCTGTCTGGCTGTGATGTTGTCGTTGGCAACCAGGTTGTCATGTTAAACTGCTCAGACAGTGAGCCACTGAGCTGCAACGGCCAGGTCGTACCCACACAGGAAGTGTTTAAAAGCGGGTGGGACCTCAGCTCGGCAGCCACCGTGTTTGTCCTGAAGATAACATGGTCAGTGAGTTGCTGGCGTGTGTAGCAAACATTTATTAATAGTAAAGCTGTGGGTTCAGTACATAGTAGTTTGACCTTCATTTTATATGAATCATTTAATTTTTGGTTGTTTTTATGTTCAAACATGTTCTTATGTGTTCCTTATGTAGGATTTGTTCTTTAAAAACTCCTTTAAACCCTTTGATACTTTACAAACACATTAAAGGTACACTTGATTGTCAGTAAGTCAAACCCCTTTTTCTGTCATAAGTCAATGGAGCAGTTATTTACAGTTTCTGGAAAACATAATCCAGCTGTCCTGTCCATCAGGCCCTGCAGCCGACATTAGCCAGAGCTGGGACTGTGAAATTAGCAAATCTCCTCTCAGGAAACTCAGCAGGAGCAGCTGTGGGGCTGGAAACAAACTGGAAATGAAGCACCAGAGAGCAACAGGTCAGCAGTAAGAACAACAAGTCCAGCCAAAGCAGAAAAATGTTTCAGTGATATCAGATTTGAATCTATCATGTCTGCTGAGTGATGTGACCCTTATATTCTTTTCTTTTAGTACCTTGCAATGTTTTGATCGAGAGCTGCACCTGATGTGTGAGAAAGAAGAGAGACGCATTGTGAAATAACTGGGCTCACTATGAGCTCAGTATGTGACATTTTGATGGCATTTCTCCTAGATACAAAAGTGACACATTTTCCACAAGAAATCACATAATTGCAAGATGACAAAGTTTTTAAATGGGCTTACATCAGTTCGGCTTTAACCCTCAGAGAGGATGGAGTAGTTTGGCATTTTGGGAAATATGCTTATTTATATTCTTGCCAAGATTTAGATGAAAAGATTGATGCTCTAATATCTGGCCATTAAATATGAAGGTACAGCCAGGAAATGGTTTTGATTAGCTATCATAATCTAACATCTAACTCGTCCAAAGGTAAATTAATCAGCACGTCTTAATAATAATAATAATAAACACATTATATTATTGTTTCTTTTCTACAAAAAGACTCCAGGAAGACAATACCTTGCAGGTTTGTTTAGTTTTCCATGTTAAACATGCTAATTAGTCACCTTAAAGCCGCTATAATTGATATTTTCATACTCATAGTGATGAACTTACAGACAATAATCACCTGCATTTAGGGCTCCTCTCCTCTGAGTTTTTGGACATAACAGGCAGCTGTTATGTTCAACCTGTACACAACCTGCTCAGCACCAACCAGAAGACAGACACATTTAGAGACAGTTAGTGAGCAGAGTGGAGCATTTAGCAGCTAAAGAGACTGATATTTCCCTCGTGAGCTGGTGAAGACCAAAAACAGACCCAAAAGAACAGTAAATATTGGACTAACATTCATCAAATGGCAATTATTTTCTAACAAAGTCAACTTCTTTCTGCTGCCGGCAAGAAGCCAAAAACTTGAATTAGAGATTTAAGACTTAAGACCAAGTTTAGTTCACTTAGTTTTGTTACCTTTGGACAGATCCAAGCTAGGTGTTTACTCATGCTTCTAATCTTTAAGCTTAACTGAGCTGTTAACTTTTGTATTAAGTGGCCAGACGTGACAGGGTACCAATCTTCTCGTCTAACTATTGGCAAAAAAGGGATTTTTATCCCGTCGAGTTGAGCAGGTCTTATATTTTCATTTTTACTCCTTGCCTTTACCAATCAATACGACTGCTCTACTCATCTTCAAACCATCTCCCACTTCCCTCATCTGCCCTGCAATTACCTGACCTAACCCGCCCACCTCCTCACCTGCATCCATTAGCCCCTCACCACATACTGTATACCAGCTGAGATCCTTTGTTTTTTCATCAGTTCATCTTAGTAATGTTCCTGTTATCTGTCTGCCTGTTACTCATCAAACTGTAAGACAACCTTTAAATAAACCAATGAAGTCATCCTGCTGTCTGCTGGATTTGGATCCAGTCCTGTATTTCCTGAACTGTAACAGTTTCAAAACAGTTTTCTTGCTGACTGAAAAACCCTGACACAATAATGCAGACCTTCGCATAACTCTAGAAAACTAGTTTTTGGACCCCATCAATGTGAAGGTGAAGGTAAAGAATCTATTTTAGTCAGCCAGATTAAGTGGAAAAAGTGCTATTAAACCTGAAACTCCCTGTCTTAAATAGGTGCTACTTGCATACCAACGTTTCATTAGTTGTGTGGAGTTTTAATGGAACATTATAGAGTCCAGTGCAGGTTTAAATGTCATTTCTCAGTTTTTTTTACTCAGAAAACAGTCCAACAACTGAATCTTTGTTAATCAGAATGTTTTTTTTTCCACGGAAATGAACAAATGTCACAATATATTGATGCACAACATGAGTTATCTAAAGCTTTGGCTTGCAGATACCATGCTGGTCAAAACCTCAGGAGTAAACTTTTAAGTCACCAAATCTTCAAACATTGTCTCATAAGTCATTAATGCAGGCCATTGTTCTGTTACAATCTGAGTAGTCCAGTTTTGGTCCATATGAACAAACTTTTGCAGGGTCTCTTCAAGGCCTGGTGAGTGTTGTGTAGATAGGCTGCTCCCAGCCAGAGGGAGGACTGTGTGGAGGTGGTGCCAAGGTCAGGCTGTTGATAAGCGGTGTGGAATAAGGTCTGCGAGAGGAGTGAAAGTATGGGCACTGATACAGATGAGTAGGGTACCCAGAGAAGGCGCTGTAGAAACCGGAGCTTTGAAGGTCAGTGTAATCGGATTGGTTGGTGGAGGATGAGGAGGAAGTAGAGGAAGGGCAGATACCCAAACCAAGAGAGGTGTACTCAGGTTGAGGAGGTGGAGGAGTGGAAGTGCAGGAGCTGCTGTAGTGACCTGGGCTCATCTGCTCAGTTTTAATCTGAGGTTTTTGGCTGGTGTCCTCTTGGAGCCCGTGCAGGTCACGACTGGAAGAGGATGATGGCATTCCAGTGGAAATCCCGCATTTGGGTGTCCATGTGGGAATGTTCTGGGAGTGAGCGTGGATGAAGGATCCAGGAGGGTTGTTATGTCCGTGGCTGGTATCTGGTGGGGTTAGAACAGTGGAGCTGTGGCTGTTGGGTGGGAGGTACTGGTCAAACTCATGGACGTCAAATCCATCAATGGTGCTGATGACGTCAGTGCTGAGCTCAGAGATGTCCACGTTACTGAAGTCAATGTTCTGACGGCTTGTGGGAGGAACAGAGCCGGCGCTGCTGTCCATAGGCCGGTGGCCCTCATGTTTGCTCCCCATGTGAAGGTCGGTTTTTGGGGTAGTGGGAGGTGTTGGAGGTCCATGAGACTGACCTGGAAACCAAAACCAAGGAATTCAATATTTCCATGCTGAAGCAAACAGACTCAAGGGATAAATACAAGCTCTTATCTCACCTGTACGGTCTGCATGGTAATGATGGTGCACTTCCCCTACGCCAGCCAGCCTGGCCACCCCTGGTTCTGTCTTATACAAGCCCTGCTGATGCTGCTGCTGGACCAGTCCGGTTCTACAATCCCCCTGTCCTGGCTTGGTACTCTTGCGCCTCCGAGGCTGATACTTGTAGTCTGGGTAGTCTCTCTTGTGCTGCAGCCTCAGCCTCTCGGCCTCCTCGATGAAGGGACGCTTCTCGGTTTCAGAGAGAAGTCTGAGGAAGACAGGAACAAAATTATTTAATTATTGAAGGTCCTTTTACACACTGGCTATACAATATATGTTCATTCCAAAATGGATTCATCATGTGTTTTCTCCAAATACCAAACAGGAAGCGACAAATACGATATTTTCAGAGCGATATTTTGTGCACTTGTGCTTCCAGCTACCACATTTTTTATTTCATAATCTCATTTAACCCTTTAATGCAAGGATGTTTTTTCAAACAGTCCTACATATAATGCAAATTAATCCATATATTAAAATCACATTGGATTTTAAACTTTTTAACAATAACAAACAAACAAACAAACAAACAAACAAAAATTGATTTTTGCAATGCAAGAAAGTGCACACAAAGATCCACTATCTTGAAGTTGAGTGTGGATGGACAGATATGGCAAGTTCCCCTGGACCAACCAAAGACTTTGAGAACATCCATAAGCTTTTGGAAGCTTTCCCTTTCTCCAGCCATGGTCAAAGCAGCTGAAGGCCGAAGTTTTCCAGAAAAGTGCGTCGCTTGTGAGATCTGCTGGCTCCTCAGATTGGAAATCTGGCCAGGAAAACTACTTGTGCACAGTGGCGGAGTCATGCTGTCTGAGGTGCAGGGGTGAGAAAAAAAGGGGGCACCAGCAGCATGCTTTGGGGCACCAACATGTAAAAAGTCCAGTCTAAATTTTGTTTTGGATTAAACCTGTTTTACTGTGTGATTTCAGTTTATAGAGGCCAACTAATTTTATTCTCTATGGCATTGTATCACGTTCACCTAGACCACCTTGAAAACAGGAACTACTTCCACACAATGTTAAGTTACATTAAGTTACATTGTGAGTGCAGGACTTTCTACTTATAACTGTATGTATAATATAAGAGTATAAGAGTTTCACTTATTGCAGTATCACTAACTGTTACTGAGTAAAGGATGTGAATATTCCCTCCCCCACTGACTGTGGGAACTGACCAATTTTGGATCCACTGACAGTGAACCAATTAGCTGGGAGTATTTAAGAGCTATTTACTTAATTTTGCCCTATATAATATTTTGCATTACACATGCAGGAAAAACACACATAGCTCTCCCCTCTTTCTGTCTTGTATTCTTCTTATTTGTTCCAAATATTTTCCCACCAATCTTATTACTTATATTTATGCAATTTGACTTGAAAACACTAACTGTGTTGGTCTTCAGATTTAGTTGCATGTATCACTAACTGCTTATTAGTTAAAGTTGAGTCTTTAGCTGAGCTCCAGCACCCACCGCCAAAGTTTGCCCAGCGTCTTGCTGAGCTCAGCGTTGTGCAGATGTGGATACTGGTCCGCCAGCTTCTTCCGCGCTGCCTGCGCCCAAACCATGAACGCGTTCATGGGCCGTTTCACGTGAGGTTTGCTCTTCAGACCTCTCTCCCCTTGAGAGGGCATCGGTACCAGCGACCAGTCGTAACCTTTCAGCACTTGTGACACGGCGTCGCGGATGCAAGCGGGGAAGCGCTCATCCTCCACGCTGCTCTCCGTTTCGCGCGTAATCCCGGACCGGCGCGCTGCCTCCTGTGCGTCGGAACCTGCCGGAGAAGTGGGGGACTCTGAATCAGAGCCATGCTGGGACATGGAGCTGTCGCTGCCTGCTGGACTGCGGTGATGGTCAGTCAAGGACTTCTCTTCTGTCATTCTTGGTGGGTAAAACTTACTGGATGGTTTCTCCTAGATTTCCAAAAAACTATCCAAGTGCGTAAATGCGCACGCCTCTGTGGGAAGACTATTCACGCCAATACACCCTGAAATCAAGTAAAATCCCAGATTTCTTGTCTTGCCATTCCCTTGACAGCCAGGCACAGTTTGAAGAGTCTCTATTTTCTTTTTAGCACTTTAACTCTGTTCAGAACTCGCATCTCTCCACCCCTCGTGTCCTATTGGCTTGTGGAGCGTTTTACAGGCAGAGTTCCTCCTAGTTTGGCATTAAGAAGAAGGGGGAGGCAGATCATCTTTAATAGTTAATATTACATAGAATATAATGTAAGATATTTTTCGAAAATCTGTATGCAGCTATCAATCTATCGTGAATAAGTTCTTCAATAGCACTATTAAAAATGATGTTTACACATGAATGCATAACAAATAACAGTCCGGTAGCAATAGTAATATGTAATCATACAATAAAAATAAAAATAGTTACACTCACACAGGGAGCATTCTCCATTCTTTATTGAGTGTTCTTTTAGATTTGGGTGTAGAAATAACATTTCGCATATTTAATTCTTGTTTTATTCATTATTCTAAGTAAAGATTCATATTTTGTTGGTATTTATTCGGTTTTTATCCTAATCCCTAATCTTAAAATAAAAACAATGTATTTAATACATATATTAAACATGAAAAAATATACTAAATTAATAATTAATTAATAACATTAATAATAATAACAATAATTATAATGATAATGATAATACAACAACAGTAATAATAATAATAATAATAATAATAATAATAGCAGCAACGCACTTCCGTGTTTGGTCACGTGACCGCGAAGCCCCGCGAATATGGCGGCCGCCAGTGACAGTTCAGGCAGCTCTGTGAGGAAAAGACGTGTGGACAGCAGTAAGACAGAGACAAAGAGTGCGGACAGCAGCGAAGAACATGGAGCAGAGCCCAGCGGAGACACCGAGAAAGAGAAGAGGTTCAGGTCGATACAGAGGGGGACTTACTGGCTCACTCGTATCGTGCTGCTGCGCTCCGTCGCCTTTATTTACTGTAAGCATGTTGACATTTACTCTCACTAAAGTCCAGGAGAGAGCTAGTTCACGTCTGAGTGACGCTTTCTTGTTCATATTGTGTTTGAAGTGTTGAACATGTGACTAACTGTGAGTGGGATAAATGTGGGTTTGTTACTTTGTGTATTAAGATGTCTGTGAATTTGATTTCAAAGTTAGTGACATTTTTGTGGCTATTTTGATAGACCTTTTTCACAGCAGCCATTTTGACATAGTAGGTAAACACAGGTGTTTTCAATGAGACTAATTAAGGTTCAGTTCCATTTATTGCAGCAGAGACTTTCCAGTGAGCCAACATGCACCACAGCAGCAGCACCCTGACTCTGTTTGACCTGAATGGAACAGAGCCTTAATTAGTGTCACTGGAAACACCTGTGTTTACTATTTCACGTCAAAATGACTGCTGTGAAAAATGTCTATGAAATGTTTTTGACATATATTATTTAGGTTAAGTAGTGATACCTCAATGTAAAAGTCCGGCATTTTGACCGTAAAAGCACAAAGAGGCTAAATATACTTAGAGTATCTAATGTTAAAGTACTGAATAGGTAGCAGAATGACCAGTTTCATACTGAAATAGTATACTGTTGATAATTACTAATGCATTAACTGTAATCTGCATGTTACTGTTGTAGCTGTATACATCTTACTTTATAAGGCCCTCAGATAGATAGATAGATAGATAGATAGATAGATAGATAGATATACTTTACTGATTCCCAAAGAGAAATTCAAGTGTTGCATCCATAGTTACAAACCTAAACAGGCATGAGGTATGTACAAAAGGCATGTGGTAAGTTAGACAAAGTGGCTACAGTACAGTATAAGTAGACGTAAAAAAAAAGGAGGAGCATATAGCTCTATCCATGTAAAATATACAAAAGAAAATATACATATAACCTTGTGAAATGTGACTTGTGTTTTATGTATTCTCATTCAGAGAAAGTCAGTGCAAGTTATCTGTTATATGTCCATTATCCAAGTATCCACCCTTCAGAGAACTGTGACTCTCCTCTCTCTGCACAGAGGAGAGTCATTATAGTGTTATGGCAGTGGGCATGAATGACTTCCTGTAGCGGTCCTTTTTACAGTGGAGTTGAAGGAGGCTCCAACTGAACACACTCTGTTGTTTGACCAGTAGGTCGTGCAGAGGATGTGAAATGTACAAAGTAACATAAAATGGATTGTGTATGTGTGTACAGTAATTACATGTTATTTTTCTGGTTAGAGTGGGTTAGTGTTTTAGTGTTTCTGTGAGGATGTTAGAAATGCGAAGCCCTCTAGGTGTCTAGTGTAGAAAATGTAGAAAACTCCTTTTGACTTTTATTGATTTTATTGATTGAATGAAAATATTCTTGAGACGACTGTTGCTATTGTTAATTCAAACTCACCTTACTTGCTCATGAAAAAAGACTTTAGAAAGTTAGAGAAAGAGATAAAATATGCACCTTTCTGGCACTGAAAAATAAAAACAAAATGTGCGTTGAGCAAATGAGCATTGAATCATATGAGTGTGTGTCTTTGTCTCCTCTATTTTCTGTAGTTGTGGCCTTCAGCGTTGCTTACAACCAGAACAAGCAGCTCATAGGTGAGAACGGCCTAATGCCCTGTAAGAACTACCTCAACAGCGTTAAGCGCTACGTGGGGGGGAAGATAGGCATGGCCGCCTTCGCGTACACACCCTCCATCCTCTGGTTGTTAGACTGGAGCGACATGGATGCCAACCTGGACGGCATTGCCCTGGCGGGGATGGCACTGTCTGCGTTCGTCCTGGTGACAGGAATGGCCAACATGGTGATCATGGTTACACTGTGGGTGCTTTACCACTCCCTAGTCAACGTGGGACAGCTGTGGTGAGTCTCGCATACATAAATACAACAACAACTGGATTTTTATAGAAATGACACAAACTGTTTTACGGGAACCTTGTGTATATATATAATATATATATATATATATATATATATATATATATATTTTTTTTTTCAAAATAAAACAATCAGCTAAGTTTTAAAAATGTTGAACTCCATATAATCCTTTACATTTTGTGCTTTTATTCTCTTAGATCAAAGTATTTTTTTTAAAGCTGCACATTCAATATTTTATACATATAACATAAAAGGGATTGCTCACACTCCTGATCTGACAGAGCATTATCATCTATTTTTGCAGTTTTTCTCAGATATTTGTAGCCTTTTAGTATTTTAGATCATTGTTTTGGTTTCCTGGCCCACTGTACTGACGACCCAGCACATTGAACATATTGGAGCATTTAGCTGCTAAATAGCCAAATATGTTTCTCAGGAGTTGGTGGAGACCGAAAACAGAGCTAAAAGAGAGTAAATATTGGACTTACAACCATCTTATAGACAGAAACATGACAAATAAATGATAATTTAGTCAATGTGTCTGCTGGATTTGTAAACTGGTATTTTAGGCTTGTTCCACTGTCGTCAAGAGGCCAAAAAATAATTATTGTAGTTTTTGAAAGAAGAAAAGAATCTCCAGTTTTGTCTTTTTAGTTCATTCTTGATGTTTTATTCTTGTCACTTAATTCAGTGCAACAAGCACCCCAGTTTCGCTAGAAAATTGAAGACATGGCAGTGAAAGTAGTACAAGTATTTTTGATTTTTATAAATAAATAAGAATTCTCTAACAACTCCAAAACAACTATAAAACTTTATGTAAAATGTGCTTGTTCTGCTGCCCGCGAGTGGCAAAAAATAATTAATTTTTGTGGCTTTATATAAATTAAAGAATCTTCAGATTTATTTCTTTTTAGTTCCTTAGATGAAATGTTAAGCGTTTTTAATATTCCTTTTTTTTGTCTAGGTACTCCTTCGGTAAGTGAACTTATGGGGACTCAGTTTTCAACTGTAACACAAAATCCAGGACTGCTTCCTTTGTTCCTCCACATCAAATTGAAGAAGTGGATTTGAGGCAAAGCGTTTATGTGAGACACAAGAGGTTTGGATGTCATTTTAGTTTGTTTATAGTGAAACTAATGTGGTGAAGTCCCTCAAACCAAACAGACATCAGACTGATCTTTTTAGAGATATCTATCCAATCCTGTTATTTCATGCAAGGAGCGTTGAGATGGGATTCTGTTCCTGATGTCAAAGAATGGGGAAAAAAAACATCTTTGGGAAGTATGCAGCTGTAAAGTCATGGATCATAACCATAATACAGTACAATCAGTGCATGTCAATCTACTTTAATGTGTCTGAGTCTCACTACCAGCTTTCTCATGATTGTTTCACAACTTGTTTACAAGGTTAAAACAGTCACTGACAGAGCTGAGGTTTACTGACGTGCAGCACATTGCCTCCTCACTCAGTGAACCCAGTAAACTGTCATGAGCGTAATAGTAAAAGAGGACGGAGAGGAAAGAAATAAGAAAATATAAATAGGAGGTTGCATGTAGGGCTCCGGCCCAGATGAGTGGCGAGGTCAGTGGCAGCTCTGTGATTGGTTAATGACACTTTGTAGTCAGAGACGCCAGGCCAATGTCTGTGGTCGGGACTTGTGGCTTCTATTTCTCTTTCTTAAAAACCTTTTTTTCTTTTTCTCTCACTCTCACTGTCTTTCTCCCTCACTCTGACAGCTCAGCTTTAAGTCTGCAGACTAAGCTCCTCCAATTGTTCCAAAGTCTAGACTAAAAACCATGCGTTGTTGCTGTTAGGAGCATTAGTCTCTCGAATATCCTGGCAGATGTTGTTCAGTCCCTTGTTTAAAATGAAAAAACTCCAAACTTACTCTCTTACTCTGGATCTTTTGACCATACGACATGGTCTTTATCAGCAGGTAAAGTTTGCTTATTATTATTAATATTATTTAAACTTAAATGAAACTTTTGAAGTTTAATTAATGTGCAGGCTACAATTAGTCATCATCGTCTGTTTCTGACATTTATAAGGCGCTGTGTACAGAATATGACAGAAATAGAATATGATTTTTATAACTATGTTTTCATTGCTGTATATATCACCTGAAAATAAGAATTGTTATGTTTTTGTTACCTTAGAATGAGCCTTTTGTATCTACAGATGCTGCAGATCCTCCAGAGTCTGCCATGTTGAATCACAGTGTTTCTACGGTAGCTCAGAATACACAGACCAAAAGCTGGCTCTAGAAGGGCCTTTCATGTTTTTTGCATGTTTCACAGCCACTGTAGTTTCTCCTTCACCCTTGGAACAAGAGGGCAAGTGGAAGTTAAATATAAAACTTCACTTTCACTCCTTACACTCTTGTCCATGTCTCTTAGAAATGAGAAATTGAAATTGCTTATCCAATTTTGTAGGTGCCAGTGTCCCAAAAAAGTAGGGTCCTAGAAATGTGGTCCGGAAACTCCTCCTGAAGCCTCCTTTACTGCAGACCCATGCTACATGTTTGATCAGCTGATTTCAAACTTTTAAATCTTCTAATCATTTTGTGTGATTTTTAGCCAAGGTAGTGGCATGGCTCTAAAGATCATGGCAATGTTGGATGGTTGGTCTGCCCGTTGGGTTCAGAAATTCATGGTTCCCACAGGATGAAACCTAATGATTTAAGTAATTCTCTGATTTTTCATCTAGCACCACTAGCAGGCCCAAATTGCATAATTTGTTGGAAACTTGTGTACAGACATTCATGGTGTTTATAGGACATACCCTACTGACTTCGCTTGGACATTTGTGGTTTTAAAAAAAATATCTAACTAAATAAATAACTATTGTGTGATTCAGCCCCTTAGGATGAATTGTAACTACTTTAGTGATACCTTCTTCTTTTTTAGTACCATCAAGTGCTAATTAACAAATGCTAGCATGCTTACATGCTAATCTAACCTGTTAAAATCAGCATTGTCTTTGTAAGAATGTTAGTGTGCTGTTGTTAGTGTTGCGCTCTAAGTAAATTACTGAGTAAATATGATTAAAGGAGCAGTGTGTAGGGTTTAGTAGTATGTAGTGGTGTAGTTCAGGCTAGCAGCCCTCTTGTTTTACCCTCTCCATCCGGGCATGACACAGTGGCCTCAAAATCTGCCAAAAAGGGCCTATCTTCCATTCTGGGCTACTGTAAAACATGGCATCTCAGCAAGGCGGATTCCTCCACAAAAAAGTGCCTGCCGCATCTGTAATTATAATAGGCGCATTCTAAGGTAACCAAAATATAATGATTCTTATTTTATGGTGACTATACACTAATGAAAACATGGTTGTACATATTGGATTCCATTTCGGCCATATTCTATAAACAGAGGGCCCTAAATCTTCCACACTGGACCTTTAAAATAAACTAGGAAGAGTGACAAAATAAAACTGTTTCAGAGGTCTGCTTACCACAGTTATCTTGTTTACATACAGAATAAGTGGTGTGAGTTATGAACAACTCATAGCTCACAAAATTGACCAAAATACAAACTGTCTCCTAAATGTTTATGACGTCCAGAGAAAGCTTTCATCTAGTTTGTGTCCTCCAAAGCACCGCCGACTGTCTGTGGTTTAGCTTGAGTGTGCAGCTTATTGCATTAAGAATTGTTTGCTCTTTTGTGGCATGTCGTCCTTTAGTTCTGTTTACAGATGATATTCTGATGATTTGTCCAGGTTGGGAGAGTCAGCTGTTGGAGACGGGGTTTCTGGCCATTTTCCTGTGTCCCTTGTGGACCCTGTCTCAGGTCCCTCTCCGCTGTCCCCCTTCCCTCATCTGCATCTGGACCTTCAGATGGCTCATTGTTCGCATCATGCTGGGGGCTGTGAGTACTTTACAAAATACATACAAAGGGTTTGTTGCATCTATGTGGACACCAAAACTCGAGAGCTCAGCTGCTCTGACAGAAAATGACAAAAAATAGCAGTGAGATCATTTTTGGATGAATTTTTTGCATATAACCTCTCGTAGCAGCTGTTTAACTTGTCAAACACAATAAAAACTAATTGATTGGACTTTATTTACTGCCACCAGCACCTTGACTGACATTTCCTGTTGTGAGATCCTGCACAGACACGGATTATCCTTCTGTCTCGGAGGAAGCAGATATTATAAATTCAAGCAGAAAGGCATGTACTGTACATACACACACCTGAATGCATCCAGCAAGCCACCACGGAGAAATAAAACCATTTTGCAACGGTATAATTCTCCGGGATATTCCAGTGTTTGTCCTTCTGATTTTAGATCGCTACTTTTGGTGCGGTGTCTTTGCTATAAAACTCTGCCAGTATTTAGAAATCCAACCCAAATATATGGTCAGCTAAACAACATGTCTGGTTGTTTGACAGTTTCCATGGTGAATTTTAGACCACCGGCTCCGTTTAATCTGCCAATCACTGCAGTTAGAAGAAATCCAGAAGGGTTTTTCCTATTAGGACCGTGAAGAGAGCTGAAACACAAGGAGAACCACCTCAGCCTGGTTTGACTCTAAAGACCTTGTTTCATTCACCAATATGTCACTACACCATTGAATTATGGTTTGTTCTAAAGTGGTGTTTCGCAAACTTAGGGTCAGGATCCAAAATAGGTCGCAAACCCTGTTTATTGGGTCCCCAGTTGGTAGAGTAAAACGCATATCAGTGCTGTGATATGTGAATACATTTTCCTAATTCATTTATAAGAAGACTTGTCAATGGTTTACCCTGCCTCTCGACCAATGACAGCTGGGATTGGCTCTAGCCTCCTCTGATCTGTTTTTGTTCTTGATAGTTAGCTACTATCTTACTTTTTTTTTTACTCTAAATTAAAGCCAACCTTATCCTGTACTCATTTTTATTTCTGAATATTTGCGTGGGTTAATCTCCTCCAGTGGCATTAGTAGAAGGTGTTGGTGTTGCCCCGTCAGACTTTGTGCAAAGTATCTCCAGAGATTACCATAAAATGTGCAAAAACCTGCTGAACGTGCTGTTTCAGCCCAATTGGATCATTTGATTAGATTATAGTGATAATCCAGATCTTGGGGAATTTTCATAATTTTTTTATTTTACCTATAACAGTGCTGCATTGAAGTGCTGGTTAAGAATGTTGGACATCCAGACTTTAGCATTCACATGCTACTTTGTCAGGAAATCAAATCCAGACGTCAAACAATAAACAATGGAGACAAACTGTCGCAGAGGCTTTTCCACATTTTTAGTGGCTCTGTTGCAAAAACGTGGATTCAAACGTGTAATGAACATTCCTAGAAGTTACATTTGCGCATACTTCACAGGGAGAGATTACGACAGGAGAGCTCAAATAGTTTGAAACCTTCAAGTTGGAGCCTCCTCGGAGCAAAGCCTCCGTCACAGTGACTTTGTTTGTGTAGCAGCTCCGCAGTGTTAAGTAAAGTACAGCCCCTTGCCACAGTCCCTCAGTGTTTGATCCACCCTGGTCAGTCATTTATCTGTCTGACAGCATGCGGTTCACCACTGCTCTGTGACTGCTATAAAATTTCTGCTTGTGAGGACGACATGGCTTAGCACACACTTCAAAAGACCCCTCAGTCGTAGAAAATGAGTGGGAGAGGGGCTGTATGAGCCCACCCATCATGTAGCGCATGAATAAAAAAATGTCCCAAATTGTCTCCACACTCTTTACATGCTTTAATCAGTGATTTCTGTCCCAACGTCATGGCATATTCTGCCATGCTGTCACATCAATAAGGGAAAAAAATATTCTCTGAATGCATTAAGAGCATATATTAAGACTTGTGATGGGCTGATATGCTTAAATACAACCATTACAGATGCCGTATTTTCCCCTGATTATCCATCACCAGCTGTTGCAATAATTCAAATACTCTTTGGCTGAACATTAATGAGTGTTAGAAGAAATCAAATGTGTTTTTGTTTTCTTGGTTACCTCTGATGAAAATAACAGACTCTGCTAAGCTAGATAAAACACCACCTCACACACACATACACACACAGCAATGGCACAGCATGCCCAAACACAATCAGTTCCAACATATGGCTGCAAAAAATAAAAGGAATGTCAGATGGTCATATGTTATGCTAAACAAGAGAGACAGAGAAATATTTGCTAATTAACAGATGAATTGCCTTAATTAGAGTCACCATTAGCATAACTGAATGTGTTTAAATTATCATGGAAAATGTGTTGGGCTACAAGCAGCTAGTCTGACTGTTGATTTGTGCTGCGGCAGCTTGTTTACATCAATATCCTGTGCCTGATCACATAAGCTACAAAAAGTGTAGCTAATGTGAACTGTGAAATACAGTAATCATTACAGCCATGTTTACATAAGGACAGAGCAAAAACAGCTGATTAATATGTAACCTTATAGCCCCTTTTCCTTTTCCTCACAAATAAATAAGCTTAGGTATCAGTGGACCTGAATTTAATCACTGCCCTGTAAGATCTAGTTATTCTGTTTGATTAAAACGTATCACCCTGACAGAGGAGAGTGCTTGTTTACAGGTACCATCTGTCCACGTCGCTGCAGTTCTTCATCATTTTAAAGGCTGTTAGCGCCTCTTTAAATTGTCCCTGCAGCCTCTGATGGCTCAGTCTAGTCAGTATGGCTTAATGTTACAGCAAAATAAATGTTTCCAGTCAGGCCCAAACAAAATATACCAGAGCTTTATTTCTGATATGCCACCACAATATTTAAATCAGGCTAAATTAATTCACAACCAGTCAGCCATCTGTATTTGATAGCAGTTTTCTGATAGCGTAGCATTTGCTGAAGCCAAGAGAAAAACACCTGCATTAAAAGAAACGTTTTAGGAAATATATGTGTATGCCTGCTTTTGCGTAATGCATGTGTTTGCATAATGACAGAGGAAGATAGATATCAATTTAATCTTTATTCATCCGGTACAGACGTGGTTAGCGTTCTCTTAGCTTAGCACATTGTCCAGCAACAGCTGCTCTCCTTTATATCTTGTATTTTGTTAGCAAACACGCTAGTCACTCTGTTCTACAGTGCTAACCACTCTGAGCGTATTAGCATTCAACAAAACCTGTTAGTTGAATCATGTTGTTTAATAAATAAATAAATAATATTGCTTCATTGAATTATGAATATGGGTACTTGATATTTCATTTTTTTTGTCACAGAATGAGTTGGTTCAGGTCGTTTCTTGTGAAGAAACTTTTAGAAGATTAATTTCTCAGCTTTTCTGCTAACGTTTAAGAGCTTCCTGTTTAAAGTGCTGGCACGGCTATTGTGTATTGGATCACACATTTCAATGCTGGCAGAAAAATCTCTATTAAACACTGATGGTTCGAAATGCTATGCTAAGGTGTGGAGTTTTGGGTGTTAACTGGGATTAGAGAGTTGCTGTGAGAATGTGTTTTGTGAGTGCAGATCAGATTGGTTTGCCTGTTGCCATGGATGTTGGGATATATTGTTGCTGGCATGCTGACTCTGAGTTGCTGAGTTGGCGTAGGCCTGGCTGACTGGAATGGGTAGGTTCGACTTGACTGTTATGATAAATATCAAGGCTAACAGTGACTTTGAGGTGTACAAATGTAGTTGATATAAGATCCTATGAACTGTTTAATCTGTGAGAAGTTACAAAGAACTGATAGATTATAGTTTTGTTTTATTGTGCTCTAATTTGATTCTACCAATGTCCGAAGAAGAATTATCTATAATACTAAAACAGGATCATCCAGGAGAAAGGGAACAGGAGAAAAGCTTGAAGAAATAGGTGGATATGATTATGCCATTAAGTTTGAGAAATGTTTTAGATCTTGAGTCTGTGTGGTTTGAAACACTGATCTTTTCAGGCAAATTGGGATAGCTGATGTCAATTTATTGATTTATTCTTCTGAAGCAGTGAGGTTAGATTCTTTCCCACATTTTTTTCCCTGCCTCGTGTTTTCAAATGCAAAAATTGACTTGGCTTCTGAAACATGGAGCCTCTTAATAAAATACTCTGAAGTGGTAACAGTGAATCTGAAGAAGCAATTTAACATTTAAACCTGCATCAGTACATTTTTTGGACACTCGAGGTCTGCAGAAACAAGTTGTGAACACCGGCCTATTATCACATTTTAGGTTGGTATGGCGAACATGTTAGCAAACCATGAACAGCACCAAAATGTAAATATCTGTATCTTCAGCTGCTAAATGCTCCTAAACCTACCTAAATGTAGGTAGTGTACAATGAGTCTATCACACTTTGCTCTCTGAAAGCAGCTGCCTAATGTGGCTGAAAATGCAGATGAAGCCGTGAACCAAAACCGTAAGGTTGCCGATTGTAAAAACCAAAACAATGAGCTGAAGGATGCTAAAATGTTCTGTAGAGCTGGGGAGAATTGTGAAGTCAGATGATAATCCTCTGTGGCTCTGTCACTACTAGTGCCACCCTTCAAATACACATGGTCATATCATTCTTTGGTAATATAAGATATTGATTGACAGTTTTATGCAGCAACAATCTCATCTGTAGACACATGACACTGGAAGCAGAACATTTCTGCTGGTTATGTTGAGGTAACACAAGTTTTTCTGAAGGGGGGCAAATTATAACCAACGTACTGGCACATATATTCAAGGTGAGAGGAACTAATAGTGCTTTTATTGTGTTTTAGTTGAAAACAGGATATTATAAGTTACTATATGTCTGAAAAAAGCAATGACGGTATCCGTCAAAGCACTGAATCCAAGACACACGACGGTATAAATGAGGCCCTGCTGTGGTGCTGCCACTATGGTTCCTTTTGCTTTCTTTCTTTCAAACCCTGTTTTCATTGTTGGGATCCAGGGTAAACCTTTGCTTTGCCAGTCTCTCACATTGAAATGTTGCGGTTGACCTCACGTCATGTGCATTTTTGTCAGTCTCAGTGCACCTGGAAGAGAAAACTTGTGGTCTCAGTTGTTTTGAAAGGAGAAAAATTTTTTAGCAAGACGAATCACTTCTCACTGTGACTTATTGATGCAGCATGTTGACAGATTTTTTTCACCGTTTCTTTTAGAAATGAAGTGCATGGAGAATTCACCAGTTTTCTTTTAAAGGAGTAGGAAATTGAATTCATTTATTAATTAAATCTTTCAAGAAGTGTATATATATTTTGAAAGTAGTGTAGAAAAGTCCATCCATCCATTTTCTATAACCACTTATCCTTATCAGGGTAATGGGGAGCTGGACATTGGGTGAGAGGTGGGGTACACCCTGGACATAGAGCCAAACAACCACAATTATGGGGAATTTGAAGTTTCATTAACCTCTGCATGTCTTTGGACTGTTGGAGGAAGCTGGAGTACCCGGTGAGAACCCTTGAGTAGCCACCTAGGGGGTTCCAGGAACCTTCTTGCCATGAGGTGACAGTGCTAATCAAATCTCTTCCTGGTCTTCTTCCTGGAAACATGTTGGAAACCCACTGCTCTGGACACTCCGGGCAGACTGCTCTGTTTATGTCAGAGTGTGTATATCGGGTTGTAATTGATGACATTTCAGGATCTCATGACTGAATTGGATTATCAGCAACATCTTCGAACGCATCATCTCAACAGCCAGCAGCTGCAGCCGACAGCCAAGGTCATAATCAGAATGAAATGTTCTGAGTTTTTCTAAATCTGGTTAGAGTGGTTAGCTGCCGATTTATTCCACATTCCTCGTCAGCCACATGGCCGGGTGATGTGTCAATATTGACAGTCTCGTGTCCTGGATAGCGCAGTATTTACTTAGTTCATTTGGTGAAAAACAGGCTCCGAGCGGAGGACACATCTCTCCCAGTGTTTCTGGTCAACTTTTATTTCCTATTTCTTATGGGAAAATCCCCAAACACTTTTAGTCTTTTTAAATATAATCTATCTGTGATACTCAATGAATTAGTGCTAATGGAGAAAAGTATATTTTTTTATCACCTGCGTCACCTAACTCATTTAGTGTTTTCCTCCACAAAAAAGTGTATAATTGTCACCCAAGCTTTGTCTTCAATAGCAGCAGACTACTTCCTCTTCTTTTCTTTCGGTCAGAAACAGAGGCGTTTGTCTGTTTCTATGTACGTGGCACTCCTGTTCGCTCCCTAACACCCTGCATAGTTAGATTTATTAGTGCTTATTGCCAATCTGTATTTGTTGCTCTCTGTGAGTGGGACACACATCTGTGAGCTGTTAGTGAGAGTGCTGAAGGAGAGAACAGCTAATGATGTGTTCAGACGGCATGCAAATCAGATTTGTTCTTTTCGGTTTGATCTTTTAGGCCGACAGTTCACTTTGTAATATACAGGTGACTGAAATAGATTTGTGTGTTTACAGCTGGTGCCATACCCGGCATGGTATCATCAGTCTGTCTTATCTTAATATAACCTGAAGCAGGCCTGTACAGGGTCAGCCATGTACTTCTACACAATCTAAAGTTGTCTTCAGTTGCCCAGCTTCTATAGTAAAAACATCAACTGCTATAGGTAGCAACTTACAGCTTGATCCCACTGGGCACGGCTGCGATGCTTTCTGGCTGCACCACTGCTGCCGAAGCTGATCCAGCTGTTCTGCACAAAGATTGTGATTCTATCAGAGTGCTACGGTTTGTTTCAGAAGCATCCCAGAAGTGACTCTCCACACCCTGTATAGACTCTGGATCGTAAAAACAGACAAAAGGGAAACTATTCATCTATGCAGCCTACTTAGTCATGGTAGAAACATATAAACCAAGGAAAAGACCAAATCTGAGCAACGTAACAAAGTCTGGCAGGCAAAAAGCCGCTTCTTCTTCTGTTAAACTGAAATTACAGTGATGGGTGATTGTTTTGCAGTATTTTGTATTTGGTCATAAAAGTATTATTAGTAGTAAAAAGGTTAAGTGATCTCTAAGTTATTACAGTTCATCCAAAGGGGAACATGAATGTCTACCAAATTTCACCCAATTTTAGTTGAGATTTTTCACTCAAAACCACAAATTCTCACCTCATGGTGGTGCTAGAGGAATAGTGAGGGGAACAGCAAAGTCATGCTCTGGGAACCTTGCATTACTGTACAAAAATCATGGCAATCCATCCAATAATTAAGATTTTTCAGTCTGGAACAAAGTAGTTGGCCGACCGACAGGCTGACATTTCCATTCCATGCCATTTCCAGTCTCGCTGCTAGTGTGGCTAAAAACAGCTGCTATAGTTGGTAGTAGTTAGCCTTAAATATCTTCAAATGAGGTCCTATTTACAGACTTCACATAAATAGTCTCTATGAATGACCCATGATTGTAGTATTCATAACTTTGCAAGTCATCATTTTCTAATAAGTCCTGTTCTCAAGTTATATTCTACTTGAAAACACATTCAAAACTAATTTGAAATTGCCAGTGTGCACAAATGAATGAAGTGTAATCAAGAGTGGGAAACAAAATTGCAAATGTCCTGCAAACCAACATTTTAGCTCTATATTTGAAAACCACAGAGCTCCCAACAGTTGTTATTAAATTATATATAATTTACAAATGCAAGAACAGTGACTGACTGTACAGAAGGATGTAGACAATCAGTAATTTAGTCTGTGATTTATGAATCATCATTTTGTGTCATAACTTTATACACTGAATGGTTGAGCGAAAATCTATAGATACATATGATTAGTACTCAGTCTGTAACTATAATCTGTCTCTGAGCAGCCAATCAGTGCACAGTGGTCCTAAATGTTAAAATCAAAATAAAATTAGTATTTTTATGAATTTCTGCAAAAGCTGCAAACATTAATTAAGAAAGTGACTATTATTTCTATTTACTCTCCATGTTTAAATAGCCAACTACGGATTTAGAGCAGGGGTCCTTAACCAGGGGTCCATGACCCCTTGGGGGTCCGCAGAGGTACTGCAGGGGGTCCACTAATTTTTGTCATAATAATTGACAATTTTCACCAAAACAATTTGTGAGAATTAAAAAATATAACAAAAATGATATTGAGTAAACTGCAAGCATTAATATGCAATAAAAAGCTACTTTTGACAAAAAACTATTACTATTTATATATTATTTATAAATTATTCCATTATGCCTGAATGTTTTATCAATCATAAACACATATAGGCTAATAACCCAGCATATGAATAATTTAATAAGGTGAAATAAAAGGTGAATAAAGTTAATATAAAAGTTAATATAGCTGCAAGCAGCAATGCGGGGGCCTAGCAGCATAGCAGGCAAGCCTGCGTAACCATGGCAACAAGGTAGAATTGTCAGGCCCTTGGCCATAAGCACATTCAAGAAGTTTTGGGGCATCAGACTATTAACTGATGAAGCTATGAGAGCCTTAATTCCTAAACAGTCTCACTTACTGTATCTGCAATGTCTGCCAAAAGGTCAAAGGTCACCAAATTCATCATGCCTTCTCAGGCAGGTGTCATGAGTCTATACACCAAGTTTCGTGTCGATACATCAATGCATCGCAGAGATATTGGCCTACTTCCTGTCTGGCGGCTTCGCCATCAAAGTTGATGGGCTTTGACGACCTTGCCTGAGGATCAATGACCATCAAATTCATTGTGCGACATCAGCACGAGGTCCTGACTACATGTGCAAAGTTCAGTTTGGATATTTGAAAGTGTTGGTAAGAAGCAACCACACTTCCTGTAACTGCAATGTCTGCCAAAAGGTCAAGGGTCACCAAATTCATTATGCCTGCTCAGGAAGGTGTCATGAGTCCATACACCAAGTTTCGTGTCGATACATCAATGCATCGCAGAGATATTGGCTTACTTCCTGTTTGGCGGATTTTGATTGGCTGTTACGGCAAAACAGTTTACAGTTCAGACATGAAACTTGAACCATCGGCCAGGCATGGTCTGAAGACCATATCCACCAAGTTTTGTGTAAATCGGACAAAGTATGTGCCCTCTGTAATAATACACGCATTTTTTACAAAGTTCAAAATGGCCGCCAAATTTTTATGCAAACTCACACAGTCTGTACACTGCAAATGTACTGGGATGTCTGAGAGTATCACTCAATACTAGAATTAAGGTCCAAAGTCCAAAGAAATATGAAGATATGAGTAAAAATGTAATTTTGCTAATTATAGCGCCCCCAAAGGTCAAAGGTCACCAAAATGGGCCTCACAAGGAAGTCGTCATGAGTCCGTGTTAGAAGTTTGAAGTCAAAACATCAAACGGTTGCCGAGATATGGCCTGACTTCCTGTTTGGTGGCTTTGCCGCTGAGTTTGATTGGATACTACGGGCAAACGGAAGCGAAATTAAAAAATCCACGAGAACTTTTGTGCAGCTTGGTCTGAAGATTCTATGTGTCAAGGCGCGTGGAAATCGGACAATCTGCATGACCTGAAGTGCTTTTTAAAGGTTTTTGATAAAATTCAAAATGGCGGAAAATCCAATATGGCTAGGCCCCCAATTATAAGCTAGGCTTAAAATGTGACACATGTGGGGGTCTCTGTTCTGTTTGCCTCTCGTCCAAAGGGTCCTTGGGCTGAAAAAGGTTGAAGACCCCTGATTTAGAGTACGAACTCATCAAAAAACAACTAAAACCAAACAATCTTATATTTTATTAGAATATACTGCTAGTGTACTGCTTGATTCAGATCACATCTAACAGCACAGTCACACCACACTGCAGCTCACCTCTTCCCTCTTACTTTATGTCATGTTAATTAATTTAATTACTTCACATTTTGATGTGGTTATCAATATGGATCAAAGATTCACAGATGATCAAGCCTCCTCTGTTGTCTCTACCTTGGATAACATGAATGGAAAGTTATTTATTAGAAGATAAACAGATAAACATTCTTGTATTCTGAGTCAGGATTCTAGTCAGTGAAGTAATGTAATTTTATCATTAATTGCTATTCAAGTTATTAAAGTTATTTAAAGCTATTATTAGTACCTTGTTTTTCTGTGACTTTGTGTTACTATTAGTAGGAGTAGTTGTAGCTTTAAACAGCAGTTACATGTCTTTTTACTGTGAAGGACTTTCATGTGCTTTTGACCACGTGTTCCAGTCATGTATGCATGTGGACATGAGGGTAATCAGTTTTATTCCTTTTGCAGCTTTTCAGCTAAATATGGGATTTGAATGACTGCAGTCAGTAATCAGATTTTCTAATTGACTGTTGATGGTCGCTTATTTTACCTGATTTACAGCAGCACTCCTTGTTGGCTACAGTGCATCATAAACTCTGACACATTTGTGTGTTTTCTGTCTTTTTCAGGGTCTCATTAAAATCAGAGGTGACAAATGCTGGCGAGACCTCACCTGCATGGACTACCACTACGAGGTGTGTGTACACAATTTATTTAACGTACTGTGTGTGTGTGTGCGTGTGTGTGTGTGTGTGTGTGTTTCCCTAGGGTGAATGTCAAGCTGTTGCAGCAGATGTTCTTCCTCGATCTCATACTCTGCATCTATAAATTGATCAATCTGTCTTATCTGTCTTCTTGACATTTGGAGTTTTTCCACTTTCTCTCCACAGTCTTAATGAATTCAGACTTTTTATGATGCAATATCATTTAGAGGGTCACAGGAAACTGGAGGCTTTGCCAGCTGACATTGTGTGAGCTGACACCTATAATCGTATGATGGACATTTAAAAAAAAAAAAAAGAATACCAAAACCAGATTTTTTTTATATATATATATATATACTGCACGTTCTTCACCTTGTGAGGCAGTTGGATCACGAAATTACTCGAGAATCTACCTTGCCAGGCTTCAAGATATGAGTCCGAACCAGAGTTGTTCAGATCAATCAGCATCCAATGAAGACAATGTCAGCTGTTAAAGAGGTTAGCATAGCTGCTGCTAGCATCAGTTTTATCAGAACTTCATTGAAAGAAGAACAAAGAACGCCACTGAAGCCTTTTCTTGTTTCCTGACTGGCCTTTGTAAGACTTTGGCGACATCATACATTTTGTTAATCTGACCCATGACAGATGGATAGCTTATCCAATCATGTGGCCTGTATTCTTTTTAAAGTGCCCACATTTTTCCAAACAGTTTCAAACAACGACTTCCCAGATGGCTGTACGTAACAAACCATCTGGTGCAGTCAGGTTAACACATTCTTCTTTGTTGTCAAAACCTGCCGCCTATGTTTCCCACAATGCAACTCGGATGCTGGCAGTTCATTTGACTGTGTTACACTAGTAGCAGCTGTTATCACCTTAGACATACTTAGTTTGTGAAAGATTTTCTGTTTTCTGGGCAGAACACTTGATACTTGATTGTTCTTTCATGGGAGAAGTCTACTGGGGCACCAGAAATAATGCATTTGGAATTTCCAGATGCAACAACAATGAAAGAGAAAAGGGTGGTTATCATGATTGACAGAGGAAATAAGAGAAACCAAGATTTTCTCAACATAAAATCCCATGGCTGTTTGCTGACTTCTGGGAAGAGCACTGCAGAAAACAACCACACAATGAGCTCTGAGCACCAAAGATATCACGAAAGCTATCATATTACCAGTTAAGGTGACACTTGCTGCAACACAGTGTTATGAAGAAGGACTTGAGAAAAAAAAGCCTGAATCATTCTCTGAAACACTAGTTTCTACATTTCCCAAAGGCCTGTTTTCTTTGACAAGCTGAACTTCTAAGACTGATCCAGATATCTAAAAACATTGTGCTCTTGGCTTTGTCTCCTGAATGATGACAAGACAGCGATGAACTCACATCAGGCTAACCACGCCAGGGCAACACATTACAGTAACCGCTGTCGTGGGATTCAATAAATCAGCCTCTTACACAGACTGTGAGGTTGTGCAAATCCCGTGTTTGTTTTTCCCCTGTGGGACGCTCAACCGCTCTGACCCACACTGCTCTGTGTTACCAAGCCGCAGAGGGAGGAGGGCCGTCTTCTGTAATTAACATAGACAGGAATACACTGGCTCCTATGGGACTCAGTGACTGGAGATGACACTCACACCCATTTTAGGAATACAATATTGATACTCACACAGTCTGAACTACAATGGGAATGGAGGATAGACTGTAATACACTGGCTCCTGTGGGACTGGACAGCTGGTGCAGTTTGAGATTATGTACCCATGGGTGACGAAAGGAAGTGAATCAGGGAATGATATACCTCATATATGAACTGCAGCAGTTAGGTTTTGTGCCTTTTCATTTAGTTCCGGAAGAAATGAATTTGGTTTTCTGCTACACTGCATTGTAAACCTACTGTAATTTATCCTCAAATCTTTAGTTCCCAGGGTTAGAACTGTTTTAGCATTGCTAATGCTGTAAAAATCACTATCCCATTGGTTGTCAGTGGTAAGATGAAATATGGGACAGGATATTATATCCACTGCTGCAATTTATTATCTCAATTTCTTGTAAAATTTTGAGCAGTTTCAGAGTCCCTGTTCTCTCTGATAATAAATCAAATGAAACACACTGAGCATGAGAAAATATTGTTTGGTTGAACCACTCTTTATATGCAGATTTAGCACTGTGTGTTGTGTAGATTGTGATAGTGAGTCACATGTACAGTGATTTTGGAAGGGATTATAAGACAAATGTCAGATACTTCAACTTTAGGCCATGGATTCTACAGAAAGAAACATTCTCCATGGCTCTGCAGTGTTCAGACCTAAAACAGCCCTGCCATGCTAGTGGTCCTGTGAGGCTGTGCTTAAATGCAAATGTTAAATTTTAATTTAGCATGTTAGCATGCTAACATTGACTAATTACCACAAAATATTGAGACTAATGGAATGATGACGAATGTTTACCAAGTATGAGGTTTTCAGTTCTTTCTCTGAGGACCATGACGAGTTGGATTGACGGCCAAAATCCATAGCGAACCATCCAATATTTGTCCAGACTTGGGGATCACCAAACTTATTAGGGTTTATCCTCCAGGGAAGTTGAATATCTGTACCAAAATGACAATGCATCCAGTAGTCATTGAAACACTCATTAAAGTACAAAAATATTTTTTAATGTGACGTGAGAAAAATCATAGGGACATAAAAGTCAGTAGGAATCATCCACTGTCACACCGATGTGCCCCAGTGAAATGAATGAGGGGGTGTATGTTTCACACTTTGCTGTTGTCTCTCTGAATGTGGCTCTAATCTCCATTATGACACATTAAACCATCAGGCAATATGTTTTTAAATGTTAAATGGTATAATCAGAAGACTAATTATCAGATTAGAATGCGATCATCCAAGAAGTGGACAGTAGCCATTCTTTTCTACCAGTGAACTACAGTGTTCATATGAAACTCTTCCAGAATGATCTTCTTCTAAAGGTAGAAAAATATCAAACAGCATTAAGACTCCTGACTTAAAGCAGGCTAAATGACTGTAATTCTGTGTGGACCCACTATAATTATGCAGTGGTAAAGGAAACTCTGGGGTACATTGAGCCTTTCACTGACAATTTACACAAAAACAAAATCTCATTGAGCAATTCACCGAACGCATCAATTCCAAATTCCAATGGTTAAAAGGAACTTAATTAGAGACAAAGACTTAATTATATTTTCTGTACTGTTCATATTTTAAACTGATGAACTTTAACGAGGAGAATCATCTGTAACATCAAAATGTCAGCTGGATATTTTCACATGTAAACCAGCATGGTGAGGCTTCCAATTTACCGCTCTGTGGTTTATATATATCAGTGTCTCGTGACGGCCTTACTTATGCTGGTGTGTGTGCTCTTTACAGTTTAAATCAACCCGTTTTATGTGGTTCTTTATTGCATCCTCATGCATTTCTCTTCTATTTTTGATCCAGCCGTATATCAGCTGACATCTATAGGGTTTGTGTTAACAAGCTAACAAACATTTGCCCAATTACACATTCAGCAAATACAGCAACATTCGTGTCCACCTGACAAATGTAAGTCAAATATTCACTCTCCTTATAGCTCTGTTTTGCTTTTCACCAACTCCTGAGGGAAATATTTAGCTCTTTAGCTGCTTAATGCTCCATTTTGTCTGCCAGATAGTCAATAATGTAAGCTGTGTGCCGCTTGGTAATTTGCAGGTAGTGTACAGTGAATTTATCAGAGCTTTTCCGCAAAAAATTAGGTTAATACCAGAATAAAAACCAACATAAAAAGCAAAAAAAAAAACAAACAACAGATATTATTGGTGATCTTTCTCTGTGGATTTATCATTATGAGCGAGCCCTTACATATATTGCACATAATATATAATATTAATTAGATGCAGCTGATACAACATGAGCATTCAAGCAGATTTAGGTGACTCTGTTTACAGAATATGGCAGAAATTAAATATAAAATGCATCACTATGTTTTCATTAGTGTACAGTCACCTGAAAATAAGAATAGTTATGTTTTTTTTACCCTGGAGTGAGCCTTTTATATCTACAGATGCCACAGGTTCTCTTCCTTGGATGCATGTTGTCGCACATGGCTCTAGATATGGCCTTTTGCGTTTTTCGCTCATTTTCTGGCCACCAGCGTTTCTCCGTCACACTAGGTAGAAGAGTGTGAGGCAAGGGGGTTGCAATCAGCTGCTACACCACTAGATGCCACTAAATCATACACACTGGTCCTTTAGTAATAACTAAATAATATCTGGATATCTCTTTGGCCTGTTACTTTTATGACTTTCAATATTAATGACTTTGTCTCCTTGTCTTTTAATGCTGAGTAGGTAGCATTTACTTGGCTTAAGAACTGCAGCGATTAGTTGGTCAATCATTAAAGTCATTTTTCATGCAAAAATGAAATCATTTCACCCTTCAAATATGAAGATTTCATACTTTTCTCTGTTTTATATCGTATAAAACGTCATATCTTTGGGCTTGGGACAAACATTTTCAACTCTTTTGACACTGACATTTTATTGACTAAATGATTAATTGATTAATCTGGAAAGTCATCCTTTAGTTGCAGCCTTACTTGGGTTGTGGCTTACTACTTAAAAGTTAAATTCACAAGCACTAAAACACTCTTGCTCAATTCTCAGTACATTTTGCAACCACATACTTCTGCTTACATGGTCTGCTATGAGCAGGAGCTTGAAGTGGCTGGCTGAATCAGGAGAAAATAAATGCTTGCAGCGGGGATCCTTCTAGCTACCTGCTGACAGGTATTTTGGACTCATGTAATTAAATGGAGTGTATTAGAAAATGTGTTGTCACCTGACAAATCATATTACAATATGGACCTTATTCCACGGTCGGTCAGTTTCCCGGGGTAATGTAGATTTACACACACACACACACACACACACACATACAGAGCACCGAGAGCCACTGGCGCCAAGTGAAGTCTTATTAACCCCCTCTGACACACTGCTGCCTTTCAAGCCTGCAGCGGCACTGCTGTCCTGACTCCCAGGGGGCTGTGTAGGTGTGTTTCGGCATAGTTGGTGATTTGTTTGCTTCAGTTTGTTTCTTGTTACGCAGCTAGTTTGCAGGCCAGGTGGAGTTGTTTGGTTGTCTGAGGTTACTGGCTCGTTGCCCCTGGATTTCCAGGAGTGTTTTGGTAAGCTACAGGTTAAATAACCCCCAATTTCACTCCATAAAAAAACAATATGAGTATAGACTAGTGAGGCAGTGCCTTGTTTTCTTTTTTCCCCACCTATTTCTGTGCTATATTTATTTTTCGCCACCTCACCTGACACTGTTTGCATGTTCAGCTATTACACGGTTTGGGTTTGACCACCTCGCACACACACTTAATCATACGTATACAAACACAGAACGGCTCTGTATGAACCCTCTTAGTGTTTTTTTGTGCGTAGGTAGGGTTGCCTTCATTTAAATAAAGTTCCGTCTTTATTTAGACATGGAAATGTTCCCCCGTGAAGTGTGGCACCATAAATGACTCTCCATCCTGGGCTCAGACAAGATTTTTGTGCCAAAGGAAAGCAGAGAAAACATGCATTTTAAGCAGCAGAAAAAGTCTATGTGTAGAAAATGTATTAAACTTTTTTATGCAGAAATTCACTGGAACAATAATCCATTGATTAAAGATCATGATCATCTGGATAAAATCCCCTTTTCTGACATGTTTTCTGCCACAAAGCTGTATCTCTGGCACCATCAAAGATAGTCAGGGTTTCACATTTTCACTCCTCCATCTCCACCCAGACCCAGCCAGTTCCTAACCCCATGTCCTACTACATGCATCACTCCCCGTGGTGGTTCCATCGCTTCGAGACGTTGTCCAACCACCTCATCGAGCTCATCTTCCCGTTCTTCACCTTCCTGGGCAGACGGATGTGCATGGTCAACGGAGCAATCCAGATCCTGTTCCAGGTAACTCGCACTGTTCACAGACTCACAGGATCTGATGACAACAAACGCTGGTGCTGTATGTGGTGGCATCTCATCTCGTGAGAAAAGCCTGTATTTCTACAGATCCAGACTTGAATTTAGAATTTTACTCCTCTGGCTGTCATGGTGCCACCATGTGGAGTGGACAGCATGTTCTCACTTACCTGTGGTATGCAAGTAATAGTTACCCAGTTTTTGAGATTTCCACAGAAGGGATAATGTACAGCAAGCTGGTCATTCTTGCAAAATAAACCCTGACAGGGTGATGTGGAGTCTTCTTTTTCATCCTGAAGAGATTTATTTCGCAATGACCCGCTGTGTGTGTCTGAATTCCATTTACAAGCAATACATCGTTTGGCTTCTAAAAACAAATATTCAATAGAGAATTTTGTTAGAGGTTATAAAGCCGTCTGGGTTTAGGTTTAATAAGCACAATTTAGGCCTAAGGGGCACCTTTGGGCCTCACCAATGATCTGGCTAGCCAGATTCAACACTTGCCTCCAGAATAAGAGTATCTGTGGACATTCCCACATACAATAAAGAAGAGAGTCACAACAAAGAACAAAGAGAGTCCCCACGAGTATCAGGTATGTTAAGATTAAAGTGGTGCAACTTAGCTGGGGTACAGTAATGACCCCCCCTGTCCCCTGGAATGTAAGAACTTCTAAAATGATTCTGTTGATTTAAAAATAATTGTATTGCTTCAGCGGTGCTCCAGAGTCTATGATCAGTATGATCAGTACTAGTATTATTCGTCAATGACCAATCAGAATTGAGAATTCAACAAAATCATAATAATAATCCACAGAACACATTGTCAACTGTTTTCATGGGGTCCATTTTCTTTGGTAGAAAGTAGTTCCAATAAAAACGGCCATAAGCAGGACACTGTTTGAGTCTGAGTTGTTGCTTTTGAATTATTTAATTTTTCAGGCACAATAATAATAATGTGAGCAACAAAGTTCCAGTCACTTCTACTGTATTGGGGTGTATCTCAGACATGGATGTCCAAAAACCTGCACAATCAAAACCAACGCTGTTCAGGTACATAACGCAAAGCTAATGCTAAAGCTAATGTAAAAATGATCAAAGCATGCAGCACAAATGTGTCACATTGGCAATAATTAGTCGTCGTTGTGCTGTGAAAACCATAAATCTCCAAAACATTGACTTTACATCTTCATACAGGAACATGTTTTCATGGACATCTTATTGAAAAACAGCATTGTGAGGGCGGCAGGAATTTTACTCTAATTAGCAGAGACCAGTCACATTATTATTACATTAAGCATTTTTAATGGCTGATTTATGTTTTATTAAATTTTTCTATGTTTTATTGGATTATATGTCACTGTACGCTTAAATCTAATTTGTGCATCATGCGCAGTGGATGTCAGAGCTCATGTTACCGTATGTTAATTTACCCTGTCAGTATAAATAAGTCAGAACTCATCACGCACATGTTGGTTGAACTTAAAATGCCTCATCACACTGAAGTAATAGAATACAGTGTATTGTTTTGTACACCACCAGTATGTCTTTTCTCCTTACCTTAGGTGGTTCTGATAGTGAGTGGGAACCTCAGTTTCCTTAACTGGCTGACCATTGTTCCCAGTCTGGCTTGTTTTGACGATGCATCGCTGGGCTTCCTGTTTCACTCTGGAGGGGGAGCCAAGAAGGCAGTGCTGGAGATACAGAATGAGGAAGCTGCTGGACGCAAACCCAAAGCCACCAAAGGTACCCAGGGTTCTAAGTTTCAAGAGTCAAAGAATAATTCACAAAGCATTTCAGCACTAAGTGGAAAGTGTCAAATGCTTTTTTTTAATTGACCTTTAATACACGCAATGGATCCAGAGACTCTCATGTCGACATTGGTATCATTAACAGTCAAGGCTGATGGGTACAACTGGCCCATGTAAGAAGTAGGTCTGGTCATACCGGAGAAGGAATTATGGCAAGAAAAGGGATTAGCACTCGGACAGCTGAGTAGCTGGGAAAAGTATGACATATGGTTTATAGGAATTTAAGGCGATGTCGCTTAACAAGTTTTACAATACAGACTGGTTACAATGTGGTAAAAGCATGAGCGGCCCCTCTCTAATTGGTCTCATCGGACCTATTAGTGTCTTAGGATGTTGAATATAAAATCGGCCTGTACCTGGAGCGTGAGCATGTTTTAATCATTTCAACAGACCCAGAACGTCTGTCCTAGTGTGAAAAGTTTGAGTTGGATTACGCTGATGTCTTTAACATGCATGGGATAAGCAGGCAGACACAGATAGGAAGGAACTGACGTGCACTCAGCCAACATTTGTCAATACCAGCCGTCCCATGATCTAACAGGTCAAACCTCTTCCACTGAGGAAGTGTTAAAATCATCACACACACGTACAGTATACACACATAGACTTACAAGCCTAATAGAACTAGCACCAGTAAACATGTCCTCCCCTGCAAATGATGAATCCCCCTCCAGGCCAGACACTACCAAATATGTCACCTTGATTTAAGCTGTAATTACAGTTTTCCCCTGGGACACATTTTAACATCCTGGAATGGAGCAAGATACATAACTCCTCTGACAGTCAAAAAATGTAACAAGTAAACAAACACTGTAGCAGCTCCTTTAGGCCAAACGGGAGCAATGACATGCATTGCCCTGCAGTTTCATCACATTTGTCTAGATCGAGTGTGCGATGGATGGACGGACAGGCCGGAGCTGAGCCACGGTTCTGTTTGTTTGGTTGTTAAAAATAAAAAAGAGAACAAACTGTATCCCTGACTGATGCAGCAGTTTGCATCGCAGCGCTGTTTTTAAGCCACTCTTTCTATTTGTACGTGTGTGTAATGCAGGTATGTTCATACGTCGGGTGGTGAACATTTCTTTGGGCGTACTGATCAGCTACCTGAGCACTCCAGTGGTGATGAACCTGTTGAGTTCCAGGCAGGTGATGAACACATCCTTTGACCCGCTGCGCATCGTCAACACCTACGGAGCCTTTGGAAGGTACAGTACAGTCAGGGGTCACGAGGTTGAAAAAATATCTGTGGATCCTTAAAACATCTCAAAAACTGCTGAAACTGCTTATATTTAAGTTGTCTTAAAATGCACTTCAAGGATAAGTTCAAATTTCACATCTCCATCTTAAAACAACACTCACTTGCGCATAGATATATTGAAAAAGTTACTATAATCATTCCTTTGCTCTATACTGTGAGGAGATCCCATCCCATGTAAGTGACTGGGTGACTTTCTTCCTTTCTGCTCCTTCCTCCTTCTCCTTTGTTCTTTGCCAGACAGTGTTTCCTTTCTGAGCTGTAGTGGAAGACTAGTAATACAGAGGAATTTCAGACTTTTTACTTCTTCAGAGAAGAAGTTTTTGTGCCACAGATCTATTTATATGGTATAAAGCACTGCAGGAATGAGTCCTACAACCTGGAAATGAGCCTTTTTGCACTTCTGGTTCCCTCATGTTAGAGCTAATGGGTTTTTGGTGACTTGTGTAGTTAAGACGAGCTTAAGAGAGATTCATGTTAAGAGAGTGTTGTCTTACTACTCCAAAAGTTTTGCTTTTATTTTGGATATCTGTCCATGAGATTCCTGCTGCGACCCCGGGACAATAAAAGGTGAAAGAAGTTATGTTTTTTCTCAAAAAGTCAGAAAAAAAAAAGTTCTCAGGATAATCCAGACACCTCGCTGTTATTACAACCAAATGTTTCCTTTTTGTGATTTCGGTCACCAGAACCTTTACTTTTGGCCTTGTGAAACTTGATGATAAAGTTGAGTGTCGTCTGCATAGAAAAACATTTTTAATTGATGATGCATTCTTCATTTTTAAGGAGACATTCTATTGCAATTGCATACATTTTTCATAACCGATGATTAAGGCTGGTTATTGTTTAAAAAAAAAATACATTAACAGTACCTTTTAAAGTGATTCTAACACCAGTAGAGTACTTCATTCAATCAACGAAGACCCTACTTGGTATTGGGTTATTTAGATACCTCAAAAGTATCGACCTGAATATGAGTACGGGTATTGAGTATGAATATCCAGCCTTACCTATGCTTTGTGATCATCTGTACTCTCTTATATGTTACATTTGTCAAATCTGAACCCTTCCACCTGCTTTCCCTCATCTTATGAACTATTTGTTCTTGTTTTAAAAACCTCTTTCTCCAGCATTACCAAGGAGCGTACTGAGGTGATATTCCAGGGCACTCTAAGCCAGGATCCCAAGGACCCTGAAGCAGTCTGGAAGGAGTACCAATTCCTGTGTAAGCCAGGGGACATTTACAGACGGCCGTGTCTCATATCACCATACCACTACCGGCTGGACTGGCTCATGTGGTTTGCTGCCTTCCAGGTAGGATACTAAACAACAGTAGAACATGATGTATGGAGTGACGCACAGGCTGGAAACATATTATCCCCATGATAAATGTATTATTCTGCCACCGCTGATATAGTAAGATGTCAGATTTTCATCCTGTCACTTCATAACATGAAGCTAATAAAAATCACTTCATTTATAGAGCTTGTGTGGCATTAGTTTTGAACCTCAGCTGTTCAGTACTGCATGTGGCATTAGATATTCACTTATGTGTGTAGCCACTAGGGGGCAGTAGTTTCATATACTTACCTCAGTTAAATAAGATGATTTTTGGTCTGTCTCTCTGTCAGCTCATGTTTTGTCATTGTACATCTGTGTTTAATCTGCTCTTCTGTCTTCAGATCTTGTCCCTTTAATGCTGCACACACTCTTCTGTCTCTCTCTGCCTTAGTTATTCATTGTATTTTGTATCTCTTTCCTCCTCTTTTTCTGTCTGCCACCTTCTGTAAATTCTCCACATCACTTCCCTGTCTCCATGTGTTCATACAGACCTATGAGCAGAGCGAGTGGGTGATCCACATAGCGGGGCGTCTGCTGTCAAACGACAGCACTGTCCTCTCCCTGCTCGACCACAACCCCTTCCAAGGCAGAGAAACTCCCAGGTAAACGTGCTGCAGGCAGTTACAGCAAAGATCAGCAGTGTATCATGGAAATACTGTACTATGAACTTTGAGCAAGAAACTCTGAATGTCTCAAAACTTCACCAAAATGCTGCTAGAATATGCTGAAATAGCATATTTGTTCTATTACTGATCAACATCTGTTTACAGAAATCTGTAAATCAATGTGTGTTGGCAGATCAATCAAATGACAATCCCGAGTTATCATCCTCTGTGCTATAGCCCCCTCTGGTGCAGCAATCAGTAGATAATGTCTTTATATTGCTGAAATACAAAATCTGAAATACATAGAATTTGTTGAAGAACAATATTCATGTCTAATTAAAAGTAAATAAATAATAATAGTTTAGAATTTGGTAAATAGTTTATATGCACATGACTTTAGTGGTCTGGATCTCAGCTGCCTGTTGTCTTAACTCAAAAGAACTTGGCTTATACCATTTGGTGCATACAGGACATTTTCGAAATATTGTCCAAATATTGTATTTGAGACAGTCAGATTTTTTTTGGCAGGCCGACAGACCAAAATTGTTGGTGGCACTAGAGGAGAATAGTAATAAGAATAGTTGAGATTTTTTTAGTCTGGTCCAAAGTGTTGGACATGTTTGGTTAAAAACAGTTCATTGTAGAATGAACTGTTCCAACACCATGATAAAGACCAGTGATTTTTGATGTGTTGGATCCTGAGATTTAAAATGCCTTTGTTTCATGTGACTAGACTCCTTTTCCTTCTCAGGTGGGTTCGAGGGGAACATTTCAGGTATAAGTTCAGCCAGCCGGGCAGTAGCAGTGCAGCGCAGGGGAAGTGGTGGTTGAGAAAACGTATTGGTGCCTACTTCCCTCCCCTGGATCTGGAAGGACTCAGAGGCTACTTCAAGTCCAGGAACTGGCCTCACCCACACATACCAAGGAACTAAAGCCATGATCTCAGATGCTACTGCAGTTGAACACATACACACACAAGTTTCATAAAGAACGGTTTCATTTAGGAATGTGTCTGTGTATCATAATTTCTGCCTTTTGTGTCTCATAAATCATCCTCAGTGAAAGTCCAGTATCAAATGTGCCTTTTTTTAAAATTAAAACTTAAATGTTTTGTTGTTGTTTTTTCTCCAATGAGTGTCACTCATATTTTGGACAAGCTGAACATTTTGGGGCTGCTGCTGTGTCACTTAGCATTTGACTTGTTTAGCTGTGGCTTAGAACAGATTCAGCTAATTTGGAACTTGCTACACGTTAAAGGTCCAGTGTGTCAGATTCAGGGGGCTCTATTGGCAGAATATGACAGAAATGGAATATAATATGCATGTATAATCACCTGAAAATAACTATTGTCATGTCTTTGTTATCTTAGACTGAGACTTTTATATCTACAGACTCTACAGGTCTTCTGTGGAGTCCACCATGTTGAACTGCCATGTTTCTACAGTAGCCCACACCTGACAAACTAAGCACCGGCTCTAGGTAGGGCCTTTCATGATTTTCGGGCATTTTGTGGCACCATAATTTCTTCACTGGGATTTCAATCAGCAACTACACTGCTAGATGCCACTAAATCCGACACACTGCTCATTTAAACCAAGCACAGAGATTACATGGAAAACTGGACTTATTAAATAAGATATACAAACAGATAAAAGTGAGCTAGCTAGAGAAATGAAAAATGATCTTACATTATCTACAAATGAAAAATAACATTTACAAATATGTTCGATGATTTGTGCAAAATTTCCGGGAATCAAAATGTGACACACACACACACACACACACAAACAATTTGAACAAAGGTCAAAAGTTTGAACACACCTACTCATTCAATGTTGTATTTTATTCTTATCCTTATTATTAACACTGAAAATAACAAAATTATGAAGTAACACACTAGTAGACAGTAACAACAAGATGCAACACCTCACCCAGAAAAGGGAATTCAGCACCCCCTCCTGGAGTTTGCTGGCAAGCGTCTGGTGGCCAGACCGTGACACATAGGGCTCAGCTGGGCACAGTCTCCAGGGATAGACGTTGGGGTCGGATGCTTCACAAGCCAGAATTATTGTTTATAATCAGATTTCCATAAATCTTTTGGCTTTTTGATGCCATTGTTTATATCTAGATGTGTATGACTTTTCTCTGAAATGACTTCACAAAGGGACACTAGCCAATCTAGGTAATACTCTTTAAAATATGATTACCGCTTTGGGTTTAGAACAATGCTTTAAAATTAAATTAGAATGTGTCATTAATATCACTGTTAATAAACATAGAAATCAGCTACATTTTGATTTCAAAGTCTGTGATGACTGATGGTAGCTGGCTAACATAATTTCATTACAAAGTCGGGTCAATGTGAGCTGATGAGAAGCTACAGAGTTACAGTAACACAAAGTGGCCACTAGATGGTGCTGTTCTCCAGGTGATTGATGCTATCTGAGCTTTGTGGTTTACTCTCCCAGATTCATCACTTCAGCAGCATTTTCCTCAAAGTTAACCAAACTACTCAGATGTTTGTTGTTTTTGAGTGACAGACATCCCGTCTGTCTGTTAAACAACATCAATTTGATTTATTTTTACACTCTCATTATGCCAGAGGAATGCAAAGACACAGTGACAAAGATTGATCACTGTGGCCGTACGCTTAGCTCGTCACTTAAAATAATTTATCTCTGTCAGTGACGAAACTCATGTATTTTGGGGGTGGGGGGGTTTGCTAACAATGTGTCTGTCAAATGAATTGTTATATATTTTGATTCCTCTTCTTCTACTTCATATATACAAAACATTTCTGAGTACTGTATGGCTTTTAATTGAATGAAATGAGCCCGTTTTGAGATATGACTGCTATATCTGTCATAGAACGTGTCTAGTTACATACATCTAATATGTGCAGTGCATTCGAGTTCTTCTAGCGCAGTTGCGCAGCTCCTTTCACGTGCCACAAATCATGTAGGACAACGTAAGCGAAACAGATAAAAATCTAATCTAAAATCTAGCACCAACCATGTGTGTCAGCACCACAGATCGCCTTGAACAGTGATTTGTTTCTGTTTGTGTGACAAAGTGGATCTGTCTTTTTGAGGAATGATTTATTTACAGCAAGTAGTTCATTACGCTAACAGGAGCTAACAGGCTAAAATAGCTACCAGTTGTTGTTTTAGAGAAGCCAACTTTAAGAATGATGAAATAATCTTTAATAAGAAGAGTTTTAATGATTGTTTCTCAGTTTGCGTCATGCATATATTTTACACTATTTACTCATGGTTATTCTTAATGTCTTCTTTGTTCATTTCCTATTGAAGTGTCAAATTGCTCAAAGGGTAAACAGCTCATAAACTCATTCAGTCAGTGGTGCTGTAGGTAGGAACTCTATTATACAGTAGCATCAGTGCTGGTGGATGAGTGTGTGTGCTCCCCCTGTTGTTTGCAGCTCATTGGTTTCAACAATGCACCACTCGCACAGCATGGGCGTTTTTAATAGTCTTCTCATCAAACGTATCTGCATCCTGTTTGTTGTATTCCCTGCCTTCGCACTGCAAAGAAAATTTCCCCGCGGAATCACTTTCGCAGCTTTTCTTGCAGTTTTATGCGACTTTGATGGTTAACTTACAGATTGCCGGCTGCGTCAACATGGTCCATCCATTTTCTTGGGCTCGGATTGTGTAACAGACAGCAGGGACGTGTGTCTGTCTCATCTCTACGGCTTCAGTTTGGCATTTTCCCTGTTGTCCACTGAGCATTGCTGCCGCCTACACTTTATTTGATATCAAAGACTTGTCATGGCCAAAAGGGGTGTGGGTTGTCGGTTTGATTCCCTGCTGGGAAAGTCTGGGCAGAAGAAGTGAATGACATCACAGTCATGGAGACACAACATTGGCTACTGGTTGTACTGGGCCAGTTCTAAACAAGTCTCACTAACTAAAGTAGATTGTTGCATAAGAAGATGATCAGTAAATCTTCAGTAACAGAAGCAGGTTACATCTCAGCAACTGAATCACCAGTGTAGTGGACAGATCATCCTGTGTTCATGGTTACGCAAAATGCTTTTATCGTCACAATGTACGCAGGCAAAGGACTGTAGAGAGCTCTATTGAACATGAGTAGTCATGTGGTGTCAGCTACAGTGTTGTCCTTAGCTCCAGCTGAGAGCAGACTTTGTTCCTGTAGACACATGTTTGGTCCACAGGGGCAGTAATACTTGTATGGGTTAAAATTTCAGTGGGTAGTCTTTACTGCTGGTAGGTCAACCCAGAATGCTTAGTTTGAAGCTGCACGTAACCTGATGGCTGAACGATTTTATGCTAAGAAGCTGCAACCTCCGCAAGTTGATGTGGAGTTGCCTTACGCAGTTCCTCCAGTGGAGACTATATGCTTCCTCCATGACGTATTGAAATTAATGCAAGAAACATTACTTGTTATTTTAAATGTAAAAATGATAAATGCCTTTAACAAGAATTTTAAATCTAAATGAAAACATTTTCTCTTTAAAGCAACATTCTGTAACTTTTCTACCTGAAAATAACAAAATTAACACTGATTTGTAATGTAATGGTGTCTCTGTCAGTCCCTGATGTCCTCTGGCTGCTCTCCTCAACTCTCTGTGATTTACAGAGTCTCCCGATGCACAAGTAAACTGCTGCCAACTACAACTACAACTTAGCTGTTAGCTAATGTTAGCTCAGTTTGTTAGCCAGGCTACTCAGACTGTGAGCTCAAAGCAAAAAGAGTGTTAGTGTTTGTACCTCGTGTGGTGGCGGAGCTGGGTTTCAGTTGGACTAGTAATATCAGGTGGCTGCTGTCTTGTTGCACTTGGTATTGGTATTGCACTAAAACTAGCAAACCGTTACACATCCAGCAGCTAGATGACTAAACCTAATTCATTGGAGTCATGTTTCTGGGCACCTGATGAAAGTCTAAGTCTAAAATTCACTCTTCTTTCAGTTGTTTAAAATATCTGTCCCTTAAGAACAACATGTGACCTCTTTCATAGGTATGTGATCCATAATTGATATAAAAATATTAATTACACCTGCTTTAAGATATATTTTGAGCTATATTGCTTGATTGACCTCTGTATTATGCCCTTGTTTGGCTTTTTGCTTGCCCATCCCACCTCATTTCCTCTCACCCTGTTGTAGCCAAATGGATTACTTTGGTTTTATTCTCTTTTACAGAAGATATTAGACAGAAATGTTTAAACATTTCATCAAAGGTGCGAACACATCTCCCCTTCAAGCCTGTGATTTGCCTAAAACATGGGCTTTTGATGCCAGCCGGGCTTCTGTCCCAGATTTCAACACTTTTCCACAGTCCTCTAGAAGTGTGGCCATGTCTAACTCCACTTACTCATTTCACCATACATCCATACTGATAAGATAATTATTTCGCTGGGCTTTCATCACATTACCTGTAGCCGCTTAGGCTCAGCTTTTTCTGCTTTTTAGAGCAACTCCAAATCCCAGATGCTTTATGTAAATCACACACCTGCTGGCCACACCGTGAAAACGCACACCAACACACTCCAAGTCCCATATTTTAGAGCATGTCTGCTGAGCATCTGCTTCACTTGTACCCAGCAGGAGCCGTCTGAAAATTTGGGTGGAGGTGGGTGGGAGGTTGGGTAGTGGGGTACCGGGCTCTAGAGTGATGCAGCCTTGAATTTGAAGTCTGTGGAGACAACATGAAGCTTCTTATTATTACAAGCTGTCATACAGATCCAAAGTCTGAATCAGTGCCAACACCAAGCTGCACCTTTAAAAGAAAAATACACCCTAAAACTGAATTTACATTCCGTTTCTACTCCACTGGACAACTCAGTTTGTATAGACTGGACCCTGTCTGTCCTAGGTAAACAGTAAAGTGACACATTGCAGTGATATATGATGGTGATGAGCACTGATTCCAATCTGAAAGCCTCGAATTCAAAGACATTTGGTTTGGATTGAGAATTCAAAATTATGTCCAATTTTTAAGTCACCAAAAACACATCAGTGTTACATCTTCTGTTTGCAGAATGTTTCCATTTCCAGATTAGACAGACTACACTTGTTGTCACTGATTAACATTATTGGAGAAGTGATCATTTCCGTTTTAGGGTGGATTTCCCCTATAAACGCACGGACCATGCCTTCATGCGCTCCCAACATCACAATACGAGAGAGGGAGGAGAGAGAGCTGTTTACATAGTGAGCCAGACCTCAGAATAACAGTCATCCAGCTGCACCACCGGGACGACAGCTGTCTCCCACTACAACCAGTTTTTGTCCGTGAAACCGTCACCAATTTACGCTTTACGCACAGTCATGATTTTGACGCACAGGTGAACTTCTTTCGCCTGAACGCGTCTCGATTAGAACTCCACAAGGAAAAGTGTTGGAAGACTGAAAGAAAGCTCATCTCGTTTATTCAATAGACTCTCCCTCCTCACTCTTTTTTTATCCCAAGTGCTCGGAGCTGAACAGGTTATCAGAGCCATGTCCAGGAAGAAGGCAGTGAAAGGCAAAGGGAGCTCCAAGAGCCCCAAGGCGTCGCCGAGCAGCGGCAGAGACGGCGGGAGGACGGGGAAAGGTCTCGCCGCCGCTGCCTCTCCGTCCTCTGGACTGGTTTATCCAAGCAGACCGTCCCTCAGCAACAGCGGAGAGTTTTATGACATCGCCTTCAAGGTGAGCTGAGACTTCAGGCTTGTATTCAAAGAATCAATTAGAAATGACCACAGGTGTGAGGTTTGAAGCAGCCAATTAACAAAGCTTTTGAAATGCAGTGTGATCGCAGGTGATGATAAATCTTCTTTCTTGTTTGTTCGAAGTTGAAATTCTACTTGTTCTGTGTGGAAGATTTCAGAATAAAATGTGTGAATGAACAAAAAAAAAAACAAGATGATCTGCACTGGAAAGCAGCTGGATGTCCATATGTCCACCAACCTGCTACCTGTCTGATAAAATGAAGGTGTGTTAAGATGTTTGGTTGCTCTTTTGTAAACGTTTTCAGTGACGTGAGACAGCTCCACAAAACAAAACAAAAGTGTACTAAACCAAACGAAAATAGCTAGTCATCGTGAGTCCAAATATTTAGTATCTTATATCCAGTTTCAGAGTGCAACACCACTATGGTAACTATGGACAGCTGAACACGCCTATTTATGATTATTACTTATGAGCAAACATTGGTGAGTGACAACTTTGCAGTTAAACATCAAGCAAGTGCAACAACACAAGACATATGTTGCACACTTGAACACGGAAAAGACTTCCAGGCGTGCATAAGTTCAAAATAAAACTTTACTTCGATTCACATAGACACAAGCACATCAGCACGGTTCTGCACACTATTCTCATCCTCATCTGACATGCACGGTCCTTCTGCATCATCTTCAGGACCCCCGTGCAGTCCAGAGTGCCTGCACCAATCCCACCCACAGACACCGCAACTACACCTGATCAAAAACCAGCCACCGATGTAAAAGGACGTCTCAGTGCATTAGTAAATAAAATAAAAAAATCTTACAAAAATAAAATCAGGAAGCAAATTAATTAAATTCAGCGAAAACAGTACATTAAATGAACTACAATGGGGGGTGCACTCTGCTCAACAGAACTATGGGTCCCACACATAGCAGCCAGATAATATTACTAGTCCAACAGCAAACAGCCCAGCTTGGTGTCTTTGTGCCTTTTATTTCACAAAGCAACAGGCACAATGGCAACAATTTAAAGCTAAAGTACCAGATTTATTCTTGTCTGGCGGCCTCTTGCTTAGTTACTTTCCATTTCTGCTTGTTGGCTTCCTTCGTCATCCTCTTCAGTCTCTTCGCCTTTGCCATGCTATGGCTCTGCCGTGCCCAGTTACATTCCTTGCTTGCATGGCTTTGCCTCTGGTGTCCATTCTGGTGTTGTATTCCATATGCATTCCCGTTTTTGTATTGCCCTTTTCCCGTTTTCCTAAACTCCAAACACTAAAACTCCACCAGTGCTCTGAGTACACAGTGTGGGCAGCCCAGCTAACAAACAAACACATACACAACAGAAACAGGTGTACGGGCTCCAAAGAGGGAATTACACAGTGAGCATTCACCTGATTACAAGTCAATGTAGCATCATTATCTGGTAGTAAAGTCAAAATGGTTTTCTATTGCTCTCTTGACTTACGAGTATTTTTATTTTTATTATGCATAGCATAGAATTCCTGTTTCTTTTTCTTTTTCTTTTTCGTGGTGGAAATGGGCTTCCTCAGAGGTGCCAGTCTAGTAGATTTAGAGTACAAAGTCCTGTGTGGATATATCTGAGCAGGCTTACTGGAGAAGTTAATTTCACTATTATTTCCCACAGAAGTCACAGTCCCAAAAAAAAGCATAATAAGGTAGATTGTTTTGTCCATAAATTTGTCCCCAGCTGTGTTATTTCATCACATTTAATCCCAAAACTCCTCTCACATGTCTCCAATAGCAATACAACAAGGCATATCCACTGTGTCTATCCCGTTCCCTGCAAATGCAAAATTTAAGGGACTACAGTATATTGGCCGACAGGAACATTAAGTGGTGAGTGCCACCGCTATAGCCCAATGCAATAACATGAAAGAGATGGTGCAGAGGGGTTTCTGTTATGTGTGACATCAATTACCAGCAGCACGGGAGGAGCAGTGGACATAATGACAAAACATCTGACTGCTGCTACACCACCCAAAATACATCAGCCTTCAACTTTCCACATTACCAAACCTCTACATTTTCACAACTTTAAATTTACATTCATGAAATGTATGCATCCATCCCAAGTCGGAAATGTATCCTACCCTATTATAAAGTCACTCTGGGTTTGTTTGTAGCCTACAAAAGACACATAATGCCTCTGCAGGAAGATTAGAATATAGTGTTGCTACCAGTCAAACACATCCGAATGATTGATAATCAATAAATTGATTTAGTCTTTTATTTAACTAAAAATTGGTCCCAGCCTCTTAAAGGTGCTTTGCTGTTTTTTCATGTTATAGTATATCATTTTATTTTAAACAAGACCTTTTACTTTTTCTTTAAATTAAAAAATGGTGTGGGCGGCACGGTGGTGCAGTGGTTAGCACTGTCGCCTCACAGCAAGAGGTTTCCTGGTTTGAACCTCAGCTGTGGCCTTTCTGTGTGGAGTTTGCATGTTCTCCCCGTGTCTGCGTGGGTTCTCTCCGGGTACTCCGGCTTCCTCCCACAGTCCATGCACTTAACAGGTTAATTGGTGACTCTAAATTGGTCGTAGGCGTGAATGTGAGTGTGAATGGTTGTTTGTCTCTATGTGCTCTGTGAAGTGGCAGCTCGTCCAGGGTGTACCCCGCCTCTCGCCCAAAGTCATTTAGGATAGGGTCCAGCCCCACCATGACCCTGATGAGGATACAGGTTACAGATAATGGATGGATGGATGGAAAAAAGTTTTTTATAGTTCTTTATAAAAAAGTATCTTTATACTTTGTGGGAATGCAAATATTTAGTCTTGGGCAAAGAAATATTTTACATTATATAAAGTTAAAATTCATGGTTTAAACCAAATCGTAAATATAATTTGAGAAAAAAATTAAAACATTTAGCTGGAACAAATTCTTTTTTTAAGCTGGTCCCATGTATGATTTTTTTCAGTGTCGGCTTTTTTTTTTTTTTCTTTTTCACATTTTCTTTATTACTTTTCATAGACTGAATGATCAATCAATATAAATAATAGACAGATGAATCGTCACTGACAATAGTCATTATTTACTGTGAAAATGGAATGACGAAGACTAATGACAATCTGCATTGAGCATATGCTCATTTAAATTCTCATCATGTGGGTGACAGCTGGCATTAATTCTGCACCCTGAATAACAACTGTTCCTCTGACAGGCCTGCCAAAGTCGCTGCCCCGTGCTCAACTTTGACTTTGTGAAATACACGTACAATAGAACAGCTCAGTGTCACAGATATCACTTCTGCTCGCGGCCAGTCAAACACAGCGAACAGACTCTGTTGCTGCCAATTGAATTTAAAATAATGACAATAGAAAAGCTTTAACACGTACTGTACAGTGCACGGATGCAACAGATAGACACCAACATTAAATGGTAGAGAAGTGAACAGAGTTTAGTGTTGTCTGATGGGGGAAAAGGGAAACAAACACACCTCTCTGTCCCATTGGTCTGTACAATCTGCTCTCTCCCACAGGAGAGAGTGTAACGCTCTGTTTCCTCTGTAGATGGGAGTTTGGGGAGTGTGTGCGTGTTGCGCAAACTTCTGTGTATTTGTAGATAAGTTTTACAGCTCAGCTGTTTCCTTCCGTACCTCAGCCACCTTCCCAAATACACACACACACACACACACACACACACACACACAGGACCTTGACTCGTATGATCCTTCTCATTTATGTCCGTCTGTATCTCAGGTGATGCTGGTTGGGGATTCAGGCGTTGGGAAAACCTGTCTGCTGGTTCGTTTCAAAGATGGAGCCTTTCTAGCCGGGAGCTTCATCTCCACTGTGGGCATCGACTTCAGGGTAAGAGCACACACTAACACACACACAGACCCACTTAGAGGAAAAAGTGTACAAAGTACAGAATTAAGTTGTTTGGATATTTTGCTGCTCTAGACAACTTTATGCTGCGTCGGCCCCCCAAGTTGCAGCTCAAGGTAGCTGAGAAATGTAAACCTCTGACCATTAACTGAACTTACTGTTCTCACACGGCACATATGGAGTTTATGATGATTACTGTGGCAGATTTACTACTTGACAAACTGTTTCCTAGCAGCCATGTATTTTACTTTTTTACATACGTTATACGCCCAAGTAAGAAATTCGACGTGTTCTGGCTCTGCCATGGCCGGTGGAGCTGATTGTGCATGTTCTAGACAATGATTTCGATTCCACCAGCAGCGCCCCGACATGCTCCCGAAGTGTCCTAAAAGCTGCTCTTTGCTCCGCTCCATGGATGCATCTTTTCTATTTTTGATGGATGCCATAACCAGCTGCGTCAAGCAGCATAGAGTAGATCGAGCTGGCCAGAAGACAGAAATGGCACAGAGAATCTGGTCCACTTTCAAAATAAAACACCCTGTGCAGACATCCAATCGAAAATACAGACAAAAGGGGCGCCGGTTAGCTCAGTGGGTAGAGTGTGTGGGCCCAGGCTTCGAGTCCGACCTGCGGCCCTTTGCTGCATTTCATTCCCCGTCTGTCTCTATCCAATAAAGCTAGAAAAAAAAAGAAGAAAATACAGATAAAATGAAAACAAGTGCATAAACCAGGGGAAAATGGCCAAATCTGAGCAAGTTAACAAAAGTCTACCGGGCAAATCGTTCTGCTTCTGAAAAGCTCCTGGTGGAGTGTTAAGCAGCGTGGAGAACGGACCAAAACAGCATTGTGGCTGCGATGTCACAGAGTCATACCCGGTGGGATGCAGGGGTTACGTTATATATAACACCGTTCACTCCATTCTATACACTTTCACTCTCTTGCTCTCTCTCCGATGCTGAGTAACTACAGCCCCCAGCATGCTAGGCCTGCCATGCCTAGTAACAGTTGCTAAGCTCATTTCTTTTGCAGTATACAGACCGTTCAATGATTCATTTAGGGCAACAAGGCTACTGAATGAGAAGGGTGCTTTTAATAAGATATAAGTGGTTATCCTAAAAAAAAAAAAAAAAGTCATGCAGCTGCAACAACCGAGCTTTCAGAGTTTATGAACTGGCTCTCCTCCCTGGTCTCAGTGCTGTACTGTATGAGGAGGTGACTTGCACAGAGTTTAAACCCTGCCAGCAACCCCAGGTTTCCCCTATGGGACATAACACATTTGAACTGAATTAAACAAAATTAAAAAGGTAATTTAAAGTGAGGATATTTATTGACGCGCTAATCCTTTTTTTTGCCGCTAATGGCTAACCCATTTTCTGCCTATTATGCCCCGGGGGGAAACTGCAGATGAGGGTTACTGTGGCAGTGAAAAACAGCCACACTTTAAGAGTCACAGCAGTGGACCAGAAGCAGTGACCCGTTCAGTCTTTTACTGTCTTGTTGGTCCCCCAAGCAAGGTCCTTTACAACTGCAGAGTCTGACACAGCTGTTTGGAAAAACCTTCCCCTAGGAGGCATTCTCAGCCCAGAGGTTGAATTCTAGTTTATTAAAACCAATAGCTGGGAAGGAAGTGCAAGAGCTGAAAACACACTGTTGCTGCAGCCCAGCAGGACGTCTGAGGATGTGTGTTAATTGACACCCGTGGTACAAATTAGAAGCACTGCAACGTGGTGTGTTAGCAGGACCACACTGCATATAAAACATGCAAGATAATTAGGTTTTGGCTGTGGAATCAGGATCCTCGGTGGGTTGTTGTGTTACCTGATTCCCAGCCTGAGAATTCAGTCTCTTCAGCAACGTAACAGGTAACAGTGGAAGTACACTCAGCACAGAAGAGACTTTGAAACAGACGCTGTTTTCCTACGGCAATGACTTGAAAATAGGACAGTGTTGTAGGCTACAGCATCATACGGCACAACTGTGTTTTGGACTAAAGAAAACAGAACAGTACCACGGGCAGCAGAGGTAAAAATAGAAAAACAAAGGTTTTTTCATGTGCATTCTTGAAGTAAAGTCTTTGCAGCAGTAAGAGTTGGTCATTATCACTTCGACAGACAGACAAGAGAACACGATCCAAAAACTTTTACAGCATCGGGATCAAAGGATTTTTATTGTTTGTCTGACAAAACCTTGTGAAAATTTCTGTGAAATGTTACTTCATTAAATTTATTGGAAGCTGCTACAATGCTCCGAAGCTCTGTTTCTGTTTCTGCCCTCATTATCACTCCCATATCGTGGAACTGTCTTCCCTGGTTGAAAAGGTTGACAGTATGAGCAAATTATCGTGATGAATTATTTATTGGACACCATTCAAAGTACATAACCGTAATCACACGTTTTTCCTTTTGTCTTTTTCTCTCTAGGTTATTATTATTCACTTTTGCAGACTTGCCCAGCTTGCACTCACAAACACATTTGTACTTCTATAATTGTGTGCACTCTTTGGTATAATGCATCATCTAATCTCTAATCATCACAACAGAGTTGAACATAACATCGACCCTATATAAAAGTATAGTTTGACATTTTGGGCAACACACTTGTGTTATTTACCTTCTTTCTTCTGTACCCTAAACATGAAACCAGAACCACAGGTTGTTAGCTTAGCTCTTTCAGTCCATATGCTAAGCTAAACTAAGCTAAGCTAATTCCTAGCTATGGCTTCGTATTTAGCCTCAGGCATGAGAGTGTCAACATTTTTGTTTATCATCATCATCTGACCTTTGGCAGAGAAAGTAAAATAAGCATATTCTCCCAAACCACAGCTTTTTCTTCCTTTTAAGATAAAGTAGTCTAGCTAAACTGTCCTTACTTTCAAGGTCTAAAAACCAAATAGGTTCTCAAAAAGAAAGTGCACACTGTGCTCACTCACAGTCTCTCTTCTCTTTCATCTCCTGATTTGTATAAATACATTTTTGATGTCTGGAGATCTGAGTTTTTTTATTATTAGCAGCTTAAATGCCTAGACTACTGAGGATACACTCTTGCAGTCTTTTGAAATCAGTCTGCTTCGTCAGCGTAGTCAATATATGATAGAGACATTATGTACATAGACATGTATATAATCAGTATGATTTGTAATAATAGTTTTGGAGAGTTGTGTTATTTCAAACATGAGAAAGTCTGAGCTCATACTGCACAGCTAAAGGATTGTTGTAGTGGATGTTACGTGATACAGTGCTATTTTTAAATGGCAGAAGCCTCTTCTCTATGCTTCTCTACACTTCATCTTTCCCATGGTTCGTTACATACCTTGAGAAGTACCATGTGTGATGGAAACCTTGACAAACTGCATGCAACTAAAAAACACCACACAGTGGATGTGGTTTTTAAGCCATCTGTAATGACACTTACCTGTCAATCAACAATAACTTTCAGCCTTAATATCATCTGAACAGGTCAGTTCACTCAATGTTTGTGTGGTGCAGTAGGGTACTCTTTTTAAAGAGCAGAGGCTACCTATACTACTTTATTTGTGCAAACCATCAGCAGCTTTTCTCTCTTAAATCCTCCTAATTTAGATAATACCAGTCATTTCATCAGTCAGTGGATGCTACAGCATTACTTTAGGGGTCAGTTATCTACCCGAGACGCATGGATGATTTTGGTGTCAGAGATATGTGACCATGGGGCAAACATTCTAAAAGCTCAGTGAATATCTTTAATTCATACTGCTCAGTGATATTTGAGCAGATGTAATTAATTTTTGGCAGCGGATTTGCGGCTTGAAGCTGACAGAGTGCAGTGGAGGTCATTTCGACTCTGTGCTTAATTGAAACAGAAGTCTTTTCATCTGAGTTGAAATGTTAATGCAGATAGTATGCTGCAGAGTCAACGCCAAGAAAAGACCAAGTGCCAAAATGAAAAGACCAAGTGCCAAATTTGTTGCTCAAGAAAACAATTGGCTCTTTCTTATGTTGGTTTGTTACTTGGTCTATGTCGTGGAGAATCTATTCATCAGTGGTCAGTTCAGTCAGTGGAGAGAAAGTGCATAGGAATCCAAGATGTCTTATGCTGAAAGGTTTATTGAAGTTTGGCGAAGAAGAATGGAGGATTTATCAAACATGGTAATATGTTTGGCCTCAGTGGTCTGACATTGTACTCATTAGAAGCTTCTACGTTATGTACCTATCTGTTGTGCCTCAGGATCGAGACAGTTCTATCCTCTGACTTCAGTTACCATAGTATTGATCAGAATGGCGCCTGTTTTCCTAAACACAAACATACAGTTACTCTGTATTTCAAGGATGACATATGCTTGACCCTGTGTTACCCATACGTGGCATGGTAGCATAGATACAGTCTATGGTAGGTAGCAATTTCATTTATTCTGTCAAATATTAAATTTATGCATATTTTGCCACTTGGAGGTTGTTTCTCAGCTAGATGTAGCCCGCGGCTGCCAAGTGAATAAGTTGGGTCTATAGTTTTTTTTTTTTCTGACTGTAGGCATTGTGAAAGGGTAAAGCAACAAAGTTCTGATGACATAAAGTTGTATCAGTAGGGGAACAAAACAAGCTTGTTATCCGTTCACACATTGGGAAAATTACCCAATCATTCTGCTTTGTAGGAAACAAACGCACCGTCCTGGTGTGATGTTTCTCGCTGTGTGAATGTGGGGTCAAACTCAAGTTTAAACTTTTTCTCTTTGGAGAAAACGGCAGCTCTGAGCAGATACTTGGACAGGAATGCTGAAACGAAGTGCTTCTCTTTAGCTAAAAAGCTGATATATTGTAGCTGTCAGTGCAGCAGCGAGCGTTTAAAAACCTGCATCTTTCACACCGTCAGGAATGTGCAGCAATGTGACCTTTTACTCTTGAGATAATGAGGAATAGAAGTCAGCACCGGTAGGGGAAAAAAAGAGAGTTTTTTGGTGGAGGGGTAGAGCGTAACCAGCCTGTTTTTCACCATATTACTGCGTCTCCTGACAGGATGAGATGATGAGTCAGAAGTCAAACTTAAAACACTGCTCACAGACTCTCTTCTCTTCTGTTCGTTCCTTAGAAAAGTTCGTTAGGATTGCTGATGAGATTTCTGTTTCCACATTGGCAGAATAGCAGAGTGTGTTCTGCTCATGATGTGTGTGTGTGTGGGCACATTTAATTACATGTGCTGCTTCTCATTTCCATAGTATGGCTTTCTTCTCTTTCTTTCACAACCTATTCACTCTGCTTGAAATGATGAAGCATGGCACTGTGCCGGTTAATCATTAAACAAACGGCTGTATAGCTTGAACTGACGCAGATGGTGTTGTGTGTGTCTGTGTGTGTGTGTGGCCTGGATGGAGCAACAGTATGCCAGAGCATGACAGAAGGACAATGCTGACCACCCTCACTGCCCTTTAGAGCTAATTGCCACGTGGCACAGTTTGTGTATGTTTTGTGTGTGTGTTTTTTTTGTGTGTGTACAGGTGCAAACAGCTGGCTTGAATCACATTTACATACATCTTCACTCAGAGTATTTTAAAAGTTTAACTAGCCAGATCTGAAATGCAGTTTGTGAAGTTTATTGTTTATTTATTGAAGGTTTTACTGTTTTAGATTCCTGCATTACGTGGCTCAGGAGGCACTCTAGTGAAGTGTAGTGACCATTAGCATCATATGAACACAAGTTAAATATGTAATTGAATAACAATCATGACTTAAAGCAACTTTGGGATCATATTTTCTGGAGAAAATGTTTTCTCATTTGTGGTCCAGATCTCTCATTTTCTCCCTGATGTCCTCCGGCTGTTGCGTATCAACTCTCTGTGATTTACAGAGCTTTACCGATGGACAGTGAAATGCTGCGAACTGTAGCTGCTGTTAGCTCATGTTAGGTCAGTTTGTTAGCCAGTCTGCCTGGACTGTGAGCTCAGAGTACTGGGGGAGTGTTACTGTTCGTACCACGGGACCACCAGGAAGAGGTTTTTCAGCTCAAGGAGGCCAAAGGAGGAAGAGAAGACGGAAGAAAGGTGAGATAATGAGTGACTGAGCAAGAGGCCACCAGACAAGAGTAAATTTGAAACTGACTTTCAGTCATTGGTGAGAGCTTTGTAAAATAAAAGGCTGAAAGACCGATGCCGAGCTGAGCTTCTTCCTGTTGGTCCAGCTATGGGTTGTGTCGTTGCACTTGGTTGATGTTTAGCTGTTAACAAAGTTGTCAATATGGATTTTGGGTTTGCATCAGGCAGCCGTTCTGGAAATGTCCCATTCCTCCTAAACTGCTCACCAAAATTGTTTTCTGAGAAATCTGAGAGAAGGAAGTCAGCCTCTACTGCGTTTTTGTTCATAAGCTGCAGGGTTCGATTGTGTGAAAAGTATGCTGAATTGCTCTACAGCACAAAACTAAAAAAAAGTGATGCTTTCAGAGTTTGTGGTGATGGCAGATGAATGGAGTGAAGTGTGTTGAAGAGATTTGGTGATGAAAATATGGTGGACGAAGTGAAAGGATGATGGAGAAATCATATTCAAGAACTTTGCAAAAGATAAGCAGGATGTACAAACGCATGCTTTGCCTCTTGGTCACTGGAGTTGTGCATCAGGTTCATCAAACTGCAAACAGAGAATAATATGAGGCAAGGAAGCCAGCCTCTACTCTGCATTTTACTTTTACAGAGTTTGACCGTGGAGGAAAAATCCGAAAGAAGTTGCTGTTCTTCGAGAGCAAACAAAGCTTACAGTATGTTTTCTGAGTTTGTGGCGAAGGCAGATGGTGGAAGGAGTGAAAGGATAATAAAGAAATCTCTTTCAACATGTTCATCCTCGACAGTGAAGACAAGCTCTTTGTGACAAGCTGCTCGGGGAACGATGAGAAAATGTCACATTCCGTCCGAGCTTTCTCACTGAAACTGGTTTGTGAAAATATTGAGGGAGGCAACAGGCCGTGATTAATTTTAGCTTTTACAACGCCGAGTTTAGTTTAGCCGTTTATCAGGAGATACGTGAAATCTGAGAGGCAGTGAATTCAGTTGCCTGTTGTTGTCATCATCCAAACTGTTCCCCATAACTCCTTGATGACCCTGGCTGCCGGCCGGAGTACCAGTGGATGGTTTCAAGACTGAAACATCGCAGTGAACATCAAGCTTCTGAGATTTACGGCAGCTTTACAAGACTGGGAGGAAACAGTGTTACAGTTTTTTAGAGCTGGCAACACTATGGGTGTGAGGTAGATGCTACTAATGGCCACAGTCTTTGTAATTAAATCAGTTAATTAAATTTGTATTAATTATATATTAAATAGATGAACTCTGCTAAGATTTTGTACCAAATGAATCCAGATGAAGGTGAATCAAGCGTACCAGTACCTACATGTCTGGATTTCTCTGCAGGACTATGTACAAGCAGAGAAGCAGCATTAGTACCCTGATGGACAGACTATAATCAGTCAACAGAGGACTGATGATGATTGCAATCCCCTCGTGGCTCTTCAGGCTCCCAGACGTCGTCCATCGATCCTGGAACGGCTGGGTTTTTTGGGGGGGGAAGCTATCAAATTATTTCTTTCTAAATTCTTTTATGCTTGACTGTCCGCTTACTAATTTACCGCTGACCACGCTGGTTGTCATAGTAATGATGCTCAGATACACCACAGGCGATTTTCTGTCCACAATATGAAAATGGTGATAGGTGTTCTACATTAACAGTCTCAGACTCTCTTAGACACATGCAGTCATAATCTCATGCACACATCAGGACACAGTGGTCCATATTGTTGAGCTGGTTTATTTGTCAGTGTAGGATGAATCATTGACACCTTCAAGGCCTCACTGCACATCTATGTTTCATATAAGTGTATCTTTGCCGTCACGTACAGTGGTGTATAACCTGCAGGATCTATTCACACAGAGCTCGTAACATGAGGAAACGTATGACTTTGACAGTTTACGTAACGCTGTGTGAGCTCTCATCAGTGCTGTGAGATGGCAGACAGCACAGGGTGGTGTAAAAGAGGCTCACTGAGAAGATGATGAGGATGATGGTCTCCACCTTGACATTTAAATAGATTTACATTTACACTGTATTCACATATAGTGGGAAGACAACTTCTCTTCTGGCCTGACCATCAGGTGTAATTTAGGATTCAGTGTCTTGCTCTAATGGCATGCAGTAAGGACCAGCTAGGATTTGAATAAACCAACCCTGTGATTATTGGATGTAGTACACCGAAATGTCACGGTCCATTGATACATAAGATGGACAAGACAGACACATTTCTACTAATGTCTATATAAAAAAAGCTATCCTATGTCCTATGTGTTCTGCATCTTTTGCTGAACACATAGGACAAATACTGCAAAAGGCTCACTCAAACCATTAACAGTATAAAGAATAGACGTCGTAACTGCGCTGTCACCTGTGCTGTTTCTGAAGAGCCGTTGTGAAGCTGAAGTGAGTGTGGTGGATCTGGACGGCGCCATGTTGGCAGGCCTTCCTCTGTCGCCTCTCGACTAATCTGAACAGTCAGGCTGAATGAAGCCTGATGCTCAAACAAGCCACCTGTAATGGCACATACCTGTCAATCAGAGGGGCCATGCTGGTGAGTTCTATAGAATTTCAGACTCAGTAAAGTTGTCATGAACGGTAAAAATTAGCTATAAAGACCAAAACCATTTTTTGTACCAGCCTGTAAACATGTTTATTTCTGCTCTGAAGTTGGACATTTTAACATGGGGGCTTATGGAGACTGACTCATTCTGGAGCCAGCCTCGAGTGGACGTTTGAGGAACTGCAGTTTTTGGCACTTCTGCATTGGCTTCACTTCACGGCTTGGCTCAAACTTGTCTGAGTCTTTTACAACTCCTCAAATGAAATGGAAACCAGAATGATTCTCTTGCCAAATCTTGCTCCCTTGCCTTCAGATTCTGCATTCATAAGCCAAGACAAACTGTACCGAGTATAATCACATGTAATTATTATAAATTATAAGAATGAGACAAAGAATGCTGCTCTATGATGATGAGGTTCTGCCAGGATTTGATAGGACACAACTTTGCATAGTAAATTTGCATTTGCAAAATGGCCAATTTAGCTCATTTATTATGCTACATATACTTTTATACATATAACATTTAAAAGCTACAGACAAACAATTAAAAGTGGCATTACAATGTATTTATAACAGATTGTAATGACCAGCTGCTGGTAAGTCACGTATTGAAATATTACCATTAATCTTAGTGGAGAGATTAACTTAAAATCATAAAGCTGTTCACAGGATATTATTGGTCATAGGTTCACTTTGGGATTTCATTTTAAATCTTACCTAGATTGATAAAGCACAAACCATAATAAAAGAGAAAACAAGTTCAAATCCCGACTGAAGTTAAACAAACAAAAGCACAGAATAGATGATCAGCGTCATTATCATCCCTGCCCAAAGCTTCCCTTCGGTCGACACCACATCATCTGCTCTCCTCCTGCAGTGTCGGCTCAAAATAAGCCATATGCAGATGCACTTCAGTATTCATGAATAAGCAAAATGATGAAACAAACTCATGCTAATAAGCCGCCACGGGACAACAACACCAGGAAGAGTACAAAGTCAGACACATTTCTCTATCCTTACATAACAGATCATTCCTTTTCCCTTTCGTCTAATCCTCTCCACTGTAGGCTTTCATTTCCATTTATTTTGCCCCTCTTTTTGAGCTCAGTAAATTATTCTTGTTATGTAATATGACCCAGATTTGTCAGTAGTGAAGTGGCCCAGTAGACCGGAAGACCTGGAGACAGATACAGTTGACAAAAACACCTACAGAGACAGGTGTATTGGTCTGCTTGGTTTTCCCTTTGCGTCATCTGACTCCTTAAGTGCTTGTTGGGTTCCCAGGAGACTGTTGTTATGGACCAGTAACTGTGACAACGATGCAAAGCAATGAATGTGTAGAAACGGATTCTGCTCGTTTGGCTGGCAGATCGCTTTCAGGCTTTTTTGCGAGCATCAGGGTTGACTGAGGTCCTCAGCTGGAGAAGCTTTAGTTGTTGTTGTGGCAAACACAGAGCAAGCCATAACCCAAATCTGCATGTGGTGACAAATTTACAGATGGGTTTTTAGCTGGTGTTCATTCAGGGCAGGACAGGCTCAGCATTGCTTTTGCTTCACGCTCTCACAGTTCAGTGCGCTCAGAATTGTAAGCATTCCAGTTCAATCACAGTTTTCTGCTGAAGGCCACAGAACGGCTCGGCTGGAGCGCGTCAGGGGTGAAGTGTTTATCCGAGCACCACAAAAGATTTCACATGGAGAACAGATTTCTTTGTATGAGAAGCAAATTATTTCCTGCACACAGCATGATGGGATAGTTTGTAATATCAGCTACCGTTGAGGACACAGAATCGTTTCTTTGAAAATGATGTTTTGAACAACCAGAATTTTAGTGTAAAGTGTGTTTTGCTGGGTATCCTTTTTTTTTTTTTTTGCTAGATAGTCATATAAACAGTAAGGAGAGGAAAAATTAAAACAGTAATTTCTTTTTTCCTTCAAAAAACAAAACAAAACAAAACAACAGTTGTTCCAAGTAGTTGCAGCATGATAATCCATCATATTTGGACTAAAAGACTTCCCAGAGGATTTTCAACTTTGTTGGAAAAAACAAGTTGCTTTGCTGTCGTAATTCTGCCATTGCTTCCAAAAAGCTACACCAAGATTACTGTACATCAAGTATTTAAAGCTGAATAAAACCTCAAGCAGCATTCATATATTTTTGGGCCACTATACAGAATCAATTACATTATATTTGGCTAACAAACTTAGCAGAATGTTCAGTCCAACATTCACTTTAATTTTGGCTATTTATTTTCTCTCGGTCTTCACCAGCTCCTGAGGGAAATATTTGGACCTTTAACTAAATGCTTTATTTTGTCAGTCACCTGTTTTGTGCCAAGATGGTAGTACACAGTGAGATTTATCTGAGATTTTAAATAGAAAAGGCTGCTGGCTGCTGGAAACAACCCTGATGAGACCGGTGAGACTGAACTAAAACATCAAAATTGCAGGAGATGAAACTAAAACAAAGAGCTGAAAGATGGTAAAATCTGTAAAAAAAACTTTCTGTGTATAAGTTGCATTTAGGTACCAGTTAAACAGATCATGATTTGGCTTAAAACAATCACTTTTGATGGATGGTTCCATTTGGAAAATAAACCCCAAGTTCTGTTTGACCATAGACAGTGTAAAACATGGACATCATATCTGTGGCGTCCACGGGTTTCTGAAAACCTGATGTGAATCTCAGTGTGTGGAGGCTCTGACTGCCGCCATCTTGGCAGTCCTGCCTCTGCAGCAACCCGGCTAATCTTAAAAATGGGCAAAGACATCTGTGGACCCGAGGCGGACTTCTGCATCGGCATTCATTTCACAGCCAGGGAGGTTGCTGCTTGTGTTTGACCCATTCATCCCCCTCGACCTCCTCCATACATGGATTTTATCACCCTTTATATCACATACACCCTTTGCTTCCATCATCATCGCCCTCTGGTTGTACTGTACCTTCATGCACGCGTGTGCTTTTCACACCTAGACAAGGCAAAACATGCCATTGACATGGTAATCTCTAGTGGATTGGCGGATGTGTTGCATGCTTTGCGTGATACTGCGCTAAGTGTTCAAGACAAAACTACACTTCTCCTCCAGGCCGACTGTTACAATTTTTCTGCTCTACTTAAACATCATTGGTACTGAGGTTGCCACTTATATGACTGAAGAGATTTGTCTTTATGAGAATGATTCCTCCTCTTCATTGAGTTATAGAAAAGCTGCTCAATTCAATTCCACACATTCACAGTCTTGTACTGAGGAGCTCATGTTCATTCACACTGTGCATTCACTTTGCCAGTCCAGGGGTCCAAACTGGCAACCGGCAGTGTTTCATGCACCGGAGAGTTTCTATTTATATTGGCTTTGTACTGTCTTTGATCCAGCTGTTCAAATGTGTTTTTATAAATAATTCTGAATTTGACTTTGAGAAGTCTACTGCTGCCCCTCAGGTTACTGTCACACCGCTGAAAATGAGATTTATAATTAGACATTTTAAAGTTAGGAGGTGGTGTGGTGGAAAATAAATCAAAAACGCTTGCTTTCCAGTTTTAAAGACAGCAGTGTGAGCGTGCTGTATTATCTGGCACTTACTCCGCTCAAAGATGACAGATGATGTTTCTGTTTTTAGGAATTAGTTGTTGTGTGTGTGTGTGTGTGTGTGTGTGTGTGTGAGTGAATTAGCGAAAGACGGATTGGACAGAGAAATGCTGTTAACAACTCAACTTCATTTTGAGCACGGAAAGAAATCACGACACAGCTGTATTCTCTTCTGTTGTCTCCATCTGGGTTGATTTCGTCTCCAATTTGTCGAAGAATCTCACCAGCGTGCAGCTTCACACTACAGTGCTTTCAGTTGGTCTCAATGAATTATCTACACAGACTTTACACTACAAGCTGTCCTGGAATATTTAGGAAAATAGTTACGGAGGCTTTTAGGGACACCACAGGCAAATTGTTTGAGATTTTAGTCACATTAAAAAAAAAAAAGAAATTCCGGATCTTTGTCAATGTTGAAGGACTTATCTTAAAGGATAAAGAAGATTTCATATGCAGATGGATTTTAATGGAAGGCTTAGCATCACTCAGAAATTAGATTCATTTTTAAATGGTCACACATCAGGTTCAGAAGCAGCAATTTCCTTGGAAGCCAAAGTTAAAGTGCCGAAAAATACAGTTCCTCAAACGCCCACTTGAGGCTGGTTACAGAACAAGTCAATCTCCATAAACATTATTTATAAACATGTTTACAGCCTGGTACAAAAAACTATTTGGTCTCTATAGCTAATTTCCCCGTTCATGACAACTGTATTGAGGGTGAATTTTATATAACTCACCTGTTCAAGTGATATTAAGGCTTTAAGTTATGCATAATTAATAGTGTGGCCACTTTGATTAGCATGTAGGTGTCATTACAGGTCATTCCAATACAGTCATTCAGCCCGCCTCAGCTCCACCCACCATCCACGTCACTGCCATCTTCCGGCTAATCTAAAAATGGACAGAGGCAGGATGGCCAAGATGTTGCCGACTAGAGCTTCACAATGACTCTTAAGAAAGCTGTGGGTGACATGACGGATATGATGTCCATTTTTCATACAGTCGATGGTTCAGAATCACAAACAGTAGAAAAACAGCCAAAAGCAGCCCTTGACAAAAGTGACAGACGTTTTGGACAGAAATCCTTTCAGGATTAAAAAATAACTTAAGGTGGCAAAAGAGGCATCTATCCTCTGACAACAACCTCAGTACAGAGGAGAGTGGCTCTAAAAAACTTTGAATTGGAGCCTGCAGGTGGATGCTCGGATGAAGATGGGGGTGATGAAATGCTATTTGAGCAGCAACAGCAGCGGCAAGTGTTCAGTGAATGAACTGTGCAGTGGCAGCACGGGAGAGCAAATTACTGAAATGTCAGCTGAAATGGGCCGCATTTTTAAAAAATCGTGTGGGTTAGATGTTTGCTTTGGAGGGCTGAATATATGTGTGAGTTGTCTGCCTTAACTGGCTCATCGGTTTTGCTCCATAAATAAATAAAAACATGAATTATTTTCGATGGAACCTCTCGTTCGAACAGCTCACAAATGAAATGCCAGCTTTTAAAAAAAGCCCACCTCGTTCCTGCGTATCCTTTTCTTTCTCTGCTGCTTAAACTCTGAATCATCTCTTCATCACATCTCGACTCAACCACTGCAGCTGTACTCTATATTGTATATTCTCCAAAGTTCTTAATAAACCTCTAGCTTATAACTTATGAATAAGTTTATCCAGAACTCTACTGCTCATGTGCAGTATATTGGGGATTGGTGCCATGACCAAATATCACCTTTGACACGATGCTGTGGTCTAAAAAAAAAAAATAATAATAAAGGACCACTGGTTTAAGTGATATGTACCACAGAGGATTCAAGATAGTTCAGAAATGGTTTATTAAGGAAAATGGTCGGTGAGCAGATTCATAAAACTAATCATTTTATATAGTTTAATATCAATCAGTCTATTCTCAATTACTTTCAATTCATCAACAGGCTTGTACAGGAACCTTTTGCCTGTTAAATGGTAAATCAAAGTGATGCAGCAGATCAGCATTTTGCAGCATCTGTTAGACATTTATTTTAGCTACTCCACACTGTTCCTGCAGCTCTGGGCAAGATGTTTGTCATAATAAAACTACAACCACCTTTTCAGCCACAGTTATAAATCAGGCAGAGCAGAATATCCCAATCCTCCCCCTTATGTGAGACACAATAGATGTACCCTGTCACATATAGTTGCAGTCTGACGAAGGTACTCTTACAAAACAAACCTAAAACACTGTAATGAGACACATTTGGCACCAGAAATGAAAATCTATGTTTACACAGTCATCAGTGAACCATTTAATATTTGAAATGGCTTTACAGTGACTGTAAGATGGTTTTAATGATGCGCAGGTGGTTCCAAGCCTCAACTCTCCTGTTTATGTCCACCTCAATTGTTAAACCAGCTATGACAATCATGTATATTCATCAACTCCTAAAAACAGACGTTTGAGGCCTTAAAACGAATGCAGGTATGCAGTTTAATCATGTCTGGAATGCTTTCTTTCGTGTTCAGAGTATCCACTCATTAATTTGACACAGGATATAGTGTGCTTGGATTCCTGGTAAGTATAACCATGACGTACTGTAAGAAGGGAGGAGGGTGTAAATGAAATAAAACCAGTTGATATTAACATTTAAAATTTAAACACAGAGTGAGAAGAAGCAAACGTGAGTGTTGTCTTGCTCACTCTGGCCCTTTCTTAACATAGATCAAACCCTCTCATATTTAATCTTTATTATTAAAGTGATGGAAGGGCAAGGTGATAACTAGGCAATCAATTAATGCTCCTGTGAGGTGTCTTCTGTGGAAATAATGTCGCCGCCGCTCTGCCTGCCTGTCCAAACCATAATGAATCAACCCTTTATCCCACATCAATGATATTCACAAATCACAGCTGTGGACAAGCTCTGCTGAAGACCACAGGCGGGATTTTCTTTTCTTTTTTTTTTTAACGTGAAGGTGATTCAGACGTTGGTACGGATTGAATGTTTAATTCACAGTGAAACAGTTTTTCTTTTAGGCATTCAGCGGCTACAGCTGTAGCCATCTTTAATGTTAGCATGGTTATATACCATTAACTGTCATGTTTAGCTTAAGGTTTGTAGCTAAAATATAATCCTTTAAGAAAGATTAACAGCCTAAATGAATCCTGCACACGTTCCTACCAACAGACTATAAAAACAAAAGATAGTACACTGAATATTAAAGGAACACTTTGAAAACACATCAGATCTCAATGGGAAAAAAAATCATGCTGGATATCTTTCCTGATATGGACTGGGTAATGTGTTAGGAATGAAAGGATGCCACATCATTAATGGAAATGAAAATTATCAACCTACAGAAGGCTGAACATCCCCAAAATCAAAGCAAAGAAATTATATGGCAGGCTAGTCGGGGCATGCTCCTGATGAGATGACGGATGGTGTCCTGGGGGATCTCCTCCCAGATCTGGACCAGGGCATCACTGAGCTCCTGGATAGTCTGAGGTGCAACAGCGCCGGATGGACCGAAGCATAATGTCCAAGAGGTGTTCTATTGGATTTAGGTCAGTCGAGCATAGGGGCCAGTCAATGGTATCAATTCCTTCATCCTCCTGGAAATGCCTGAATACTCTCGCCACATGAGGCCGGGCATTGTCATGCACCAGGAGGAACCCAGGACCCACTGCACCAGCATAGGGTCTGACAATGGGTCCAAGGATTTCATTCCGATACCTAATAGCAGTCAGGGTGCCACCTGATGTGCCACCCTGGTGGAGTTGGGCTACCTGTGCAACCTCTATAGGGTCCAGGTACCGCACCATGCTACCAGTAGTGACACTGACTCTAGCCAAATGCAAAACTAATGAGAAATGGTCAGAAAAGATGAGGAGGGAAAAAATGTCAGTGGCCTCCACCTGTAAAACCATTCCTGTGAGCAGTGTATTTTCTGCACATCCACAGCTATGTTAACAGTATCAACAGTTGATAACAATTATAGTTCTTTAGGAAAGGTCCATTATCAGGATATTAATCCTGAATGCATTCCTAGTAAAACTGATCTTATCTCTACATCCACAGCTACGTTAACGTTAGCTTACCTTGTGCATGTTGTAGTGCTGGCCTACTTGTTTTTGTGTTAAGCAGTTAAACATATGATAATGTTTAGGGAAGGTCCATTATCATTAAATATTCAGGATATTAATCCTGAATGGATTCCTATAAAAGTAATTTACCTATATCTACAGCTAGGTTAACATTGCTGCTTGTTTTTTGAGCAGTTAAATGTAGGATAACAATGATATTCCATATATTTTTGGCTATGTTATTGTTTTTATTAATGTCATCATGTTGACCAACATGTAAAGACAGTGATTATTCCTTATGTTGCATGCATTTGTTTTCCTCATTATCTTTCAGGTTTTCTGCGTTGATGAAATTTGTCATACTGTTGTCCATGTGTGTTACCTTTTGAGATTTATGAGAAGAAAGACACACCATGTGTTGGCTACAGCTTATATCTTACTTTTCATAAACTGAGTAAACAGCATATTGAATCCTGCAGAAAACAGACTTTTTATTTATGGCTTTATTACAATATTGTTTTTTTTTATTTTTATTGTTTTTATTGAATTTGAAGCTGTTGCTCACCAACCTAATTCATTCATTATTGCCTTTGAGACCTCCATGTCAGGATATGACAAGAGAGTATGATCCTAAAATAAAAGTACCACTAAGCAGGATATAGCCTCTCGCAGAGTGTTTGAAGAGTAGCTGACATTGATTACAAGGATGAGAACACCATGTTGGACGGATGACAGGGAAATGATTTCAACGTTATTGCCTCTCTCTTCAGACCATAAAAGTATAGTCAATGAAACACTGGGTTTGGTACTCTATGGTATTATCCTCTTTCTCAAGTATGATCAAACCAATCTCCCACAGCAGATCAACAAGGGAGAAAAAATGGCAGCATTGTAACCATAGATTTTATGCTAGTAACATGCCTCTCACATGGCAACAACAGCTCTACGGATGAGTGGGACTCAGGGACACAGGAAAAAGAAGTAAGGGTAAAGGAATTTTGAGATATGGTGCTCAAAGATCTGACAAAGACCTCAACATACTGCTGAAAATAGTGTTATAGCTATTTCAAGGCTAATACAACACAGAACATTCTCAGTGCTCTGATCACTGTTTCTGTGCTCTGTGGCTATGGCAACATCACATGTACCCTTCAATTTATGTTTCACATGTAGGAAATCATTTTTAATACTGGACCTTTTTATAATAATATGAAAGTAGTACTGTGTCACGATGAAGATAAACTGTGTACTGTCCCTGGAATGTCATGGCACTATTATTATCATAGTTAAAAAACAGAACAAAAAACAGTGTTAATAACTGAGAAAAATGTACCTGCATGTACACCAGAGTACACCAATGCAGAAATATCTTTTATGAAATGATACACTGTAGAATCACTCCCAGCTTAGCCAATTTGTCACCATGGTATTTTGGTAAATTTAAATTTAGATAAGGGGAGCACTTAAGTGCAGTCGTAGTTCAGAAACAGTGTATCTAAAAGTTAGGGCTGGGCCATCTTTTGGTCAGAAGTGTGTAAACAATTACCTGATTCAGTGATTACCCAGTCAGTAGAAAATAAATCTCCAGCTATTTTTGATAATGCATTAATCGTTTAAGCAATTTACTAAGCAAGATTGCCAATCATTTCCTGGTTTTAGCCTCTAAAAGGTGAGGATTTGCTAAGTAGAAACAAGCAATTGGAAAATGATGTTTGGGCTGTGGGTTATTAGCACTATTTCTGACCATTTTATGAACTAAACAATTAGTCAATTATTATAACAAAATTATGATTATTAAAATAATTGTTAATTCCAGTGATTCCATGATTTATTGACTTTCAGTTGATTAATATGGTCATATATGTTATCATTTTGTAGGATTATGTTGTATGAGTATTTGTAAGTACTTCTGTGATATGAATTTTAACCACATTGTCCAACTCTACAATTGGTGGTCTAAAAATGCTGTGAAAATCACCACATTACTGTAGTGATAGAGGAACTGTAGCCTCACTTAAAACTTAAGAAGACTGAGTAAAACTGCCTACCAATTGAAATGTAAAAAGGAAAAATCCAATTTTATGGTTATGGTCGTAAGTTATGTGCTGGATTTGGTCGGGTTCAGCAACTCCCTGGAGTCTTGGCTGCTTGGTGGGAAATTGGTTCAGATCAAGAAATGGTACGGCACATAAACTCCCATTAGAGGTCCGCTGTGAGGGATTTACTGGCATCTAGCAGTAAGGTTAGTAAGTCAATAAGGCCCTATCCAGAGCGAGTGTTTGGTTTGTGTTTTCTGGGCTACTGTAGAATGACTCCCACTGTAGATGTAAATGCTCATTCAAAAGTAACAAAAACACAAGGATTCTCATTTTTAGGTGATTTTACACTAAAAAAAATATTTTATAAATATTGTATTCTGTATCTGCCAATAGATCATCTTAAATGTTACACACTGGACTTTTTAAATGTCAGTTTGCCATTTTTGACTTTGAGAATAAAACTTTTTCTTTAAAGTATTTAATCATTCTCTTACCATCTATATTAACACAAGTTGAATAAAACTGCATTAGCATACGCAAACCGTAACATCATCCTAGACAAGTGACTAAGGACAAAACAGACAGTTCCACAGATTTGTTTGAGTTCAAACTATTGTTAGAGGACCTCAGTAAGATCCTTGGGGAACTCCTTTTAAAAAGACTTCAAAAACCCTGGTGGCTTTTCATGAAACATTTAAGTGGTATTAACAAAAGAAAAAAATCAGGTGGTATATTTTAAAAAGCATAATACTCCACTGGATTTGGGAAAATGTGCAGAAGTAGTTGTATAACACAAAGTGTTTATGTGCGTGTTGACTGTATTGCTACTCCTTATCACAGTGTAACACTGCCTCTCACTTCAGACCCTGGAGAGTGAGGAATGAACAGCAGAGCCCAGGGGTGGAGGGCAGCGTGTTGCACGCAAATACACACACACCCTGTATATGCACACAAGTAAGCAAGAAAGCAATGAACTGCATGACTGCACAAACAGAATAATGATTTCTGATGCCCAAGACACCATTTCCATCTTCTGTCCTTTCATATCTTCACTTCCTTCAACTCATTTTCCCCCTTATAACCACTCCGATACAGACACACACATTTTTGCTATCTTTAAACTTGATCTCCCTTTCTCGCTCCGTCCTTTCCTTGTTCCACCTTTCCGGAAGTGCGATGACAAATGTCAGCCGCGCTTAGCAATCACAATATTCAAATTGTAGTTTCCAAGAAAATAAAGGCAGAGAAGTTGAAGTCAAGCAACAGCTACCAAGATGTGAAACTAATTTACTATCTAGCATTTGATTATTAGGCACTAACACTTTCCCTCCTACACATACAAGCCAAGAAGGAGTGCGTCAGGAAAGCAGCAGCCTTTAGAAAACTCCCTCATCTTCGTCAAACCACAGAGATACAGTGACTATTTATCAAGCTGTCAGCCCCTACTTTCTTTACTTAACAATATCAAAGCCTTAACAAAATGCTGCAATATCACACAGTGCTCCTGGAATACTTTAACTAAAAGAGCCTGCACACAAATACAGAGAGATAACACTCAAGCTTAAGCAGAAGTTTTAAAGCCCAGTAGGATTTATTGTAAGAATGCGACATACGCTAATAGGATTTCCAGGCTATTGTTTGGATTATACTATCATGTCTGGGCAAGGATTGAATGGTTTACAGGGGCATTACATTCTGTACACTTAAAATAAAGAGTTCTGTTGAGTCTTTCAAAAGCCCAGACAGAACCAGTAAGTATCCTGTGGAAAACATATCCCAGATAAATTCTTTGGGGATGAGTTTGGCACACTCTTGAACAACTCCCTTATTGAGCTATATGATTATACAGTAAACATTGTAACTTTAATTTGCATATTAACATTGAAAAATATGAGTGTAATGTGAAAAGGTGCAGTTCCCCTCAGCTCTATGCACTGTTGTAGCGTCTTTCAGCTCGTTTTTCCTTTTACGGCCCGCAACTTTACTGTTTATGATTCAGTCTCATGGCTCTTTGTCAATCTTGTTTCCAGTTCTAGCTCTCAGCTGTTTTCATTGAAAGAATGCTGATAAACGCACTGATTGCTAGCTGCCCAAATTGGCTGACCATCAAAACAAACTAGCTGGTGAGTATTTAGCAGCTAGAATGGAATATTTCCCTCAGGAGTTCTTCAAAATGGAGCGGAAACAAAGGTGAATATTGGTTTTACATTCGCCAGGTGGACGAAAACACAACCCCGAATGAATGCTAATGTTGCTCCACTTGCTAGATATGCAAACATCAACTTTTATATTTCACTGTTGTGTGAAACCACTTGTTGCACTGTCTCTATGTTGCGGTACAATCATACAGGATAATATTAAGAAGGGTTTGAATGCAATGCAGCAGTTCTTTTTTCTTTGATTATATATCTGTAATCAGAATAGGAAATGTTCTCCAGGGCTTGCATGCAGTACATGTTGAGCATGTATGAGGACTGAGAATGAAGACATGAAAAAGAAAGATTGCTTACATGTAGTAATACATCTTTGCTTCATTAAAATATGCATAGATCATGATACAAATCCCCATTCAGATTCGTTCACAGCAGCAGCAAGTGATTTCCACTGGGAACCTGTGAAAAAAACAGAGGTTAGGGGAATGTCAATGTTTTCTCCTGAGATGGGAAGAGAAGACAAGTTGTGCAAACCAAGCTTTAAAGTGGACAAGTCAGATTTACTGTGGTTGGCTGCACCCGATTCTAAATCTTTGCTGAGATTTGTGACAGTGAGACAAGGAGGGAAGAAGTAGAGATAGCATCCGCCCCATGGGTCCATGACTATCCAAACCTTAAGCCCGACTTTCTGGAGACAGACAGAGACGTATGGCATATCTATACTAGTCTACAAAGGGAACGGTCAGTATAGGGAGGGTTATGACATCCATTGTCATGTAGGAAGAAAGGGATGAAGAAATGGGCAAGTGGCAGGTCTTGGTTCTGGAGTTTGACATGTGAAAAAAAAAAAAAAAAACCTGGATAAAGATTTCAAGACTTGATCGACGGATGGAGCTGCAGAGAAATCACAGAGGTCAGGCCAGAGCACAGCATTAGGGAAAGCAAGAGGTGGGAGAAGAATGGAGGCTGAGCAGGGAAGATGAAGTTTTGAAAGGAAAGCTGGGGGTGGGGGCCCTTTTATGAAAAGACACATAAAGGAACGAAATAGACGGAGGAAAAAGAAGGAGATAAAAAAGAGAGTCAGTGAGGGTGACAAATCCAGGATTAGCTGGATGCAGGATGTGAGCCATTCTGTACCAAACCACTGCAACATGAGTGGAGTGGAGAGCAGACGAGAGGAGGTCTTGTGAAGCCAGCAAACAAATGTAGCTCCACTTCTTGTGGTCTAGTGAGGCTCAATGTGCATTTATCTGATTTAGTCGTGTTGTTGTAAACTAAGATTGTAGCCTGTTGGATCAGTCAGCCAGTTTTCACGTGTGTCTGCTGCCAATCTGGACAACACACATTTGATAAATGATCACTCTAACTTAGTCAAAAACATCGATTTACAGCACCCCAATGAATGCACCACTCACTTAGCTACCTTGGCTTCCATTCCATCATTTCATTTCCCAAGCTTAAAGCATCAACACTTTATTTTCAGTACACTATTCAGTCTGTAATGCTCTATTTAGTTAGCGCTTTTGTCCAAGGTGACTTGCATGCATTCAAAGTAAACTCCATAAGAGCTGGAAGTCTTAAAACTTGGAGGTTAGGAGCGGTATTTTCTGATAAATGCTAAAATCATGGCAGCAAACAGTTCCTATTAGCTTTAACAACAAAATGCAGCTGATATTGATGGGGACTCCATTAGTTTTGCAGGTATTTGGTCAAAATACCGTGCCTGATGATGTTAGACGCTAGTCATGCTTGGGAAACCACCAATGGCAATACAAAATTTCATTTGAGTAGTTGTTGCGATATTATAGTGGTGGACAGACCAACTGACTGACCAACATTGCCATCCGTAGAGCCACATTGATATTTGGCTAAACATTTAAAAAATGACAATGCTGTTTTAGAAATAAGTTGCCACCGACAGACCACAACTTAATCTACAAGAAGTCCAAGAGAAAAACATTGCATGACAGAATATGTCTGAGAATGCCGTTCAAAGCAAAGCATTGGAGGTGTCAACAGAACAGAAACTGCTTTAACCCTTGTCAGTTGTTACACTACTATACATAATCTTCTAGTTAATGATAAACCAGAAAACAAATATACATGCGTCTGCATCTTTCATGTGGTACCTTTGGTGTAAATGTGCTTTCTCATTGGCTGTGTTGGCTTTTATCAAGAACAAATGTCTGTTTCCTCTAGACGGCTAAGCTAGCAAGGCGGCCTGCTCCTACTGTTTGAATAGCTGACTTAAGACGTGTGTGTATGTGTGTGCATGTGTGGCCAGAGTGAGACAAGAAAGCATGGTAAGATACACAAGAGCAAATTGATTACATTCTTTCAGTCCACCTCTAAATCCTCAAAAACAATGCATGTGGAGTTAATGACTTACTGCTATTTTAATTAATCATAAGACCAAAACATGGAATATAGACTGTATAGCTGAAACATGTAAACAGATGGCAATGGAGTATCGTCCTCAGTTTTCTTTCCCTCACTTCTCAATACTTTCAAACTCTAAATTACTTTAAATAGCCTATTTTGTGTTGTCTTGCTCATTCTGTATTAATCAATGTGTTGCTACATTGAAGCTGCATTAATCAATATATTTTTTTTAATTAACAATGAGTCCAATTAAAATTTATATTCTGAAAGAGTTCTCCCTCTCATAGTTAAGAGCCACAGAAAATTATCATTCCTCTCAGCTCTACTGAGCTGAGACCTTCAGCCCATTGTTCGCATTTTGGGGCCCACAACTTCATTGTTTTGATTCATCCGCCCTGTTTCCAACAGCAGCAAGGACCTGTGGTCAGGAAAAAAAGCTGTTTTAAACCCACTGAAAGTTACCTGTCCAACATCAATCTAGAAACTAACAAAGTTAGATCAAGCTGATGAACATTGTGTTGTATTTGTCAGTTAAAGAGCCAGATATTTCCCTCAGGGATAGGTGGAGACCAAAATGAAGCTAAAAGGAGAGCAAACATTCGACGCTACAAATTCTCCAAATGAAAGCTATGTTGAGTCATGTCTGCTAGAGTTTCAACTGTTTGCTAACACCAACATTTTTTTAAAAAGATTATCAAGCAGCAACCTGTGTGGCTATGAAATAAAACCAGAACAGAAAAACTGCATTTCCTTGCACGACCACTTGAGGCTGGCTACAGAACAAGTCAGTCTCTATAAAGGCTTCATGTTATGCATAATTAAGGACGTGGCCACTTTGATTGAAAGGTGAGTGTCATCACAGGGGGCCCACCAAGCTCCACATCTTTAGACTAGTGGGGAGCAGGCAGAGGCCAAGATGGTGACGGCCAGAGCCACCACACTCTGAGCTTCACAACAGCTCTTCAGAAATGTACAGTATGGGTGACATCACAGAGACTAGGTCCATGTTTTACACAGTCAGTGATGATATATATATGTAGATGTTTTGTGGCTTTTTTTTACTGCCTCCAAGGGGCTAAAAAGTCAAGTAGTGCTATTTGAAGACTATTATTGCTCAGTAGTAATACCTTGCTATTTTAAAAAAATAATTTTAAACATATACCATGATTATACAGTGTGTCAGTTGTATATAAGTTGTATTTTTTCCACTTAAACTTCTGAGTTCAGGGTGAAAGTTTTTCCATTTTGTTTTGTATCACCGCATAAAGTGGTGGCACATAAAGGTAAGGTAATATTTATGAACCCTGTTACGACAGTGAGGCAGTTAAGAGAACAAAGTACCTTCGTGGCAGATCTGTTCCCACTCAAAATCAGCGAGGCGTATTATGCTGATTACAGTGTGCGAGAGACTTGAAATTCATTGATTTGGTTTTCCTGAAATAGGTCCTTCATTAGCAATATTTCAGTGCAGTCTTTGTCAGGACTAGTTTCTTTGACAGAGGGGCAAAGTGGGTGTCCATGCTCCAGTACATTATTTGAACCCAAGGCCAGTGAAAGAAAATGACTTTCTTTTATTTCCTTTTTATTTCTGAACTTTTGATTTCAGTAACCTCTATAGAGCACATCTGTCATTGTCAGATGAGTGCCTACAGTAGTTTTTGTATTCATGTCTCGTAGAACCACTCTGCGCTTTCTGCTAATTTGTTTTTACCTGAGCCCTCATTTCCTCCCTAAACTTGAAGAGCCAGCAGACTTAAATAATTAACTCTCATTAAGTCAGCTCTAATTAGACAGAGTGTTGTTGAGACATGCATGGTAATACATGCGTGTGTATGTGTGTGTGTATGTGTGTGTGTATGTGTGTATGCGTGTATGTGTGTGTGTGTTTGTTGTAAAAGCTTTTTGTTAGAATTAGCTTGCTGTTTCACTGTTTACCTCCCAGTAGTGATTCAGAAGCCGGGGAGAAAATTAAGCAGCTGACAGCCAAATGCTGACAGTTTTGTTTGTCTGTAAAAGTTTGTCTGATCGGTGACTTTTCTAGAAAAGTACGTGGTTGTTTTTCTGCACTTAATATCTATTCAGACAAAACAAAATAAAATGACATAATTCTGGTTTTCTTATTTTGTACTTTATTCCTATCAGTACTAAGGACACTATATGTTTATTGGTGAGATCCTGTAATGTGGCAAGTTTATGTAAACTGAATATTGACAGTACTTTATTGACTGTATTTTTTTGTTAATATTTTACAGATCAAGATCAATTAATGGAGATTGAGTAAATCTTACGACTCACTTCCATTGAGCACGGCTGTGATGCGTTTGGGCTGTTGTATTTCTGACGGATGTGAGCAGTCGTGCGGTATAGAGAAATCCTGTCGATTTTCAAGACAAATATGCAGACATCCGATTGTAAAAACAGACAAAAGTAAACTATTCAACTATGTAGCCTACTTACTCATAAACCAAAGAAAAATGACCAAATTGGAGCAAGTTAACAAGGTCTGGTGGGCAAAACACTTCTGAAACGCTCCTGGTGGGGTATGATGTGGCGTAAAGAATGAAACGTTTGCGCCTGCGACGTCACAGAGCCGTGCTCGGTGGGATCCAGGCGTTGGTTACAATATGAATTGATTTTGCATTGGTTCTTTTAGAGCTGCTTCGAGTGCACAGCAGTACCGTCGATGAACACATCCAATGTAGATGGAGCTGATGGAGGACTTTAAGAATACTTTTAGAATACTTTAACATTTTGGGAAATAGTTGCAGAGATTTAGATGAGAAGATTGTCTATTATCATGTCTGTACACTAACTTTAAAGCTACAGCCAGCTGACTGTAAGCTTAACTTAGCATAAAGACTGGAACCAGGGGAAACAGCTAGCCTGCGCAAATCCACCTGCTAACACCTTTAAGGGCGGCCATGGCTCAGTGGTAGATTGGGTCGTCCAGTAACCCGAACGTTGGCAGTTGCTCGAAATTGGAAGGTGAACTGACAGCTGGTGGGGTGGCAGTCCATCTCCTTGCCACGGCCGAGGTGCCCTTGAGCAAGGCACCGTACCCCCCAACATCTGCTCCCCGGGCGTTGTGAATTGATGCCCACCGCTCCAGTATATATGTGTATATGGCATCTGTCACTATGTGTGTGTTCCTGTGCATGTGCATGTGTGTTCCGACAGGTGCCAGCTGGATGGGATAAATGCGGAGAAATAATTTCGTGTGTACAACATGATTAATAAAGTTTCAACTTAACTTAAACCTTTAAAGCTCACTAATTAGCATGTTACATCTCGTTTGTTGAATCATACAAAGTGTATAAATGATTTCTTGGCCACGTGTAGTCACTTCCTGGAGTCTTCGCTAGTTGCCTGGCAACCTCATGTGACGACAAGACTCCAGGTGCTTATGTGCTGCTTTCGCTATGCAGCCGGTGTAGACGAGGTGTCACCTAATCTGCCAAACAGTCCCTGACCTCAAGATAACAGGTGATAGTATCATGATTGGGCATCCATGAAAGGCTCTGTCATTCACAAGCAAGGATGAGACGAGATAAGGACAACATTTTTCAACACGCAACTGCAGTTAATTTATGGATTTCACCATCTATAATTCAGAATATCACTAAAAAAATTAAGAGAATCCAGCTAAATGAAAACTGTTGTTGGTAAACACAGATCATCACTGCATATTCTAACCATGTAAAGAGAAAGCTATATATGAACAACATCCAGAAATGCCACCAGCTTCTCTGAGCCCGAGCTCATCAGAGAGGGATTGGTGGAAAGAGTTCTGTGGTCTGAAGAGTCCACATTTCAGATGGTTTTTCATGGCCGTTGTGTCCTCCGGGCTAAATTTAGGTTCTGCACAGCATCCCGACTTTTATGGAATCTGCTTTGCAAATAGAACAATAAGAAGATAGTAAATATTCATGTTCTAATCGATCAGTCCGTCATAAGTTTCAGGTAAGTTTTTCCCCTTCTTCTTCTTGTCAGTCCGAATTGCTCATATATATTCAGAGTAAGGCCCGTTCAGGCTGGCAGGTTGATTGACAGATAGCTTAGAACTGTCTGATTCTTAAGGCTGCTGTTGAATATTAATGGTCATTTGTCAATATATCTGCATTGTGTGTAGGTGTTTATTCTCTTAGCCTGTATTGTGTGTGTGTGTGTGTGTTTTTACCTTTCACGTGTCTTTTGTGTATAAAATTGTTGAGCATGTGTAGCTGCCGTCTTATATGTGTGTGTTGGTCTTCCTTACTTACTGCTTATTGCATGCAGGTGTGTGTGTCTGTGTGTGTGTGTATAGTTTACACTGCACAGCACGCCACAAAATGTCAGTCTGTCAAAGCCCGTTCCAAAATCTGTCACTTTACTGCTGCCATGCTTATCTGCTAACACACACCTGAGAAAATATGACTTAAGACCTTTTTGTGTCAACCCTTTTTTTTGTTTTTATGTCAACATTGATTTCCGCATTATTGAACTTTCTCAGTTTATTTTTAATATGAAGAACCAAAGAGAACTGGACACATAATTCAGAACGGCTGATAACAAACTTCCATAAATATAGTTTTGGTTCATTTATATAGAGAATTTTTCTGTATTTTTTTGCTTTACCTGTGCTTTTTGAACTGGTTTATAGTGTGCAGGGCTGGGATGAAAAAAGGTTACATGGTGTATCTTTGCACTAACAAGACAAGCCACCTGTAACAGAACACACCTTGTATTGTAGCCTTGTATTGTGGCCATATGAGGAACCGCAGCTTTTGACACTTCCATGTTAGTTTCACTTCACATCCATGGAGGTTGCTGCTTGATCAAAATGTCATGACAGATGTGAGGTAGGTTGCCAGTCCACTACCAATCCAACCTGATCAGACCACAGCCACCCAGTGCTGATTAAGCAGATGTGTTTTTTTTTTTCAAGTTTGTTTGTTGTGCATTTTGTAATGAATATTTAGAGAAATACTTAATATTAATATGTCTGCTATCAATGTAAGCCCCATAAGTGTTACATTATTAAATATAAACTACATTATTTACATTACAAAGCAGAATTTTAATTCTGTAGCTAGTTTAGGGTTATATTTCTGGGCAGTTTAATCTACAATGTATTATGTTTTACATGATGATCGTTTATTTCAGAAGTAGGCTACCGTAAAATAGCAAATCCATAACTCATAAGTAGCTTTTAAGTAAATCTAGTGGAGTAAAAAGTGAAATATTTGCCTTTGAACTGTAGTGCAGTGGAACTTTTTTTTCATTTTTAATCTCACTCTGATCCTTCAGTGCACTGTGCATGGCACACTTGACATGTAAAATCAAGTTTAAAAAGGCATAAACTGACAAGCTTCAGCCCTCAGTGAATCCTTATAACAGCTCTTTTTCTTCTAAGGAACTTTCCTTGACCCACATCGCTGCATTCTAATTTGGATTTGGTTCAAGGTGCATGTGGGCAGGACCACAGTCATCATTGAGTTCACACTTTGCACTCTGTTTTTTGCTTGACCGGAGGGCTTGTCATTCGCTGAGTTATGTGGATGTTCTTCCAAAAATGACCCTCAGAGACTGTAGTTTTCTGCTGTAACAGATGGCTGTAGAAAGGATATTGCTCACGGAGAGGAAAAGAAAGACAGAGCTCACGTAATCACACAGTAAACTCTTATTATGAACCTTTTTAATTTCTTTCTCAGACCTCCTTCTCTCCACATTCACCACTCTGTTTATCGAGCAGCTCTGGGAGGACAAGAAATGGAGAGTAAGTGAAGAGGTTAAGGGGACAATGAGAAAAAGAGTGGAGATAAGAGAAGAGATGAGAGGATATGAGATGGAACCGGAGCCTTCCGTTATTGAAAAGTCATTACCTGAATGGCAGTGCAGATTCTTGCTTACCGGTAAATGAGAGGGAAAGAGAGAGAGAATAAAGGCAGGAGTGTGTGTGTGTGTGTGTGTGTGTGTGTGTGTGTGGTTCACCGAGTTGGAGGTGTGTATCTTGCGTGTGAAGATTTAAACTGAAAGCAAACACCTGTAACATCTACAGTGTCTGCTACTCCATACATATTCATGCCTTAGTGTGTTAACAGCGGTAATGACTTAGAACAGCAGTAGTTGCATACCCAGTGAATGTGGTCAAGAATCTTTGAAGTTTTTGGCAAGACTGGTGAACCATTTTCAGGACCCTGTTTCATAAGCATCTCAGAATCAGTCCTAGTAATTTGCACTGGTGGTTAACTAAAGTGCACAAAATGAATAATTAAGCAATATGACATAGCAATATGAGAGGGTGAGTCATTATTGGCACGACAGTGATAAGGTCCGTTAGCGTCACTGAAGTGCCAATAATAAGTTAAAGCTCACCCTCAAGTGTAATATTGCGATTATACAACAATTACCAACTTAAATAAAACATATAATCAAAATATATTCATGTTTTGGGGCAATTTTCTCTCAAAATAAACATTTCTTTGCTCGCCGTTTCTGTTCTGATCTGTTTCTATGGAGATACACGGGGTCTGACTAATACCTGGAAAACAATCAGTCACAGCAGTAGACTCCTATATGTAATGGAACCTAGTTTACTCCTCCAGCAAGTAGCCCAAGCCTTAGTAATGACCTAGCAACAGAGACTATTTCTAGTCCCGTCAAAGCTTGCAGAGATTGTGGAGTTTCCCAAACTGAATAAATAGCGCACATATACTAAACTGCTTTGCTAGTTCAGTCTTGTAGTGACTAAGATATCTGCTGAAAAAGATATTTTTCCATGGACAGATTTGGCGCCTAAGTCCTTGAACTTCACATTTACTTTTTAAGCTAGCGCCGTATCAGGGACTCACCAGCACAGCTGATGGAGGATGATCCAAACATTTCCAGTAACTCCACAGCGTTGTAAAGTCCAAAAGTCAAAATGTATTGAACAAAGATCAATGTAATTAAAATGAACATGTTTTTATCTAACGAAATATTCAGCTTCAGTCCATATTAGTCAACCTTTAGTCTTTAAAAACAACATTTTCTCTGCGCTCACTGAACTGTTTGATCTCCGACGTGCTGCACACAAGAGGTACACACCTGTATTAACGAGTTACACACCTGTATTAACAAGGCGGTCGAACAGCTCCGTAACACACAGAATATATTAGTGTTAAAATTTGATATGCAGAAAATAGCACCACTTGAATATGTGTAGGCAAATAATATAGGTCCCTAAGTTTTTCATGAACGGTTTTATTCTGTCATATTTGCCGGTGACCTAAGTTTTAACAAGTTTTAACAACTCTGTTGTCAGAACCATCTCCAAAATCAGGCACTTCCTGTCACCCACTGATCTAGAAAGAGTCATTCATGCACTAATTTCATCCCGGCTGTATCTCTCAGGCTATCGTTTTCCATCTACAACCAATTGAAATCGCTGCAGCCCTGTTACTAACAAGTTCCAAGAAACCACATCAGCACCATTCACTTCACTTTCATATCCATCTAATTGTCTATAAATCTCTCCACGGTCTCACCCCTACATATACTGTATCTCAGAACTTCTCACCCCCGACAGAACCATCAGACCACTGAGATTCGTCCCACCGTGACATGTTGCTGTGCCCCATTTGAAGAAAAAAAGGCAGTATAAAATAGCAGTACCTCTGCTCTCAGACAGGCTCCTGGTCATTAGACTGAGTCTACTGGTGCTTTTAAAACACCTTAGGATCCACTTGAAAAACCCCGGCTTAAAATCATTTACCTGATTCAGTCATGTTAAATTTTGACTTGATGATAGCACGAGAGAAGTCAGGGCATCACCAAAATCCATATGAGTCATCCTCTGGGGGCTATGATTGGTTGCACCAAAATTTAACACAATCCATCTTAGATTTGTTGAGATATTTCAGTGAGGACCAGCAGACCAACGTTGCCATGCCTAGAGCCATGTCACTAGATTATCTATCAATATATTTCCACTCCATAATTTTACATAAATGGGTAAATATTTGACCTATGATTGGCATGAATGCAGCTTGTGGAAATGAATTGATTGAAATTACAGGAGGAGCATTAAGAACTCTCAAAGACTGAATTAGTGGCAAAATTTTCAGTAATGACACAATTATCAGCATGAAGCCACTATTTCCCCTGTGGCCATAACCTTGTGAGAACCTTGTGAGGAACTTTCTTTTGCATCCTGGATAAGGTCAGTCTAAAAATGACTTTGGGAACTTTAGCTTGTTCTCATCAATTAATGTCTTTCATTCTACGGAATATGAGCGCATGTCTCAATGCCAGAACATTATCTTCTGGTGGCTGGACTTACGGCTGCAAAAAAACTAGTTGCCACGCGTTGGAAACCTCCACATTCACTCTGTTTTCGAGCATGGGTTTTATTTGGATATTGTTTATTTGGAGTTGTCAACAGCTAGAGTCCATGGAGCAAAAGAGTCAGCAATAGAGGCTTGGCATTCACTCCTATCTATCCTCCGTGGGTTTCAGGTGTACTATGTGACTGAGATATGGAGTTCTGGATCCAGGGGGTGGGTGGGTTATATTTGGGGTGAAAAAACATTATCTTCTGGTACCTCGGACACCTCTGGAGCTCTCCCAAATGTCAGATTTAATAACATGCTTTTACTCTGAGAACTTTTGGACATTGAGGACTGATTTCCTTCTCTGTGACGCTGGACAAATATAGGTTAGTGTCTACATGTGTACAGGTGTGTGGTTCACATATGTGTCCTTGTTTGTCATAGAGCCAAAAAAACATATGCCCAGCTTCAGTTTGTTTTCCCACTTCGGCAAAGCAAGAGATATGAGACATTAGATTCAGTGTGTGTGCCAAGTAAAGCTGTAGATTACTTTTATTTGTAGCAGTTTGTTTTATTAATGATCCTCTTGAAATATATGACTAAGGCATTCACTCAGACAGTATAATGGAGCTGTAAAAAGATCTCATAAAAGGTGGTAATGACATGTCACGTCAGATCAACTTCATTTGCAGGTTGCTATAGGAGACAGCATTTAAAAAGTAATTTGACGACAACAAAGGACATAGGTCATATGACATATGACTTGATCTAAAATAGAGAACTATTTTTGATCCAGTAAAAATATCATCTCGGCTCATCACACATAGATTTCACATCAAAGCTGAAACATTCTGCAGGTTGGTGCCGTGGACTCACAGTTACATAAACACCCAGCCTACACGCAGAACTGCTGACATCTTTACTCCAGTGTAAAGTAAAACATTAGTAACACTGTGTCACTGTAACACTCCAGACTCAGTCCCTGTTAGTCCTGCACCCATCAGAGATTAACACAGTCATTTCGGTTGTGGCTCTTGCATAAAAGAACCAAATAACCTGCATATTGCAACAAACCTCCAGTGACTCCAACAGCCATTACCGGTTACTTACAATGGTTGAAAGCCCTGAAACATCTGCATCCGGACAACTGAATGGAGTGCAAACACTTCCCCTCCCTTGGTGGTGGAGCCAAAGTGCAGCAGCAAATGGATTTGGCAATGCTGCACCTGTAAAACCTACCCTGTGTGAATTTTTTATTCAACTTCAGATTCCTGTTTTTCCATCACCTATAGTGCCAAATTGCTTGCTTTAAAAATATGTGATTATTATTTAGAAATCAAATTAAACATTGTAAATGGAAATACTGAAGCAGGTCTCTATCACTGAGTATTGTTTCCTTGGTAGCCCACTGAGCTACAATGCTAGAAATGATTCAAACTCTTCTGATCTACATTTCACCTTTTTGATTTCTTCAACTTTTAAGGAGTTTGTGGATCTTTTTCTAGGTCTGTGCTCATCTCAGAGCTCAGGCTGTGAGTTACTCCCTGTTCAGTCGTGTTCTTTTTGTTCTCACTGCCATGCTGATCTGAATGTGAGCTGTTAGGGTTGTCAATATAGTGGTTGAGACAAGTACCCAATCTCACTGAGCAGTAAGAGGTGCCACCTCCTTGGAAGCTAACATTATTAGTGACATTTGTGATTTCGGAACATCCAATGGATTGTATCTCTTCTTTGTGACTTAGCGGACACCTTAGCTCCCTTCCCTGCCTTCTCCTCCCTTTTGGAGAATCTGTTTGTGGGGCAGTGTGAAGTTGGTAAGGCAAAGGCTAAGTAGTGTTAACCTCCTGATTGATGGCCTGCAGTTCGGTTTTCCCCAAGTAATGGCCTTCAACTTGATTTGTGGAAGGGAATTCAAGCATCTGGCTTTGAACCCCTACGTAGGTGCTCAAACCAGAAACAACCCTGTGTTAAGGGACTGCATTGGAGGTGCTTCAGATACCACTGAAACAATGTAAAATGACCTAGGTCACAGTCAAAGGTAACGAAAATGAAGGTTTATTATTCTTGAATTTCCTTCGGGATCAATAAAGTATCTATCTGTCTATTAGATGATAAAACACTGCATGACAGTTAATAGTATTACAACCACAATCATTTTATCTTTCTTTCAACAGTAGCCATGTACCATTCACATTACAAAGTAATCTATCAGGAATGTGTGCTTGCACATATTTGGCCGACATGCTGTGTTTTTGTCTGTCTGAACACAGCCTAAGAGAAATTGAACAAATGTCATGCATTGTAACTCAGCAACACAGTTGCACAGTTGCACAGAACAACAGCTTTGTACAGCTGGGACCAGGAGGCACTGAAGGGTCCTTCTTTCTTAAAAATATACACACTTCAGTGAAAGCACTGCTCTGCAGGAATGAGTGAGCAAATCTGGGCAGCCTTTTTGATCGTTAATTAAGGTTATAATCTGTAACCCTCCATCAATGACACAGATGATCTTTAGAAGCCCTGAGCACACTATGTGGTATATTGTTTGTATATTGTTTGTTTTCAGAGGCTGCCCTTCAGCAGTTACTATTTTCAGGCATACATAAAGCATACTGGAGTAAAAATACAGCAAATTAGGTTTTCTTATTTGTCAGGTAAACTAAGTATAACTCACAATATCCCATGCAATATGTATGAAATGCATTAAGAATGAGGGAAAGTATGTTGTTGGAGAATGGATGAATTTCTCAAGGCTTCCAGAGCCACCAACACAGGCTTTGGATCTACAGTTTAACTGCAAAGCAGAGTAGTGGTTGTAGACAAAAGGGAACTTTTGGCGCAGGTGACCAGATAAGTTAGGCTTCATTTGCACTTGTGATTAGCTTATTTTGACAGGTACCGTGTGCTGAGCCACTTGTAGAAGTGGCTGCCTGCAGGGTTGTTCCAGGCTGTGATTCGTTATTCAGTTTCATACTCCACTTCTATCGAGCCTGCAGAAATTAAATTCAGTTTAATCAAAAAACAGTTTTGTGTGTTACGTGCGTATATGTTGACAGGACATTTTAACATGTAAGACTGCTCACCCCAAGACTGTATATTCAGCAGCTTTCTTTCATTACTGTGAAGGTTTTCTTGTTGTCTGACCTGCCAACCTGTGGTTAGTTGTGTTTGAGAGTCTGGACATGGCGCGTTAATAAAAAATACTTTTTCCATCTGTGAGTGAAAAGCAATCATAACTTCAATTTCTCTGCTGTTGAGGCTGAGGGTATCAAATGAGGTGTTTTCTGCTGGTGGCTCCTTTACTTCTTTTGTTTTGCTTAAGAAACCCAAATGATCTCTTCTGGTCTGCTATTTTCTTCTTGTCATATTCATCTTTTTTTGCTCTATTAGTTTCCTCCCAACTGAACGAGAAAAAGACTTTGTTTCAGTTTTCATCTCCTGCTCATGTCTTGGTTGTACACAAACATCCAACAGTAATGGGACCATTGTTCAGCATGTTTACTGAGAGAATACAAAACCATTTAACCAGATTCGGTCCCCAAACTGTACTGATGCAGCCACCTAGAACTACCGACTGGTCCATGACAGGTCCATGCTTATCATATTGGAATGAATGGATATAATGGGCTGGCAAGTGGCTGGTAACATATGTCTTGAGGTCACTGTAGGGACAGTTAAATCTTCTGGCTTCCTCTTTTTAGATGCGGAGCAGCTGGTATTGTTGTCTGTATTTAGAAAAACAGGCGCCATTCTGATCATTACTATAGTAACAGAGGTCAGAGCAGGGCTGTATCACTCCCTAGACACAACAGATAGGTACATAATGTAGAAGCTCCACAGAGTCAGATAACAAGGGTAAGGGTATTTAAGGTTGTTTAAGGGTGACATTTCCTTGTTTGTAGATTAATGAGATGGACATCGAGTATTTGTGGCACTATTCTGAAGGAATATTGACGAGCCAGAGAGGTCAGCTTCTTCAGAATTGAGGCAGTATCATGTCATGACAAGTCTATTGATAAATCGTCCATTCTTCTTGGCCAAACTTCAATAAACCTTTTCAGCATAATCATCTTGGACTCCTGTACACTTTCTCTACACTGACTGAACTGACCGTTGATGAATAGAAGGACATAAATACAGAATGGTATGTTTTACCTTTGACATTTCAAGAGAAAATTCTTTGTGGATGTGACAGATGTGTTTGGCAAATGTAACACTATCTCAGGTAACGCTGGCTGAGGTTGTTCCAATTAAGAGCAGGAGCTAATATTAGCTTAATCTTTGATAGCGTCCACTACTAACAGAATACTTCCCATGGATGGGATTCTTTTTTTTTTTTACATAACCTTTAATGCTGTAAATCTACGAAGGTAATTATGTGCTTCTTGGTCTTAGAAGTTAAGATTGGTCACCGCTTATAAACTAGTTAGTTGTCCATGCTATGATTACAGTTGATGTTTGAGTAGGTAAACTATCAAAACCATTCCTCACTCTTTTAGTTATCGATTTTAGAAGGCTAGAAAAAAAGGCACCTCCAAACTGTTGAAAGATGGCTACCATCACTCCATGCACCTGCAGCATAAAAATATGTTAATGTTATGCTACTTTACTTAGGTATGGTTGCTATGCCATAATTGAACGGTTTGGTTTGGGGGTTTTTACTTCTTTTTTTCTTTAAGACTGGTCCATTTAAGCATGCTGGATTTCATCATGTTTCTTTCTACTAGTCCTTGAAGCCCATTCACTGAGCCCATTTAGTGATTTAAGCCTCTGAGCTTTATAAACTGCTTTTGTTGGATTTTTCCTTCTTCATCTTTCATCCCACAGAGACCTCAGAATGTGTTACTGAACTGCAAATTCTGTGGTCTAATCAACCAGGGAATATTAGAGTGTATTCACGGTTACCACCGTCTGCCATCCTGTTATTTGTCCTACATGTAAGGGACAGATATTGGATGTCTGTCAGGATGGAGAGCATGTGTAAAGTGTTTAGGGATCATTGTCGAAGCACAGTAGTAGCATCTCAGTAAGAATTTGATGCACAGTGATGTGTTGGATTGGAATCAGATAACAAAACATGTTTAAAATGCAGATAATTTTTTTTTTTTTTTTTGCCATTACACCAGTTGGAAACCTGCTTCCTTGACACGTTTTTGCCCGTGTCTCTGAGATACATCAGACAGGGTTGCCAATATTCCCACTGGGTCCTGACGGAGGCTGTGTGCTCATCCATCCTGTTTGCCAATTTTATCACAACCCCTGTAATGATAGATAGTTAGATCTGCACCCCCATCTATTAGAATAGTTGAAAATAATGCAGAAGCTGCTGGTGACCATTAACTTTGACTTTTTGAAAACATACACAATTATTTTCTTAATAAAAAGATAGCGCGGAGGTATTAAAAAGCTATTGTGTTTGTGTGTGTGTGTGTGTGTGTGTGTGTGTGTGTGTGTGTGTGCGCGCACTACGCTAAACTGCTTGGCAGCCATGCAGTTGGTAAATGATGCAACTCCCTGAAAGAAAGGTCTTCATCATAACAAAAGGTGCGTGTGTATATACATCGGGATAGAAGGTAGTTTTGTGTGCCAACAACATAACAGTGATAAAAGAGCGCCTCGCAGGAGAGGCCAAGCCCTTATTACACCAACTGTGGTCACTAAATGCCAACCATAACACAGCTATACACCAGTGAACTCGCTTTCCAAACGAATTCCTTTTTAGCAGAGAGCATTCCCCTTCGACAGCCCTTGAAAGCATCATTTAGTGCTGTTCTAATGCCTTTATAACGTCTTCTTGAGCTGCTTTTACTCATTTATGCCAAGTCTCTTTTGCACCTTTTTGAGTTTTTTTACTTATTTGTTACCGTTGCCTTGCTTCTCTCTCCAGATTTGCATTTATATTCTATTTTTTCTTTTGTCTTTCAGAATAAAGTAATGAGCATTGACGCTGTGAAGGTGAAACTGCAGGTAAGAACAACAGCATCTCTATTTTTAATCTTTTACTCTATTTAAATGGCGTGTCTACTTTCATTTTTGTCAAAGTGAGGTTATGTGTGCGTTTTTAATAACGCATCACTAGCAACCGTTTTCCCATGGCGCAAATACCTCCCATACATCTTCATTGGCTGCTGTGGGAGGGGGGAAAGATGCCCAAACGATGACTTAATGAGGCCTTGGTTAATCTCTATGAGTCAATTAGCCTGCTGCTCTGCCTGACTGAAGACACTAAAGGGAATAGCAGACTTTCCATCAGATTATCAAGGCTGGAAGTTATCGGCGAGAGGCAGACAGAGATGCAGATGAATCCTCGTCATTCAAAAACAGCATTAGATACTGTCTGATGAGTTTTCCACCTCAGTTACACAACACTCACGTTCGCTCTATCCCTTCATCTTTCTCATCTTTAATGGATCTGTGTTCATCCATCAGTCTATGTGTCAAATGCGATATTGGAGGTGATTAGCCAGGAATGAGTTTAATGAAACTTGCAGACGTATGCACACTTTTTAGCTACTTAAAATTTGAACACAGAACTGTTGAATTGGAACATTATGATATGTAATAGGATACACTGCCTCCGTTTTGACAACGATTAGAAAAGTGATGCATGTTTGAACTGTGTCCATACAGAAAAACTACTGATGTGGGGACTCAGAAGTAATTAAACAACTTAGTCAACTTGATTAGGTGGGTGTGTGACAGAAAGATGGAGGCGAGGAGGTCAGAAGAATGTTCTTAGATCGAATTTCTTTCTATCAGATGAGGCCAGATAACCTAGAAATGTGCTCTGACGTCACAAATTTGGCATTGGCAATGTCGTCCAGGAGAGGGGCTCAACCAATCAAATAAATGTCGGCTCACAGAGCCAGAGTCCTGCTCAGTATTATGGTTATTGATGAGAATGGTGAAGATGTCCTCTTGTTCTTCCCTTGTAGATTTGGGACACTGCTGGACAGGAGCGTTTCCGGAGCGTCACACACGCCTACTACCGTGATGCTAACGGTAAGATACCCCTGTGTTTCGTCAGCGTGAGCCGGTTTGATTGTCACATCGCTCCCTCCCCCCTTTTTTATTTCCTCCTGACACAGCCAAACTGTTCTGACTGACTTTTCATTGCCCTTGTTTTCTTCAAATGTGTGATTGACAACGGCAGTCTCCCCGTTGCGTCCTCTTACCCCGTTGGGATTGCAAAAAAAAACACTCAAGTTGCAGCTGATTTCAAAGACTTATACGTGTGCACAAGAGCGTTCACCCTTAAGCGAGAGGCTAACCACTGGGTGGGAAAATGAGCCTGCCTCTCACCCAGTGGGAGGGCAGGACAGCTATGAGCTATGAGCTATTCCCGTGTGTGTTTGTTTGTGAGTGTGTATGTGTGGAGCAGTTATACCTCCAAAAACCCCACTGCGTACAGATTGCAGTGCGCCTCAGGCCAACCTGAATGAGCAGGTGTTATGGAACACACTCACGCACACACTGTACAGGAATTATATCAAATCTGAATCTGTCCAGCAGCATACAAAATACCATCATTATGGGTAATTGTTGTATCTTTATGCATGAGCATGTGATTGCATGTGTGGGTGCGTACATGTTTGGAATTGTGTGTCTTCACATTATCTGTAACTTGACGTCAGTGGATGCGTACATGGACAACTCGTGTGTGTGTGTGTGTGTGTGTGTGTGTGTGTGTGAGTGTGGTTGGCCAGTTGCCCAGTGTTATTCTGATCTGCAACAGTTTACCCTCGCTGATCTTTAACAAGGCACCTGGGGATCCTCGAACCAGCTCCTCCGAGTTGTCCGTCTGTTACTGACTTTTAAATAAAGCTCATTCAGTCTGACGAGCAGGAACGGGGGAAAGGAAGCAGCCCGAGTGTGCAGCTGTCACGAAAGCTGTCAGTTCGTGTGAACTAATGGACGTTTTTTTTCCGTGAGCCAGACATTCTAGAAATGTAAAGACGGTTAGAGGGCTGTGCTTCGTTTCTGAGCATCGACAGGTAGAAGTGAAGTCCGACGTCTATTCCAGAGCATGACATCCCATTTGGAGGAAAAACTGACAAGCGTTCATCATTTAAAAAAAAAAAAAGTTCAGATAATGGAGATCAGTGTGTGACACTGCTGCCTCAGAATCACATTTTGCTTTCTAGTATTTGTTATTCTTTTTCATCTCTACATGAAACATTAGCCAAGCACATATGCTCCGCTCTCTCAGAGATATTTCTTTGCAGCTCCTCACCATAAGCCAAAGTTTTCTGCTACCGAGCGGGCTCCTCTGCCATCTGCTATTAGTTAAGAGAAATATTTAAGCCCATAAGGTGCTAAATTGAAAAGTGTCCACAAGTCTTTCACAAATTAAAATGTCAAGTAAACAGTGCCAATTATTTTATTTTTTTTTTGGAGAAAAAGGAACATCTCCAGACTGCTGGTTATGTCACTACTCAAACCAAAATAGATGATTGTACAACAGATGAGTCATAATCCATTGTCATTTCTTGTGAATAAATGTCTGCTTTGTGGGCTGTTTCCCTCTGTTGGAGGCTGACGTATACTCTGCATCACTTTGTACTTACTGATGCAGAGTGTGTAAGAAATAACGCCACAGCAGTGGGACTACAAAAGGAAACCTGAATGCCTGGAGAAATAAAAAGATGGAGACAAAAAGTACAAAAAAACAACTTTGCATTTCAGGATGTTTGAGGGAAATTCCAGTCCTGTATGTGCTTGTTCTTATAATGTTGTGATTATGCTCAACCTGTTAATTGCTTCGATGTACGAATGTAGTGACATTTCTCATACACGTAGTTTTCCTGTTCAGTGAGGAACATTTTCAGTGTGGCCACTTTGAGGGTTACCTCCAAAAGGTGCTGAAGAAAATCAGTTTTCTTCTTTAACAACCTGTCTGATCATCAGACTGCTTATGTTTCTTGCCCCGTCTGACTTTGATAGTAATATTGCTGTGTTTCTAGACCCCTGCAATTATTTTGTTGAGTGTTGGGTAAACTCTATAAACCGATATCTTCATATGCATGCAGAATCTAGGCAAAGGACCAAGATTTTGGTATCGGAATTGTTCTAGTTTCCGGAAAGTATTGAACAATCACGTTTGATTGGCTTTGGTTGTATGCAATTAAAAAGTGCACGTAGAGAGCATTCGAGGCAGAATGAATTGGCTGAAATGCAGTCTCAGAACCCATCAGCTATCATCTGGAAAAAGTTCAACTTTTTATCAGCTTTTTAAAGAATGTATCTACATCTTTATCATCTTCATATGCAGATATGTTTATGGAGATTAGCTGAAATGTGTCTTTCTCATGGTTCTCACATAAGAAGTTACTAATGGGACTGCAGAGGAGGACCTGGCCTGGATATCGGTCAACTATTTTCCAGTATCTGCTAGCTACACTGAAAGCCTTGAACACTGGATGTTGCCCCAAGAGGCTAAATTGATGGGAGATTGAGTGTTGGGTAACACAACTGACAGAAATGATGGGCAAAACAACAGAATGATGAACAATAAGTTGTAACAAAAGCTTTCCTTTAATTAAATGTACTGTATAGGCTGTATAGGTTTGGGTAAGTTTCTAATCTTGCTGTTCCGATCTGGTGCACGAGCTTAAACCCGTCTGATTTTGTGCAAACTAACCAATTAAAAATAACCAGTGATGTCAACCTTTGAGTTGGCAATCACTACAGTACTCTCAGCTGTCTAGAGCACATGTAGCATTGCAGAGTACAACTGAGCAGATGGTGGTTTCATTCAAGCGGTATCTTCACGGTAAGTTGCTAACTAGTTTGTGAAATATGCTGGAGAGTTAATAAACAATGAGCCCATCACGTTGTTGTTTCAATATAATTGTAATACTGTCTGACAGACTGACTCACATTGGTCCCAGCTAGCTACGCTAAAAACACACAGCATTAGCATTGACATACAACAAATGCCTTGCCCAATGACAGATCACTCATAGTTGTTAGAGAGTAGGGCGTGTCTCGAAGTGATACTTTGGCCCTTGAAGGCTCTTGATGTTTGTTTTATTCAGCTTTGGCCCCAATCTCAGCTGTCATTAAGCCCTTAATGAGAGAGCAAGAAGATCCAGACAATCAGTGCAAATGAGCTGGTGGCTGCAGTGAGCCCAGTGCAATCTGCCAGGCCCATCTGGTGTAGAGGGCGCCGCGAAGGTCCAGCTGGGTCCAGAAACCAGCCGCAGACTTTTTTTTTTCCCCTTTCCCCCAGTGGAGCTGACAGTTTGTCATTTCCACCACATGGAGCGAAACCACAGGGTGTTTGAAAAGAGGGAAAGCAGACTTAGTGGGGGAGACAAGTACCAAGAGAGGGGTAGAGAGGAAAAGGAGGGATAGAGACATGAAATAAAAGAAGGGAAATTGAGAGATAGAAACCTGATGCAGGCGTGAGCCAGAGAAGGTGAAATATAGAGAAAAATTAGAAGAAACTTAATTAAATCAAGAGAGGAAACAACAGGTCCAGAGGAACAAAGCAGTCAGACCAGGTCAAATATGCAAAGAAGGCCTTGAACACGTCAAAAGGTTGGAAGTACTGTGAAGACAAAGGGTACCAGGCATGAATCAACTAATGTACGGAAAGAGAGCAGAATGAATAAAATGGTAGAAAGAAACCATTGTAGAACTTTCAATAGAAGCTCCCCCTGTAATAAAGTGGCCTTCTGTTGAGGCATAGAAGGCAGCGCACTACAACGAGTACAGTGGAATCAAAGAAGAATGGAGTTCAAGGTTTTCAAGAGTGCTCAGGTCATGGAAGAGTGTGAGTGGTTTCATTCCAGGCAAATGTTTTGCAGGCACGTCATCACTGAATGTAACTGTGAAATTATTGTACTGCTGTGGAATTGCTGTCCTTGGGAAAAAAAACACAGTGACTACCATTAACTCAGTGGGATGTGTCAATTTGTAACATAGATGTCGCATTTGCAAATGATGGAGCTTTCAGCTTGAAATGAAACTCCTCCAGTGTCCTTTCCCATTAGCTTATCACAGAAAACAAACCAACGTGATGAATTTAAAGAAACAATATTAAAGAGTTAATAGATTTCATGCCATAGGTAATGGCTGCATTACAAACGTTATCTTTGGGTTGTTCGGACTGTACTGTTCAAAACAAGGTTCCTTTGCTCCTTCATTTCTCTATAATGGCCATCATTACCTTTTCTTCATTATCCATGGGTGGGTGAGGATGGGGTTACAGCTTTAAACCCACACATTGTTTTTTGTTCAGTAGAGGTGTGGGTATTTAGTTTTGAATATTGATGTTTTCTCACCAAATTACACAGTAGCTGGCATGTTAATAGAACTGTTGACTCTTGAATATAAGACTACTACTTTGACCATCTATATCCTTGTTGCAACCGGGTTTATGGCAGTGATGTAAGGCACAGCAATATGCAACTATTATAATGGGCCCTAACTCAAATAGAGACTTGACGTTGGACAACACCAATAAATATATTACCCAAAAATCATCATGGCATATCATTATCGGACAAAAACACAAAAAAACAAAACATTGTTCAATAAATTGAATATTTTTTTACAGTTTAGGTAGAACAAACATATAATTTTGTCTGGTTGATCTTGTCAAAGTTAGGTTCTTTTTTACTTTAGTTTACTTTTTCCAGGGCATATATAACAAATGGCACATTTCTTAAATGCAACAACCGTTCGTCTTTGAACATAAGTGACAATCTGAAACAAGGGCCCCACAAACACATATTTCGCAGTTGGGGTGAAGTAAATGTCACAATTGGCCAGATGGTAGTTTCAGAATAAAGGTCTTTGGCAACCTACATCAGAATAGCTCATCATGTTGTAAGCATAAAAGTCATTAAAGAGATGTGTGTGACAGTATTATATAGTCTATTTGTGTGAGGATGGTGTAAACATCAAGGTCAACACTTCATCACTGCTGTAATTAAAGCAAAAAAGCACTAAGTGCAAAGCACAGCTGAGGCTGACAGAAATGGCATTAGTTGCAGATATCTGAGCATTAACCAAACTATTGGACAAATTAAAACTTTGACCTGATGATGGTGTTAGATGAAATGTGAGGAGATCACCAAAGATTGCCAATGTCTGGACCAAATTGCATGGTAGTCCAGAGACTGAATCAGTTTAAGTTCATTAAGGTAGTAGTGCAGTAGTGAACAAACAGAGATGGACGTGGCGGGAGGATGGCAGAGGAGGTCCTGAAGCAGAGGCAGATCATACAGTCAATGGAACAGGAACAGAGAAACAAAATCACAACAGAACATAGGATTGGCCTCAAGTGTTTTTATTGAGGGTTTTATACTGAAGCTGTGTGCTCTAGAAGAACAGCACACTACACTAGATGTCAGTTTTATTGACATTGGTCTTTTTTAAGATGAACAAACTTTATCTTAAAAGGAATGTTGTGATGATTTATTGAATAAGGAAGTCATAAAAATGTCACGAGGACTGCTGTTCAATATTTGAGTGTCTCAATTAATTGGTCTATTTCAGAAGTTTTCAAACTAGTCAGGCGCATGTCGGAGAGTTAAAGGGGAGACATGGAGGACAGACGTAAGGCAAAGGCACTGCGTGAGGTGAAAGGGACATGCACTTAGTCTTTGTAGTTTGATTTGATGATTTGGCCCGCTCACCCACGCAGTTAGCAGTGACACACAGCTCGTAGAGGAAATTATGGTACTTATAGAATATGATTGCCACAGTTTAAGTAAAAAATCACATTCTATTTCAAAGTCGCAATTCAGTCAATATTGAACACATAGACATCATACACATTCATAGATCTTGGGATCATTGCCTCAGTGATTGTTCATTTTGTTTAAACGTCCAGGAACTCACTTAGATCTCCAGAACTTGCCTGAGAATCATCACATTTTAGGATTCTTCAAAGTAATCCATTGATGGTGGTTTGTACACTCATGACTACACTGCAAACATTAACTATCACTAGCTAATTTAGCATACTTCCTGTGGTGTATATTTTACAAAATGAAAATAAATCTACGCTTTAAAAAATTGGTTGTCGTTCACAAGTAACTCGCTACTGTCCTTAAAGGTAGTAGTGGTGGGGATTCTTGGTTCTCTCACATTCTCCCCAAAAAACTGTTTTACAGTAATATAACCATCAAAAATAATTAATGTAATAATGAAATCATATTTAGCTTTTTGTTTGTCTTGTATCAGTGCTGCAATACCACAAACATGGCTGAAATGAGCCGTGACAGAAAGGATGCAGGAACATAGAAAAGAAGTGACAAATGACTGTAGGACCCCACAGAGGGTACATCTATTATCTATATCTACTTTCATTACTAATGAGCGACTGTAGGCCTCAATCACAAGCAGCCTGTGGGGGTGAAACATCATCGCAGACAGGAGGATGGACAGCAACAGAAGGAGCGATGATCAAGAGTTGAAGGTTCGGAGCCGAGCGGGGAATGATAGAAAAGATGGAGGGGGAAAGAAAGAGGGAGATGGATGGAGAACGGCAATTGGAAACAAAATGTTGAGGGTATGGCTCTGCTGCATGGGGAGCCTTGAGCTGTGCGATCCATCATCAAACTCTGTGTGTCTTTTTCTTACACACACACACACACACACACACACACACAAACACACACACACCTTACTAGCTTCCTGCATATTAAAATTGATGTGCAAGGTCACAGTCAAAGACATTTTTGAGCCTTTATTCTTGGGCATGGGGAGCAGAGATGAAGGGTGTGTGTGTGTGTGTGTGTGTGTGTGTGCGCACGCACATGGGCGAGCAATGGTATCTGTCTGCTTCTACTCTCCGTTCAACTTATTGTCTGTACAGTATAATATCTTGGCTCACTTCATAGCCTTCACATACTGTATTGATCTATCATATTTCACATGCTTTACCTTCGTATAATAATGAGTCCTGCTGTCGCTGGGTAATTTAGTAATCGCGTGTTGTGATTGATCCACCACTTTCTAAAATGGAGACCATAGAATGGAACCCTGCCGAGCGTGCTTAGCTACAAGAAGAGGTGGAAATGACAACTGCGGCTGCTGGAATTGTCATGGGAATAATGAAGGTAATGGAAGGAGCTCGTAGCAATTTCAGGACCTCACTCTTATTTTGTCATCCAGTAACCTTAATGCCGGTGCAGCAATTTGCCTGAAGGAATAAGTTGAAACTCATCAGTCAGATATCACACACACACACACACACACACACACACACACACACACACACTGGCTTTTCATTAGCAGGTGTAGTGTGGAGTAATCATACATGTGCTTTTAATTTTCAAGGCAGTAATGGATGCAGGAGGAGGCTGTTGGTAAATAGCTTCCATTTTCAAGTTGATGGAAATATTCTGGCAGCATTTTTAGTGCGGATGTAAATCAGTCTGTAAAAGTCTCCTCTGAAACCTGAAACCTCACAATACAATGTCACAATAGGGAACTTTTCGTGCATAACAAGTGGCAGAAGAAAGCACTCAGATGCTTTACTTGTTCAGAAATGATACCATGTAGACACGCTCCATAGCAATTTAAAGAACTGCATGCATGCTTAAAGTACATAAGGATTTTCAGCTAAATGTACTTAAAGGAATAGTTAGATGTAGACATAGACATTTTGGGAAATATGTCACCAGCTGGTGATTAGCGTAGCATTAGGTAGCATAGGAAAAACCAAGTGGCAACCACAAAGTGCCAAAAACTGCAGTTCCTTGAACGGCCACTTGAGGCTGGCTACAGAACGAGTCAATTTCCATAAGCCCCCATGTTAAGATGTCAAACTTCACAGCAGAAATAAACATGTTTACAGCCTGGTACAAAAAACAGTTTTAGTCTCTATAGCTAATTTTCCCATTCATGACAACTGTACTGATACTGAATTTCTATATAACTTACCCATATAAATTATTATAAAGTTATGCATAGTTAACAGCATGATCACTTTGAGTGACAGGTGGATGCCGTTGCAGCTTCACAACGGCACTTCAGAAACCTATGGTTGACATCATGGATACGACGTCCATGTTTTATACTGTCTATTGGGAAACAGCTAGCAAGGCTCTGTACAAAATTAAAAAGTACCTATAAGACCTTGAGGGATTAATAAAGTTAATTCTTCTTCTTCTACTACTTATGTTATGAATCAAACAAACACCATACAGCATGCTATTTAGTGAGGTTCAGAGGTGTTGGTAGGTAAATAGTTTTACCTTTGGTCAGAGTCAGGGTAGCTGTTTCCTTCGACTGTAGTGCTCCTTTTTGAAAGATGCTAGGGTAACACCCCATTAGTTCCTGCCTTTCTTTGATGACACCCCATCAAATAAAGATCGATGCTGTGTTATGAATGGTATGATTTGGGGTTTGCTATTTAGCAGTCACTAATCATAAACAATCCCAAATTGTATTGCAGACCTACATCTATTTACATATGTATGCAGGCATCACTTGTTTGTGACTTAAATTCAAGGGAAGGAGAGCAGCTAAGGTCGGCCAGTGATTATTGACGCAGATTATCATCAGAGACATGATTGATGGCAGCGCTCTTTATGGATCACTTCTCTCCATCAACCCCAGCCTTTCCTGCTCAGTGTTTCATGCAGGAACGTTGATATTCAAAGTGGTAGTGACTCACAAAGTCAAATAGTAAATATTGTGTGTAATATGGAGTTAAGGTCTTGATAGTTATGGATACAGAGATTGTGAAATGGTTTGGTCACAAATGAAATGTTTAGATGTTTAGCAAGTTTAAGAGAGGCTGATGAGAATGTCATGTCATGTTTTGCAAGTATTCAGTCAGAAACTAAAGTATTGGACACATTTGACCTTATGATGCTGCTAGATGCAAAGTCATGGGATAAGTATAGTGGCCTAAAGGTCTCGAACAAATTGGATATCCAAAGTGCTTTGCATATGGCTTTTGCAATCATGTTTTCTGTTAATGTGCTTGTTTTTTCTTGAAAGTGTTTTGGATATGCAGTTTGTTTGACATCTCTTCACCCTATAACACAGTGGCCTAAGTGTCAAACAATGTAATTATATCTCATGATGAGGATGGCGTAACCAAATTTAATGGCAATCCATCCAATTGTTTTTGAAACATTTTACTAAAAACAGCAAATAAAAACTAGAAAGTTGGACGATAATGATACAGCGAGTGGGAACCAAAATTTCATGGCAATCCATCTGGTAGTTGTAGAAATACTACACAGGAAGAAAGCTTTCACTTTAGTGCCACCAGCAGGCACGATTAATCCTCTGGGTACCATGAACGTCTCATTTTTGCTTCTTTCGCCTATGCATATTACAGAACAGTCATGATTGTCATAAAAAAGAATTTAAAAAGTTTTACCATCTCTTTGCTCATTTTTTCTAGCCTGTGTGAATTATGTCATCAACCTGGTCTATGTTCTCAATCTACTTTTTATATTCTGTCTCAGTCTTATCATCAGTATGTCTATCTGCCTTTCCAAGGTTATCTCTTTGTATCTCTGCCCGTCTTCTCTCACTGTTACTGTCTCTTTCTCTGTCCTTTAGCTTGACTTCCTCCATCTTTCAAACTTGATGTTACTGTCTTGTGTATTCTGTTTTGCAACCACAATGTAACTGCCCATGATAACAAAACTCTCTGCATCTCTATTACTGTGATAGAGGGGGTGTGGATTTACCCAACTCTCTCCTCATCTCTGCTTGAGGCACGCAGTTTGAGGCTACTTTAGTTGCTGCTAACACACCCGAATATCTGACAGATGGTCAGATTGTAGCGTGGCTAATGTGTGTGACAGATTTCGCCAAGTGAAAAGAATGTGTTGAATAAAAAAGACAATATCTTTGGTCATGCAGCATCAGTTTTAATCCTTTTATTTGAAACTGTCCATTGTGTGTATGACATGCAAAGCTGTTCTGTCTGTATATTCTAATTTGCAAACACAATGTAACTGTCTGTGATGACAAAACTCTGTGTCTCTATTGCTGTGAAAAAGTTCTCTAGCTTCATCTGTCTTGTCCTCTTGGCAAAATGTAATTGGATTAGAGGAGGGTGAAGGAAAGTAACTCCTTGTGGTTCACTCTGGTCTCCTGGTGGCTGATAAACACAGGAGCCACGCGGGAGGAAATTAACTCATGGGGAAGGTCATAACTCTCTCCTTCTGTCTCTTTTTCCTTACACTTTCTCCTTTCTATCTCCCCTTCTCTGTGTTTTCTCAGTTTGACAGAGCCAGACCACGCTCGCAGTGATTACAACTCATTAAACACTCTTCACAGACTTGTCTGGCTGAAATAAACAAATAGAGGACTTAATCTGAAATAGATTGGTGAAAATGCCACAACAGCTGATGGGTGGTGGCATACGTAGGGGTTAGAAGGAGTGTAGGAATAAGGATGGATTGAGATGTAAGTAAAGGAGAAGATAACTGGAGGGATTACATGCAGGAGGAAAAGAGGTGCTGTGAAGGTAATTATCTTAGGCTAATTCTTCCAAGCGAAGGTTGATCCGGCTGAGAAAATGAGCTACAATTGCCCTCGTAGGTGTAATGAGTTTTTCTGTCAGACAGAGCTTTATAATACACACCCCTCAGTTTGTTCTAGAAACAATCTGAAATAATATTATCGTGTATGGCAGCACGGTGTACTTGGAGGTAATTGTGTGGTTCTGTAGTTTGGTGTTATACTAATACAGTGGTAAATGGTAGATCTTGGCACTTTGTTCAGTTAACAGTGGAAGATGTTTTAGAAGTTTTTCTCCATGCATTTATTACTAAGCTGTTTTAAAATACACAGTGATTGGCAATCATGGGATAAATGTATCCATCAATTTAGATAACAAGTCCACAAATCTTAATGGCAAAACAGTTTTTCTCCCTTCAGGACAATAAAGTTGAAGTCCCAACAGTCTTAACACAAGGTCTATGCAGTCATTGTTTTGGAGCTTTCAATCAGATCACGCAATCTTCTAATCTGCAGATTGTTTGTTACAAAGAACTGTCTGGGAAATCATGCCAAGGGCAGGCACAGGTAATTGGATGAACCATCTGTCTGTCATTGACAGTCATGGGCAAATTCAAGCAATCAAACTGATCAAACCATATAAAGTAGTCAAACCTTTACCAAAGTCAGACGAGACTTTGGTATATAATGTGCATAGGAGAGAACAGACAGCATGCCTGTAGCCTATGCACTAACTGCCAGTAGTTCCTCTAAGGATGCTGACTGCTCTGAAGTACTGTGGTTGTCGTGATCTTGTGATCTTGTGAGTCCAGATGCCTCGCAAGGCTCAATCTTCCACACCAGCTGAAGTTTTTCTAGGTGTTATGGGATTGTAGATACTCAAATTTCCATTCCTCTGAGCACTTTTAGGTTTTCTCATCCATTTTTGCCTAAGTTAATTCTTGACTTTGGAAACACTAACTGATAAAATAATCTCAGGTCTAATCAGTTAGCTAGTCTAGAGATTTAGCCACTAAGATAAGGTTAAAGAAAGTAATGGTCAAGGGAAACAAATGCTGACTGTTGGCAGGTAACAGGATACATTTATCTTCTGTGACCTTCTCCTCAGGATGTATTCCAGCACTAAATCAAAATCACCTTGCCTCTATCCTTGCTTCTTCAATGACAGCAGGCATTGTTCGAACTTGAGCTACAAAAAATAGCTTGTCAGGAAAATGTAACCACAAGGTTAAAGTAGAACTCCATCATTATCACACATCAAAGTCTGTTTAAGGTCTTAGGGGGTGCTACTGCATGTGTGAAAAAAGTTCCATAAAGACTTCTATGGTTTCAGAGGGAGCTGTGTGAAGTCTGATAAATGTCCTCAAGTGATGTCACTTGAGTCAGTGTCGACTAGGGCTGAAGACTACAAGTTAGAAAATGGAAAAACTCTATATAAATCAAACGCCCCTGTTTTCTTTTCTTTCTTCAGCTCTCCTGCTTCTCTATGACGTCACTAACAAAGCATCCTTCGACAACATCCGGGTAAGAACAACCATGCTTCTTCACTACTTTGATAAAACATACTGCTGTTTGTTCTTGTCTTGTGTCGGTCCCCAAATACTGACCCTCCAGGAGGACAATGTTGTTTGGGGAGAGGCATGTTTGGACTACTAAGACTTTGACATTGATACTTTTGGCTATGAGAAAGCAAACCACACTGCCCTGATTTGCATTTCCAATACCAGTTTAAATGCACTGAGAGGGTCCACCTCCAGAATCAGGTCAAAGCGTGCCAGACCACCTCCAAGCGAGTTGCATTGACATCAGATGGGCTTTGTTGTATGTGGATGTATAACTGCCTGCAAGCCTGCTTGTCTGTTTGACTGAAGGCAGTGCTAAGTATGTAAGCTGTTGGTTCTGGGCACTTGTTATGCCCAGCTCGTTCAAGAGCACAACAAAGAAGGGAGGACCACAGTGACCAGTTAAATTAACCATAAATTTATTAAAGAACAGAATTTAAATGTAATCATGAGTAAACAAAAGAGCTAACAGAACACAACCAAACCAAACCAAACAAAACAACGCCAGGGTGCCTGGAGGCACCAACCCTCCAGAAGGGCAAGAGAGAGAGAGCCATCTTAGAAAGGCCATGCCTTTATAGATGAGCCACAGGTGAGATGGATCTCTCCAACGAGGTAGGAGGGAACAGGCAGGGAGAACCTATGAGGGGAGGAGCACAGAAAGCAACAACACACAAAATGGCCGAGGGCCATCACACCCCCCCCCCCCATAAACACAAGACCCCACTAACAGGGTCTTGTGCAGAATCAACAAGGTGGCCACAGGCTTAGCAGCACCATCACCAATAGGAAGTGTGTCACTATCCTTCATGGCAGAGGGAGTCAAAAAGGATTTCAACAAGTTTACATGACACCACTGCACTTTCTTCCTCCTGTCGGGTGTGGCAATCAAATAGTCCCTGTCAGACATCCTACTTTTCACAGTGTAAGGCCCACTAAATCTCGCCTGAAATGGTGAACCAATCACAGGTAACAAAACCAGAACCTGGTCCCCTGGCTCAAATAGCCGGAACTCAGCTTTATGGTCAAAGCCCTCCTTCATTTTTCTTTGAGCTCCACCAAGATTCTTGTGAGCCGTAGCACAGGCAATGTACAGTCGACGACGAAAATCATTTACATAATCCAAAACATTCTCAGGTGGCTCCTCAGGTTTCAAATCACCCCCCAGAACTGCTAGTGGCCCCCGGACAGAGTGACCGAACACTAACTCGTTTGGACTGAAACCAGTACTGGTCTGTGACACCTCCCGTATTGCCAACAATAACCATGGCAGGCCTTCTTCCCAATCCTGAGAAAGCTCGGTACAATAGGAACGCAACATAGATTTTAATGTTTGATGAAAACGTTCCAGAACACCCTGAGACTCCGGATGATAGGCACTGGAGACATGATGTTCAACCCTCAGCTGTTTTAACACCTGGGAAAAAGTATGGGACATAAAATTACTGCCCTGGTCTGTTTGCACTATCCTTGGAACCCCAAAAGTTGAAATAAAGGAAGTAAGTGTCTTCAGCACTGGTTTGACCTTTATAGAGCGCAACGGAAAAGCAGCAGGATAGCGTGTACTCTTACACATCACTGTTAATAGGTACTGGTTACCCATCTTACTCTTTGGAAGCGGGCCCACACAGTCAAGCAACAGATACTCAAAAGGCTTCTCCACAACAGGGATTGGATACAGGGGAGCTGGCTTCAGTTTCTGATTGGGTTTTCCTGTTATTTGACATGTTTTGCAGGTTTTACAATAGTTAGCAACATCCCTTTTTAGTCGAGGCCAGAAAAAATGACGCAGCACTTTATCATAAGTTTTCTTTACACCAAGATGGCCTGCCACCCCATCATGTGAAGTGCTTAACACCACGTCTCTGAACTTGGAAGAAACCACGACCTGGACCACACTGTCAACCTGTACCCCATTCACCACACGAGCCCATTTCCTCAACAGTAACCCATCACTGAGAAAATAACCACCAGAGACACTCTTGAGATCACCCTCTGAACCAACCATCTCAAATAAAGGCCTCAGTGTAAGATCTACAGCCTGTTCCTTAAGGCACTCCTCCCTAGAAAATACAGGCAAAGGAATGGAAAAAGACTTAGACAATTCCTGTCCCTCAGAGACACCTGCCTGAGAAGACTGACCCTGTTCAGAAAGCTCAGACTGTTCTGACAGAGCTTTACTCCTGGCCCGGGTCACAGCACAGGAGGAAAACACTTTAGGGCTCTCTTTAGCACACCCCTCAGGCTCCTTAGGCACCTGCAAGACTGAACCCACATACACAAGTGGTGGACCCTCTTTCCAAATTTTTGACCCCGCCAAATCATTTCCCAGGATGACATCAACTCCCTGTATCGGCAACTCAGGACGGATGGCCATATCAACTTCACCACACACCAAATCAGAATCAAGATGGAAACGCTGAACAGGAACCCAGAGTGTAACCATCCCAACACCCATTACAGAAGCTTTCCCACCAGTAGCTGTATGGGCTGAAAAAGGCAGCATGCTACTCAAGATAAGACTCTGATTAGCTCCCGAGTCCCTCAGAACCTCAACAGGTACCTTCCCCTGTCCATCTAAAGACACAAAACCATCTGAAACAAAAGGTGCATACAATTCATCCACATGCTTAGATGGCACCGTCCCTGGTGGACGAACAGACTCATACATGTTAGCATGAAGCGCAGAGGTCACCAGGCCAGTTGGCTTCACATACACACTGGTATCTGCTGATTTCTGACCACCTTTACTAAGTGGACACTCCCCTTTCCAGTGTCCCTTGTTCCTACAGGCATGACAAATCCTGCCTGGATCAAACTTCCCATCTGTCCCTGGGACATGTCTGACAGCAGCATGAGAAACCTCATGAGCTACTGGAGGCCTGTTAGGTCTAAGCCTAAAACTCTCCCTCCATTTTCCCTCTCTCTGTCCCTGGCCACCAATTGAGCCAGTACCATGTATTAAAACATATTCATCGGCCAACACTGCCGCTGCTGCTGCTGTTTTAACCTTCTTTTCAGTAATATAGGTGGCCAGTTGGGCAGGTAATGAACTCTTGAACTGTTCTAACACAATCAGATCACACAAATCATCATATGACTCCACACTGGATGCTGAACACCACCGACTGAAATGAGTTGAAATATCTTGAACAAACTCAACATGGGTTTGCTGATCTCTTTTCTTCCAGCTTCTAAACCTCTGCCTGTAAGCTTCTGGCACCAGTTCATATGCTTTAAGGACTGCCTCTTTAACTTTGCAATAACGAACACTGTCAACAGAACTAAGGGCAGAGAAAGCTCTCTGGGCCTTGCCTGTGAAGATACACTGCAGCATTAAAGTCTGGTGGGCATCCGACCAGCCCCTCATGCCTGCTACCCGTTCAAACAACGCAAAAAATGTGTCAGGGTCTTTTTCATCGAATTTTGGCAACAAACGCAACCCTTCAGCAACATCGAAACCATGATGCATCCCTGTAGCCCCACTTCTACCTTCATTCATTAGCTTCAACCTCAACCGTTCTATTTTAACCCTTTCCTTTTCTAACGCTGCTGCAGCCCTCAGCTTCTCCTGCTCCAACTCAAACTGAAATCTCTCCCTCTCCAGTTTCGCCTTTTCCCTCTCCAGCTGCAGGCACTGCTCAAATGACCACGCCCCATCCCCAACACCTGGATCCACAAGAGCTGCTGGAGCCTGAGCCACCTCCAAAAGATCAGCAGACACAGCCAGCCCCTCAACAATGCCACGTAGCTCAGCCTTTTTTGGCACCCCCTTGGCCTTAGACCAACCCAAATGTACCGCCAAGTCCACCAGATCTGATTTAGCAAACTGAGCTAAAGTGCTACGAGATGGTCGCTGGAGGAACTCAGAAACCAGTGTGTTACTGTGCTCAGTATCCATGTTAACTATCAGTCTAAACCACAACCAGTGCAAACCTTATGGACCTCACCCACAAGAGAAGCAACAAGTCACACAGTACACAGCCACAGAGATGGAGTGACAAAGGAGCGCCCCCTCCTAGCTGCCTACCCCAAACTAACTAACTGCACCCTAGTCTTCATGTGCGTACTGGCGGCGGGTATTTATGCACCTTAAAACCATCTGTATTGGGGAAGACACTTGTCCCAGCCAATACTTTGGGGTGCTCCCGAGACAACTGCTGCTAACCGCACGGACAACACACAAAAACAACAAACAGCCCTCCAAAAAAAAAACAGAGCAACCCCTCCTTATGAGAGAACTGCCACTTCAGCCTACATGAGGGACACAACTGCTCCAGTCACAACCTCCCTACAGCCACACACAGCGCAACTTAAAGCCACCACTCTCTGAACGCAGGTCAACAAAGAGAGCACCACACTGTTTACCCCCCTGGTTAACACTACACACATAACAAAAACCACTGTGAGCTTCCCAGTTTTACTGCCATACAAGTGCCAACCTTGACACTCCCAAGTTCAAAATCGGACGAGCCCCCACTTGTTATGTTGGTAAGCTATGTACACAGAGCCAAGATCAGAGAGGCCACAGCAGACAGGATACAGCGTGGCTTTGGCTGCATTTACACACAATCCGGCCATGTGGCACCTTCTCACAGGGTTGTGTTGCTGTGTTTATTCAGAAACCATTAGAAAAGAATGTATCTTTTTTTTTTGATTCACTGCTTTGCACTTGCTAACACTGCTCCCTCTCTTCATTCACTCTCTAGCTCACCCAACCACTCTTTGTCTATCACTCACTCATTGAGCCAGGGAGGAGAGGCCAACTTTGAATGGTGTGTTTACTAACAGCAAATGACAAATCCTATTCGTTGTCTTAAGACAAGACACACCTTCAAGCAGGTAGTCCTGTTGTAATGAAGTGTGTACTGAGCAGATGCATCGAGTCAAACAGAGGCAAACTAGCCGTGTGTATGAAAAAAAGGCTGAACTCACTTACTTTGCCGGCTGCCACTGTGACTCTGGCCTGAATAAGAGGTAGAAAATTTAATGGCATTGGCTATTTTCATATTAACAAGATTCAGAATCTCTTAGATTACATCCTTATTTCCATCTATGTAACTGCAATAAACTGGCAGTCTGCCTGAAGGGTGTAATGATTCTTAGATGGTTGAAATGATCGTTTATCCCTCAGGAGGAAGAAATTCAATGCTGGTGCTACTTAGTGGAATGGTTATACTTGCCCTTTAACATCTAGATGAAGGTGAATAGTGATACCTATTTGGGATTTGTGTAGGTTTATATAGCATAATTCTTTGGATATCTGAATTGGGATTTTGCATGAATGCTTATATACTTTATTTTGTCAAATCATTTCACTGCGTTAACCAGAACAAAAATATGATTCAGTTAGTTTGGATTGTGCTCATTCAAAGTCTCTTTTGTAGTTGAAGACAAAAGCTCTCAGAGTAAACTGCATAGGTGCCCATTTGCTCATACTCACAGCAGGGAACGGTTGATGAGCAATGAGGACAGTGAGTGAGGATGACCACAGGGGCAACAAATGAAGGGAGGCGACCAAATTGAAGAGCATGGGGTTGCAGATAAGAGCTCACTTCTTTTCTCAAATGGACCCATCTCTTTGTAGCTGTCGCAGCATGTCTCTCCTCTGCACTTCGCTCCCACTGTGATTTCCCAGCCATCTCCTGCCCCATTTGGTACCACTCCCCTCATCCCTTGTAGATGCATTATTCTCCTTTGATTAACACAGAGAGGAGTTAAGAGCAGAATATGGCCATTATAAAAGTGCGCGTCTTACACATCAAGGAGAGGAATGGCTCCGTAGCCATCTGGCAGGCCTGATGCATTTACATCTGGAGTGTGTGTGTGTGTGTCAGTGGCTCTGTTTGTGTGTCTTCATGCCTGTGCGGGGCGCCTGTATGACCTGAATGTGGATGTGGGCTCAGGTGTGCATGTGTGTGTGTGTGGGTAGCAAATGCCTTCATTAACAGAGAATGCAGTACAGTCCCTAGAGAGAAACAGACACCACTCAGTTTCTCTCCAAACAGCTGGTTACCCTCATTATGCTTTTAATAGTTTGCATGAAATCACTCTATCAGGTATTTGAGGCTTTGGATCTAATGGGGACTGAAAACAGAGGACAGACGAGGGAGGGAAGTTGATGTAAAGAGATAAATGAATTAAGTACACACCAATTTCCAATGACTGGGCCTCTACCGAGTTGACACAAAAGAAAAGGTTGAATGTGATATTCTATATATAAACCAACAATGTCCTGTCTGTGGCACTTGGCCCAATCCTACTGGTTCAACATAGGCCTTTATTTACTAAAACTGCTGGCCACTGCGGTTTTCAGCAGACGTAGCTCAAACAACAAAGAGTGTATTTGTTCGGGGACTATTTCCAGCTGTGGATGTATACACATTTGGTGCATTAGTGAGAATTTCCTGCAGCAGGATTGTGTATGAGACAAACACTTGACACACATTTGCATGTACGCTTTCTACTGTAATGTTAGCATCCATATAAATTGCTGCCAGCTTTTAGCCTCCCAACAATTTCTCACCTCGCCTGAATGTAGAGTGACAGTCAGGCCATTTATTGTCAATGCAGGTTCATCAAATGAAAACTCTCTCTCTTCTACATGAATGCTCTATTCAGCAGTTTCAGCTTTGCGATGTCTGAGGCTCATTCCAGATACCTAAACCTAAGAAGCTTACACTGATCAGTCATTTGACTTATACTAAGCACACAAAATAACATTGCCATAATCTTATTAAAAACATTTTGCTTGTGGTTACAGAAATATAAATGACCACAAACCCAAAATATTGTGCATCACAACCAACCTTTTAAAATATTCTCAGTACAACCTTTCATCTGATTCTATTAATATGTTATAGGAATTTATTTTTGCAATACAAACAAGAAAAATCTACTTTTCAAACCTCATTTCTAAAAACGTAGTGTGCAAATCTCTTCTAGCTCTTAAAGATTTAGTGACATCTAGTGGTATAGTTGAGGATTGCAACCCCCTTGTTTCACCCTCTCCTACGTGAAACTTGTGGAAAATGCCCTGTCAGTTCTTGTTTTACTTTTATTATACACTAATAAAAACACAGTTCTGAATATTATATTCAATTCCTGTCTAAGTCTGTAAATCTGACACACTGGACCTTAAACACTGATGATCAACCCCCTCGTCTTACAAACTAATAAATAAAAACTAATAAATTAAAATGCTGCCTGTATTGCTGGAAATGTAAACATATAAATAGATTCATTGTGTTATAACAGGACAAGTATTTGCCATGGTTAACACAGACTTTCTGTCTCATCTGTCTCAAACTCATCTGGAGCCACAGAGGACATTCTGAGTCATGCTAGCTAATTGACTTTGACGTGTAACGTCTGTCTAGTGCCCCTTCAATCAACATAATAAAATACTGACATTTCTGATGTTCAGCTAAGAAGTCACTGTTTTTTTGGTCAAGTTTACACAGTACAATTTCCAAAGAGGGAAAGCACAATTGTACTACGACCCGCTCTTTTAATGTTTAAAGTGGGTTCTTGGCCTGCAGGTGCACTATGTAGTCCACCTTGTTATTCAGTATCTTCACCGATGTAGCTGGATGAAATACTTTACATCACTATTACAAACAGAACAAACGGCTCATGGCATTCTGCGTGTTACTATTTCTGAGAACCACAGGAGCGTCTCAAATCACACTGCCAGGTATTCTGAGCTATCAAGGAACCCGAGAGGAAAAGAAGAAGAGTGTAGCTGATTTGAAATCGGAAAGCTTTTGTTAAAACTGGAACTGATGATTGAACTGTGAGAAGTGATGTATAGATTAAGCATGTACCTATATGACTCAAAAGTGCAAAAGTAACAGATATGATTCCACGGTCTGCTGATACATTTTTTGCTTTTTTTAAAATTATAAAGCAGTTGCTCTCTCTCTCTCTCTCTCTCTCTCTCTCTCTCTCTCTCTCTCTCTCTCTCTCTCTCTGTAGTCTTGGTATCTGTTTATTACTTCATGTTTCAAATGTTGGACTCTTGGCTCAGAAGATAAATCGTCCTTATCCAGACATGATTTCCCTCTAAACTCAAGTCAAATTTGATTTAAAAAATCACAAATCACAATTTGCCTCAGGGACCTTTAAATTATACAGAGCGACACAAATCTGTCTCCTTCAATATGTCACTTTACACTGTTCATCATATCCGCTACATGTGTAAACTGCACCGAGATATTGCCTTGTATAAAGGCGTTAGCCTGTTAGTATTAGCATAAAAACAGCTCTAATGCCCCAGAGCAGGTGCAAACTCAGTGTGAGGCTGTTGGACAGCCTCTGAGTGTGTTTGTGTGTGCACGTGCAGGTGTGTGTGCATTTGTGTGTGTCAGTACGGGCTATAATCCCTTCGGAGGGGTGAGGGAGTACACCTGTTCAGCACAGCGCTGAACTACAACCTGCAACACACACACACACACACACACACACACACAAACACACACACATATATACACAGGCCATTTTGGGCTTGTTAATTCTAATCAATTCTAATTGCAACAAATGAAGTGCAGATTGTGCAGGGCTAATGTGCGCACACACACACACACACACACACACACACACACACACACAAGCGCAGTGTACCAGCGAGGTGGCTTTTTCCTGATGTGCAGTGATGTTTTTATCTGCTTTCATTGAAGCACAGTGTAGCTGGCAATTTGCATTTGTTAAGATTAGTTTGACATTTTGGGATATTTGCTTTCTTGCTGAGAGTTAGATCAGAAGATTGACACCACTCTCAAAGCAGCCAGTTAGCTTAGCATAAAGAAAACAGAAGCCGCAGCAAGTCAAGCTCCATCAGAAGTAATAAAATCTGTACTTTCTAAAGTTCAATAAATAAAGGTTGGGGTTATATCTTCATGAGTGTGTAAGATAATGTAACTAACGGGTTAAGTTGGCCCCTGTCACACGTACTCCAGTAAGCTTACCCCTCACTAATACAACCAATGTGGTAAGTTTCTACATCATTCCATAAAAACCTGTCATAGTCCGCTTTACTCATTTTATTCTGCGGCTGTACCGTCTCTGCTTGTTGTTTGTGAAAGCACTGTTTAAGTCTGTAGATATATTCCAGACAGTCGTCCCCGTGTGCCGCGCTGCTTCAGTGTCGTGTCCTTTTTGGAGACAGCTCGTTCAAATACCTGCTGTGATTGTCTGCTTGGTTTCGGAGCATTTTTGCCAGATCACAGCAACAACGAACAGCCAAGAAACCTTTTTGTCTGTCGCCTACTGGTTTTTTAATGCATATGTGAGTAACTGTGACCAACATTTACCCATGCATTTGTGCCCCTGCACAGCAGAGACTGCCACTGCTGCTTTGCCTATTTGGGTTTTATTGTAAATAACCCTCTCGCTCCACTTTTACTATTTGGTATTCATTGTTTTATGCATTGTTTTATCAAACTTTTGAAGCTTGAATTGAACCTTGAACTTTTAATTGAAGCGTTGACAGTTGTATCTGACATTTTATTGTCTTTTAAAGGTCCAGTATGATTTAGGGGGCTCTATTTACAGAATTTGGCAGAATTGGAATATAATACTCATAACTATGTTTTTATTTCTGTTTAATCACCTGAAAACTAAATCAAAAAAATAATCATTATCTTCTTGTTACCTTAGAATGAGCCTTTTATATCTACAGACGCTGCAGGTCCTCTTCCAGTCCATCATTTTGACAAACTGAAGCCTGTCTTTAGACTCTTTTTCTCTGCCACCATTGTTTTTTCTTCATAGGAACGAGATGGTGAAACACAAGGGTTGCTATTAGCAACTATACCACTAGATGGCTCCACTGGTCCTTTGATCTTGTGTTTTAGTAGTTTGTAAATTGAATACAATTTTGTCTTACTTGAGAAGGAATATTCATTTGAGAAATCCTGTTTTAGTGCATGAGAGTGCAGCTTTGCAACTGCTTTTGCTTTCTTGTGTGTTTATTGCAGTGTTTGTATGCTGCTTTTATCTGGCCCTCTGTCTTTCAAAGTTAGCTGTGTCTCCTCTTCAGCTTGACAGTTTACATTTAACTTAGCCTCTATTGGCCTACTTTCATTAAGCTAACAGGATGCTGGTGGTAGCTATATATAATAAAGACTTTTCCTGTAGTGCATCAAAAGGTAGATATTTCTGAGTACTTTTATCTTTCCTACTCTAATATATTTTGTAGTAAAGAGTATTATTTTCACTTTAATTTCAGATCACATTTTAGTGTAGTGTCCATGGAGTAATTTTAAACATGCTGGTGTTACTTTCCCTCAGGTAAAAGATCCAAATACTTCTTTCACTGATACTTTTGTGTATTCTTTAACCAGCCGCTGAATCTAAATACACAGAAAGCAAATATTAAAGCTGCTAAAGTGACAGAATAAAGTTAAGCAGACATGCAGTCATATGTAAAAGGTTGCAGATTTGACTTAAATTTGAGCTTTAAGCATTTGGCACACAGTTTTTACCTTATACATGCACATACAAAGCTACTGCAGCACACTATATCAGCATGCACTGATGTCTCCCATAGTATGAATCCATTAGCAGCAGGCCCTCTGGGTGAAGGCTGGAGAGCATTTGGATGATAAAGAGATGGAGACACTGTGCCCAGTGCTTTCCGTCAGTCTCTCCCTCTCTTGTTCTGTCTCCCATGTTTTTCTTTTGCTCTCTCACTTCTCTTTTCACTCTCCACACCATCTGTAACCATGGCCACAGCCACTGCTGCTTTCTGTCTGCCACTCATTCTGATTCTATTTACATTCATCCATACCCCTGCATGTAAGAGACCAGGACATTTGCAGTAATTCTGATACATGTGCATTATCACTGAAAAAATAAGGAGGAAACAAAAATAATAATCGTCTTACATTTGCCTTCTTTTCAATATGCACCTTGTTATGCAAATCTGATGCCATTTTAATATATTTAAGTTCAGAGTCACGTTGACAACAGCACTTTTATAAGGTCGGGCCAACTGGTAACATTTCTGAAACTTCCAACGAGTCTGACTTGAATGCTGTCGGATTAATATAAAGGATTGCTGCATTAGCTTAATACACAGAGGGAGATTTTTAAGAGCATTTGAAACAAATCCATCACTCTCATAATACAGTTTAAATTGTGACCAGATTCCTTTTATGTCAGATCAGTCACAAAAAATGTTTTTTGCTTTGCGGAGTGAGGCAAAAGAGCAGCAGATTCAGCAGAATATGAAAACACAAATATGAATGAAATGAGAGTCCTAAAGTAAAGAACAAACATATTATCACCTTTTTAAGTTGATGTGATGAACTTACTACTTACTTACTTCATAAAATATGATCCAGTTTCACCAAAATCAGTGAAATAGTTGGTGGTGTGTGACTTAATGTTGTAAAGCATTACGTACTTCTCGCAGGAGTACCTGAAGCACAAAGTTACATAGTGCAAGAACAGACCTAAGGGTCATCCATTTCTGAACAGGGCTTTCGTTGGAGAATGACCATGGAAGAACAAAATGCCATACATTTTCAGCCTCTGTCTCAATTTGCTCCAATTACATCCTGTTCAATCTGCAACACTGCGCAGTAAAGAGAATAACTCTTCATGATGCACAGCTGAATACATGGAGGTCTTAATATGACAAGGTCTGTCTCTATCCCTCTTCTCCATGTGTCAGTAATGCGCTCTTGTCATAACAAAGAAGAATGGAAAGCTACATATATATATCCTGTATCTGCAGAGCAGCACGCTGTAAACATGTCAGGGCTGCAGTGCTTTCACACATACTAAATCACACTCAAACACACACACACACACACACACACACCTCCTAAATCTTTATTATTACTGTTGTGATGCGAGTAGTGAAACATAATGCCCTACATGGTTATACAATCTGTAATTTCATTCAGGTTCATCATTGGTCAAGGACATGTCTCTGATAATTGTGTGCTTTATCAGTTGTCATGCCGACGGGTCTTATGATTGCATGTCGTTTTTAAACCATCAATCCAACAATCATTTTTCACCATCTTCAACATTTTAGATTGGACTTTGATTGTCTCTTACTGTGGTCTGTTTCAGATTAGGTTAAAAATCCTTTTAAAATTAAATAAATTATAAGTATTATTACGTATATTACATATTTATATTATTTTAAATTGAGAACTGGCATCATCAAGAACACGAGACAGACACATCCTGGTGTGTCAAGTGTGTTTATGTAATTTACGTGCTTGTTAGCCATGATGATACAACTCTAACTGCTACAATTCCCATGTTGCATTATTCAATCTGTCTGTATTACTGTGAGCATGTAAACAAAGTTGTAATATTTCAGGAGGCCTGATGCCTTTTAAACCCTTCACAACCTCATATCAGTGCTGTGCAGCTGCTCTGTGGCTAAACACCCTGCCCGGTTGCAGATTTGTCCTCACTCACATGCCAAACACACACACACTCATGAACATACACACACACGTGCAGCGGCACGCCCACGGATTTTATTGGTATTGACGAGCACGTTTGGGCACAGAGGCCACGGAGAAAAATCATTAAATCAGTGAAAGCCTTCTTACAGCAGGCAGGCTTTGTTGTTCTAAAGATTCCAGCAACAGTAAAGTAAAAATCGATGTGATGTACGCCGGGTGTCAGCTGGCACATGGCCAGCTAAATGTTTAGGAGGGCTAAGAAATGGAGCAGACTATAGGGAGCAGAATTACAGCGTGTTCACGCAAATGTGATCAGTGTAGTTTTTGTTCTTTTTATGTAATTTGTTGCATTTACCACAAGCTGTTGCTGCGCTATTAAGGGATTGGATGTGATGAAGTCTGTCTTAATACAGTACTCATGTGTCCATTTGTATGTGTTTGAATACAAACTTTAGTTTTAGTTTCATTTACTTATTCCTCTAAATGCCCTCCGACTGTGCAGCTTAGGATGCTGATACACTCATTTAGGTTGTTGCTCTGTTACTGTGTGAATTACCAAAAACTGCAGTTGCTCAAACAGCCACTTGAGGCTGGCTGCAGAACAAGTCAGTCTCCATAAGCCCCCATGTAAAATGTCCAACTTCACAGCAGAAATAATCATGTTTGCAGCCTGGCCTCTACAGCTAAATTCCCAATTCTGGGAAAACTGTGAGGGTGGCCATTATCATTCCGTAGCATTTCTATTTTCGACGGAGTCGTTGCTAAATCGCGTGAAGCACAACAGAGCAGATTGCACCAGACAGGAAATCCAACACAGAATCGACCGTGGCTCAGTGGTAGAGTGGGACGTCCAATAACCCCAAAGTTGGCGGTCCGATCCCCGCTTTAGCTGCTCAAAAAAAAGATTGCCACGGCCGAGGTGCCCCTTGAGCAAGGCACCGTGCCCCCCCCCCCCCACATCTGCTCCCCGGGCGCTGTGAGTTGATGCCCACCGCTCCAGTGAATCTGGCATCTGTCAATTTGAGTGTGTGACCCTGTGCATGTGCATGTGTGTGTTCCAACAGGTGCCAGCCTGGATGGGTTAAATGCGGAGAAGTAATTTCACATTCAACGTGATCATTAAAGTATCTAAAAAAATAAATAAATAAATAATAATAATAATAATACACTTCCGCCCCCTTTCAAAATAAAACACAATACGCAGTTCATGTAGCCTATCACAACTTCACATCAACATTACGTCATGACCGGTGGCACCAGGTCAGCAGTCAATTGATCAAAGGGTCTCAACATGGATGACGAGAGACTAATTGTTGAAGTGGAACAACACACAATAATTTATGACACAACAGATCCTTTTTATTATCTCTTCCACGTCGGAGAAGCAAAGTAAGCTGTTTGTTGTTGTTGTTTCCTTTATACACAGTGTTGTGGAGAAATTGCTGAAGTCAAAGGTCAATGGTGAGGTCAGGAGGGAAGAAAGTGTTCAGGAGCCTCTGATGTCTTATGCTGTAATATTTATTGACGCTTGGCCAAGGAGAATTAGAGACACTCTCAAAGTACATCAGAAGTGTCTGAGTCGGTCTCACATTCTGCCGAACTCATGCTGGTGGATAGACTTTAAACCCCAAGATAACACCACAAATACTATACGCCCAGAATTAGTCAAAGAGAATGTTTTTACCCATGGAGGTGTTATTGTCAACATATTCTAGTCTGGAGACACACGTCAACGGCAAGCTATCTATTATGTCTAGGAAGGCAGCAATAGGTCTCTTTGACCCTGGCCACCACAGTGTTGAGATAGACTGGCACCTACTGTTCTCAACCAAAGCCGAACAACTAATACTGACGAGGACCTCAAGGCCCACACGTGACCTCGTGTAACCTAAGGATAGAAAATTCCATAACACACAGTATATCGCATGATCTCGCGGTCTTGCGTACGTTCAGGATTATCACGTGATCTTGTGTGAATACAATATATATATATATATATATATATATATATATATATATATATATATATATATATATATATATATATATATATATATATAATAGGACGGAGCAAAACTGTGGCGCAGCCGTTCCGCGGCGCTGACGGACCCGGTGGAAATCCCCAGTAAGAAGCTTTATGAGCAGCAGGGTTTTGCCTTTCAGGCTACTTAACAGTGATAACCTGTGATTTGTTTGAGGTTGTACCTGCAACCTGGAAGGAAGACCGTGAACAGATGAGTGCTGATCTCAATATCCTGTAGACACCTCTATGTTTTTCAAGTAATTTTGAATTATAGAAATAAATAGATATTTCCAATGAATACTGCTAAAAAAGATTCCCATCAATCAAAGATGAGACAGTAAAGGACAGAGCTGTCTTTAGTCAAGATGTAGTTTGAGGTCTCTGCTAATGTGATTTTGATTAAGGGAGTTGATTAATAATAATAATAATAATAATAGTAATAACAGTTGATTAATAATAACAGACTTTTACACTTCAGCTTCAACGCACAAGTGTCTGGATGACAACTATAGAAAGAGCTGGAGCTGTGGTTAGTCTGAAGTTTCACCCAAACACACTTCACACACTAAGACTTGTGTGTGAAGTGTGTTTGGGTCAGCATAGCTTGTTCTTAGCTGGAGTCTGGAGTCTTGGCTGCACAGACCACTGCTGCCAAATAAGTGTAGACTGTGATAACAGTCCAGCAGTAAGATTTGAGTAGATGAAGCAGGACAAACACTTTTAGTTCTCTCTGACACTTTAGTAAAATCAGGCAGTAAAGCTACAAGTGAGAGAAGGGGACTTTGTGCTAAATAGCCGCTTGGTTTGACTAACTCAAGACTGCTGCGCAACCTTTTTATTAGCTTCAGCTGAACTTCAGATTTTGTTTTGACATGGAACAAGGACTAAGGATTGTATCCCCTACCTTTTAGAGTGTGGTTGGACTAATCGATTCAAGGCTGGACAGCAGGAACAATTACAGCAACTGAAAAAACACTTTAAATGTACAGTACATATCAACATGTTAGTATTCTCTTAGATTGGACTTAACATCTTGGTACAAGTTGAGACCAGTCTCAAGACCACTTTTTGAAGGTCTTGGTCTCGCCTCAGAATCGACTACATTACTTGGTCTTGTCTTGGTCTCAGACACAGAGGACTGTGCGTCAAATGCACCAAATAAGTTAACTCATTTCTAATTTGAAATTCTTCTAAGTGTTAATGGCTGTCGCCCATCCCCGCCGCTCTACAGGTGGAGGCCTGGGAGGAGATGTTTGCTAAATCTTTTGTAATAACATTTGGGTACATAAACCACAAAGAACATATCTCCAAAACAGCATTCAAAAGAAAACACAAGCAGTCTGTAAATCCTGCAAAGAGACGGATGGGACCATGCCTCACCCAGAGACATTTGGTGACTATTCGCTACATATCAGCCAAGCAGGCTGTGTACTCTCTGGTCTTGTCTGGGCTTGACTCAGTCCTGGCTTGGTCTCAGCCCCTCAGAGTCTTGGTCTCGTCTCTGTTGATACACTCTGGTCTTGGCTTCCAAAAAAAAAAAAAAAACAAAAAAACAAAAAAAAAGAACAAAAGGTTTCTAGTTCTGCAGTCATTTTCCAGCACAGCCTTTCTAGCAGTCAACCAACACTGAACTTGATGCGTCTCAGTGCCAGTTTGCACAATTGTGCTGCAGGGACACCAAAAAGCTTTTGGGTGACCAAACAAATTGTACTGTTGATTGGCAGGAGTGTGGTTAATGTTTTGCTCCTCGAGGTCCTTTCCTTCGCCAAGCGGCAAATTAATAAGGCAAAAAACGCTCTCTGCCTTTTTATTGCACGGACTCACATAACGTTTGTCCTCGTCTCTCCCTCCTCTCTCCGCTTTTCTGTCTGTCTCCTTATTCTACTCACACAAACTCACAAGCATATTTGTTGATTTTTCTCCATCTACGTCTTTACATTTCGCCTGACACTCACACTTCCTCTTATTTCTGCGTCCTTGTCGGTTTATTTGTCATGCTTTCTGCCTTCAGTAAAGGCTGCTTCACACCCTCATCTCCTATGCTAACATTTCTTTTTCTTTTTTTTTTTCTTTTTGTCAATTTACTTAAAAACATTTTCCGTGTCGCTGCAGCTTATCAGACAGGACAAACAGCTTGGAAAGACCAAAGTGTGTCCCATGAATATGTAAAAGACAATGAGCGGGAGATTAGTTGGATGCTAATTAGTTCTTCAGACTTTCAGGGAGTTTTATTTAAACTTTAATGGCTCCATCTGTAGTTGTCTTATTGCAGTATGTAAAGGACCTGGAAAGAGGCCACACAAAGTCGCACCGATGCTCTGGCATATGCTGTTGCCTCATTTACATACACACTAATTAACACACAGAATTGGATGTAAAAACAGGCTAATGCTCGCATTGAACGTGCAACTGCAGTTTTTGTTGTGGTATAATTATCCTTCACGATCTACTGTTACATTACTAATATTGGTGGCAACAGCATTACTTTCTTCTCCATATGTGTGGTGAAGATACAGAAGAAAAAGTTGATGTGACATTTAAACCTGAGCAGTTGAGCCTGTGTTGTCTCAGGAGGAAGCCTCCACCCTCAGGTACAATCCAGAAGACAGATGAACTTTACCTGTAAATTTCAGATAAGTACTTGGTGAAAATGTACAAATCTACCAGTCAAAGACCAGCGTTATCTGTCTGTTACAATATAACCATGGATAACCTATACTATTTGGAAAGTCCCTCTACAGATTGTAACATTTAATTGCTTTTGCTTTGTCTATAGACAGATTATCTATATGTGTATATACGTATATCTCCACCTTTGATGATTTTGACTTTCTTCTATCTAATGTGGTGTCTAACAGTAACATTTATTAATGTTAATTCTTAACAAAAACACAACACAAACATCGCATTCTTAGCCCATTATTTAAACATTATTTATTTTAGATTTTATGAGCCTTTGGTTTGTTAACATTTATATTATTTGAGTAAATTTTAACCCAACATGTTACTTACATTTAACTGTGTGCTCCCCTGTGGATGCCTCCATCTCCGCTTGTCAGTAGTGACCAGTGTGCAATGAATTGAACTGGGCCGCGAAGGATCCTCCAAATTCATGAGAACATGGCTGCATTTGAAATGTGGTGGCTTTGTCGCATTTGAAGGCTGTATGCTTTCAAATGCAGCCTTCGAAGGATGCTTTGTGGATGGAACATAAATAGGACTGTATGTAAATTTTTAAATTTGTATCTCAGGGGAAAATGCACATTGATCAACATCACCGTGAATGTACCAGTGTTCGCCTGTTGTTGCATGGCCAGATGTTAAATTAGCAGTGATGAAACACACAACATGTACATTTAGAAACAGAGGAAATCGAAACATGAGCAAGCTGAGCAGGATAAAAAGCTTAGAGGAGTGAGGAAGCATCGTGCAAAGTACGACGTATAGTCCTGCAATGCAGGCAGTTAACGCAAAACAGTGTTAAAGAGACAATCTGTATTCTGTGGAGAGGTTGAAACAACACGATTACAGACATTCATGCTCTCAAGTGACCATAATAGACACAGAAATGTTGCGCTAATTCCTTTATTCGAGCATTAAATGTGTTCCGATATGGAAGATAAGTCGAGCACTCTGTCTTCATTACTGCACGTGTATATGCAAATTCACAAACACACACATTCCACTGCCTTGGACGGATTTCAAACTCACACGTTCTTTTACACAAAACCACAATAACAAACAAGCTGCTCACACAACCTGATGCTGTCCGAAACACAGACACACACACACACTCAGAGTGCAGCAGGCTAATAAGTGTCGGCCTGTTCTGCCTCCGTCTGCTCTCCTCGCTCTGAAGGATGAAAAGATCTTTTCCTCTCCGCCTTTTCATCTTTCTCTCCTTGTTCCTCCTCGGAGACGGAGTGCATCCAGCCGTCTCATTTAGACTCCTGAGACGTTTGTTCTTTACCCTTCAACTTTCAGTTATTAATCCGTTAAAACTTATATCTGAAGGGGTGTCGTTTAGCTCAGTTGGTAGAGCAACCTCCCCAAGTACAAAGGCTCAGTCCTTGCCGCGGCGGCCCAGGGTTCGAATCCGACCTGTGGCTCTTTCCCGAATGTCATTCCCCATCTCTCTCTCCCCACATTCCTGTCACTCTTCAAACTGTCTCTGTCAAATAAAGCTGAAAAAAGACCAAAAAAAAAATATCTTTAAAAAAAAAAAACAACAACTTATATCTGAAGTTCATTCACACCAAGCGTGTTTGGAGCATCTTTTCAAGCCCCTGGAGTGTTTGATTCTTCAGTTCGGTTTATTTAGCAGGGTGGGAAACACGTCTTTTGAGTTTTGGTGGTACCAATTAAGATGCCTTAAAAGACAGCACTGTGGTTTGTTGGAGGGGTTTATTAAACTCACTTTTTCCTTTCCTGAGACCAGTTCTGCTGCTTCCACTTAGTAAACCACCTTGTTAAGCTGATTTTGGATGATGCTACAATAATTCACCTGTAACTTCACATCACCTCCTAACTACGAGTGGAGATGTTCATGCACCGGCTTTCTTTTTGGGCTTGTGCAAATATCTGAAGGGTCAGGGGTTACTGGCATCAGTATTGGTACTGATACTGACCCAATTATCACTGTCATTAGTTTGTCAAATGATTTCAACTTTGACCTCTGCTGCCATTGACTTTTTCAATGTGCAACCAATGAGTTGTATGTGACATAGCCTAGCAACTTCACATGCAAGCAAGGGAGGCATAGAGCAGAAAGTGAAGGAAATGTAACTCTCCACTGAACTCAACGTTCCAAACATACCAGAAAAAGTAATACTTGAAGAAATGTCAGCAGTCAGATGGGCAACTAACCCACAAATTCCACCGGGCGCGGATGCACTCCGTTGTGTGTGCGCCACGGTTGCTGCAGCGATACGCGGCCGTTCTAGTCAATGTTTCAAACCCCACCGGCTCTGCCTATGATCTGCACCAAACCTCGCAATGAGCAAAAAGCAAAATCTCTTATCATGTGAAGGCGACTCAACCTGACCAGTTCCGTCTGTGCAGAACATCCATTAAGTACCGAGGGCATCAAATGATGTAATACTGCTTGATGCAGCCAATGTGTGTGTGTGTGTTGCCCTTTGCATTCATCATTTCAATCAAGAAAAAAATGTGGCACGCTGAGCTTAGAATCAAATTTAATCAAAATCCAAAATGGAATCGATGAAATTAATTCAAAGTCAACGTGATAGAGCGCATCACGTGCAGACAAGCAAATTATAGAGTCAGCGACTGGATGATTCCTCCAACAAAAATGTGACTTCTCTCCTTAAATATCATCAAACACCTGTTAGGATAACGCAAACATGGGTTTGTTTTTACGTGTTTAAAGCCATCTATTCGTTCATTTTCTTCCGCTTATTCAAGGTCAGGTCGTGGTGGCAGCAGGTTTAGCAGGTTATTCAAGAGGTCCTTCTCCCCAGCATCACATTCCAGCTCATTCTGGGGGATCCTGAGGCGTTCCCTGGCCAGATGAACTATATAGTCCCTCCAGCAGGTTCTGGGTCTGCCCCAGGGTCTCCAACCTGTTGGATGTGTCCCAGAATACCTCCAAAGGAAGGCACCCAGGAGGCATCCTAATCAGATGGCCGAACCACCTCAGCTGGCTCCGTTCGAAGACAAAGAGCAGTGGCTCTACTCCAAACTCCCTCTGGATGTCTGAGTTCCTCATCCTGTCTCTGAGGCTGAGCAAAGATGGAGGAAACTCATTTCAGCCACTTATCTGTGATCTCTTTCTTTCGGTTACTGCTCAAGGCTCATGACCAAAGGTCAGGGTTGGAATGAAGATGGACCGCAAAATCAGGAGCTTCGCCTTCCGGCTCAGCTCCATTTTCCCCACAACAGTACGGTACAACGTCCACATTATTTTGCACTTCATTTTCCCATCATTTGTGAACAATGTTTAAAGCATTTAAACCAATTTTGCTGTTTTTTTTCTGGAGAGAACAGTCTCATTAGAAGTCTGCTTCAAAGAAGAAAGCAAATGCAAAAAGTTTTCCATCCATCTGAGACAAGGAACTGATTGATTGTATCCTATGTGCTGTCAGTCCACAATGAATCTCATGTGAGGAGCCTCTTCGTCATCATGTTTGTCTCAGTGCAGTGAGTTTAGTATTTCTTGACGGAAAGAGTTGATTTCCCAGTAGCTGATGCAGGTAAAATTAGGAACAAAGAGATCTTAACGCAGCTCAAAGTAGTGTTCAGTATTTGAAGCGCCATGTGTTTTTGTACTAGTTTCAGACCATAAGAATGTAGATATTTTTGTGGAATAATCCATCTTGGTCTCTTCTTAAAGAAAGTTTGCATCTCGATTAAGTTTGGGATTAGATTTAGGTGATCATCTGTGATTCATGTGAGCACAACTTTTCAGCAAATGTAAGTGAATTAATGAGGATATATGAGCTGCAGCATCTGCTTCAGATTTGCATGCATAGGCTAAGCGTATAGATCTCCGCATGTATTTATGTGTATGTATGATTATCTGTGGTCCCAATGCTCACCTGCCTGCAGTGTTGCCTCCAGCCTACGCTGAAGATCTCTCAATGGACCAAACCCAGATTCACATGACTAGCTAAATCCAAACTTTTGGCCCCTTTTTTAGCTTTCACATATTTTAGCGCCCCTACTATATAGATTTCTTGTCACTATATCAAGGTGAAATATAAGCAAACATTTCACTGTGGAAGGTAATATTTTTATTGGGTTAATATAGATAGCAGGCAAGGTATAATTGGGCTGCATCAATGAAAAATGTGCAGAGGAAAGAAAATTACTTTAAAGCTTGGCATTGACTAAAATGACGGATGTAGGTATTATTCTCAATTGTTAGAAGTCTTTATTAAGTGAGTTTTAGACTCTTGTAAACATTCTGTTGGGAAATCAGCCTATATCGGGCTGGACTTCCAGAGCAAAATCATATACCATAAAATCATAATTACACAATGGCCAAAAGGAGGATATCACTCACAGTTCAATTGTCAACTTTTCAAGATTTTTATATGTACTGTGTACACTATGGCTTGGCTGAATACAGCCACAGGCCTCACAGTCACAAAACCTAGTTCACATTCATTTCTTTTTTTAATGACCTGCTTTATAAAACATTGAGTTTGATTTGTTGGAGGAACTTTGCACATGGTCTTGTGGTTAAACCTTGACCTGTACTCTCCTGTCCTCTCTTTAGTGTTCTGTGCCACGCAGGTGTTTGCTCTATAATTACAGAATGTCGAACAACTTTTTGAACTATTTCTCAGCTGTTTTCACCATCATCTGTTTTAATCTTCTCAGCGGTGTGTGAAACTTAAGTACTGCCTGAATTTAATATTATTTTCAGTTAATTATGAAACTGTGGTGGGACAATCATTGTCATTATTAAGTGAATAATAGGAAACACTGGTGATATCCCTGCAGCTGTGGTCTTGACTGACTTTTGTCCGAGACTGGGACAACAACAAGAGATGAGACCAAGGCCTTCAAAAAGTGGTCTTGACCTGTCTTGAGAGCAAGACTGAACTTGAGTACTACAAAACTGCAAGCAGCTGAAATAAGTTTGGGCTCAGGCTTAGAGATAGGGTGAGGAACTCATCCGGAGGGAGTTCAGAGCAGAGCCACCACTCCTTCCAATCAAAATGAGCCAGCTGAGATGGTTTGGGAATTGGGATGCCTCCTGTGCACCTTCCTTTGGAGGTGTTCCAGGCATCTGGCCTTGGAACACCTCAGGATGCCTCAGGAGGAGCTGGAATGCATCGCTGTGGTAAGGGATGTCTAGAACTCCCTGCTAAACCTGCTGCCACCACAACCCAAGCCCAGATAAGCAGATGGATGGATGGATGGATGGATGGATGGATGGATGGATGGATGGATGGATGGAGTCTTTGAGAGGTTCTCCACCTATTTAACACATCATCCTATGAAATTTCTTGTATCTTCTGTTTAGAGAGCTTTTCATGTCATAGTTATGTCACCAGGGTTTTCTCGAGAGGGTTTGATAGAACTGGGCAGGCTTAAATGGCATTATGGGAAATGTAGGATCCGGTGCTTTTGAACTTATACTTTGGACTGACGTTTTCAAACATTTGTTTTATTTGTCTAATGAAAAACAATAATATTAATCATTGGAAAACATTTTCTATTGAAAACCAAGTAAATCTTAGAGAAGGGTCAAATTTCACGTTTGCATGTTACTAAGTAAAAGACTCTTCAATGTGCATCAACAATTAATTGGAATTAAATAACTTGAAGTGTACTGAAGTGTGCACGCTCTCATTTCCCCTTGGTGGTCCAAATAATAGGAACCTTCTCAATTACCTGTTAAGCTCCTTTCTAGGAAATAAAAAGGAACCTTTGGGACCCATAAAACTGAAGTCTTACCCATTGGTTGAGTTTCCTTTAACACTTAATTGTGTCTTATTTCTTCTTCAAAGTGTGTCACTGTGTCATAAAGAATACATGCTAAAGCATCAGAAGGTAAAAATGTTGACTGATTTTTCCAACATTTTGTCATTTAGCACTTTCTTTTGGATCCTTTCACTAATACCAACTGCATATTTGTCTCTTCTGTTTTTGCTGTATAAACAAACCAGCCTGAGTGTGACTTGGCTTTAGTGAGACTTTTGGCTTGTTTAGCTGCCACCAGTAAATATGCAGTGATAACAGTTTGTATTTTTCCAGTGATTTTCCACGTAAGCATCTGTTCCTTTGTGATTAGACAGTCTGTAAACGTGAAGCTTTTCGATGTCCCTGGCCAATTTTTCTGTTTATTTGCCTGTCCTAAGATAAGAAGCAAGATCCTCAGCACTCTACACCTGTGTGAAGTCTGCATACTATTGCAGTCACATTGCAGCCATGAGTTTTTAGGTTTTGCTGTTGAACATTGAGAGTGTGGTTATGCATCTGTCAGGAAATTTCACCAGGATTTACTCAAGTGTTGTACTGTGTATAGTATAGTATGTCGTAAGGGCCAGCTAAGCCTGAACATAGCAACAGCAATTCATCTGGAGTATCGACATCAGACCATGGGGACTGCTGATCCCATTGTCTGAACAAACAAAAGAAGCTTTTCACAAAATGTATAAAACAAAGTAATCCTATCCATACGCCCCTATACCTCTAATCATTTTAGAGTTGTGATCATCTATTAACAGATCAAATTATCTTTAAAATAAAAATATAAAAATAATAACATTCATACATTATCGGCTGAGGAACTGCAGTTTTTGGCCCCTCCGCATTGGCTTCACTTCACAGCCACAGAGGTTGTCGCTTTGTTTAAAAAACTTGATTAACCATATTCTAATTAACTAACAATGATGAAAAACGGTAACAGCTTGCAAACTTGAAAACTGTAATCAGTACACATGCTTTTATTTCATAAAAAGGAGTGGGATTTGTGTTCAAAGATTCGTTGAAAAATCAAAATTAAGAGACTGAAATGATCAATTATGTATTGCCATCAGTTTATTTACTGTTGGTTATTGCCAAGAAAATTAACTTGCATTAATTCATAATATGATATATGTAAGCACACTACAGCAAACGGAACAAATCAGGCAGATTTAATTCACTGTACAGGCAAATATACGGCAGTAACTTCAAGGGAAATTGAGTAATTTATTAGATCTATTAGCAACCAGCAGGAATTTCAAGAACTGGAGGGTTTGTTTCACAACTGGCAGCACGTGCCCTTAAAGCAGTGCTTGCTTGTAACTCATACACACACACAAATAATAGAAAAGTCACGTTTCCACAATAAAGAGAAGTTGAGCTAAACTTTTACAGCATCAAACAAATAATTTGTCATCTGTGCGGGAGGGCGGCTAGAAGAGTGTTTTAAACTTTACAAACAGACCACGGTGTCCCATCCCCAGGACAGACAGTACTTGTTCTGTAATCTGTCAAAGTGTTCCTGGAAGTTACTGGTGTTGGATGTTAAAGAAGTCTCAGGTCTCCTCTCTCGGTCTCCTCAGCCAGGGGGAAGTGTGGAGTGGACCTCACCCTGTCCCAGCTGGTATCCACACGCAGCCCTGCTGAAGCACAGACAATGCTGTTACTATTGACTGACACTGTAAAGCCACTCCTCTCCGCTCTGCACATGGGGAGGGAAATCAATCAAAAGCTAATCAGAGTGAAAGGCACTCGGGCATCTATTACATCTTCTACAAACTTTTAAGACAGTGTTGTGCATCATCTTCATATACACCAAATACCAAATTCATAAGAAACACCAAGAATTTGGCACATCAACTTGAATTTTTCAACTTCTCCACTACTCTAATCCTACTGTTCAACCTAAAAACCTAAAATAATTTAAATGGAATGCCTCAGTAATAATGAAGAAAAGAGGAACAAGCGTCAACCAAAGTTCATTCAAGTATGTTAATTATTTCTACGGAGGCCATAGAGACAGAAAATAATTATATATCGAGGTCACCTTTTATCACATTGTGCACCTGAAATGCTCAAATGCATTCGAGAAACAATTTCACAATTTTTTATTGTAATTTGTGTAAGTGTACAGATCAGAGTGTTATGCTGTCATCGATTTAGAATAATAACTCTAATCATTTTAATTTGGGAATCCCAAGGGTACTCCGAGGCTACTCCGAATACATTTCTGTGTGTGGTCAGGTTCAATCCTTTTATTGGACAACGACCATTCTACCACCCAATTCAACACCACTGGATTTTACAGTCTGCCACTGGAGGGCAGCAACAAAATACAGTCTGCACCTGTAACACCCTGTATCTTATGTTAATTTGCTGGATTAGCCCTTTAGTAGTTTGGATATTTTCATGCTTACCAGTTTTTCCTCTAATGCAGACGCCTGTGGTCCTCAGTCTCGAGTGTATGTTTAGGTTTTGGCTTCATAACGCTGGCATAAATGTGTTCGTCGTTAGTTTTACACTGTTGCCGTGAGTAAGCAATCAGTTGTGCTATTTGCCTTGCCATGAAGGTTTTTTCTGGAACAGCAGGCGGTGTTTTGCGTGGCCGAGTGTTCACCTTCACCTTCTCTTCATTCCCCTCGCTGAAGACCTCGTCTGAAAGGGTGACTCGGAGGAGACGCATGGCGCAGAGGTCCTCGCGTGTCACCACCAGTTGAGGGGTTGCCAGAGATGTGAGGAAGGCTGAGGAGTCTGAGTGGCGCCGACGGGGTGGTTTAGGTCTGAGAGGGGGTTTGGTTCTAGGGGTGGGGTCTGGATTTGGAGTGTTGTCTGATTGAGAGTTAGGCACAGGACTAGATTTTGGATCAGGGGAGATGACGGGGAGGGGAATCTGCAGAGACAGCCTGTTAGCACGAGCACGGGGGGAAGAGGAGCTGGACTTAGGACGCAACTTCCAGCCTAGAGGGTCGTGGCCGGTGATGACAAATGTCGGGACAGGAGGTGGAGAGGAGCAGGAACAGGTGGAGGAAGATGATGAAGAGGATGAACGTCTTGGTGAGCTAAAGACCCCTATGGTGGGGCAGGAATAGCGTTTGAATGAAGTATCGGATGTTGTGTTAGATCTGAGAAGGGATGCCCTACGCTGGGGAGGCTGGGGTTCCTTCTTGTTCTTCTTCACAATAATTACCGGGGAGGTTCCACACTTGTAATAGTCGACAGACCACCGCCGCTGATGAGAGTGAGGTGCCACACTAGGGGTGTAGACTGTTGAGAGAGGACGCACTCTGGTCTCCTGGCTGTGTGTTGTAACATGTCCTGGTTCTTGTCTGTTATCACAGTCTCTGTTCTGTGCTCTGAGGCTCACGTGATTAGCATAGCTACCATTGGCATGGGCTGGGCTGGCAGTGGAACACTTATTCATCTTGCTTGAAGGGCTGAGCGCGTAAATAACCCTGTACAGAGAGGACATAGGAGGGGTTGTCAAGATGTTTACATTTTGAAAAGAGGAACAGAAGACGCCCATCTCAACTTCTCAAATAAAGTTTCAGATGATTCGCAAACAATATCGTTTCACAACTGACAGTCAAACTGGTCAGTCGCGTGAACATTTAGAAGGATGTTGTCAATCAACTGAAAACCACCTGTAACCGCAACATTGCCAGTCCTTGATTGCGGGGCCTTGGTTGCATGTGATTTCCCCTTTCTTAGATCAGATGTCACAGTAGCGCTGTGATGAGTCATAAAGACGGCAAACTGACTCATTTATCTAATCTAACATTTATACAGCCATATAACAGCATAAAGATGCAAACTTTAGCAAGTATTGGCCAACATAAGTTAAGCATACCAGACAAAGTGTGGCTTAGCTGCAAACCCCCCGAGTGTACTGAATTTTATTACTTAAAAATTAAACGTTTCATTTGCAAGACTATTATTTCTTCTCTCAAAACAGAAGTTAATTAATATTTAATTTACAGTTTCGTTTTTAAATTCTGTAAATAAACAAGTTGGTTTCATAAAAGTTTTTTTTTTTGTATTCTGTACTAAATGCACCAATAACCATGCTACCTATATCGCTATAAGCATAAAAACATTCTCTGAAGATAGAACTGAATTTAGTACTTAAAAAACACAAATTATTATAAGGTCTACCCAAAAGTTTAAAAATGAACACAGTGTCCAAGATGTGAATATAAAAAGTGATCATTGTTTACCTGCAGAGTTGTGTTCTGTTCTCAGTTCCCGTCCAAACTGGACTAATCTCTTTCTCGCATCTCTTTCTTAACTTTGCTCGCTGTGAGAGTGAGTGTGTGTGTGTTTCCCCACCCAGCGACCAAACCCACATCTAACCACAGCTTCCTCAAACGCCCAGAAACTGACAGTCTGCCTTTCACATAACCTCTCACATGCACACACACACACGCACACACAAACACACACACACACACACACATATATCAGTCAGGGTTGATTAACAGTTGTTTTCAGCGAGAGCAGTATGGGAAAGCATACATTTGTTTACCAGGAACACATTTCACATGCCTCAAAAACTATTTTACTTCTTGTAGTCATGATCCACAGCTCCTTCAGTGTAAATCAATATGTGTTTTTACTCTCTATCATCACCAGGGACAGTGATTGTGATTTAACCTACGGCCACTTCATTAGAGAGTCAGTTCATCCAAATAAAAGAACATATTCTCCCATTTTGAACGTTGTTTCTTGGAAGAAACTTTGCTCAGTTTTTCAAAAGTAACTTTCAGTACTTTGAGTGCCACATGTGACTTTCCATCTCATGGTTTTGGATGCTTGATTGAGGTGCTATATTGGTGCTTTGCATTTAGACTGCCTCCTCTGCATGGTGCCTCAAAATCAAGTGAGCCCTGTTCATGGATAAATACCAATTACAGGCATTTGTTTTCAAGCATGTCATAATTAACTGCTCTCTGCTTTACGAACTAAGCAGCAGCTGCGGGGGGAAACATTTTCATCTTCACAGAGTCTGAGTTTTAGTTTATCCGCCAGAGTGGAATAACTATGGGGGGTTGCCATGAAACTTTGCACAGATATTCATGGTCCCCAGAGGATCAGTTGAATTAATCGAGTTTTCTTTTAACAGCAAAGTTGGATCTTGTGGTTTAAGTGAAGTATCTCTATCCACTGGATTAGATTGAAATTTGCTGCACACATTCATGCTCTCCTTAGGATAAACTGTACTCACTTTGGTGAATGTTCATCTAGTGCCATTATCAGATCACAATGTGTATTTGTCCATTCAATGACCAAATATCTCCAAAACACGACATTCCCATCAGCTTTGGCTATACTGAGTTTCACAATGGCTCTTCAGAAACCTATGGGTTATGTCGTGGATATGTGTAGGAACATTTCCGACTCTGGTGACTCCTGATGGTAGAAAGTTATGAGCCACGAGAAACATAAGATAAGGGGATTTAGGTGTTTGACAAAATGGGCGTTGGTTGTCAATTCATAATACAGTTTTATACGCTATATCCTTCTATTCTATTTTTTAAATTTCTATATTTAAAGCCCGCCCTGATGACATTATTTTCAGGAAACCAGAAGCAACATTTGTTTTTTGACTTCTGGTGTGAGATATACAGGCACTACCGATTTGCACTTACCGTCTTTCTATTTTGAAGAAACCCACAAAGTTCAGGAAGCTGTAGCATCTGATAAATTAAAAAGTGATATTATCTGTTGACCTCTTCTGACTCCTGTCACAACTGTCTAATTGGTTTGATAGACCTTGACATAGGATGCACTCTTGTAGTTATTTGTTCTCTGACAGCTCGAAATTAGCACCTGAAAAAACTGATCACGTTACAGGTCTCCCTTATCAGCCTTTGTACAAAATCCCAGTCGTGGTACACAAAGTGTCGACCCAGAAGCTGCACCAAAACTGTAAATCTGACTGCCATCACATGTAGGCACATATACACGTGTCCTCCACCCATGTTCCCAGATACCGTATGATCTCTGGCGCTCACGTCGACGGCAAGTCTTTTGAAGTTTGATCACTTTCAGCTCAGAAGCTGCGTTTCCTTCTCCCGCTTCTTCGTAATCCACCCACAGGCCGCCAAGACCTTTCAAGGCTGTGTGAGTAATTGGCAGGTTTGTGTGTTGTTGAGAGTCGGGGGCTGCTAGGTGAGGGCTCGGTGCATTAATCTCCGTGTAATGAAGTGATGTAAACCTCGGAGGAGGGAGCACCGAATACTGTAAACCTCTAGATGAAGGAAAGGATTATCGCTGATCTGAGTAGTGTTCGTCTGATGATACAAAAAGAGATGGATGGAGGCAGGAGGAAATGTGTGTGTACCGTGTACTGTATTTATGTGAGTGTGAGAGAGAGCTGACCTTTCATTCGTTGTTTCCTTCAATAGCAATGAAATATATTTACCTCCGCGGCCCACCAGTCAGAAGTGATCAATATGTGCTTATTGATGCTTGAAATGTTAACAGAAGCTCTCTGCCCAGCTAGCCATCTCTACTTATGTTGTGTTTTTTTCTTTTTTTTATTGCATGTCACAGTTCAAATCCATGCTGGGAGGTTTTCAATTCAGTTTGCGCTGATAGAAAATTGCTGTAAAAGATGATCTTGGATAAAAGTGTTTGACATGAGCCGGTATGTCTAAAGAAAAGAGGGAAAGTTGTTAATAATAGAAAGTCCAAAGTAATGCAACAATTCAGAAATCAGGTGTGGATCATGTCTGAAGAACAGGAGGAAGCTTTCATAATGTTTTTCTTTTCAGAAGTTGACAGAGATTTGCTCACAATATCTAAGCGCAGAAAGCAGCTCAGCAGAGCTGTATACTATAGATCTGTGGAAGATGGAGAGATTTGAAGCGTGATCCCCTCAGGTTTGCAGGCAAAAGGATTAAAGAAAGCCCTCCGATTTTTTGATTCAAGTATAAGAGCTTTTCACACACTGATTCCTGGAAGTGTTAAGTCACACATTTTGCTTAATACTACACTGAAAACCACAAAGAGCACATGAGGGCAAAAGTTGCATAATAGTTCTATGCAATCACAGAGAGCTGGTGATTTACAGCTCTCTTGATGCCATCCAATCTGTAAGACAGCGAGAAAATTACTTTAACAGAAAACCAAAGTCAAAGTAATGACAGCAGCCACATTATTCCATCAGCGCTATCTCTTTGCGAAATCAGGAGACTGTCTTTTAGATGTCAGAGCATGTATTTATTACATTTACACTGTGTAGCTGAATGGCATAAAGAGCCACCGGGATGAAAAAGATTCTTCACTAAAATTAACGTGTTAAAGTCCACATCACGGTCCGATTTCACACTGAGTTTTCGCTCTTTGATGCTGATGTGAACGTCAGGAGATGAACTACAGGGGAGCCAATGGAAGCTTATTTTATTATTTTTTTTAACTGTTTTAATTTTTTTTTTTTTTACTTTTGTTTTCAACAACCAAGTTTAAGAAATAATTGCACTGAACATAGAATTGATGAGACAGCACAGGATATATATATATAAAATCATATACTGTAATAACTAAAGAAAAGACAAATTGGAACCAGCAGACAGAAATCTGGGTAAAATAAATAAAATAGTATAATAATAAAATAAAATAAATAAATAGATGAATGAAAAGCAGAAATATATATTTTGGTTTGTTGTTTGCAGGTCAACTATAGGTCAGATAAAACAGATGTAATGTATTCACACGCTCCAAGCCTCTACTGACTCAGTATAAGAGATCCTGAGCACGACAGCAGAAATGGAATATATGTACACACACAGCATATCAGCACTTGAACATATGCATAAATCCATACACATATGAGCACACACGTCACATCACTCTGGAAGAGCAGGGAAAGGCAGTTATTAGGAAGGAGGCCACATTGCTCAGAGTTTGTGGATAGACCTGTGAGTGTGAACATGATTTTTTCCACTTTAATGCAATTCAAAACCTCCTTAATCCAGAAAACATGGGAGAGGGATCTAAGCAAAATTAAGCACCTTGCCAACAGAGTGGCAAAAGCAATCATGTCTTTACTTGTTTTGGATAATTGTAATGTAGGGGAGGGAACCCCAAATAATAATGAGAGGGTCCGGCACGATCTGTATCAGAGCGTGGTGGCTCTGGCCCCCGCCATCTTGGCAGTCCTGCCTCTGCTGCCTCGTGGCTAATCTAAAAATGGGCAAAGATGTGGATTGTTGGTGGACCTGAGGCGGTTGACTGAAGCCTGGGTGCTCAAACAAGCCATCTGTAAGGGCACCCACCTGTCAATCAAAGCGGCCACGCTCTTACTTATGCATAACTTTAAGCCTTAACATAACATGAACATGTGAGTTCTATAAAAATTCAGACTCAGTACAGTTTTCATGAATGGGGAAATTAGCTATAGAGACCAAAACAGTTTTTTGTACCAGGCTGTAAACATGTTTATTTCTGCTGTGAAGTTGGACATTTTATCATGGGGGCTTATGGAGACTGACTCACTTCTGGAACCAGCCTCGTGTGGCTGTTCAAGGAACTGCAGTTTTTGGCACATCTGCATTGGCACAGAGGTTGTTAATAACACATGAGCTCCCCTGAAAAGGGCTATTGTGTGGATGTATGTGCATGCATTTATAATCTGTATTAGGCCTTTTAAATGTACTGTATGTCATTTGCTGGCATCAGCCTGCATGATTGCAGCTCCTCCGTAATGTCATTGTTTTGATTTTTTATCCTGACACTTTACTTTATGATATGCTATTCTGCAAAAACAAATAATTTCCTGACTTGTCATGTAATGACTTTTTAAAGTGCCAAAACACCCCATTAGGAAGTTTGCCCGACTTGCACATCAGTGCTCACTGTTGCTCTACATTTTGCACTCGCTGTCATTTATTTAGAGACTCAATTTCTGCATCTCTCCTCGTAAAAAAAAAAAGTAGTTCCGGTCCTCTGCTTTGAATAAATCATCCGTGATGACACCTCTCTATCTGATTGTCATTAACATTACCGGCCCACTTCTATTCCCTGGTTTTCAAATCGAGTTTATCAGCCTCCACATCTGACGTATCCTCTGATATGAAGCAATAAAATCGTTACATGAATGTTGTAAAACTAAACTACACATTCCCATGTGAAAACAGCATGATGTATTTTTGTGAAGGACATGTTTATTTTTTTTCACGTGTCTTCACTGTCATATTGATGAAATTTCTTTTCTCCTCTTATGTCGCAACACAATAACCTTCCCGTCCTCCTCTCTCTGCCAGTAGAGGTGTTTTGACACAACCTTGAACCGCCCTTCGAGGCTCACTTCACTGTTGCGTAAGCTCTTCATTTCATTACACCTTTCTCAATCTTCCTCTCACTCTTATCCAGGCTTAATAACAGAATCTCAGATTGGCTAACTGCCCTTCACCACATCCTGCGAACAGAAAAATTTGGGCTGGAAAGTTAATACAAATCCTGTGAATCCTCTGTGGCCCATTATTTAGTATCTTCACCATCTTGCACTTCATATAACTTTCAATTCTTAATGGATAACGGTTGACGGTGTGATTGGATTTTGATAAAATCAAATATAGAGAAGCACACACATACAGTATCTGCTCAGATAATGTTAAGAGACAGTAATTACCATAATTGAAATTATTTCCATAATCATCAGGGCTAATTAGAAACATGAAAGTAGGACAGCTACTCGGCTTTAATGTAAATAACTGTAGTCTGCATTAATAATCCTATTTTACTATGAACACACGGCCATCATATCAAGACACAGGCACACTTTTGAGCTACATGTACATATCCTGTGAGTGATGAGAGCTAAATAAAGAGGAGTAAATCCTCTTTCTGGGTTTTTTCATACGTACCCTGCCCTTTCACTTCCTTTAATCTTTAACCACATGAAGCAGATTCTAATTTGAATTATTTTTATGAGTGTAAATTACATTGAGAGTTTTTATGTTCGAGGCTTTCACACTTGAAGTTGTAGTGTGGAGGAATTCATTTAGACAGGATGAGGGTGAAATTTAAACGCAGACCACAAATTTACAGACATTAGCTGCTAAAGTACAATGTTGGATTATAGTCGCAATAAACAGTCACGTTGGCCCTTTTTGATGTTTCCAGTTTTACTGCAGAGTTGCAGTAAAGCACAAGTTAATCAATAAATATAGAGCCAGACTGGTGCTGCAACAACTGGTGTTGTCCAAGGCAGTGGTTCTCAAACTTTTTTAATAATGTATCCCCTTTTTTCAGCCAAGTACCCCCTGACCAGCACAGAACATTTTTGGGAGCCTATGAAGCGATACAATGCAGTGAAAACATGAGCTTGTGCCTCGTTGAGGATCTTTGTCATTCTCTGTGGCAGGCAGTCACTGCAGTGACTTTTCAGGCTCGTTCTGTTTCTTTGCTTTGTTTTGATCATTTCCTCTCACAGTGAACTAACATCATCATCAATGTCATTGTATCGGCCGCTTTCTTCTCCTTCATCTTCTCCTGTGAGGTTTTACAGCAGTTGACAATTTACGTCAGATAACGATTGCATTGAGAAAAGTAATGTTGAATGTACAGTGTGGTTTGTTGAACTTAAATCTACAGCTTCCGATTGAACTTTATTTATATCAGGAGTAATATTTTTTACATGGACTCTCATGGACCTCCTGCAGTACTCGAAGGTACTAGAAGTACTAGTACCTTTGTTTGAGAAACACTGGTTTAAGGCAATGATGAGACAATGAAATCCAAGTCCAGCAGGAGGAGAACAGATTAATGAGCTTCAATGCCAAAACACTGCACAGTGGTTTGTAAAATACAGACAGGATTTTAAATCTCTGGATATTATGAAAACTGTTTCATCTTTTGTCACAATGATCACAAGGTAGCCAATAGAAATACAGCAGTCATGTTATAGTTACCATGCATGCATGTATGATTGGCCAATACCTCGCCAGATGACATTGCCTATTCCTTGCCTGTTGTCAGAAACATATTTTAGTCCTACTGTTTAGCGCCTCCCAACTCACAGTTACGTCACACACCAGCTGGAGTGTTCGGTGCAACCACGTGTCCTCATTGGATTCTGTGTGTCTGACTTCAAATGAATGAGGGGGCTTTTTTTTTTTTTTTTATTTACTTTGGAGGGATAAAATTTGTCTGAATGTGGCCTAAAGATGCTGTCAGGACAGGAAATAGTGTAACCACACCATTTCAAAAAGTTGGAAAAGTGGCTGGACATTGGACAGCTGCAGTTTTTGCATGTCAAAAACTTTCAGAATTTGTTTTTTATATTGTAAAGATGTACTGTAAGTACCGAGCAGAAATCTTTATTGTTGAAAAACAGACCTGTCAGTGCCCCCTGGTGGACAAACAATGTTATGGCGACAGTTTCGAAATCATCTCTAACATATTTTTGGCCTGTCTGTGCTGCAGTTTGTGGTCACTGTTGGACATAAACACATATATTGATATATCTGTCATTAGCAAACATCAGTCTGCCTTTTGTATCGATCGAGTAACAAGTGTTACCAATGACTGCTTTGAGCTGTGCAGTAAGTGTTGTTTATGTATAATATCCGTCCATCACAACTTCACAGAAATATCACATCTACACATTCATGAAGAAACTGAAATTTGATCTGATAGTAGATGATCAATATCAACCAGATCTGGAAGAACTGCAGCCTCATCTTGTGTAAGTCTGTTTCATAGCTGCTCAGTCGCGGATTATTTGGTTTCATAAGTTGTCTGAAAGTGCGATAAAAACTCTGTTTGTCTCAGTTTCTGTTTTCATGTGTGCTGCACATATGCCACAGTAAACATACGATGAGACCTCAGAGAGAGGTGCATGTGAGTAGAGTATCAAAGACCCCCAGCAACATTAAGTGCTTTTTAACCGTACCAGCTAACAGAGACCCAAGAGACTACTGTCCTGTAATTGGAAGAAGATAGATGTATAGAGATGCAGGAGAGAGGATGGGTGAAGAAGGGATCTGGATGGGGCATGATGAACTGCAGCCAGCGAGCAATAAATGAATCTTTTGTCTTTCTCCCTCTCTCCATCTCTGCGGATTCATCCATCTCCTCTGTCACCACTATCCAGCTCTCCAATCTCTTCCCTCCATCATGCCTGTCTCTTCTGTACTCTCTCTCCTTCACCTTCTTTCCTTTCACGTTTTGGAATTCTTCACCACTCTGTGCTCTCTTTCCATTTCCAGGCATGGTTGACAGAGATCCACGAGTACGCCCAACAGGATGTGGTCGTCATGCTGCTGGGCAACAAGGTAAGACCTTGTTGCCAACACTGGTAGATGGACAGATGGACTCATAGAGGGAGGGAGGGAGGAATCATGGAGAAAGGTATGAAGGGAGCTTAAGGGAGTTTAAGAATGGATTTATAGATGTGTCTGGACACTGGAAAAGAGATTTGCTCTATATGTTTGTAGACTGGATTTTCAAATGTCAAATTACTAGTTATTTCAACAGATAGACCATTGTGTTGGGAAAGTGACAATAAACTTAGTTGCTTATAGAGACAAACCCACAGAGACTTATCACTCAGCTCTGTAACTTTGCCATTCAGTGAATAACCTCTGATAAATTCATTATATGCAACCTGTACACCAAATAGCAGCCAAAGATTCATTATTATTACATTAACCAACTCACCACTAGGCCAACAACAAACAACAGGCAGGCAAAGTGAGCAATTAGTTAAGAAGCTGACGTTAGCAGGCTTAAAAGCCTTTTTTAGTAGTTGGTGGATACCAAAATGGAGCTAAAAGAAAAGTCAATATTGCTTGTACAGTCATAAAGGTAGTCAGAAATGTTGCTCATGTTGCTCCATGTCTGTTGAATGTGTAAAATAGCAACTGTTTTCTATCACCTTAGCCATAGCCGAAAAAAAGTCGGAAAAAAGTGGCAAATATATATGTAAATGCAAGTGAAGATTTTTATGACAAGGCATCTGGGAAAATATCCTGTTTCATTTATGTCCAAATCATCTGTTTATCATCTGTTTGGTAAAAACATAAATAAGTACCCAACAGGTATTAAAATCCACACCATAAGAGAGGACATTTAGTACATGTATATGTCAAACATGCACAACAAATTGCTGTGAATTCCCTCATTAGCATTAACCACTCTCCAGACACTGTGTGACAGGAATTGGGAATCGAGCCACCGTCTCTAACTCGATAATTGTCTGTTCTAGGCTGACTCCACACATGACAGGGCGGTGAAGCGAGAGGAGGGAGAGAAACTGGCAAAGGTGAGCTTCATAAAACACATGTAATCTGACACATGTAAAGTGAAATTTGCCCACGGAGCAGCGTGGACCCTAAAACGCCCCTCCTCATGTAGCTGCTGAGTCTTGATTAGTGTGTGTAATTACGTATTCATGGAGGCACATAATGTTGTTATTGTTTGGAATAAATGACGGGGGCTTGCTAAGTTAATTTTCCAGGCCATTTCACTCAGATAAGCTCTGAGATGCGTGTTAGAGTAAATGTGAACACAAGTGGTAGTGAGAAGGGTGGCAGAAGAACTGCAGCTGTCAAGATAGAGACACACACAGTGGGAATACTGACATGTACACACACACACACACACAGAAAGAGATTACTATACCTGGGAGCGTCTTTCATCGACTACACGCTGGGTCTTTTTTTCTGTCTTATAAATTAGCACAAAGAGGGGAGAAAATTCGTTTTCTAAGGCCAGAAAGCTCAGCACCCATCACAATTATTGTTGAATTATTATTGGTATTGATCAGCAACACTCTCGTTCCTCTCCAGGTAAAAGCCCACTCCCAGAACTAAATTATAAACCTAATCTTTCTGTCAGCAGCGGGACATTTTGTCCTAATAAGTGTCCACACATAGAAGAAGCACACACACACACACACTTAGTAACAGATGTTTCTCTGTGCAGGAGTTTGGAGTGCCCTTCATGGAGACGAGTGCTAAATCTGGACTGAATGTGGAGCTGGCCTTCACTGCAGTGGCCAAGTGAGTCACACACACACACACCGAACACCTCAGTATAAAGAGCACAGCAAGGTTTCTCAGACTAAGATGTAACTTTACCTTGAAGGAACACACAAAGACTTTTTGAGAGTTTGTCTCCTCTGCCATCAAGATAATGAGAAGTGAAACATAAAAATAATCACTGTGGCACATGCAGATCAACAGCTCTGTTCAGTCCTACCTTTTCTGCATTAATCCAAAAATGGGTAAAGATGTGGGTTGTGAGTGGAGCTTAGACAAACTGAATGAAGCCTGGTTTCTCAAACAAGCCACCTGTGATGGCACCAACCTGTCAGTCAATGGGTCATGATGTTAATTATGCATAACTTTAAGCTTAAATATCATTTGAACAGATGAACTGTATCGAAATTCACCCTCAGTACAGTTGTCATGATCGGGGAAATTAGCTATAGAGTTTTTTGTACCAGTTTGTAAACAAGTTTATTTCTGCTGTGAAATTGGGCATTTTAATATGGGGATTTATGGAGACTGACTCATTCTGTAGCCAACAGGAACTGCAGTTTTTGGCACTTAAGGCATGGCTTCACTTCACTGTTACAGCATTTACAGCAGCAACATTGCTGAGCTAGTGTGACAATTCTTTACTTCTGCTACTGTTACAGTTTTTAACTTTCAAAGATTTGATCACAACAGACCTCACCAGAGTCATTGTCCTGCCTGAACATTGAGCATTAGCATTATGTCACTGTAGCTAGCTACAGCTGAACGAATTTGCTAGCAACAGTCGTCATTTCAGCAGAAAAGAATCCATGGTCATCTGCTGGAAAAATGAGAGTCATGCTTTTGTTCACTTCTGTGTGAAATTGAACACCTGTTGTTTCAGAAATTTGTGGAAATTCAGAGTGGAAAATCGGCCACCATTCCCGTACTACACCATATGAACAAGTTTAAAAGCCGTGGGCAAGATGGCCAATGCTCGCGTCTTACAAAAAGACCATCTGGTGCTGACAGGATAGAGGAGGGTTATTAAGAGTTATTTTTTTGACACGATCATGTACATTTGCATTTGTTCCCCATAGCCATGGTATGATAATGGAAAATGCAGAACCCAAGCATTCAAATATGCAGGGACACAGAGTCTAAATGTGACTGTTGATATGAGATCAAAAACATTTATCTTCACAAGAACACTGTGCTTGTCTCACATCTTTTTAATAATGGCTATTTTTAGTGTGCGTTTCAGTCAAATTTGTAGAGTCGGGCAGTTTGTGTGGGAGTTGTTTTACATTTTTAGCTTCGTTATGGTAACAGGCTGGCATGGTGAGATGTTGCCAAGAATAGCATGGCAGTCTGGCACACAACACCCAGCAGATACAGAATATAAGACCAGCTCTTTTCCTGTTGTTTCAGCTCCTGTTAACACCTTTTCAGTTTTTACATCTCTTGCTTTCTTTTTCTCTTTTGCCAGCTCTCTCCAAATTGTACTTCTCATCTGTCAATCTGTCATGCCAAAGGAAGAAAAGTTTCTCTATTAATCTTCTATACAGAAGATGCTAAGTCACCATTCCGTTTACTCTAAGGGGCTAACAGAATAGTTTCACATTTAGAAAAATATGTTGGAAGCCAGTCTCATTTCTGTCAGCTCTGTTAAATATGCAGCTATAATTTCTTACTTTTAGAATGCGTACAGTTATCTGACCAGTGGAAATCCATCAAAATATAAACATGCCACAAGACTCTTCTCTAGTGCACCTTTTCCAAATGTTTTTCTCCATCTTTCCTTCATCAGAGTGGTGGTTCTTATTTACAATGCATCTGTCATAATATATCCTAAGATTGATAAATCTGGAGCCAGCAGCTGGTTAGCTTAGCATAAAGACTGAAAATGGGGGTGGAAACAGGTAATGGGTAACTGGTTCTGTCTGAAGGTAGCAAAATTGCCCTACCAGCAACAAGTGATAGTAACCTTCTCTTCTCACTTCGGACTAGAGATACAATAAATGTTTTTTTCCGAAAAATGCCAAATACCAAAATATCCAATTGTTATGTTGATGGTGTAAGGAATACTTCTCGTACTTTTGAAGAATACTTCACTCAAAATGCATGATTACATAATACATAATTACATAATTATCTCCCCCATCTGTGGACCAGTATTTATTGCTAAATCTGCACCTCCTCTGTTGCTGATATTGATTTCATAATGATCCTTACTCCCTGAAGTCAGATAGCACAAATCAAGTGACAGTGTACAAATATTACAGGGCCATTTTTGAGTGAGCGTTTCTAACACAGGGTGTTTATTCTTTGCTGGATGGGCCGTTGTAAGAAGAAATGCATAAATAGTATACACATGTCTCCAGGCACCACTAAACTACTGGAAAAAATTAGACATATTTTGAATCATTTTATACAGTTTTTACCAAAATTCAGTATTTTGAACCTTTGGCAACTTTAAAATCTCGTGCCCAGCAGCCAGTCTGTAAGGTTTTATGACTTACCGTAGATTAAAGACTACACCCATGGTGGAGCAGTGTTCTATAACAACAACAGGGAAGCAATTAACAGTTATTGATGAAATTCTTTCAAGCTAATGGCAGAGACCACAACACAATTAACACTGCTTAATTGCAAATTCACAGCTTTGAGTTTGCTCTTGCTATAAGCATCTAACTCTAAACTCACATGGTGACATGAGGCCATTCGGAAATGTATCAAGAGCAAGCACCAAATGAGGTTTTGAAATAGCACCTACCTACTTGCAATGGCATTACCATGCATAGAGTATTTGACTTCCACAACAGCTTGTCATCTTGGTGCAAATGTTATTGTGATATTTTATAATGCACTCTGTCGCCACCTAGTTTCCAGCAGAGTTAACATAGCTTCATGTTCATACTCTCTGACTGTCTCTCAGAGAACTGAAGCACAGGACCATGAAGGAGCCTGATGAGCCAAAGTTTCAGCTGAAGGAGTACGTCGACAAAGAAATGAGGACTGCTGGCTGCTGCCGCTCGTAGACCACATCCTATGTGTGTGTATGCGTGTGTGTGTGTGAGATACAGAGAGAGAGAGAGAGAGAGAACAGGTACATTCTATAAGTGTAGTAATAAATCTGAGTCGGGGCGTCTGGGAATGATCATGAAATTCTCAGTGTTTGTAATTTTCCTATCAGTGGTGATAAGGCCAATATACTCTCTCTCCCAGCCCACCTTTCCTCTGCAACTGTGAATGTAATATAACTCCTATCTACATGCTTGCACATACACATGCATGTACACACACACAAACACACATACAGCTATGTTTGTACGTTTACTTCAAGGCTTGTTGGATCCGTTTTAACATAAGTGTGATGTATATATTTTTAAATGTCATTTTAATTTTGTGCTCCCAAAGCTTTGTAGTTTGTAAATGCTCGTCTTGTAGAAACAAAAGAACATAGACGCAAAAATATTGGATACTGAATCAATCAATCTTGTTAAAGTCATAGAAATGAATAGATCTTATGAAGACATTTGTACAGATACTACTATTGCACCTAATGTAAGCTGTCAAATGGCACTGTGTGCTGTTTATGTACAGGATATTGTATGACTTTTTAATACTTGTACTTGTGATCATGACTCTCATTAGACTGATGTGTCTGTGAAATTTGGGTTCTCTTATCTTTTATACGCAGATTGTTGAGTTTGAGTTTAATGCTGCTATGTGAAGCATTTTTACATCAGCCTCAGTCATTCCTAGAGCGTATTATAAATGTAAAAAACAAGATCATCAGCAAAGAGACTGAAGGCGTCCATTGACCTCTACAGAAGTCCACTTAGGGTAATAGCTAAAGAAAACTCCACTTAGAGTAGAGTTTTCAACCACATCTCGCTCTCTTCATTGGCACATGGAGCTGGTCTTCTGGTGAAAACCAGATCATCTTCATCATCTTTGACAAGAATTTAACAATATTGATTTATTTAAAGCTGGAGCCGGTCTTTTACATATAAATGAACATGCGTAACATTCAAGCCCTTGGCACACAAGTTCACACAGTACTTATTAAGCCTATCACTGTCAGGTAAATCTCTCTGCATTTTACATCAACCAGCATTGGTTTGCCACAGCTGAAAGGGGATCAACCTTTGTGATGGTGTAGATTACAGCAATAGGAGTATGATGGTAGGCATATGTCATAAGGTTGTTGACAGTGTCTGAATATTAACTTACACTTATGGAAGGTGAAGACAAAAAGTTTGCACTGTTAAACATTCAACAGATGAACTCCATTGTCTGAAGACCAGATGTGGTTTGAAGATCCAGGTAAAGCTAGTAAGTGGACTTTGAGTTAAGTTTTTTTTCCAAGTTGAATATTGCTTGTCGGAGATAGATGTTATCTATTATTATTATCACTTTTTATATGTAAACTATACAGCATATCGTAAAAATGTTGAAAAAGTGCTACACCAAACATCTTGATTTTTGTCGCTACTTCACCAGGCTTACTTTTAATGCATAAAACGTTTAAACAACATATAACAAACCCTTTAATAAGCCAGTCTAATACTTTTCAATCACAAAATTTCGAAAAAAAATCAATCTCAAGAAGTGTTAAAGAGTTTGTTAAACCCATAAGAAGGTTTGACTGAATCTCTGTTTAATGATGATTCAGCCTCTGGGGCAATGGCCAATGTTTCTGTGCTAACAGAATAGCTGGCGGATATCTGGAAAAAGGATAAGAGATATCACCACTGAGACTTCCTCTGTAATCCGTTTAGCAACTTGATACATGAGAATGATGAGAAAGACACATTTCTGCTCATTTCTATAAACAGATATCTGCATATGAATGCAGGTAACTTAACTTAAAAAAAGTAATAAAAAGTGAAATAGTCGTGAGACGATAGCCAATGGGTTCAGAGATTGTATTTTGGCCAATGTGTTATGCTTCTTTTGCTCTCCACATGGATTGTTGCAACCAAAGCCAACTCAAATTTGACTGGTCAGTACTTCTTGGACTACAAACAGAAACCAGAGCCAAAATCTCAGTCCTTTGCCTATGCAGATATCCATTTATGAGAGATTAGACTGAACCCTGTATCGATGTTTTGTAGTTCCTGTTGCTCTTTAGAGATCTGGCCATTATTATTGGACTGAACTAATGCTGAGTTATGGCTTCAGCCCCAAGAGAAGGTAAACTTAATGGGTGGAGAGATGCAGCTATTTGGTGTTGGCTTCAAGGAGGTGTTGCAGGAAAGATGCAGGATTCCAGTGTAAAGTAACACAGGCATTTTTTGTCTTATTTTTTTGCAAGATGTTTTATCAAAGCTAGTTTCATATTGCTGTCTGTTTATGTAAAAAATACTATAAATTCTACCATTAATTCTATAAATACAGATTTAATTTGCTTACATTAAATGGTTACCTAAATCTTGATATACAGATTTTACAATAGATCAGAGATTTTCAGAATAAAACAGAAGTCATGAATTTATTGTTAACTTGTAATCTGTACACTGTATCTTAACTTAAATGATTTGTATTGTATCGATCTCCAGTGTTCACAATAAAGAATCAATCAACAGTGAATGGGTTGTTCTTACCTGTGGATGACAAAGCTCAAACATTGATCTACACCACCACCATCTGGCAGAGTCTTGTTATTACAACACTGACTATGACTGTCTAGATTTGATACCACACAAGATAATGATATTATCTATGGCTCCATCATTTTCCAGTGCCTTGGAACATGAAAAACAAAGTTTGTGAAAGGTAAGCAAACTTGTCTTGTTTCTTTTGCAGTCATATTAAACCTCGCAACCTGAGCAAATGACCTGCTTTAGTGCCCTCACCTTCCTTTGTTTTTTGCCCCAGCTCTCATGCTACCCCTTGCCTGCAGGCCCTGAATAGTCTCAACCCAGAACTCTTGGAAAGCTCTGTGCGCATCTTGCAAAAACAAGAACACAGACTCACACACAGACGGATCAGTCGAGAATGGCAGAGTGGCTTCAGCTGGTCTGCAGGTCTCTTACCATCAGCACTGGGACAGCCAGAACCACCCTTATGGCTTGAATAAAGGTGGGTATGAATGCGTTTTATTTTTATAATAAATAGGATTGAAATAGCATTGAAAAAAAATAGATAGCAATAGCTAACAGCAGCTACAGTTGACTGCAGTTTACTTCACTGTCCATCAGGAACCTCTGTAAATCACAGAGAGTTGACGTGGAGCAGCCAGGAAACCAGGAAACATTTTCTCCATAAGATCCAGTTTCACCAAAATCAGTGAAATAGTTTGTGGTGTGTGACTTTGTGCCATAAAGCAATATATAGAGGGGGTAATGACAGAGACACCATTCACCTGATTACAAGAAAGTGTAGTATCAAAATGATTTAAAATCTGTTATTTTATGGTAGGAAAGTTGGATTGTTGGTCTGTTTTTCTCTCTTGTGCAAATCATGCCCCATCTGCACTGAAGCCTTTTCAGAGCATTGTTGTACTTATTTTAGTAATAGCTCTATTGAGATTTCTTGATGGATGTGAACCCCGACAAAGAAGTGTATGTATATCTGAAAGACTGCTGCAAAATTCTTTATTCTAGTTGGATATTTTGCAGGTGAAAAACCAAGATAAAGTCTGTCAGATAAAGTTCTAATAAATTTAATAAAGATAAAAGCTCTAATTGATGTGCCCTTTGGTAATTATTCAATTTTACCTCTGTAAGTTACTTCATCCTGTGAGTCAGCAGTCAGCGGCTTGTAGTCAGCAAGATCATGTCTGCCTCCGCAAATGTCTGTGATACCTGGAACTCCAATCAGGGAGGTGGGAGGGAGAGCCGAGACTGTGAGGTGTGATGACCAGGCCGGCTTAACCTGGAGGTGTGATGTATATCCGTGTGGGTGTGGAACACTGGAAAACCCTGTTTTTCAAAAGAACACAGTGCACGGACACTTTAACCTGACTGCCTCTCTTTATCAGTCAGTGCTGTGCTTTGCTTTCATTGGTCTCTAAATGTTTGACGCTATGATATTCTGTAACAGGGCAGAATGAAATGAAAGGGAATGGAATATGAGGAGGAGGAAGAAAGGGGACAAAGTGACCAGACGAAGGGAACAGGTCAACATCACACAGGGGACAAGACGAACATGACCAACTGCAGGGAGAGAAAATAAAGAACATCTGTCATTTGAAGTCTGGAGGTGGAGAAGGTGGGTTTTTCACCTTTGCAAGATAGAAAGATATGGAAGCTTTAATCATAGGGGATTGCAGATCCAACATGAGGTTTGAAACCCCAAAATCTCAGTATGCTGTAGTGTTTTTAACAACGCTAGCGGCACGCTTCTAGAGATAGCAATGTCAGTCTGTTGGTCCTTTACTGGACATATCACCCTGACATTTTGTCTATTCATCCATGGTTCCTTGACAGGATATCATCCTGACCTTTTCCACTCGCATGACCTAAAGTTCATATTAATGCTTTTGGGTGGGTATCGGATGGATTGCCATGAAATTTGACACAGACATTCATGTTCCCCACAGGATGGATTGCCATGAAATTTGACACAGACTTTAGTGACTCTCTGACTTTTCATCTCGTGCCAACATCAGGTCAAAATTTCAATTTGTCCAAATTTTGGTTTATGACTAAATTCTTGCAAAGCTAATACCATTTCTTGTGCCTCAGCTGTACTTGTGATTAACGCTAATTAGCAAGTGTTAGCATGTTGACATGCTAAGATGGTGGGTAAACATTAGACCGTCTTAAGATCAGTGTGATCGATGAAGTTTTCCTTCAAAACTTTAGCCTGATTTCATAAATACTACAATATAGACACATAGCCTATGTAACATAATGCCCCCATGAGGAGAGCCATGCAAACCCCAGATAGTGTGTCTCATTCTCAGTCAGAAATCACTCAGGGTATTTAAACAGCGCAGGGTGCTAAATTAAGTCTAATGCAATTAATGAAACATCAATGATGTGATTTCACCTCACTCAAATGAAATTACAGAACTTTAGGATGTTTAAGGGCATTTGTCTTAACAGTATTTACATTACACAACCGTGATGGAGCACACCGCTCTCCAGAGAGAGTGCTGAAGTGTCAGTGTGTCCCTGAGCACGACACCGAATCTCTAACAGCTCCTGATTCAGGTTGGCATGACCTTGCATCACAGCCTCTGCCATCAGTGTGTGAATGTATGTGTGAGTCAGTGAATGTTGGCATGTGCTGTAAAGCACCCTGAGTGGTTAGTAGAGTGGAAAATCACTATATAAATGCAGCCCATTCACCATTTAATCTATGACTCAATTATCGTCTCTTGTGCACCTGTTTCAAATGTTATCACCACATTAACAGGCGGAAAGGAAGGAGTGTTTATGGTTAAACCTCAAAGAATCCCCCTAGAGAGGAGAGTTACAAGCATACCTTTACCATAGTCTCACCTCTCACACATAATATCTATTGACAGAGATCCAGCAATGCCCATCATGAGCAAGCACATGGTGACTGTGGCAAGGAAAACCTCTGTTATAACAGGCAGAAACCACGAGCACAACCAGGGTTTGGGTGTGCAGTCATCTGCCTCGACCGGTTGGGTTGAGAGAGAAAGAGAGTAATAAGGGCAATGAAAGGATGCACCTAGGCATCCTGACTCCTACCATCCCCTAGGAACCTGAAATGTCACCTCTCTTGATGGGGCGGGAACTGGGGCTAATGCAAAAAACATTACAAAAATGTTTAAGCTGAACGATTCCTCACGTTAATGCTCTTATTTCCAAAGACACATCATCTACTGTCATGTTGATGAGATCCTTCTGGCTTGGATTATGAGACAAACCGCTGATCATCACACTGAATCAGTGAAGACTGCTGCATTACTGATCGTTTAAAAATCCAATTTCTTTGCAACATGTCTTTAATCTTTAATAAAATAGATGTTTCCTTCCAAGGTGTTAGAAAATAGAAAGATGCATTAGTAAAGAGAATAACAGAAAAAATAAATTTAATTCATTATTTATAATCGTTAAAATTTATTGAAACAGAATTAACCTGTGGGGGTCCAGGCAAGTGCCCACAATTGCAAAAGCTATTAGTAGGGCCATTGTTAGGCCCCCAGAGCATTAACTAGCACATTTACATTTGTAAAAAGGCTATTAAAATCTTGCTATGTTAAGAGTAGCACATTTTATTACCACGCAGCACAAGAAACCTATCTGTGTTGTAACAGCTTAGGATCAATTGAAAGTGCTCTAATGTCAGAATGTGAAGTGTGAAAGGAAATACTCTTGCCAGAAACTCTTTAAATGGCTGTTGTTATGACTATTGTAGTGCTTCAGAAGGAGCAAACAGCACCTATCAGTGTTCCAGAAGGTGCAAATCATCTAATATTATCACTGATGATCACATTTTTAACACATTCTCATTCATCCCATATCATTTATTACACAATGAGTAATACCTTAGGCTGCTGCTGCTCAGTCACCACTAAAACAGGTCGATATCTTAAGTAAAATAAAAGAAATAAACACATAAAACACAAAATATAGGCCGTCCACTGCAACTGTAAAACATTCCCATGAGCATGCTGATGTTAGCATCACTGTGCGGCCCCGCACATGGCTGTAGATTCAGGCTTCCGATGCTTTGATGCAGGAAAAAGTTAAGGGTGCTATGCAGTCCATACAATGACACTTAAATGTAGCGAACAAGCTAACAAATAGGCTGGGACTTTGGGCATAGCCTTAGAAAGAGCTAGTTGAATGAGAACAATTTACTTCTGAATGAAGAAAATGAGACATTTATGCTCCACTAGGCCTATTATAAATGTTTTGTGCAGTAAGGTAGAAGATGTCACACTGTTCTTTTCCAAGCCGGGGTCGAAATAGACACATGGTGTTGCACAAAGATTTTCAATTTGGGGTGTTTTACAGAGCTGATACTAGCAGATAGTAAAGGTGCAGTGAGAGGAGGAATCACCTCTCAAGATAGTTTAAAAAATGACAACCGAGTGTCAGGGTATACCTCAAGTGTCTCTAGGTTATTTGCAGTTAAAAAGGAGAAATATTTGTCACTAACTTTGAGTCCTCCTACTGTACACTCAGGAATGTGCTTTTGCTCATTGTCAATTCACTGTGCAGAGATTAACAGTTTTCTTCACCTCCAGTGAACAAACACTGAGAATAGACTTTTGTGTCGTGGTTAAACCTTTGAAATGAAAGACATTTCCATATTTAGAGATTCTGGATATTTCAAAAGAGTGAAGGAGGGATCTACTCAAGTAGATGTAATTTAAGAAAATTTAACTAGTTAACTTTTGTTTGTCTGCAGTCTTTGAGACGCCGCAAGAAACTTAAACCAAATTTCCACCTTCCAAATATAAGTAGTCTCATTTGAGCTTAGTTTTCTCAATTAATAACACAGTCATTTGAATACATTTTAATTTCTTCAGGCTTCCAGTTTTGAATATATATGAATATTCCTCTACCTGCTGTTAATGGTGTTGATGGAGACAGAAGGAATCTAATATTGTGTTCTGTCCACATTGGCTCAATCGAGTGACCTGTCTTTCTGTTACTGTATCTTTCGCTGCGAATGGAAAATGTGTTTCCATGCATACGTGATTAACACCGTGCGCTCAAACAGTCTGTGACTCAGACTCTGACTAATAGTTATTCCATTTTCCCTTAAAAAAGAAATCCCAGCCTGGAACCTTATGACGCCACAGAAACATTTCTATGGCGTCCCAGAACCCAGGAACATTTTCCCTCTGCCTCGTTTATTAGATTCAGCTATACTTAATTAGAAGATGGGCAATTAGAAGGGCACATTCTTATATATAATAGGATCTAAAAAAAAAAGTTGCTTCATGGTAAATGACAAGATGAAATTGACAGACATACTTACTTTTCTATTCAGCTGAACTGCAACTACACCTTTACTAAACTCACTTTGTGTCATTCTATCAAGAGTGATCATTCATTTTCATCACCCACATTTCTCAAGCTGTTTCAGACCTCCCAGAAACCTCTAGTCTGCCACAAGATGCATACTTTGCACACTTATATGTTCTGCCACAGTATCTCATAAATTTGCAAACTGCTGCAATGTTTGTCTGATTACAATGTTTGAAATACCCTGATTAATGGTCAAAAGCATAATACAGGAGAGCACTTAACTCAACAAACAAAACCAGCATTAGTTTGTTGATTGTACTATTCTCATAAAAATAAATCGGTCTTCCAGAATGCAAAATCAGAAATTAAGATTGTTAGTGACCCTCTGTAATCAAGTTGGGGGAAGCTGTAATATCTTTTCTGCTCAGCAGGGGTCACACTTGTATCACAGTTTTGCTAAGTTGCCACAGGTGGCACATGTCACTGAAGCTTGAACTGAAATAAGAGAACGACAATCAGGGTCGCATTTGACTTCACGTATGTACACTATTTACATTATTAAAAAGAGAAAGTCATTTCTGAAATCAGCTAAACGCTACAATTCAATACAGTTCCTGTCATGTTTGCTTCTTCGGCATCTCTGCTGACAAGTCAAGATAAAAGTGTTTTTCTCTACCCTCCCTCACGCTGGTACTGTCCTTGACTCTACATGTGCAGTTTTTTTTTTCTGTTGGCAGTCACATTTTCATTTGTTTTCCAGTTGCTCCACTTTGTGCTGTTTTTTGTAAATTAGTTCAAAGAATTTCCACCATTATCGTACAATGTCAAGTAGGAGAATATACAGTCTCTTGTGTCCCAGTATTGCAGAGCAGCGGTTCCCAACCTGGGGGTCGGGTGCAGAGAATGGCCCAAAGCTGCTGCTGCTGCTGGTCTTCTATGAACTGTGCACTATACTTAATGGAAACTCGGAGGTGACAGGGTACATCCGTACATGTGCAGAGGGTGGAAGGTAGGGCACTACGGGTCCATGCTCATCCCCTGAATCAAGTAAATCCCCACCATGCATCAGTAGATTCTGTCTCACCAGTCTTCCTGTTATAATCTCGGTTTACATTGAAGCTTTTATTGTCTAAAAAAATTCACCTGTCAGTGATTTATTCATATAAAATACGTATATTCATCGGTTTACACTTTTTATTTCCACACACTGAAAAAGAAAGGAAAGCACAAGGCAAAGGATGGAGACAGGAGTGGTCATGCTGCCCGAATATGTGTAAATGTGTGCAATGGTGTGAATAAGTAAATAATAGACAGTCATAGTCATGCCACTTGCTAACAGGGGCCCTCATATGACTTAGCGAGGGCCATCTGTTGCACCAGTTGCTCTCCGTGTCATTAGCCCTACCTGAGGGCACCATAACCCCGATGGCTCTACTGTAGTGGTCAGTGTATGTGTGTCTGATTATGTATGTGTGCTCATCCGTTACTAGTTGCCAAGCAGCCCACTTTACTGTGCTAAAGTGACCAGGAACCCCAAACAAAGCCATGTGGTGTGTGTGTGTATTGATGTGTGTTTGTGCATATGTGGGTGTCTGTGTGTGTGTGTGTGTGTGTGTAGAAATGCTGGTTTCTTTAGCTTATGTTTGTGGAGGAGGCATTATCACTTGTGTTTCTGGAAAGACTAACTACTAACTGTGTACGCTCACCGTGCACACACAGCAGCCTACCTGTGCTATTTTTAATGATCCCTGTTGACAGTGAGTGCAATAGCCTGGTGGAGTAACGCAACATAACACCGGCAGATGAAGCTCTGCGTTATTTATAGGATAAGACAGTGACCAGAGAATGAAAAGCGAGGAGAAGAGCGTTCTTTTTGTTCTTGTTGTCTGGAGTTTATTGCTGTTCTTGTCTGTTTCTAGCTGTCTGTCTGCCTTCGTGGAGCTTGCTACAATGATTCTTTAGCGTCTGTCTCTTTACAAATGAGACAGTAATAAAGGGCGCTGCATTCCTCGATGATTAAAAACACCAATGTCCAGGTACAATACTCACTCATAATGTCTTTGGTGCCATTTGTTTGTCAGCAGAATTACAGAAAAACTATTTTCATGAAACTTGGTGGAAGGGTGCAGCATGGGCCAAGTAAAACCTGCTAAATTTGGAAGTAGATACATGAACATTGCGATGTAGGTCAACTGTAACACCAGTTTCTATGGCAAAATGTAGTGAACACTGTGCCGTGACTAAATGTTCAATAAAACATCAACAGCCACCTCAAACATCGCTGTAGAAACACAGCACCTAGGCAGAGATCTGCACTCTTTCTGTGCCCTTCTGCTCCAGTGTTGTCCTCACTTACTAATGCTGTTTTTATCTACATGCCTTATGTACTGTAATAGTGAGTTTACATCATACCATAATATGACGACACTAAAAGTTAGTCAATTTCTTAAGTCCATTATTTTTAAGGTATGATTCATTTGCTGTAACTTCTACCTGCGTCATGTCAGTTTTTAAAATAAATTGGACTGGACTGAATTGGTGGGTGGGACTGATTTTACTGGATTTAGCTGGAGTGGATTAGTTAAGTGGATTAGATTGAACTGGACCTGAGTGATTTGCAGTAGATTGAATCAGACCTAATTTGACTGGACTGGATTGGACTAGACTCAACAGGATAGATCACAAAGATTGGACTGGATTGACTAGACTAGACTGTACTGAGTTTTAGTTCACTGGACTGGACTGGATGGAAAAGACTGAAGAGTTTAGATTAGAGATTGATTGGATTGGACCTGACTAGATTAGACTGCAATAAATTGGACTGTATTGGACTAGAGTGAACTGAATTTGACTGGACTAGATTGGACTGGACCCAACAGTATTGGACTGGATTGGACTAGACTAGATTGTATTGAGTTTTAGTTCACTGGACTGAACCGGATTAGATTGGATAAGACTGAACTATAAATTTGGAATACAAATGCATTGGACCTGGCTGGTTAATTTCCCCGTCCACGACAACTGTTAACTCACCAGTTCAGATGATATTAAGGCTCGAAGTTGCGCATAAATAACACTGTGACCACTTGATTGACAGGTAGGTGCCATTACAGATGGCTTATTCGATGACCCACGTCTTTGCCGATACTCAGATTAGACGGGAGGCGGAAGGAGCAGCACATCCAACATGGCGACGGCCAATGCTGCATATTTTCGGCTTTAAAACAGCGCTCAGCCTACAGGTGACATCACTCAAGCTCTGTCCATTCTTTATACTGTCATTGGATCATACTTACTGGTTGGACAGGACTGGACAGAACGATGTCTCTGGAGCCCATAAACTGACATAGTGTAATAAAAGGTTATCAGACATGTCAAAAAAATATACTAAATACATGAAAAAATAATACTATTAAAAAAATATATATATTATATATATATAAAATATGATATTCTGGGATCACAGCAGTGTTTCGGCTCTTCTGCCATCAGTGCGTCAGTCACGACCCCTCGTCTGATTAATTTTAATCTCGGTGATGTGGGAAATGTGTTACAGTATTTGTATATGAGGCCTCATTTAAATCAATTGATCATCAGTACTGGAAATAAACACTTCCCTAATCTTTATCGGTGTGTGACTGAGCTGACAGTAATGAGTCTTGCAGTCGTCATATGCACGTGTGACTGGAGCGACATTCGTTCTCATATTTGTGTTTTTATGTGCGCGCGTGCAGTCCGTGTCGGGTTTGTGTTATGGAGACGACTGGCCTTCCAGTTATGCAGTCCCATTAAGATAAGCATCCTCTCCACTCTAGCCGAAGAACGTCAACAAACAGTGAGGGAAGCCTCCTGCTGCGACACACACAACACACGTACAGTACACACACACAGGCTCTGTTTGCTTTGTTTACTTTTCTATGGAGTAGTCAGGATGGACCACATGTATCTGCTGTATGTTTTCATCCACAGATTCCAGCCTCGCTGACATTTACCTGACAAGATAACAAATGAATCAGAGGAAGAGGCAGGGAATGGCTCAGAGGAGGTACTTTATATAGTTGTCTTATAGTCTTGAAAATGTATTTGTTTTATGCATGGAGAGCAGAGTGAGAGGTAAGCATCCATGCAAAAGGAAAACATGTTATGATAAACTAAATTTCCTCCCTCCCTCTGCCTCTATCCATGTGACACTGAATCACTGATAAGGCTGAACACACAAATGATGCAAGACAAAGCACCTTACAACTGTTAGACTGTATACACACATGACCTTATAGAAACAACAATAAAAAAAACAATGCTATTACTATAATACAAATCAAATCGAGGTTGGCATTATCCTTTCATTCAACATTTGACTATTTGCTAACGGTATTTACACTCACAAAAGACCTTTTTCACAGCAGCCATCTTGACATGAAATAGTAGGGTCAATGCAGGTGTTTCCAATGATACTAATTAAGGCTCAGTTCCATTTATCTCAGCAGAGCCTTTCCACTGAGCCAACGTGCACCACAGCAGCACCCTGACTCTGTTTGACCTGAATGTAACACGACCTTAATTAGTTGGTAACACCTGTGTTTACCTATTTCATGTCAAAATGGCTGCTGTGAAAATGGATTATTGGCCAGAAACTAAAGGCTAAGAGACTATCATAGGGTATAGCAACATAGCAATGCTACTCCACCACAACACTTTTTTAAAGCCTAGAATTCAGCAAGAACGGTAAAACGTTGCAGTCGTCATTGCACTGTAAATGCACAAAAGCGCAACAACAACACTACCCTGCAAAAAAATAGTGCACTAGATGGCAGGAAGTACATAGTGGACTAGATAAAGTATGCTAATGGAAGTATTCGAATAGAGACATGGCTCTTCTTTTGAGTTAACTGGCTTGGTAACTGTCAGTTTGAAAGCTGGCTAGCTCACCCCTTTTATAATATGTTAGTTTATTCAAGAAATGTATTCTTACCATCAACTGCCATGCATCTGTCCATTAGTTTAGCTGACAGAGGGTTGTATGAAATTGGTGTTGGTAGTTTATACTCTCTATTTCCTCAAAGTTCAGCTGTCATGACAGTTTGCTTATAGTCTGCAAAATTTCTGACATTGAAGATAGACACCTGAATTTCATGGATATTTTAGAAGGGTTAGCTGGAGGCCCACAGTGGCTCGACTGTGTTACGACAATGAAAAAAAAATTTGTTACCTTAGACAGCCATAACTGTTGGCAGGAATCTCAAACTGGAAACAAATCCAATAAAATTCTTTGTATTATAGATTTTTAAAGTTTAATAGTTTTGAGAAGAGAGAAAGGCTTTTATTTTTATATTCCTGGCATCATTCCTATATAAAGTCTCACTTGGTAAGGAATTGTCATTTGAATGAATCAGCGTCATTATTATGGGAACTGGAAATGAAGACTGAAAGACAAATATTTGAAAATCCAAACGTCCCCAAATGTCCCCGGCCCTCATGTTCTTCAGTCTTGTGACGTATGTGAAGTGCTTACCGTCATCGAGTCAAGTGTGTACGGGCACTAGGCCTCGAAATGGACTCAAATGCGCAATGAGGATGCAATAAATATGACCAATGCCAGGATCTCAACAGTCAACCTAGTGTTTGCTATGGAGACTGTGGTGTGTGCAGATGCCAGTAACTTCTTCAAACTTTACTACATTTAAAAAAATAAAAAAATTTCACCTACTGCTGCCCTACATTTCAAATCAGCTACTTAAATGAGTCATTGAAATGAGGATTTAGCAGGCCTGCTGTGTCCTGCTGATGGTTAGACGAGTTGGGGTTATTTTCAACATGTCAAGTCTCTGCTGCTCCTCCAAAGCCCTGCTGCTCTAAAACGAGGCTAGCATGAGCAGGGAGTAGGTCTTGATTGATTGTGCCATTTTGGTGCCTCAATCCTGCAATAATCAGAGGTGAAAGTGAATTCTCTCGGGGGCGTGATTTCATGGACATCACTTCTAGCCCTGTATCTGATAAGATCTATATAGTACGCATTTGTAGGTTGAATTGGTACCTTGATGACTGTGGAGTCATGATGCATCTTTGTCCGTAGCTGATGAGGGAGCAGGTGGAGGAGTGATTCCTGCAGGGGGTTGATGTACCTATTGGGTTAAAAATAACTCATGAAAGATAATACTGAATAGATGCACTATTTATTTTTTTTCTGTTGCTTTGTGATGAGAACAGAGTAGCTATTTCATTCCTTTACAGCCTTTGCTTTGTGACCCAGATCTGTGTTTTTCTTTCTATGTTGAAATAGTAATTATTTAGCTCTGCTTTTTGTTATTTTCAGAAATAATCATGTTCCTCTTTGTCATTCCTTGACAGGAGAACCTGTTATCAAGCAGGAGTCTCAAAATCTTTCGGTCTGATAACTTTGTAGCTATTGGCAAAAAAACTTCCAAAACTATTTGACTTTACTTTTGAGTCAAGAAGAGAGAAGGGTTATCTTGTACACTGAAAAGGTAATGTTTGGATGTACTTTGATATGGATAATTCAATGCATCAAAGATGCCAGCTAAGCAGGTGCATTTATCTTTTCAAAGAGGAACCACATCAGACACGAGAAGGCATTTAAGCACCCCACGGTGCTTTTACAACAGGTCAGACAAAAGCTCCACAAACTACTTCAGCAACAGCAACATTAGCAACTAAATCTACAGATCAACAACAACCATACAAATAACCTCAGGGCAGGACCAATCAGCACAGAATAAACTGCAGAGAAAAACTTACATGGGAGAATTTGTCTTAAGGTTTACCAGGTGCTAGTTAAAATGATTGCTACAGATTTCTAGTTATTTTTAGTTGGGTACTACAGGGGATTTGGGGACTACTTGAAAGCACCTAGGGAAAAAATCAAGACAGCTCCTTGTGCGTGTATGGAGTGACTGCTGGATCTCCAGTACAACAACTGGCTTCTCACCTTCAAACTGCATTTAAATTTGCTGCACTGTTTAGAGAACAAAGAAAACCACAGAGCTGCAAATCTGGCTAAACAATTGAATACGTAAAAATAGTAAAATAATGTAATGCATATGTGGATTAGTCAGTACATGTTTTGTATTGACAGGCCAGGTGCTCAAACCCTTTAACAGAGGCAATGCTGAAGGTCAAAAGGTTCCTGTTTGAGCAGCTTATACTCCAAATGGCTGAACAGAAGACAAAATGCCATGAAATTTTATACAGACACAAACGATAAAGAGGATACTGACTTTGGTGATTCCTGTGGAGAATTCTCAACAATCAATGGTCAGTTCAGTCAGTGTAGAGAAAGGGCACAGGAGTCCAAGATGTCTTTTGCTGAAAGGTTTATTGAAGTTTGGAGGATTTATCAATACACATGGGAATTCTGAAGAAGCTGTCCTCTCTGGCTCGTCTATTTGCCGTCAGGACAGTGACACAACTACTCAATGTCCCTAAATGGTCATTAGGCTACAAACAAGGAAATATGTTTATCTTTTGTGGTCCGACATTGTTATCCAGCTCTAAAGGCTTCTACATTATGTACCTGTCTGTTTTGTCTCGGATTGAGACAGCCCTATCCTCTGACCTCCATAATGATCACAATGGTGTCTGATTTCCTAAACACAGATATACAGCTGCTCTGTATGTCATGGAGAGAAGTCAATGCCCCCATAACAATCCAAGATTTAACACTATCCCTACAGTGACCTCAAGACTGGACCCTGTGTAACCCCTAAATGTGGCATACTAGAATATGAAAGTCCCTCACAACCCCTGTCAGCCTCAGTTGTACTTTGGGTTTAGTGTTTATTAACAAATGTAAGAATGCTAAGACACTAAACTAATATATAGTAATCATCTGCTCAAGGTCAACATGTTAGCATTGTCATTGTGGTATATTGGCATGGTAATATTTCACCTTTAGCTCCAAGTGCAACCTCACAGACTACAGAAGAAGACGGCAGTTACATTTACTTTATTTCAAAAATAAATGTCTAGAGTCAAAAAGTCTTTATTGACATCACAGGTTTCATAACTACCTCTATTGCTCACTTCTCTATTCTAAGTTTTGGTTGGATACACAAATAATAGAAATGATGTCATAAGCATTATTCATGTGTAACATCTGTTGTTTTGTTCTACCACACTTTGTGCCTTTTGAGTGAATGCAACATGTGTGAATTGAAGTCATCTATTTGTCTTAGATTTCATTATTATGCTCAGTCATCATATGAGCTAATTAAAATACCATAGGCGTTCAACTTAAGACATGTGACATGCCATTGGTTGGAGAGGAGTACAACAGTTGGAGGGTGAATTTAAAAAAAAAATAAATCCAACAGCAGGAGGCAAAGCTGTCTTCACCTGCTTTCCAAAAACCTTGCTGAAAAAAAATCACCAGCAGCCTCATGACTCAGAGAGCTAAAGTTAGACCAGAAGACATTCTCAGGGGATTCTGTATGGAGGAATGTCCTACAGTCATGTACAGGCAAGTTAGTTGCATTCGTCACTCAAAATGCTGCTAAACTTAGAATTAGACGCAGCCTCCGGACTGTGTCGGAATATGAGTCACAGACTGCATTGAGTTGCTGTTTGCAGACAGGCTCTTCATGCAGACAACAGTCTCATCAGCCTGGGTTTCACGAAGCTCCCCTGGGGCCTTTTACTTCAATAATAAACTCTGGATGAATTCCTGGAGGAGCATATGGGAAGTTGTCCCATATCAATACAAACAACATTGCAAATCCAGCGTGACTTGATTGAAGTGTGATGTCCATAGAAGGTTGCCAATCTGAATTCCTGACTAGAATATCCAAGTGGAGAGAGTAATTGAGATGAGATATACCCCCCTGCTGCCTGAATACTGCAACTAATGCTGATAAACCAATGAGCAAATTACCAAAGGACAAATGTCCGTACTCATTACTCCTTAAATAGACCTCGAATGTTCTTTTTTAACACACCATTTTGTTTTCAAGCCATTGCACTAACATTTTCAATACACTTTAGATTGATCATTTCAATTATATTATCTTTTGGTGGATTAAGATTCTAGGAAAAGGCCATAACTGTCCAGTGCTTTGCTAAAAACGGAAGCTGAAAACATTAGCATGGCTGGCTAGTTATCTTAATAATGTATCCAAATTCAATGGCAAAGGAGCATATCATTAGCTAATTATTATTTGTTGTGTTATGTCACAATGTCAACCTCATCTTCTAAGACTTGCGCTGTGTCTCAATTTGTGTATTCATACGGTCAGTTATGGCAAAATGCAGTGTACTGTAAGTACCCCGATGGTGCACTCATAAAGGTCCCTATTTTTTGCTAAGTAGCAGAAGGAGTAGGACCACCAGCATTGTGAAAACAGAGGCAAAAGAAGCCGCAGGAGCTGAAGCAGTCGTGGTGAATACCATAATATGCAAATGTAGGTTGTACGTTTATATTTTAGAAGTTAAATGTTGGCGCTAATGCTCTGCATGGTTGCTATTCAACAAGAAGAAGAAGCCGTAAAATGTTGCTATCATCATTTCCGGTTAATGCACAATGGCTGTACTCGAACTGAGACAACGTGAAATAAGTGCACTATGGCAGGAGGTACATAGTATACACGGTGTACTACATAGAAGTGAAGTATCTGAACTGAGAAACAGTCTTGATTTCTTGGTTGGATTCTCAAGTGATTCCTGAGGCTGTAATGGGCTACAGTTTCTCTTTAAACAATCTACTTTAATTGACACCAACAGAGCAAGATTATTTCAAAAGTTAGTCCAGATCCTGAGCGGTAAATCGTTATCACTGTAAACTGCATATGTGCTGTGCTAGATTGTAAAACTTGCAACTCTGTGATTTGTTAGCACTGAAGCTGAACAATAAAATGTTACTGTACATTCAACTGTAAAAACATGAAAACATGTCTTGTTCAGACAGTTTCTCTTAGGATACAATAGCTGTATACAATGAATGTCTGGGTGGGAAGCGAGGTGCTACTGAGCAAGACAATGGATTGTAAGTTCTTTAACCTCTTGTGGATAAACAGCAGACAATGGAAGAGTCCGCTGGCGAAGTCCCACCTCGGGGTGGAGGTCTGAACATGTGGGGAATCATCTGAGGTGAGAGAAGGTCTGACAGATGCTGTGAATCACTTGGGACAGACAGTATGGCTGCAGACGTCTGGTACTGATTCAGTGTTAGCTGTCTTCTCCAAACCTCCTGGCAGGTTCCAGCCTCAGGTATAAATATAGACAGTTGTCATAGCAACATCTGTATAGAAGGCCAACAATGTCCGTGTCTGGCAATCTGGAAATGTGTGATTAGAGAGACCATGTGTATGCATTCGTGTCCCTCAGCTCTATAGTGTGGTTTTCTTAAAATTCGTGCTGATTCTTCTTTTCTTTGGTCTTCATATTCATCTTCTTGTCCTTCATTTTCATTGTCCTCATCCGCCTCTGCTGTTATGTGCAGACAGTGATGGATGGCAGATGTCAGCCGTGATAAAAGCTCCACTTAAATTATGTGATATTTCAATGCAGAACGGGTCTATTTTGGTAGATTTCCAATGTCAGTGGACACGTGCTGTTTTGAACTGTTAGTGGTGATCATGCTGAGAGCCAATAAATATGTTCTTCTAATGTGCCAACAAAAGGCATTTTATTATTCATGTACCACCTGTATCTTCAATAATCACGACTGTGTAGTCATGGTTTGATCATCTGGTCGCAGAGTGGTCTGCGGTGCACTGCAGAGCTAAATGCTTAAGTCAGCATGCTAACATGCTCACAATGACAAAGCTAGCATGCTGATGCTTAACTGGTATAACATTTACCATGTTGACTTTCTTTGTTCAGCATGTTAGCATGCTAATATTTGCTAAGTACAGCTAACAATGGTGGGAATATCAATAGTGTTGTGGGTATTTGGTCAAAAAACTACTGGACACACTGAAGTTTTAACCTGTGCCGGTACTAGTTGAAAAATTAAAGTATCATTAAAGTTAGAATTCATCCTCAGGGGAACATGATAGCCTGTGCTAAATTTCATAACAATTCATCCAATACTATTTCACTTGAGCCATAAACGTCAACCTGCTGATGGCAATAGAGGAAAGGTGAGGGGACCACCACAGTCTTTTTGATTCATCCTCAGAACCATGAATATCTGTGTAAAATTTCATGGCAATCCATTGAATAGTTCTTCAACACCAGCATGAGTTTTTGACTTCTTATTCATGAGTAATTGTCATGTCCAGGAAAGTTTGTTAAGTTAATTCATTCAGTTTTGTCTCGTGTCTATGTTGTCTTGTGATTTCCTGTTTTATTTTGTTTCCACTTCCTGTCTGTCTATTGTCACCAGTTTTACTTTCTCCCTTTTGTCTGTTTTCCCGCCCTTGGGATTACCTGTCTCCGCCCTGATTGTTTCCACCTGTGCCCTTACCTTGTGTATATATAGTCCGTGTCTCCCTTTGTCCTGTGCCAGTTCGTCTTGTCCCATGTGTCAGAGAACCAGCGCTTTATCCATACCATTACCATTGTCAGGTCTTATTGTTTTGTTACTTTGTTTGTTCAAGAGTGATTTTCTGTTTGTTTTCATAGTTCTAGCATAGCCTCGTAAGAGTGATTTTCTGTTGGTTTATTTGTTCTTTCTTAGTTTAGCTTTAGTTGAGTGAGTTTTAGTTTCTTAAATTAGTGAAGAGTTTTTTCCTCTGTCAGGCGTGACTTTTGTTTTGTTAATAAAACTTTATTTTGAAGCTTTCGTCTGAGAGTTGTGCATTTGGGTTCTGGTCCATTGTTCCGTCGTGACAGTGATATCTTATCCATCTTATGTATACAAGCTGCTGTGATGTTCGCTGGTGCCCTTTTAAATTACGTCATCTTGTTGCACCCTCTTCTTCTGCAGTGGTATATAAACACTGAACCCCTGGTTGGTTTTGTTTAATTCAAGCACAATGGTGTCAAAATGGCAGGCAGGATGCAAATATTCTGACAGCAGGCATGTCAAAAGTAAGAACTGCTGAAGTTGTTGGACAGCTAACCAAAATTTCGACCTGCTAGAAATCTATGGAATTGTTTGATAGCCAGATTGTCTAACTTTAAATGGTATATACAATAGCCATCTACTATCTCTGTGGTAAAGTTCCATCCAATAACTCAACTGTCCATTTACTGTATATGATGGGAACATCCTTGGGTAAGCATCAGACAGATGACAGACATGACACTTTGCATTATGTTGTACCGAGCACACACTCACACATTCACACTCACCCACAGTTGACATGTTCCCCAGTAACCTGAGTCAGCAAGGGATTACCCTGTGAGAACACAGTAAACCTGTTAACCTGGAAAACAGCACTGCAGTGATTCATGTATCCATCACTTCACTGAATATAAAGCACATGTTTGCTGTAGGGTTTCCAGCAGTCGGCCATTGCATCATGGCAGAGTCTGGTTTTTGAAAGATCAGTGAGTACAGAACACTCAAACCAGAAACGCATCCCTTCCCTCCATCCATTCCTGGATACTGTCAGTCAGCATCTGCTGCACTTTTGAATATAGTGATTACAGTGATTATCAAACTCGGCTGGCTTACTGAACCTGACAGGAGATCAGGTTTATATTTTTAAAATACATACAATGAATACAACAATATTCTCCCTGTGATATTAAATATTTTTAAGGACTGAAAAGTTAAATTACTTTGTTACAATGCGTAAAAACATTATTGACTAAATGGCTAAACAAAACTGCACTCAGATACCGCACAGAATGGTATCTTAAGAGTAAGATGTTGACATGTTTGGAAATGTCCATTATGTTCACAGATCTTGTTGGCACTCGACAAGGATCTTGTTCCCACAATAAAATATTTATTTCCCTGAAGTTAAAGATGCCATAATTAATATTGAAAAAGAATTACCACACAACTCTGCAGTTATCTTCTGCTCCGTTGAGCAATTTAGTATCTTTAAGTTAATTGTTTTGGTTTTACAGTCAAGCTACTTTCGGTTCCCTCTTACCACTCGCATCTGTGCAGTTTCTAGCCATAGCATGCAGCTGTTCTTAGCAAAAAAAAGAAGAAAAAGGCCTTTGGAAGCTACCAGTCTACCACCTAACAATAGATGGACAAAGTAACTGGTGAACATAGTGGAGCATTTAGCAGCTACACACTCATATATAATATTTGATTTGCATTAGGTGGACACAGACATGTTGGTTGTCTGCTAGATGTGTACAGTAGTTTTGCTTGAAATAAAGAAATGCAAGTTTAAAATGTTAGGGGTTATTACTGTTATGTTTGGGGCTTTAAAGCTTGTCTGCTTTCCCAAAAGGTTTCTTTGTTAAGAAAATAAAAGTGTATTAGTTTGTTCTTGGTTCATTGCACAGAAGTCTCAAAACTCTGTCTTGTCTTTGAACTTTAGATTCTTTTGGTCTTTTTCTTTTAAAGCTGATCATATTACCCTTAAAAGTTAAAATTATATAATCTTACTAAAGAACATTGGATCTTCTCCACAGGACATTGCATCCTTTCTGCAACAAATCATTTTTGTCCTCCCTTTATTTGTCTGTCAGCAGATTTCCTCCAAGAACATTTTTTGGTTAACAGTTTGGCCTTTGTTCAAGGAATGGTGGTTAAGGAGGAGGGCATAACGTTTAGACTTATTGAGTCAAAGATTCCGAAAACTCGAGTGCTCATATTTTTAAAGAAAAAAAGTGCCTCCAGGTTTTGTTTGGCGCATTCCACTGAAAGTTACATAATTGTGCTTTTCAAAACTGGGCATAGAGATTATACAACAGTGTAAACCAGCCACACAGGTGTGTTTTGAAGTAAACTTAACTGTAATTTTTTAAAATTCTTTATTCTTTCATAGATTTACTGAGATATGACAGGTTTGAGTTTTAACATCTTGTAAATACATAATTATTTGTATTTTTATTTTACACAACCACTGGATTACAACTCATTTTAAAGAAACAAAGCCTGAACAGGATGACTTGGTCCTTAAACCCAAATATCACTTTTCCTCAGAAGAGTCGTCACTATGACCATCGTCTCCATGGCAACGGGTTATATTTTGCTAAAGCAGCATATTCAACCCCATTAAAGATGAGGACTAGATGTGAGCATGAGCTACTTACAATTCATGTGATGACTAAATGTGTGCATCTGTGCTGACTCTTTCTCTTTTTAACCGCACTCTTTCCGTTGCACACTGTAGTCACTAATAGGTTTGGGAGGAATAGTAAAAAATGATGGGGAGGGTAATAAAGGGGGTAACTTTTGATTTTAATTGAACCCACTCTCTCTCTCTCTAGACAGTTCTAGATCATGGTGTCCTTCACTCTAATGGGGGTCCAATCACGCACTCCGATGCAAATTAGGCTAATCTTGTTTAATCATGTCTTAATGCAAATGAAGCTCAAAAGAAGTCCATCCAATCTCTTGATTCATCAGAGATATTTATATAGAACACACATAACCACAGAATTAGGGTGGGGTGAGGACATGTAAGTAGTCATAAGTACCTCGGTACATCACATGACACAACTTTGAGGGGTTTTAACGGTTTCACCATGAATGCTTTAGGACTTTCTGCACGCTGCCTAATGCCCTGTAAGGCATAATATGTTTCCACATGCTTTTTCTGCTTGTATGATGGTTATCTTATAATATTGACTATTCTCTCTCTGAAGCAATCCACAAGCAGTGTGACATTATCACACCACATAACTTCTTAAAGTCTGTTAGACTGAACATTTAGATGTGATGTCATTGCAAAGACAAAAACTTACACAAATTTACACTGGGATGCGTGATTTGGGAAAAGATGCGTCTTGCATTTATAATTTCATCCACCTATCCATTTTCCATAATCTCTTGTCAGGATTGCGGGGGACTGGATCCAATCCATTGGACGAAAGGGAGGTTACAACCCGGACAGGTTACCAATTTATCACAGGGCTGACATGAGGACAACATGCAGACTCCACACACAGTCTGGGTTTGTGCAACGTTCTTGCTCTGAGGCAACATCGACCCATGCACTTCATATTTTATAGTTTGTTCAGTTATTATATGTGGCCTCTTCGTTGTAATTCTTTCTGACTTCATTTAATTTAATGTTAGGTGGCTGCTGTAGCACTAAAGTACTCTATCTATCTACCATCCATCCATCCATCCATCCATCCATAACCCTCAACTAAGTAGTTGTAGTTAGATAAACCTAACCAGCCCTTTACAGGATAACTACAGTACATATTGCATTTGCATATCTTTCCCATGATTCTCATGACTCGGCTGCTTTAAAGATGTCATCATTAGGTGAGCTGATTTTGCTAAAATGTAGTTTAACAGGTGCACAACTAGAACATCATCTTAAAGTTAGTCACTGAACTGACCAGAAGATAGTTGTGTGACTGAAAAAAAACTGTATGAAAACACTGTTCTGTTGTAGACAGAAAGAAAAAAAACATTTCTTTTCACTAATACAAGTCATAGTTAGAACACTTCAAATCGTAGAACTCAGATCAGTGCTCTCGCCCACACACAGACACCTTTCCGAGTAAATAGGTCGATAAAAGAATGGAGAGTGGTTAGACACATTAATTACATCCAGTGCAGTGAGATAAAGTCAGCAGTGCATTAAAAAAGAAAGGACAGGTGTAGCGCAGAAACACTTGTTTCTGGGTCTTCAAATGTCAAAATCCAGACGTCAAACTGGTTGAACACGTGCTGAAAAACCTCAGTCTCGTTGCCGCCAAGAGCTAGAAATACACGTGCACACAGACAGTACAGCACTACACCCACACAAAACACATTATCTAAATACAGGAATAGACAAAAGAAATGCACCCACACAGTGATCGACTTAATTAGTTTCTTTTGATTAACCGCTGATGAAGGCAAACATCAAAGAATGTAATTAAAGTTAAAGAAGTAATTAAACTCAAGGTTGATGAATTAAAAAGGAGGGCTAGGTTATGAATTGAGTACCAGCCATCATGACCTTGGACAGCTTTCCTACAGCTACACACACTCAGCAGTGCTCTGATCCTCTAAACTTGGAGCATGCTGACCACTGTCTACTGTAGGTAACATGCTGACTATGCATAAGCACCTACAAGCCCACTCCAAAAAACCCAAACTAGTCCTTTTATACCTACCAAGCTCCAATGAAGAGGAGATAAAACTGAAGCTTTCTTTGGTCCGTTCATGCAAATCTTGATTTTGAATTTATCCTCGCTACTGCAACAATACACACCGTGGTAGGTGGCTAATTTGGATGGACACTGCTTATTATACTTACACTCATAGCCTATCTAGACTTACAGTAAGTACCTCAGCAACTATTAGATGTATTGACATGAAATTCCTGGTAATCAGGTGATGAATCCTAATGACATTGGTTAATTATGTCGTGTTTTGTATGACCACAATTTTTCCTGAACATTACCCAAGGACCTTTACTATGAAGGAGCCACATCTGAAAACACAAATTGATTTTTTAAAAATAATTTAGCTACATTTACTTATAATAAAGTGAATGGTGTGTCTGTCATTCCACTCTGTGCCCGGTACATCTCTTTCTGGACTATGTAACATTGAGCTCTGGGTAAGATCACCTGCAAGAAATACATAAAGCCACACACCAACTATTTCAATGATTTTGGTGAAAGTTGATCATATTTTATGGAGAAAATGTTTAATGATTTTCCCTCTGATGTCCTCCGGCCATGGATCATAGAAGGTGAAGCAATATTCTTTAAGGAGAAAATGCCAAGAAAATATAGACAGCATGATCCTGGGGAAAAGCAGGGAAACCAGTAGCACTAATTTATACTCTAAACTAGAAATGTGCATATACAAAAGTAAGACACAGAGACTACAGCCCCTGATCATAAAGACAGAAATAGACATCATTAGATTCCCTACATGCCTGTTACAATGTTTGCTTTCATGATCATCCAAGCTGTAAATGAATTCACTGGAAAAGTCTATTAAGGCTTCCATCCAAAAATGGACATGTAATTATATAGAACATGGAGAAATTAATAAATCTCCCAAAAAATCCAACAAACAAAGTTTATAAGATCCAATATAAACCTTTTTAAAGTCCCTGCTCTATCAGTTTATTTGAAATCAGCTCTGATATTTGAATTATTGCTCATGACTCATTGCCTTTTATAGGTTTGTGGGACATTTTTTTCAAGTGGAAGTGTATAATAGTTAAATGTATTTACAATAGTGTTGTATCAGACACGGGGGGGCAAAGAGACAACCTTTTGTTAGCTGGATGGAGGACCAAGGTCAGCCCTGATTTCTCAATGAAATCGTAAACATTGCTCCTGTTTATGTCCGTTCTCTGTTCGCTGTCTTCAATGTCACACCATAAATAATCTGTGACTCACGTTCATTCAGTATATTTTATTTCCTTTCACTGTACATGATGTCTAAGGGCTAGTCTTGTATGTCTACTGCACCTGAAATATGAAAGTAACACTGTGAAAAACAATGACAGTAAAAGACCGCAAAATATGCCATGAAGTATGACTGTGTTTTCCTGTATACAGTAAAACACCGTAATATTTAATGCTATATTTAATGGTCTTTTACTGTCATGGTTTGGCAGTTTTAATATATTTTAAAATATAGAATAAAACACCAACCTTAAATGTGAACTAAATAGTACTAATATCATTTATCATAATATCATCTAATACTGTAATATTAGAAAAAGTTAGAACGTATTTATTATGGTAAAATTCTGGCAACCACGGTGAACTGTTTTTTTTTTACTGTTTTTTAAATAATGAAATAGAATTTATGATTATGTACAGTATGTAAATTAAAATTTGCAATAACACAGACACTATGCCGATCATGCCGAAACATGATATGGAAAAGAATTATGTACCTGACACTAAACATATACATTAAAAACATAATTGACTTGATTCAGTTTCAATGAAATCTATTTATATAGTTCCATATAAAGTACATCTAGACCAGGCATGGGCAATCTGTTCCACAAAGGGCCGGTGTGGCTGCAGGTTCTTTCCAACCAAGCAGCAGCACACCAGACTTGACTCATTTAATCAACTGATCTCAGTCTTCAGAGAGGTGATTGGTCAAACTGTGTGCTCTTGGTTGGTTTGAACAAAAACCTGCAGCCACACCGGCCCTTTGTGGAACAGATTGCCCATGCCTGATCTAGACGGTACTCTTTAAAATATCATTTACAAAGACTCAACTATTTCCGCCTTGAGCAAGAACTTGGCGACGGTGGGAAGGAAAAACCTCCTGGATTTATTTTTGGATGGATGGATGGATGGATGGATGGATGGATGGATGGATGGATGGATGGATGGAAGCATAGGTTTAGGTTAAAAATATTTGCTTATCTGTTCAGGCGCTTGAAACGGATGATTGAACAGTAACAATCATTTTGTTGTGTTGGCCACTCTGTGCACCTGAATATAATTGGACACTGATTGTCAGCTGGCAATCAATCAGCTGAAGAATGAGTGGTTGATGTTAAAGCATGAATGAAGCAGCAGATGCTAATTAAACATGACTTCAGTGCTCGGCCTGAACTAACATTGTACTCTGTGTTATCGTAAGACATGAGCATGTGTTGTCCAGACACACAACATACTTTTTACTTTCATTTTTGCTTCAAAAGTCCCTAATATACTGAGAAACTGTTTGATAGACTAAAGGTGTTTTCAGACATGCAGTGGGTGCTGCCGCCACCTCTGTTGTTTTCAGTTGGTAACTCTCTTTGCCACTGCATTTGGAGTTCACCATGAGTTCAACTTTTTCAACTTGCCGCTGTGGCTCTCTGTGTAACCATGGTAACCACACAGACCACAGTGAGGGGAAACAATACAAGAGGGGATTTTAAAGGTACCTGAATAACACATCTTTTCACCAGCAGAGAACAGACAGATTGAATGAAAAGAAATCTGCACCACTGTTTAGAAAACTGAACATTCTTTCAGTATATATGACATAAATATTCAGATATGTGTCTCAAATTGAATTCCCATATTCTCTCATTTAATACTAGACAGGTTAATCATCTACATCTTTCATTTTAACAAAAGAAATGTGGTTAGTCCTCCCTCAGATATTGTGATGTACAGATATGGAATACCACATCACACATGATCAATTTTTAAAATGATAACTGTAATTCCATTTGACTAGCAAGGACCACACCATCAACAAGAAACAATTAAATGCTGAATAAACAAAACAAAAATATTGTAAGTGAAGCGTGAACGCTTGTACTTTTTCGGACTTTTGCTGTATTCTGGGGAAGTTTCAATGTGGATCCACGGTAACACTCGGGACAATGGACCCCTCAGGACACTATGAAGAGTATCGAAGGAGAGAAAGAAATAGACGAAAGATATGGGGCTGGCCAGACGAGTGAAGAATACAGGATCGAAAGAGGGGGAGAGGGTTAGGAGGAATATTTATAGGAATGTTGGAAGTGGCTGTTAAAAAACTTAAGTTAATTCCTGTATATATAATTAGTTCTTAATGAATCATCTAACTTAATGTTGGGCCACTCTGGTGAACTGGTAGAGTGGGTGTCCGACGTATGAAAGACTAAGTCCTTCCTGCAGTGACTGGTTCTGACTCCAGCCTGTGGTCCACAGACTTTCCTTTGCTGTGTGTCATTCCCCCTCTTTCTCCCTTCTTTCCTCGTCTGTCTTCAGCTGTTCGCTCTCACATATTGAAAGCCGTTCAGAGTTACCAACGAGTCCAAAGTGAGTTAATTCAGCCACGTCTCTGTGATGCTACACTCTTGATATCCCTGATATTTAGCCTGGTTAGCGCCGTTAGCTCCCCATCTTATTGGGGAGCGATCTTAAATTCCACATTCCCCACTTCCTGTATTCATGTATGATGTACTCATGAAGTAGTCTGTATAACAGGAAAAAGGTAAATCACGTATCTCCATAGTTCCGAGTCCATGTTTGCCAACAAACAGATGGAGATTGGTGAAAAAACTCGGAAACAGTATTAAAAATACTAAAAACACAAACAAGTGTTCAGAGCTACTGTAACTGGCTGCCAACCACATTCTAACAGAATCATGGTCACCATCCTAGTTTAACATGTTAGCATGCTTAAATAAACTTTATGCAATGATATGTTCTACAATATACTTGTGTTGAACTGTCAGGATGTCGGGCAAAAATGATTTGCCCAGACAACGAGCCTCCACTTCAAGCAAACTAGCCATACATAACCAGCCGTTATGAATCAGATAGCAATTAATCAGTTCTGTACTGCTATGACGTCACATTTATAAGTCTTCCATTGATTTCCTTTTCATGCTTGGTTCTCATTTGATCTCAGCTCATGGTCTGATTAAGAGTTGTGTTTCCATTGGAATGTTCCAAAACAAGCTTGAATAACATTATGTGTAAGGAGCTGAATGAAAAGGCTCAGAGAAAAGAAATGTTATGAAATCAGTTTATTTTGAGCTCCAGTTTATTGTGTCTTTATCTCATCTTATCTAATATCACTTCAGTCTAGACATGTCAACCTCAAGCCCAACAGCCGCCGCACAGGTCAAGATACTGTCATTGGTCAAGAACTGTGCACCACCCCTTCCCCCGCTGCTTCGGTTGTGTATTGACACACTAATCAGTGGTCAGTGGATGGACGCACAGCAACATTAAAGCCCCCCCAGAAAATGTCCAAACGAAAAGTTGACTCGGAGAACAAGGACTTTCAAAGCAGGTGTGAGGCTACTGACAAGGCACACAGGCTTACCAACATAGGAGGTAAACGTCTGTGCTACGTGCTAACGTCTGTGTCCTAACCCCCCCCCCATTCTGCAGCTGCAATATTCTATTACTGCCAATGAATTTAGTGTTGTTGGACCTCTGTTCCTTCACGGTGCTACAATAACTTTCTGAATGATGGATGCAGCAAAAAATGGTACCTGATCAAAATGAATAACTGACTATCCACAGACTCACAGAGGTTCCCTTAAGGTAACGCTAGAGGACATCCATTTTGCTGTCATTCATCAAAAGCCATCCTGTCACTCAAGTGTTGCATAAGAGCTATCCAGAGTGTCTGGCGCCCTGGACCACGTCACAACTCATTTATTGTTGGCTGGAAATGGGAAGAAACCTTAGTCAGAATGCACTCTCTCCTAATAACTCTATCTAACTCAAATCTTGTATTCATTTTCTGCAAACTGCACTAAATTGTGATAGATGTGGTAGGCTGGTTGCCCATTGATGTGTTTTTTCGGGAATCACCTGAATGTGTGTTCTTCTTGGAAGCTGAGGTGACTCAAAGTTGCATGTCTGTATTCCCCTGCAGCAGGGACATCATAGGAATCAGCTCAAGGATCGGTATGTGCTGTCAGCCACACATGCATATCGTCAGAGTATGGCAGTTATGTTATAGCATGATGGGTGACTGCCCTGTTCTATAAGTTGTACTGATGAACAAGATGAAAACCATGAATTGCCCACAGCAGCTAGATAGAAGTTTTAATGCAAATTTATTGAATGGTATTTACTGCTACCATTACATTACATACACATGTGCTTCTGCTCAGACCTTGTGAAATGCTTCATTCACGCCACTAAAGGCCATTCATTGGCCATCATTATTGTGTGTGAGTTATATTGACATCAGCACTCTGCCATACTTTTCAATGTTCTTTTTCTTTTTTAGTAATAAAAGGTGACCATGGCCTCCTTCCTTCCTGCTGACTGTACTGTAGTGTGCATCCCTGCACAACCTACATACATGAACGCACTGTTCAATACACTGCTTTCCTCCCTGTTCATTATATTTTATAGGACATCTGTGTGGGTTCTCAGTCATCCAGGTCATCTTTCTTCAAAAAAGGTTAAGTCTGGGGCAACTGGACTTAGCTGATTTTGTGGGACATTACATAAACAGCTGTGTATTTACATTTTTTGAAACTTTTTCTATATACTTCGACCTTTGCCTTTACATTTACATCATGAGAAGCTTTTCCTGAGTCCATGTGCTAATTTAAAAAGAGCTCGGTTCCTGTACACAGCATTGGAAAGTGTCATTTTAAACATTAACTCACCCTCGACAATTTGCTAGTTTATTACAGGGCTGACACATAGAGACATGCTCACATCCATACCTACTGGCACTATAGAGTCACCAATTAACCTGCATGTCTTTGGACTGTGGGAGACAAATCGGAGAGAACATGAGTAGTGTTTACTGTTTTTGTCCTTAAACTTTAGTTTCAAGCAAAAAAAAAAAAAAAAAAAAACGTGTTGTATGTCTTTCTTACATCATTACTGAAACACTCACCTGTAGCTAACATGACATGATGCTAACTAATGAAGAAGAGAACCATTTATGCCAGCAAGCCAACTGGCCCATCAAGGGCTATCACACAGTGTTTATTGTTTTTTTCCCCACTCCCACAGATGGAAAACAGATTGATTCACTTGTTGTTTCTCTCTGTCCTCAGACTGCACAGCAGGACAGAAGCTGAGCTGCTGGCTCCGTAGATTATGGTAAGAGCTGGTAATTGATGGCTCCAGTCCAAAGCACAGCTTCAAGACAGACAGAAGCATAAACACTCAAACACATACATCATGTATGATAAGCCCACACACACCACATACACCACACAGGTCCAGCTGTAATTTGTAGAAGTACTAATTGTTCTCCTGGTGTCTTTGAGTTGTAAGAACATTCTCAAGGCTCGAGGCCATCGTCGGAAAATGAGATCGGAAATGAGAGATGAGCTCACAGGATCTAGTTTGTGTAAATGTTTGCCTCGCTTCATGACAGTAATGAAAATGAAGATGCTAAATGAATTCAGTAGCTGACTAAGCGGAGGTTGTATCTAGTTAACAGTTATCAAACCACAAATACACATTTATTTGTTCCATCGTCTACAGCAGGAAATGACTTCATTTTGCAATTTTAAATAAGATGAGAATTCGATAATCCCATTTAAATAAGATGAAATCATGTTAAATATAAACTATTCTGATACTTTAGCTGGTATAAACCTGTTTTTGACATATTTTAGTGGATTTTTCCAATGGCAGCAGTCAGGTTAAAAGGTCGGCTTTGCTAGGTGACACACTTTCAACTTCTGTGACTCATTTAAAGCATTTTGAATTGTTGTATTGTAAAGGTTCTATACAAATAAACCGGCTTTGCCTTGCCTTACTTAGTGGAGCATGTCAGAGACCTCTGTGGCCAACAAATGTCGACACTTTTTCCTCTTTCAACACACATAGCTTTGGTCCTGTAGGCTAGCATTAGCGTAATTAACTTTGGCATGCTAAGAATTAGCATGTACCTCTACAATGTTCAATATCATGCCGTTTAGTATTCCACTCACTAGCAGCCTTGGGCAATTAGCTTTCACTTGGAAGGTAAAGGCTAGTTAGCTTGGCTTGCTAGTATTAGGACTGATTTCCACTATTACATGTCATTTGTTTTATATCAACTCTTGGGTCTTGCACACTTTTCAGACATAGAGACAAGAGATTGATCTGCCACATAATACATTTTCAAAAGGACAAGTGGGCTCAATCCTGTGAAACTACTACAGTTGTGCTCATCTTATACACACGCAGAGAGTCGCTCCATGTTGAAAAGACCTTTGTAGAAAGTAGGGGGTGGTCTTGATAAAAGTAGTTGTCTTTCTTTCATGGGTCTCCATGTGAGCTCTTGTGACCTCAGCATTTGGTATGTTACCCCATCATTTGAATTACAGTAATGTCAAAGACCCACTTGGGAGTGCTCAAATCACACATGAGACTAACGTTGACAATAACGTCACCCCGTCAGACACGTAAGTGCTTGCTGAGGGGTGATATTACTGCAGGAAAAAAATAAATCAAGCTTAAATTGATTCTGCAATTTTGACCAGATATGTGCTCAAATCAAAAATAACAAATTATATGTATACTATATTTATAAACCTTCTGTGCATGATTAATATTCAAAGTGTTTGCATGAAGTAGACACATTAAACTACTATGAGAGCCTTGTTGAGTGTACTTTTGAAACTTTGTAATTAATGAGTGCTACATCATTAGCATTAAGCATTCACCTGGTGGATGTGGGTGTTCTCAACAGCACTGTGATTCATGTGTGTTATGTAACAGCAGCTCAAACAGTCATAGCAAGAGCATTCTGTCTGTCTTTAAGGTCTGATGTACAATAATGTTTGTCTTGTCCCTTGGGATCGAGGCATTTTTTAAGCAATCATAATGCAACGATTATGTGTCATGTCCATTAGGTAAAAGCATTTTTTCCTTTGGTTAACTCTTGTATGAATCTACAACACAAAATTCTCCTTTGTCCGGTCAGATTCGATCTTCCTGTGGGTGCTTTGCCCGAGCGCCATAACGTGTCTAATTAGGAGCAATGGAACAAACAGTAACAGTAAGAAGAACAGACACTGAAGGTCAAGTGTTGTTGGAGGAGATGATAGATGAGGTAACTTTTACAGACTGGCGGCAATTGAAAGAAATTGTAGTTCTGTATGCTACCTCTCTGAAACTGTGTTCAATATTTCCGGGCTTTGGTGATGTTGAACTTAAAAACATTAACGTTTATGTTTTTCTGCAATTACAACTGTCCTATTGACATGGAACTATGTGGAGGCAGTATGAGATTTATTCTGGGTTTCAGGTTTTGCAAAGTTAAATAATGTCTGTTTCTCTCAAATCTACTGACTAAATCCCAAAGATTATCTCTGGATATGAAATGATGATGTTACAACATAGTAGTAGCCCCAAGACGTCTCGATTGAGCTTGCATAAAGTGTCCCTTACTAATACTGCCATGTTGTCCAATATCTATTGAGACGTTGCTCTCTTGGGTGGATTTCAGCTTGTTCTTTTTGCTCCTCTTTGAAAGGGTCTTCATGCTGAGAAGCCGAATCAGCCTTCTGAATTTGAATCCAAATTGTAACAAAAGCTCAGATGAGTTTCCACAGGAGCCAAAGTAATCTTCCTCCCAGAAAAGTATGAAAGCAGCAAGGGACTGTATGACCACGGATGACTACTGTGTACAACTGGTGCTTGGTACTTTCAGCACATGTCACAGAGATGGCTGATTTGCTTGTGAACAACTAAATATATACATTTTTGGAATTGTAGTCTGAGCTGATTTCCATAAAATCATACTTGATGGTTCTCATTGTTAGTGGCCATTTCCCTGCTAGTTCACAATGAAAGCAATCAACTGGTATGAAACTTATTTTACTGTGGCGTGCTGTTGTGTGGGAAAGTATTTATGCCAAGTGCAGCACTGAAATCAGATCACATCTTATTACTCCATTAAAATAGCACATTTGTTTGGCTGCACTGTAAACGGATGCAACAGTGTATCTTATATTTCTGACAAAGTAGCTGCTCAATGACATCTCTGTAGTGTCCCCCAAGGTAATCATCGGAATGCTGCAGAATTTTATTCATCAGTGATCAGTTCAGTCAGTGGAGAGAAAGTGTACAGGAGTCCAAGATGTCTTTTGCTGAAAGGTTTACTGAAGTTTGATCAAGGTGAATGGAGGATTTATCAATATGTCATGCCATGATACTGCCTCAACTCTTAAGAAACTGTCTTCTCTGGTTCGTCGGACAGTGACACAACTAGTCGATAAATGGTAAATGCATCTACAGTATGAAGTATTTACCAATAGGTCATTAGTCTAAAAACAAGAAAACTTAGTCGTTTGACATTTGTAATCTGACTCTGTAAAGACTTCTACGCTATGTACCTATCTGTTGTGTCTAGGGAGTGAGACAGCCCTGTCCTCTGAACGTAGTTCCCATAGTAATGATCAGAATGGTGCCTGCTTTCCCAAACACAAAAATAAAGCAACAACAACAGCAGGAACAATCTAAGATTCAATACTATCCCTACAGTGATTTCAGGACATATGCTTGACCCTGTGTAACCCCCATATGTAAAACATTTCCCATGCACAGAAAATCTCAGTTTTGAACATCAATTAAAAGTCCTCTTTTGTGGCTTTAAAGGTGTCTCAGAAATGTTTTTAGCTTGCTATTTTAAAGAGGATGTCTGTTTAGACTTGATTCTGATGGCGACCCAGTTGGACTGAGAAAAACAAAAAAGTACCAAACACCATCAGTATGCTCAGTGTGTCCATCCATCCATTTTCCATAATCGCTTATCTTTATCAGAATCACGGGGTCTGGAGCCAATCCCAGCTGACATTGGGCGTCATGCATGTGACCCTACACAATATATCTATATTTTTAAAATATAATGTGACATCTTTTGTATGGTAAATAGATAGCAGCGAAATGATTAAAGAAGAAATGCAGTGGAAGAGGAAGAGACATGCCTTTCTCAGTAGTTGGAGCCTCAGTTCAGAATGCACACATTTAAAATGTTACAGTGTGTACAGATGTACACATGCACATCAATACATGCAAAGGCTTATTCTATGATGCGCACAGAAACACCATAATAATGACTGAGATTGAATCCATCTGTGTTTTGTAATAGTTATTTACAGTATGCATGTTGCCTTTTGTATTCCCATCTGAATACACTGTACTGGTTCACATGTCCCCCACTGTGCTGGAGCACAGCAGCAGCTCCACAAGGCTCCTTTGCCTCTGCAGAAATGTGGCCCCTCAGTCACAAGGGACATCTGCCAATCCTATGCCAAGCACAAAACACGCTCACGCATATTTACAAAACCACTACTGACGTAGGTAGGTACCATACAATTTGTGCTTTCAGCAGTCAGATGTCTGTAGACTAATTTCACATGGAGGATCAGCACTGTTGATGCATTTTAAACAGTTTGCGTAATGTCTTTGCATAATCGGGACAAAATGTTTGTTTCGATGTGGGTTTCACTGTGTCTCTTGGCTACAGAGATCCAGGGCAAGAGGAAAGAGTGTGTGGGTGTGTGGTTGGGGGGGGGGCTTTGACCGTATTTTGTAATGAAAAAGAGAGGAGGGAGGTAGCAAGAGGAAAAGAGATGCTTTAGTAGCTGGGCTGGCTGGGAAAAGTCAGTGTTTCAATGAATGGTATAGTAATTTAGCGCAGCAGTGAGTGAAAAATGATGATGTATAAATAAATATAAATGCACAAGTAAGTAATCGATTGATTGATTGTAAAATTCTGCAGATTAATGAGAGAAAAGGCTGGAAAGTGAGTGAAATAGTTAAAAAGTCTAAAAGTGAATGCATGACTGAGTGTATTGAAATCATGAATGCATGAATGAGTGAACTGAAATCACAAACTGACCAATTGAATGAATGAGTGAGTAAGGCATTGCCCATTGCAGTTATTAACCCAAAAGCTAGAGGGTGTCCAACAAAATATTCTGCGAGGAAGCACAAAGAAATATGGCTCCATGTTCAGCTATACAGCTCTGCAGTGCTGAGGAAGAATTTTTGTGTTTGTGGCTAATAATTCTTTTAAAAAAAAGCAAGAAGAGACTGTTTGTTTGTAAGACCATTTGACTGTCACTGTGGTGTCAGGAAGCCCACAGGAAGAGCGATGGCCATTGAAGCCAATTTGACATAGTGGCCAAACCGTGTAATGACAGCAATGGTGTTCATCATATGATGTGCACTGGCCCAAAAAAGGTTACATTGTGAAAGGAGCAACTGTAAAATGATAAAAGAATTTGATCTATTTGGTCTGATAATATTTGGAAAGTCTAGAAGAAACACACAATTAATATATTAATAATATATTATAAAAAATATAACTCTAAAATCCTCAACCTCAAGGGCTAAACTAGAAGTTAGAGGCTAGGCTAACTGAAGTCTTTAGTGCACTTGCTCTATGGGCCAATACCATGGAATCATAACTGGAAGATCCGAGTAATTTTTGGCCAAGAAATCAAACTTTTTTGGCATCATGCACCACTGAACAGCTTTCATCAGGCTATAAAATGCTGGTTTTTCCAATTATTTGAACAGGGGTGTTGCATTTTGGCTGTGGCAGTGAAAGCTGCATGGGGTGCCAAAAAAAACAAAGCATTAGAAAAGTTTAGCCAGATTCACATATTGGAGATTTCTTGATCACCCTCCACAGTCAGCCTGAAGTGTCAATGAAACTGAGCAGACTAAACTCTGATAGTCTGATACTCTACCTGTTGTGTTCTGGCGTTGTTTCTTTTATTTACCCAGTTTCTACGTTTGTGTTTGGCTCGAGTCTATGCTGCAAAACAATGACACAAAGAAGAAGTTTCCTTTGGTTTGTGTCCGAGAGAGAGGAAGAGAAGAGAGCGAGCAGTGGTTGAGTGACAAAGACAGTGAATGAGAGTTTAGAGCGCCTATATCGAGACAGCTGGTGAATCAGTGAAATAAAAAGTTATTTTCTGATTGATAGTGGTCACATTCAGCACAAAGAAAACACCCATACCCCTTGACTCCCCACACACCACTGCACAAACCTTTGGCAATTTATCAGCTTTGCTTTAAACTTTCTAAGAATCAAAGGAGCCCTGCCACCAACGCTGTATCCAGTTGTCTCTATGCAGCCAGGGTGTTTGTACAGGCAGACCTGTTGTTCAGCTGGTCGACCTTCTTGAAATGAAAAGCCCTGTGTGTGCTGGGGGTGTCTAGTCTCAGAAATGAGATGAAGCCTACGTAACAGACACAGCATGTGAAGGGCTGTGCAGAGTCAGCGAGTAAGCAAGGGAAATTAAGGCACGATGTAACAATAGAGATGGGAAAAGCATATTTCACCTGTTTATCTTGGTAAGTGTTTGTGTGTCAAAGACAGAGAGAGAGAAAATATGAACACAAGGCTGTGCTAACTCTGCCATCAAAGGCCGACCAGCCAAGTGAACGAACGCTGCCACTCTGTACTCAGTGTGACTCATTGTGTTTCTGAGACTGGCAGCCAAAATTAAAAGCCTCTTTGCGACCAGCCTCCGTCACCGCTACAGAGCCGTGTCGTTGACAGACTCATAAAATTACTATGATTAAATTAGAAAACCGCGTTAATCTCCTTCCCTGGGCGGGCTGAAGAGAGTCTCCCGCAGAGAGGTGACGCATGTTTCCTGGTGACAATGTAGGAAAAGATTAGGAAGAAGAATCCTCTTCTTCTCTCACATTCAGCCCTAATGGGGGAATATATTCTATGGTGTGTAACTGTAATAAGGTGTCACCTTTTAATATATTTAATAAGGGACTGTCTATGTTAAATGTCAAGACTTCCTTAAGCTAGTGTCATCTTTTAACAAGGACTGCAATAATAATAACTGCTCTCCATAATCTATTTATAGTTCATTTGCGGCTGAATCATACAATATTAAAAATGTTGGAAACTGTTATATTGACTTTGTGTTCATGTTTGATGGAAATGGCCGTGTCAGGCCACAACTGACGCATGCAGGCATTTCTTTTTTTTTCTCCATGTGACAGTTAATGATCCCACATGAGCCTCGATGTGTGCAAAAGTCATGTCTTTGTCATTTCCCATCATCTGCCGCTTCAATCACGCGGCAGCCATCAGCTGTATCGATCGGCGGTGACAGGGCAACTCTTTGTTTACATACAGAGTTCAGTCGCAGCACGCCTCATTTACACTGTGAGGATGGGAGTGAGGATGGAGGAAAGGAGAGCGTTTATGGAGGGGAAGATGGAAAGAGGTCGGCAGTCCGGAGGAAGTAGAGAGTGACAGAAGTGAAACCATGTGATGAATTAGCCCAGGATTTTTTGGAACAAGTAGGAAGATGGAGGAAAGGGATGATGAAGAAAGGTATCATGATGCATCAAATGAATTAGGTCATAGGTTGTCCCACTACATTTAAAGGCAAAGTGGTATACCGGTTCCAAAAGGCCCCACTCCAAGAAGGGGGGGGGGGCTTGCTCTCTTAGACGGGGACGAGATGTGGAAAATCCACAGATTTTTAAGGCGTTCATGGTACTGGACTCTATTGTATACACAGTAAGTGACAGAAGTAGTTGTGTGATAAATGAAAGACAGAGGTTGAAAGAGAAATTCAAACCCTGGCCAGTTGCTGCGTAGTGGGAGTGATTATTGGATCCTTCTATATTAATCATTCAAGTTGTATACATAGGATGTGTTTAACTAATGCTTTTAATGTCTGCGTTTGGGGGTACGAAGGCAAGTGGGTTGCCTGTGACTGCCCCAGCCGCAGAAAAGGAGCGCAAAACGTGCTGTAAACAACTTGACAAATACGGCGAACATGTTAGCAAACAGTTAGCGTTTTTACATATCCATATGAGTTGTGTTTCTGGGAACTTGAAGACTGTTAATATTCATTTTCCTTTTAGCTGTTTATGGTCTCCACCAGCTAGATAAGATCAAAAATAGACGACCACAAACGTGTTTAAGGCACAGAATAGTACATCAACAGATTCTTCAGCTATCGGTTGCATTCTGGTTAATAATAGTTGCTGCTGGGTTTGAGATCCATCATAAGATTTATGACTTATGACTTATGATGACAAATAACTAAAATAAGCAAATTACAATATAATTTATCCTATTTCTCCTTCAAATCTATCTTGAAATAATGTTCATCGTTTTGCCACAATAATTGTGATTCATATATCTGTACAAAGAGGATTTATGTTGACATAAAAGGACAAAAACATTAGGCGGATGTATGACGACATCCATTAATCAAGAAGAGACACTCTCTCAGTGAAGCAGTGAACATTGTTTAATTTGTTTGACTTTTTTCTACTTTTAGCCTACACATGAACGGTGGTTGCGTAGACTGACGTACACACATGATGAGTTATACCATTCTGTACTGTCTGCTATTATTACTGCCCTTTTAATTATGTCGTTAAAGGTCTTCTTCCTTTTTTTTTTTTTGCTGTTGTTTGTATCATTTTAATGATCCTTTCATGTCCTCATTATGCAAATGACTGACTGTTTTTGTTTGTTTTTGTCTTTATTGTCTTGTTAATGCAGTTGCCATGCACCCGCCGCTGTGATTTCTGATGTGACTGATGTGTATTTGCTCTTTGTCTCCAGTTTTATGGGAAGACGTTTGGGTTAAAACTGATTAAACACTTCAAAATAAATAAATAAATTAATTTAGCCTTCCTTACAACACAGCAGCATCAAGTAGCAACTTAAATCAAATAAAGCCTTCTTTGTTTACTTGCCAACAAGAAGTAGGACGAGGTGCATCCACCTCCTGTACCAAAACAACAACATTCGTTACTACACATCATAAAGCTTGATCTACTTAACCCAATGACGCCCTTCCTCTTGGTTTACAAGAAAGCCCTGAATACATACACACTATCAGTACATCTTGTGTGCAAATATTATACAGTCAAACATTACTGTAAGTTACTCCTAAGTACGGATCAATGAATTCTTTGCGTAAGTTAATTGGTCTAAATGAGCGTATTGCGTAAGTTACAGATGGTACTAAGTGAACGAGTTGTACAGTACCAAATAGTGATGAGTTTTAGGATTACACATGATCAGAGCTAATTCAGTTAGCCTGACGACAGCAGGAGCAGGGCTGCCCGAGATATAAACATGAGGGTGATCTCCATTGTTTCCTTTGATAAATATGCTATGCGGCTCAATTTCCTGTGATATCTGATTCCTCACTGTTGAGCTCTGTTGCACTGGTCTGACACTGCACAATGAACTGTCTGGCAGAGACCAGAAATAAAACTCACCTCAGCTCAGATACATAACTGGTTGCAGATGGAAGGACTGATGGATGATTGAATGGGCTGGTGAATAATAATAATAAATAATAATAAATGGATCATTAGTTGCTGGGTAAATGGATGGATGGATGGATGGATGGATGGATGGATGGATGGATGGATGGATGGATAGGTAAATTTTGCCAATGAATTGAAGGATCACCTTCACTTTTACTAGTTGTCAGAGAGTTATCACCTGAATCAGTAGCTTCCTTCAGCTTTATGGAGCTTTACAGTGACTTTGAGCTCATTGTTTAGCAGTCCACACACAACTTTACTGTTTTAGCTCAGTCTCACTGCTCTCATAGCATTGTAGCAGGCAGCTGTTCTCACAGAAAAAGCTCCAAAAGCTCAGACACAGTTAGCGACTAGCTGGTGAGCATAAAGAAGCTAAATAGCCAGATATTTCCATAAAGGAGTTGGTGGAAACCAAAGCAGAGCTAAAAGGAGAGTGACTATTGAACTTACATTTACCAGGTGGCCAGAAATATGGCTTCAAATGAAAGATTACGTTGCTCTGTATCTGTTGTGATGTGTAACTAAGCAACTGTTTGCTAGAAAGTTCACCATATCAACTTAAAAGTTCTGGTATGGCAAGTTGTGTTCACAGCATGTTTTCCCAGCCCCCAAGGGGCCAAGAACTTCAATAAAAAGTTAGTTTCATAGAGTCAAAGACAGTTTGTTCTTCTTTTGTTCAGGTTAAAAATGTCACAGATTACACATTAATACCTTCATTCCCCAGTGCTGCTGCTGGCAGTCCAAAAGCTTTGATTTTTGTGGGTCTCTTGACTTTCATGAACAGCCAATAGGTAAAATTTGACTAAAGCCGACTAAAATTCACATTGGATCAAGATGATCAGGTATATAAATATTACTGCAAGTTATGTGTCGGGATCAATGTAGTTATTGCGTAATTTAACTGTAATGTTCCAAATAAGCATATTGTGTAAGTTACAGATGATAATAACTGAACAAGTTGTACAGTACCAAATAGTGATGAGTTTTTAGGATTACACACTATAATCAAGGCTAATTCAGTTAGGCTGACGACAGCAGGAGCAGGGCTGCCTCAGATATAAACTCGAGGTTGATCTCCATTGTTTCCTTTGATAAATTTGCTCCATTTCCAGCACTGCTCCATTTCCTGCAATATCTGATTCCTCAGTATTGAGCTCTGTTGCACTGGTCTAACCCTGTACAATGAACTGTCAGGCAGAGACCAGAAATAAAACTCACCTCAGCTCAGATCAGTTTTCATAATCGGTTGCAGATGGAAGGACTGATGGATGATTGAATGGGCCGGTGAATGGATGGATGAATGGATCATTGGTTGCTTGGTAAATTGAGGGTTGGATGGATGGATGGATAGGTAGCTGCTAAATATTGCCCATGATTTGAAGGATTGACTGATTGGTTCTGGGAGCAAAAATAATTCAAGAGCCAAAGAACCGCACAATTTTATTTTGACTGATGCCTATTTATAATAGTTGCTGTAAGAGAAGAAGAGCTATATGACACCTTTTATGACTTTTCAACAAATTGTAATGAACCTACAGAGAGTTATCACCTAAATCAGCAGCTTCCTTCAGCTTTATGGAGCTTTACAGTGACTTTCAGCTTATTGTTCAGTGGTCCGGCTACATCTTTACTGTTTTAGTTCAGTCTCAGTGCTCTAATAGCATTGCAGCAGGAAGCTGTTTCCAGAGAAAAAGCTACAAAAGCCCAGGCACCATCACGACTACCTGGTGAACATGGCCAGAAATATGACTTCAAATAAAATATAATATTCCTCTGTACCTGTTGTGATGTGTACATAAGCAACTGTTTGCTAGAAAGTTCACCAGCAGTTCTGATCTGTCAGTGTTGTGTTCACAGCTTGTTTTCCCAGCCCCCAAGTGGCCAAGTACTTAAATAAAAAAAGTTAGTTTCATAGCCAGAGTCAAAGACAGCTTGTTCTTCTTTTGTTCAGGTTGAAAATGTCACAGATTAAACATTAATACCTTCATTCCCCTGACTGCTGCTGCTGGCAGTCCAACAGCTTTGTTCTTTGTGGGTCTCTTGAGTTTCATGAACCCGTTGACTGTCTGCAGTACAGACTGATTCACACTAGAAAAAGATGATCAGGTATATAAGGACGAGTGCAGGTGAGGACACTGTGTGTGCTTGAAGTTCTCTGCACATGCACACTGAACAAATTAATGGATCAAAAGAACACACTCATCCCAATGGATCCTGAGACCTTAAATATCATCAGAATTTTTTCTGGTATCACGTCCTCTCCTAAAATGCAGCCCCTGCTTGTCATTTTTACTCACATTGTGAATTAATTCTAATTAACTGAAATTATCATCAGTCAAAATCAGTTAAACATAAACTGGCTTTGATGTTGCAAACATACTATCTTTGACCAGCTTTTATGTGATGGTTTTATTGGCCACTTGGGGGCAGCAGAACAAACTGTAATCACGACAGTGATATATTATCACTTTAAACTAAGCGAATGTGTTAGCAGATAGGTGCCTATTTACACAGATAAGCAGCAGCATTATCAGTAAATTTGTGTTTCTGGTCACCTGATTAATATAAGTCTAGTGTTTACTTCCCTTTTACCTCTGTTTTGGTCACCACCAAACCCTAAAGGAAATATCCAGCTCTTCAGTTGCTAGGACTCTGTCTGCTTTTTTGTCATGGGCACTTACAGATTATCAGAATTTTTTTATTAATATTCACAGCTGGCTGAAAATGATGAATGATGAAATGATGTAATCAGTGGGTAATAAGCCACTGAAAATATTAATTAATACAACTTAGACATGCTCACTGCTAAGCATGTAGATATTAACAGTCCAAAGCTGACAGTATGATATAATATTTCGACTGTACCACGAGCACTTGTCTCTATCAATACAATCTTTCCAGACATCAACGAGTTAACAATGCTGCAGCAATACAACTCACAAAATCCACTAGAAGGGTTCACATAATGTCTGTCTTAGCATCTCTAGACTGGTTATCTGAATAATTTAGAATTGATTTAAATAATTTAATGATTAAAGCAACATTATGTAACTTTTCTAACTTAAAATAACAGATTTAAAATCATTTTGATGCTACACTGACTTGTAATCAGGTAAATGGTGTCTGTGTCATTCCCACTCTGCACACCATATACCTGTTCTCACACTATGTAACTTTGTGCTGAGAAGTATGTAACACTTTACGGCACTACGTCACAAAACACCAACTATTTCACTGGTCTTGGTGAAACTGGATCATATTTTTGGAGACAATGTTTTCTGGTTTTCCTACTGATGTCCTCCAGCTGCTCTGTGTTTGATAGGTGAAGTAAACTGCAAACTGTAGCTGCTGTTAGCTAATGTTAGCTCAGTTTGTTAGCCAGGCTGCAAGGACTATGAGCTCAGAGCACCTTTTGGACCACTGGGAAGAGGAGGTTTTATGGCCCTGGTGCAGTAATGTTGTACTTGCTTGATGTTTGGCTGTTAGCAAAGATTTCACCTCGCTAGTTTTTAATCATAAGTAACATAATCATAACAAATACAATACACAAATACATCGGGCAGAACTAGTAATACCTAGGTTACGTATAAAAACCAGAGGCGACCTTGGGCAGGGCTCCTTGACTCTGGAAGAACCTGATGGATGAGATCAGGCAGGTTACCGTCTATTATTTTATTGAATTAATTGACTTTTAGCTTCTTATTGTCCAGATTTCCCATGTTTTCTCCTTGTGTGAAGGAACTTCGTAACATCTGTTTCTAAATTCACTCGCATTGGACAACAATGCTGTCTACCACTATTGTTGACAGTAGTCTCTGCCGGCCTCCTCTAATTTTACTATACTGCTCTCATCCACTGAAATAATATCTAGCTTGCTGTCTCCCTGAATCCACGTGAATGGAGCATAAATAGTTTTTTATTCTTATTATTTTCATATTGAAATTGATTGTTTGGAATCTTCTCACTGCTGATTTGTAGTACTGCACAACACAGCATGAAAACATCAAATCATAATCTATGAACATATGTTTATGTCTGCATGTGCACAGCATGAGCCTTGTGACCAGCTACCATTCACTTCTCTGTCATGTGCGTTCCTGAATGTGTTTTCGAATAACCTCAGGCATATTTGTTATTTGTCTCTGATGATTCACTGCTTTCACTAGGGACATAGGATTGTGGGAAAGCAAACGTTCAGCCTTCCACTGGTTGTTTTTTTACCCTCTGCCTCGGCCTGGGTCTCATCTTCTTTGAAAGCGACTGACTGTAAACAGGAGAGGAGGAAGCCGGAGGAAATGATGTCGCCGAACTGCTGTTTTGATAGACAGTGTTTACCTGTGGCATGTGCGTGCGTGTGTTGAATGTGTGTATGTGGCCTTCTGTGTTCATGGGAAATGTGGGTTTGTTATTTTCTGCACTCTGTGGACCTACTGGCCTTTTGCACAATGTTTGCACATAATTATTTTATTTGATTAATTCTGCAACAATCAAAGATGTATTCTGGGAAACCATGGAAGAAAAGTATCTGTGACATGCTCACCCATTTCTAAAGCATGGTTGACACTCACTACTATATTTGCCAGTTCCTTGCCAGAAAAAAACAGGTCTAAAAATGTATAATCCCTAAAAGTCTTCACGGACCAGGAAGAAGCACCACATCTTTACGTGTTTCATGTAAAAACAAAAGGGAGGGATTTGTCCCTGTAGCCAATATTGCTGAATGTGAGTTATGTCCCCCTGCTATGTAGCTATAGTGGTCCTGCGTTTCTGGATGTTGTAAACACATTATGATTGGCTGTATGTTGGAACAAAGACCGGGACAGAACACAGAATCCATGCCCAGCGGACACCAGTTTGACGCTAGGTAATACACTACCTTGCTGGGTTTGACTCATGTCACCCCCCGGGGATGATTCATGGTTAGCTGAGCTAACTAGATAATGGCAGCTAATATGTGAGTGATATAGTGAGTTCCTTTAGCAAGTTTATCAGCGGAAATCTGTAAATCATGTAGGCACCAGTCATCAGCCTGTGTCGGCGGCTGTTCGGTCTCAGTCAAATCGTGTTCACTTGGAGGCTGCAGAGGCCGGTTCTGTTGCACACTAATGTCAGCTACAACAACCCAACAAATCATAATATGACCCAGTTTCACTTAAAATCAGCAAGGCCCAGACCCCATATTCACTCTATGTTAATGAATGTCTGAGTTAAAGATTAAAGGGTGATGATGTTATTGGTTGGTTCAACCTTATGTAAGCACACGTGACAATTATTTGTAATTTCTTTTGACATACATTTTTAAGTAAGTGCACAATATGCCCGCGGATGTAATCTCATTTCATCTGGACTTCAATTTCAATTCAAGTCCTGGTTGAGTTGATGATGCCTGTGGTTACTGTGGCAACAGCGATTGTGGTTTGACACTACAGCAACACGCCTTGAGCAGCTGTTTTATCAGGAATTCAATAGGAGAAGGACTATTGGCTATTGTGTCTGGCAGCCAGACAAATTGACCTTGTTGTAATAAAGAAGTCAGTCAGTGATTGGCCTTTGTCCTAAAGCGATTACGATCTGAGTTCACAGTGCATGTGCAGTAGTTCCCCTCACAACAGCAGGACACAGGAACAGAGGTAGGTTACACTGCGGAGGAGCTGGAGGTGTACATCCTGTCGCCTGCTGCTCCTTATCCAACTGTGGATTGTTCTTGCTATTGTGTAACTCTCCTTCATCTCTAGTGAACTGTAAACAGTGAGACTGATATCAATGATATAAGACTGAAGATGTGAATCCCTCGAGGGAAATGAACACAAACAATAAAACTTTTATGTGTAGAGATATTTACTGAATGTAAATATAGTGAACAGCTATTACTGAAATACAAATGGAGACCATAAGAAGTCCAAAATCTCAAGAATTGTAACTTATAAAAACACCAAGCAGCCAAAGTGTTGGTTGTTCCTCTGCACATTTCCAAGATGAGTCAGTTCGATGATTAAGGGTTGAAGTGGTGACAGGATTTGTGAGCAAAACAGGCAGATCCTCCTACTTCATAGTTACCCCATGCTTTGTACGCTCTATCTGTAATGCACAATCATCAAGTCAAGTTGGATTGAGTAACAGATGTTTGCTCTGGACGGCACCTAGACAGCTGTTTCTATCCACCTTCTGTTATAGATTTAGAGCTTGTGGAGTGACTCTAGTCGATGAGATTGCACAGCAGTATGTGCTGTGTGCACAACAGGGGACAACTATTGTTTTACGTAAGAGAGAGATAGAGAGAGACAGCAAGAGAGGGACAGATTGACATTCTTATCCTCCAGTCTCATAGCAACGTGTTTTTTTTTCAGTGCAGAGAAAGGTGTGCACGAGAGATCATCTTCTGCTGTTCTGTCTTTTTTAGTTCTGCTTGTTTAATACTCTTTTTTTCTATTTCAATAATATCCCAATTGTGTGTGTGTGCAATTCTATGATGGACCGCTCTCTCTTTTTCTGTGCGTGTTTGATTGTGTGAATGAAAACACACACAGTCTTCCTGTCTAATCCCCAGAAAAGTAAACACAGTCATCTGTGTGAATGTTTAACTGTATTTGGAAATGGGTGCGTTTTGTGTGTCCTGCAAACTGAACAGACACTGTGCATAGCTGTGTGTTTTTGTGCAGGCCACTGACAAATGTACTGTTCTTGTTTTTTGGCGCTGCATGGAAAAATGGGCGCATAAAGGAGTGATTCAGAGTGCTTCTTTTTTTTAAAATTTATTTAATAAAAAAGGATATTGATGTCCCGAGGTAGAATTTCTTCTTCAGTCTATCACACTACTTCTAACACCCCAGTGTTACGTGTACAGAGAGGTCAGATGTCAGGAGCATCTGCACAACAGCAACTACGTAGCTGTAAGGGATGTACTTTCTGTTGCTCATTTTGTTTTGAAGCACGAAAACAGAAGGCGGCTGCAGGGCTACATTTTGTTTGTGTCTGTGAGAGAGAGAGAGATTGTGAGTGGCGGCTTTAGTTTCTTGTCGTCCGTACTATAAACAGAAATAAAAGGTGAAATTCACAATGACCCAGGCTCTCTACAAATCATTCTCTTTGGAAACGAAACATAAACATCACAAATTCAGTTTCAGGATGGAAGTGGAGTCTGAATGATGCAAGCTTTTTCTGCTGCTGCGTGACCAACAGTGACCTCCTTTATAAACTGTCATGTAACATTCATCCTTATGCTTGTGTTTTTTTTTTTATCTGTACAGTGTCCAACATGGATGTACAAACAGGTTTAGAGGAACATACTATAGATATTAGGAAAGAAATTGAAAAAAGTCTTTTTCTGTCTGGAACACATGGATAAAAGAGTATATCTCAAGGGCCTTTATTCACCATTGTTATAGGTACAAAAGCAAAACAGTTAAAAAACTATGCAAGAATGTGTTCACAATTTTCTGTCTGACAACCAAGGTAAGAAATCTACTTACAGAAATCACGATTTGCCCCGTCTGTCTGATGTTCATGGACACTTTGCCTTTTTTATTTGTGTATTCACTTTGTTGCAGAGTTAAATTAGAAAATTGATATCACTTTCATTTCATGTAGTTGGAGCCAGCAGCTGGTTATCTCAGTTTAGCATAAAGAAAAAAATATATGTTAACGCCTCACAACAAGAAGGTTCCTGGTTCAAATCCCTCAGTCGGCTTTTCTTCTTTTCATGTTCTCCCCGTGTCTGCGTGGCTTCTCTCTGGATACTCCAGCTTCCTCCCACAGTCCAAAGACATGCAGGTTTATTTGGTGACTCTAAATTGTCCATAGATGTGAATGTAAGCGTGACCTTCTTTCATTCACCCAGGACACAGTAACGAAATGATGTGGACCAGCAGTTTCTTTTCTTTAAACTGCGACAACTGATTTTGTAGAAACGAGCTAAAATCAACACTGACATATCATCACATTTTTAAGTTGATATAAGAACCTCATTGACTTTAAAGGTGTTTTTGCTGCCTGGCACGTCAGTCCAATATTCACTCTTTTTTAGCTCTGTTTTTGGTCTCCACCAGCGTCAAAGAAAAATATCTGTCTCTTTAGCTGCTAAATGCTAACTGTGTGTGGCTGGATGGTGTCTTGTGTTCCATTGTTCCACATAAAACTCAAAGTACTACATAAAACCACAAAATTTGCTCTTATTATAAATGACTGATTTTATTCTTTTCAAAGTTTTATACCATTGTCCTTTCAAGGACTTTGAGTGACTCACAATTAAGGGACACCCAATTTGTGGGAAAAAAATATAGATTATGTAAAGGGGAAAAAATGGTATTTTGCGGTTTGCTTTAAATGTTACTTTGTATTTCTGTTTGCATATATATTTCTCATGTAGTGGGATGGCAGGAGCTTAAGCAGCTGGAGAAAGTGAGGAAGAAGAAAAAGTACGGCTCAAGAAACAAAAGAAGGAAAGATGGTGAAGAGAGTCTCAATTACAGCCATAATCTTCACCTGCTGGCTGGAAGTCATGCCCATTTTATTTTACATGATGAAGTTCTGGACTCGGACACCTCGCAGGCTGATGAAGGGACAGTGTACTCGGTCAGGGATCTGCGAGGATATACGAGCTTGCTCTATTTCTCCCTCCACATGGGGCATCTTCTACTTAACTGATAGACTACAAACAAACTCCAGGGGGTGGAGGATGAGAGGAGGGGGAGGGGAGAGGAGAGGAGAGGAGAGGAGAGGAGAGGAGAGGAGAGGAGAGGAGAGGAGCAAAAGTAAATAAAAGAAAGGAGGGAAAATACAAAACAAGATGGGAACAAGATGAGAACAGAGGACAATAGAAGTAATGATGGCAGGAAAATAGCTGACATGGAAGGATGAAAATTGAGCAGATTTATGAATGAAGGGGACAGGTAAACAGAAGGATAAGAGAACAGAGGAGGAAAACAGAGAGGAAAAGAAGAATGACAAATGATGCAGGAAGAAAAGAAAAATGAAAGGAGAAATGGAGGACAGACAAAAGTACTCAACAGGAGGGTCTCATCCCCATGAGACAGAAGAGAAAAAAAGAGAGGAAACAAGAGGAGAAGATGAGGAAAGCAAATGAGAGAGAAGTGAAGAGGAGGGGAATTAAGAGAGGAGGGAATAAGAGAAGAGAAAGGGAGGGAGAGAAGATAGGAAGGGAGCTGGGAGAAAAGAAACTACAAACTATGAAAATAGATGCAGAAAAGGCGTGGAGATGAGTATTGTTGATTTGATTCAATTTTGTTTCAATTTTTTTTTTTTTCTCACCAACCTGATATATTTATTTCAATCAGTTTGAACAAATAAGCTGCAAGTGTTTTTTTTTTATCTGGTCACAGATGAACAAAACAAACAAAAACCTCTCGCAGTTCATGTCTACTACTAGTCCCTGTATTAAAAGACCTGTCAATCAACTTGGGAATAGTAAGAAATCATATGATTTCAATTTTGGTGGTAATTTTATAGTTTAATTTACATTAACTTACACTACATCACAGACTGAGACTTGAGTTTTGATGGTTAATCTGTAATAGTCAAAAGCCATAATATTTCCAGGCAGCAGGTGTCGCTGTGAAGCAAACGAGCAGACTATCCATTTCCTACAAAGAAGAAAACTAATGCATGAAGAAAATATGTGTAACAACGGCAGGTCCAACATTTAACGATTTCAGCTCTTTTGGCTGAGAATAGATTGTTACTTGTGTGAGACACCATCGGTACAACTGAACTATGAACTACATATCCCAGAATGCACCGAGAAGGTGAGAGGTTATAGGGACATGTGTAGTTCTCCATAGCAACCCCGCCTTTCATTTTTACCGAAAATTAAGAACCTTGCACTCTATATTGTGTAATTTTCGTTATCTCCCGCACACACAAGATAAGTGCTGGTCGTCTGCCAGAGTTCACTCTGTGTGTATGAGCGACAGCGACGCCGCCGCTGCCCGGAACAATAATCCTGCTGCCGAACAGAAGCAGTCCGTGCTGCTGGACTGCTGCGGAGGACTCAACAACGTCGATTATTCGAAGGTAAAATGATAAACTGGTCGACACGGAGCGGTTCTGTATGTCTAACGTTCACATGAGCCGGTTTAACAGCCAAAGTCCCGGTTTGACCGACTGAGCCAGTCGGGTTCATTTACTGAGCTCCTGACAGCCGAAAAACATCCGGTACAGGAGCCTTTTCAAATTAAAAGCACAGTACACAAACGTACTCGTACAAAATGTATTTTTACAACGCAAATAACATTTTTACACTTGTGTTTTGATTGATTTACCATTGGTTTTGTTACCATTCTGTATACAACCATATATATTATTTTATTCTCTTTTATTTAAACAATAAGTCTGATGATGTCATATTTGTTGACAATAAAAAAAATTACTGAATGACTCCTGGCCTGCAGCAATTAACATATATCAACTAAAATAGCCGTGTTTCAGTCAGTTATTTACAAGCTACTCCCTCAAGGTCAGAGAACTCATCAAACTATACTTTGTCAGCCTGCCTCACTGAAAACAGATCAGAGACTAGCAGACCTCCACTGTGGGCAACAGAAGAAGGTCAGATAGTGGCCTGTAACTGACACACACAATTACAGTAAATTAGTAGTTCACTGGACTGTACTTATGTAGCGCCTTCCTAGTTTTCAGACCACTCAAGGTGCTTTTACACGTAACACTTACATTTACCCATTCATACACTGAACAATGAAGGAGATCAGCTGGAGATCAGCTGGAGATCAGCGATTGAACCACCGATCTGATTAGTAGATGACATGCTGACCTCAACATCTGCAGCCGCCCATATCAGTCACTTATCTGTATCATTTGTCCGACTCGTGACATTTCCCAATTCGGTTCCCACTGACAGCTCAGTCAGAGATTCAGGTGTGTTATCCTAGTAGTGCCACACAGACTTCATGGGATGTCACATGTATATTTTTGAATGGTTATGCATGTTGGCTTACAGGTTATTTGGCATTTGCACTCTGCTAATGGCTTCAATCTGAGGTAAAAAAAAATTCTGTGTGCTGAGCAAAGCTCAGTGTGGGACCATTTCTTCCAGAAAGGCAACACAGTAAAATTGTGTGTATACTGTAGTTATAGCATTGCTAGTACTGGCACACAGCAAACTATGCTGTGGGCTGGGTGGAGGAAATGTGATGTGATGTGATAGGAGCTACTGTGACTAAATGCACTGAAAAACACTTTAATGAGAAGAAGAGTGAATGTGCTAAAAGTCAAGCTAATCAGGGCAACGACCAATGAAAGCTACATCACAATAACATGTCATTTCATCAGTGCTGACTCAGAGCCCAGTGTGCTACTTACTCAGAGCCTCTTTGTCCGGCACACTCATTGGGTCAATGGAGTGCTTGAATAAAATGAAATAGCCTCTTATATTGAATGTCATTTTATGTTTTTTTTTATCAAAATAAACTGGTTAGTTACTAGCTAATGGGTGTCGGGCTATTAAAAACAAAATGAACCGAAAATGACATCCCAACTTCACACAGCTTCCTCTGAAGCCACAAAAGACTTCTTTTTAAACAGACTTTTTGTAAAATCGATAAAGTTCCCCTCGAAAATACTGCCGTTTTGAAGCCCAAAATCTGTGGTGCTGGCCGCTGCCATGTTGGCAGTCCTGCCTCTTCCATCTCCTGGCTAATCTAAAAATTGTCAAAGATGTGGATCATCGGCGTACATGATTCGGGCCGAATGAAGCCTGGGTGCTCAAATAAGCCCTCTGTAACAGCACCAACCTGTCAAACAAAGCGGCCACGCATAATTATACATAACTTTAAGCCTTAATATAATTTGAACAGGTGAGTTATATAAAAAAATTAAGATTTAGTACAGTTGCCATGAATGGTGAAATTAACTTTAGAGACCAGAATCATTTTTTCTACCAGGCTGTAAACGTGTTTATTTCTGCTGTGAAGTTGGACATTTTAATATGGGGACTTATGGAGGTTGAAATGTTCTGTAGCCAGCCTCAAGTGGCTGCTCAAGCAATTACAGTTTTTGGGACTTCAGCATTGGCTTCATATCCCAGCAACAGAGGTTGCCACTTGGCATGAATATATAATATATTCAACTAAGCATAAATAAGTCCTACAGCTTGTTATGAAAGTGGAGATAAACCCTGTCAAATTGTAAAATGAGATGAAGTACTTGTGGCTGTAACCCTTGTGGCCCCAACACTGTGATATAAAACACACAAAAGACCCAAAGCAAACTGAGGGCTTGGGTATAAAAGACCTGCTTTGTTGCTTTTTTCATCTCTGGCGTCAGAAGGCAAGAGCTGGAAAACCACACAGAGCACCTCAGATTTTATTTTTCTGCACGTAATCTTAGACATTATAATAAATTTTTTTATGCCATGCGCCATGCTTCACTTTTAAAATAGACCCATTTTTTCCATTCACAATGAAAATACTGTATGGTAGCCTGTTACTGTGATATGATACAGCAGTACAAGGGCTGTTGTGTTATGCAGTAACAGTGACATAAGGACATGGTAAAGTTAGAGAAAATGTTTGTTTAGACTAATGTGCCATATGTTTGTTTAAGTTGAAAAATAAGAAAAAAGCTTTTGTAGATCAGAAAGGGTGTATCTGCTGAAGCTCTTCATCCTCTAACATCTAACCAAAATGTATCTGCAACATGGGAACAAGTTCAAAACTGTATAAAAGGAAATCTCTAGACCAGCTAAGTAGGTTTGAGTACAGACCAAGCGGCAACCTCTATGGCTGTAAAGTGAAGCCAGTGTGGAAGTGCCAGAAACTGCAGTTCCTCAAATGTACACTCGAGGCTGGCTACAGAACAAGTCAATCTCCATAAGCCCCCATATTAAAATGTACAACTGCACAGCAGAAATAAACATGTTTACAGCCTGGTACAAAAAGCTGTTTTGGTCTCTCTAGCTGATTTCCCCGTTCATGACAACTGTACTGAGGGTGAAGTTCTATTTAACTCACCTGTTCAAATTATATTAAGGCTTAAAGTTATGCATACAGTAATTAACAACATAGCCGCTTTGATTGACAGGTGGGTGCCATCACAAATTGTTTGAGCACCCAGGCGTCATTCAGCCCCCCTCAGGTACATCAATGATCCTCATTTTTGACGATTTTTAGATTAGCAGGACAGCCAACATGGTGGCGGCCAGTGCCACAGATTTAACAACAGGTTCACAACAGCTCTTCAGAAACCTACGAGTGAAACAACGTCCATTCTGTATACTGTCAATGGTAAAGAATCAAGTCTTACAGCCCATGTGTGTTTCCATCCACCTGCTTTTATGCACATTTCTAATAAACATTTGTTAACATACATATGTAAATGTAAACACGTAAATGTTTACCCTTGGCTAAGGTGGAAATGTTGGGAGCAAACAGCAGTTTTCATTTTCTCCTCTGACAATATTTAAGGCCTTTTTATAACTGCGGTAGATTACATTATTGGCCACATTTTTATAACCATCCATCTTCAGGTAAAATGTGTTTTTTAAGTTTTTTTCACATGGCTGTTTCTTTCAGATGGACTTGACGCCAATGGAAGAACTACTGAAACACATCGACTTTCATGACTCCAGCTTTTGTATCGCTGTGATCGCCATCATTTTCAACCCTCTCTTTTGGAATGTGGTAAGAACTGCTGTAGCCCATGCTGCGCGTTTTAAATTAATCTTGTACAGCCTCTTATCCAAAACATTATCTCATTAAGCTTACTGATTAAAAAACAAATGGGAATTTAAAATCCTGTGATTATCTGACTGATTGGCTGAAAGTTAGCAGACACTATACTCCTGATTGGAGTCTTAATGGATACAAGCAAATTCTCTATAACACAACTGTATTTTTTTTTAAGTGTAAACTGTAAGCAGCTGAGTATGTCTTCATCCTTTTTTATCCAACTTTAGTGCTTGCATTTCACCAAGCTTATTGAGCCAACAGTCCTGACAATGCAATATTTTCAATTCAGTTCTTTGGCAGCCCTAAACAATACTCTCACTGGTTGTCCATGGCTGTGACTAATCAGTAATCATAAGAATCTGATCAATGTGTTCATCAACTCAAAAATGTCTGGCAGTGGTGCTGTTGGCCAGGTGCCAACTGATCGTCTTGTGGGAAGCCAGTGAGGGAGCATGCTACACTACCTTCTCTTACTGGTTAGGTGGGGCACCAGGTGGATAGGGGAAGGTTTAGGGGCAACGTATGAACTTCCACTTGAGGTATGTTGTCCTCCTGAGGCTCTACATGCACAGGGCACACATTAAAAACAAACAAAAGTGACATTTTAAATTTGAAAATATTGAATGGCAACAATAACAATAGCAATACCAATAACTCATTAACGTAGTGAAAGAAGCCAAACTGGGATCTTGAGTGTTGCCAGCTATGTAGCTTTGAAAATAGCATATCTGTCTGCAGATAGGTTGTCATTGACTGTTAATCTGTCTTTGTCAAATCGAGAAAAACTGTCTCAACAGTGTCCCTGGGCCTGATGAAACTGCCCTTCTGTCTATCACAGAGGGTTATTTTTCCCCGACAAGATGGCTACATGAATTTCATGATTGGATCTCAGGTATCTTAATTGTTTAGGATCATCATCAGGAAATCAAGGATGATTACGGTTAATATCTAGTAGATTATACATTACATAATACTGCATCTCAGTATCAGGTCATGGACAATGTTGGTGTGCTAAGAGTGTACACATTCAAAATGTTAAAGCATGAATAAGACAAAGAAAAATAAATGAATATCCATCCATCCATCCATCCATCCATTATCTGTAACTGCTTATCCTCATCAGGGTCACGGTGGAGCTGGAGCCTGTCCTAGCTGACTTTGGGTGGGAGGTGGGGCACACCCGGGACAAGTCGGCGGGTCATAATAGTGAATAGAGTAACAAATTTAACAAATTGCCAGAAGTTAAGATAGACAGATATTCTGCAATTGAATAACTCTCATGTGCCTATCAGTCTTTGTTTACTTATTTATGGCGTTACATACTTATAATGAGCTCTTTTTGTTCATCATCATCATATAATTGCTCGGCTGTAGGATTTGCTTCAACAGGTGCATGGGTTTCATTTCCAGAATGTCATTTAACTAACTTAAGCAGTGACTCATTTGACCATTGACTCAGTCCACCATCCACACCTGCGCAGCCCAGCAGGACACAGGTGCCATTATCACACAGTAGCCCTCTCCTGACAGAAGAGAAGCCAATTATTTTTTATTAAAGTAAATGCTGCTCATGTGGTCTTGGTCCTGCACATGATCCCAAATCACCCTTTTTGTGCATGTTGCATTTGGAAGATTCTAAGGTTCTAAGTAGCTGTAATGGGGGTTATTCAGGAAAACAGCATTAGGACTGATGGAACTTGGCCTAAAAAAGATCTTTTCATCTCATGTGCTCAGCTGTTAGCTACAATGCAGTGTTTTTACAAAGTGAGAGTGTTAGGACGGTGTTTCATTTGACTTCATTTCACTACCATCTCTTCAAAGGCGAGGAAAGAAGTCTATGAATAAATTTCCTTCTATCAAAGCAGTTTCTAATATTTCTGCTCACTCCTCTGTCACATGGGCTCTGACATCTGCTGGTGGGTTTCTGGGAAGACATACCGGCTCATTAGTGCACTAACTTGTATCTTTGTACACCTCCAAAGAACATGTTCATATATGATGATGACATTTTGGTGGTAGGTAGCAGTAAAGTACGTTTCATTCGTACAGTATTATTATTTGCAGGTCACACTGTCTGCCTCGTTTCATGGGACTCTATGTGCTGCATGTGCTGTGCTGGTACCTTGTTGCTGATAGTGCTGAAGGTTTAGCACGCTAATGCTGAGGCTGATGAGTACAAAACGTTTAAAACTTGATTCAAAAGATCACTTCTAAATGTTCCACTACTTTTACCTGCTAACTATGTACAGCAGTCATCAGGTAGTTTTATTCAGTTTTGTTCAGAACTTTCTACCTCCTACCTCTTCCATTTCTGAGTGTCAGACACTTCATTTCCTGCATTCTGCTGAATTCTGGACAGTTGCATCTTTCATATCAAGGATTAAAACCTCAGATCATAGATGTGGGCAAAATGTTTGATCTGTCTTAATAAGCTATTTGGTATATTTGGAAGAAGAAAGAACCCATTGATAAATGGAAATAGGAAATGACCTGGTAGACTACAGAAACACCAGAGGATGACTCAACAATACATTTATTAGTCATTGGAACAAGGATCTGTCATGGGCGGCAGATCTTATTCCCACTGACAGGTAGGGATGGGTATCTTTAGGCTTTACTCATACTAATATCGATCCCGATACTGATATTGATCATGATACTCATTGACACTCTTATTCATACTGCTTGCCAAGAAATGACGTGAAATGTGAGTTTAGGAAAGCGAGCCCATACTTTAGGATGTTTTGCCATGTCAGCTCTTCATGTAAGGTTACATAAAAACTGATACCAGTATCGTTTGTCGAGGAAGTCATCAATATTTTGGTACTGATCAGTCAGGAACCATTACAGGTTTAGTACCGGTTCTCTATACCCTACTGACAGGACTGATCCACTCATGGTCCTCATATACCATTCAGATCTGTATTTGGACAGTCTCTTTCTTTTTACCTGTGAACCTGAGCTGGAGGTATACATCGACATTTACAATAAAAACAAACAAACAGCGTGACCACGGCAGCAATGACATTAAGTGACAGACAGCTTACCTGTTATTCCAGGTGTGCTCTCCATTCTGATTTAATACTTCTCTGCTATGTCTCATGAAACTCTGGTTTCTCATGTAATTCCAAGCATGTGAAAATATAGTGTATGCATTAGTGTAGGTTGTGCACGAATATACAGGACACACTTGCAATTTATTTTTCAATAACTGATGGTTGCATCAACTGATTTTCTTTTTTCACCTTGGTATAAATAAAAAAAATCTTGTATCGTGACAACCTTTGCAGAATCAAGCTGCAAACACAAAACCTGTTAGCAAAGGTTTTTTTATTTTTATTTTTTTATTTCAGCATCCATCATACATAAAGCAGTGGTACAGGTAAAATAGCCATAGTGCCTACATTTGAACACCATTCGAAAATGCTTTTGCTGAGTTGTGTCTTTTGTCTCTTCTGCTTTAACTTGAAAGTTTCCGTTGGCACATGGTCAAATTCTTCAAGGCTGCCTTGGTTGCTCTTTGAATGAGGAAGTTTTATATATATATTTTTATATTTTCCGTGTGCTGTCTAAAAGTTTCATTCACATTTTCCACCTACACTTCAGCTTAATTTCTTGGTTTAACAATTGCCAGTACCAGTGTGAAATGCATGCTGCCCCATCAGAGGTCTACTTATAATGACAGAAGCTCAGTATGGACGTGGAAGCGGTGTAGGTGGGGTGCAAGTTTAATAAATGAATTGACAATTTATCCCTCCTTTTTTCAGTTCAATCAATTCATGTCACTTCTATATAGCGGTGGACCTTGACACCACAAGAGTCTGAAGTGGAGATGCTTTGCAGTACGAAACGACCCTGCAGTCTGACTCAGTAATTAACTAGTGGTACAACATGTATGCAGCTCGGTTAAGAGGCAGCATTTACTATTTTTTGGGTCACATTGTGTTCCCAGATGGTTTTACTCCACTCTAAAGAGATAATCTACTATTTTTTCTGGGTGCTCAGTCACAATCAGCTTAGAGGTCAGGGTCAGACTGAAATGGTGAGAACAGTTTTGCCCATCTACTTTTGTCTTGGGACCTGAATCCTTACAACCCCAGGTGCTTGAATAATGACTGAATAATGAATAACGATTTCTTCTCTATTGAATTTTTGGTTAATGACTGACACTGCTTTTTGAGATTAGTTGGGAATAAGCACTCAGCGTTATGCTACTTTAATTAAGTCTAAAGCATCTGAAAGTCAGCTGGGGTAGTCATGAGTGAGCATCTTATCTTATCTATTGAGTATGACCTGGACAGAAGTACAGTACCAGTCAAAAGTTTGGGACCGCCTTCCCATTGAACTGTTTTTCTTTATTTTTTTGTTACTTTCTACACTGTAGATGAACACTGAAGATGTCAAAACTACAAAATAGCAATATGGAATTTGGCCTGGAATGGTTTTCCAACAATTTTGAAGGGGTTCCCATATACACTGAGCACTTGTTGGCTGCTTTCCTTCACTCTGCAGTCCATCTCCAAATCATCTCAAATGGGTTTAGGTTGGGTGATTGTGGAGGCCAGGTCATCTGATGCAGCACTTCATCACTCTCCTTCTTTTATATATTTATATATATATATATATATATATATATATATATAGCGACTGAGCTAACCAACACCCATCCCAACACCCAACACCCATCCCACTCCTTCTTGATCAAATAACCCTTCCGTAGTTTGGAGGTGTGTTCTAGTTCATTGTCATATAAAAAAACAATGCTTAAGGGTGGGAACCACACATTCAGATGCATCAGACAATCATAAATCATACATGGTGTCTGGGAAAAGATTACCTTTTTACTGTATATCTAGAGAAACATAATATTAGGTCTGTGCAAAATGTTAGAGGAATGCCAACAAACATTTTTTTCTGGGCTCTTCATTCAGGGCTTCAGGTTATGAGCGTCAGCCTAGAGGTACCAGTGTGAAGAAGGCATGCTGTTGAATGTCATCTATGTCTACACATGTTTGTTTGACCTCCCAAAGAACAACTCCTAATGCGTTGGTACCAGTGAGGTCTCCTCCTGCTTAATCCTACTTATGTCCTTTAATCACACATGCACTATATGTCCTGTCACGTAACACAGGAAGGAACTCCTCACCTACTCTTTAATAATGGAGGTATACTTTGCATTCACACTGAACACAGTGTTCCTACTGGAACGGAGACACAGCAAGGCTTGTTTGTTGTGTGCGTTTGTGTGCGTGTGTGTGTTTGGGCACAGATCAGAACGTACCAGCTCTCAACCACCACTGCTTAACCTTTTATCTTTTCACACTGACTTAAGCGCTGTCCATGAATAAAACACTGATCACATACACAGACAGACAGACAGACAGACAGACAGACAGACAAACAGACAGACATGAGGCCTGCTAGCTTAAGGCATGCCAGAGGAAAGTTTCAGACTAGAAATCTGGGTTCAGGTGAGTAGGTTAGTGTGTCACAGTGACGCTGCTTTGACACATATTATAAAGATTTATGGAACTATCATGGAGTCAATCTCACTGTCAGCCACAGGGAGCCTTGGGAGTGTTATAATATGCAGGCTGACCTCATCAGCACCTGCAGTGAGGACTCTCTCCAAGTGTGTAGGTGGCTTTATACTGACTGATCTACAGACCAGAGTTGAGTCTCTGAAAGTGGACTGCATAGCAGCCGCTCTCAGGTTAGGCTGAGGTTGAGCCACTAGACTGCTGCGCCTGATGATGATAATTACACCTGTGATTGCAGCTGTGTCATTTCTTCCCATTACATGCAGCGGTGATGAGTTTGCAGCATGCCGATTTATTGTTTTTTATGTATCCGTGTGTGTCCGATCATATTCATTCATATTCCTACCTTGGACAGTCCAACCACTCTTCCTACAGTCTGTACAGTATACCTCCACTCTTACATCCAAGGAGCAAGGTCAGAAGGAATTCAATAGAATTTAATTGAGGCAAGGCAGGTTAGCCTCTGTGTTTAGATGAGGCATTGAAATGTTGCGAGTTGAACTCAGAATGGCCTGAATCCAATAACGTGGTAGTATTTTTTACTTTCTTTAAGAGTTCATTTCTGTGGAGTGTGTGGGTGAAAAAAAAAGGTATTTTTGCCATTTTAGTTACTTCTACAACTACAAACACATCTTATATGTGTATAAACTTATATTTCTCAATGATACATGACTTGGTTGAATGATACATGGATTTAGACATCTTGCTGTGTAAAGCTGTGTGTTGTAAATGCACTAGTCCTGCTTAAAATCATGTTTTGTGTCCTTGATATACTTTATGATAGATAATGCTTGACTGCCTTATCTTGAACTGCAACTAAAAGTATTGAATAATGGCACCTACCTGTCAGTCAAAGCCGCCACGCTGTTAATTATGCATAACTTTAAGCCTTAATATAATTTGAACAGGTGAGTTAGAACTTCACCCTCAGTACAGTTGTCATGAACGGGGAAATTAGCTATAGAGACCAAAACTGTTTTTTGTACCAGGCTGTAAACATGTTTATTTCTGCTGTGAATTTGGACATTTTAATATTGGTGCTTATGGATTTTTTGGCACTTACGCATTAGCTTAATTTCCCAGCCACAGAGGTTGCCCCTTGGGTGTCAGTATCTTTTTCAGTCCCGTCTGGTGCTACCATGGATGTATAAACAGAACAGGATACAACATTAAGGGTGGGGCTCCCTTCAATCTTTATTTATTTTTTAATTTTTTAAGATAATTAGTTAAAGAGAGAGACAGAGTGGTGAGCCTTTGCACCAGGTGAGCTAGGAGGATGCCCTTTCATATGGAAGCTGCCCAGAAGCCAAAAAGTCAAATGTTTGAGCATAAAATTACCCCAATCTTCTGCATATGTTTCCACATTGTGTGGCCCATACTGTAGATAAGCACACTAGAGACTTTTGCCTGTTGAGACGCTAACTTCTGGTTTAACCCTCCGTTAACTTGAACAGGGATGTGGCTCTTGTGGCTCTTCCAGATCAGACTGAATGGATCAAAAAGTCCAACTCTCAAAAAAGTGTAACCAATGTTTTACAGCCTCTTACTTCACACGGCAAGCTAATGGGTAAAAGTCTTTTTGTGCATCACTTGATGCACACTATTGCTTTTATCACTTTTATTTGGCACAGACACAGATGCACAGATTCACGTGCACTCAGGCCATTAACATGAAATGCAACGGCACCTACTACCATCTCACAGATTGGGTAAGACTCTTCTTTTGTTGGCCTAATACAGAAGACACACCACTTCCTGTGTGCCTAAAAGATTTCCCATCACTGGTTATGCACAGCCACATGAGCTGACAGAATAGGCAGTCACATGCAGCACCACTTCAGCCTGGACACATCACCGAGGTTAAAAATACATTAATATCTGCTCAAGTTTTGCAGTGTGTTTGTAACACTTCGGCTGTCATCTTCCCCGTGGACCACCTCTTCCCCTGCTCTTCATTTCCTTTGTTTTTCTCACTTTACTTCTGCACTGCTTTTTTCTCTTTGCACCCCGCCACGTTCTCCTTTCAGTCTGTCCTGCAGCTCAGTGGTTTTGTCACAGTGAGAGTGAATCATACGGTAGTAATTTTCTCTCTTTCCTGTATGACTAGGCCTTCATCTCCCCTCTTGCCTCTCCCCAATGATCCGCAGGTCTTTTCTTCCACATTACACATTTGTCATCTTTACTCTCTGCCCTTGATGATTGGTCTGTCCCTCCTGCCTTAGTCTCTTAAATCTGTTCTGTCATCACAAGATGTAATTAAAATCAAATTTGCGCAAGCCTTTCTGATTATTAATCTAAGCATGAGTAAGATTTGACCTCTTTCCCACCAAACATCCCCTCATCCACAGGAAGAACTGTTAATATTAACACTTACCCCTCACCGTGAGCAATCACCATTTCATCTTTGCCTCATGTTAATTGTGTGAGTTTGACCGCTGCAGTTTCTGCACTCTGTAATTATTTGTGAATGGTGAGTGGGCATTATCTGTGGCTCAGTATCTTTTATTCAGTTTGAACCATTTTCCATTTGCCCCAAAAACACATATTTATACTCTATACCTGCCTGGATCAAATTTGGATGTTCATTCGCAGTGATTAGCTGTTCAGTCTGCACACCCACATAGGTTTTTTCAGGTAGGCAGAGATGGACTCCAGTGTGCCAGTAAGAATGATAAGGTCAGGTGTCATTTGTCCTGCACAAACACGTGCAACAAAAATAATAGGAGCGTCGGGGAGATGTCATCATTTAGCAACTTTGTGAACCGAACTTTGCTCCACTTCTTTGAGGAGAGCTGCCAGAATTTCTCAGTAAATGTGCTCTCATGTGGCTGTGGCTCTCTGGGCCGACTATGTTCGGTGAGTGGGGGAAAGCAGCACATTCAGTTGACCAATTAGCAGCCTGACAGAAATGTGAATGAGCTGTGAATGCCAAAACAGCTTGACTGAAGTTTTTGACTTACTCCTCACTGCAGAGTAGACTATTGAGTGAAAAGCATAGTTGTAATTAATGATGGTTGCATACCATTCATTTCTGCAAGTTCCAGAGCCCTGACATTGTGCACATTGGTTCAGTGGCAACCTTTAAATGAAACCTTGGTGATTCATGTGTCTAGGCTACTATGACAGGTCAAAATGTGTGCTGTAAAAAACGGTCTTTAAGTTCACACGGTTTATTCAAGGACTCTGCAGCCCTCCGCTCCCTGAAGGTCAAGTTTTCTGTTGGTCAACAGCACCAATTCACAAGTCAGAGTTCACCAAAGTTGAATTTGATATGAAAGATTTGTGCAGATCTCTATCATTTTTCCTGCAAAATCTCATTTTAAAAACCAATTGACTGGGTCTTGTTTACTTATTCTTCAATCACAATTTTGCTAATATGTTTTGAAGGTTTGGCCAAAAAAGGTTTTGTGAAAAAGAAATTGGTTTGGGGAACTGGATGGTGGCTGGTTGAGCATGGACCACAGCATGGAGCGTGGACTGGTATATATGTCCTTTTTGTGTTGGTCAATTAATAAAGTTTTTCTCTCCTTTAGTTATCTTGTTGACAACAGTCTCACCTAAACTCAAGACTAGCAAGAAATGGGAAGAAGTAGTTTTCTTCTTCTCTAGTGTTTTCTGCAACTTTTCTTCTTCTCACATTCCTCTGCTTACTTGGAGGCCTCTACATCTTTATATGTATGATACGTATGTATGATATATGTTCGCTAGTTACATCACTCTGTGGTGTACAATATTTCTTCTGCTGTTTGTTGTTTTCTCGATGGGGAGAACTCGCTGTAAAGTCATTACAGAGTCAGAGCCTGAGTCGATTCTGCATGACAACCTTGTGATAAGTTATCAAGGACCACGTTTTCATTTTGCTTTTGTAACCCATGTGTTTTTAGTCCTTATCTCAATGATTACTTGTGGCTACCACCATGAATTACCAGCTGATTTCATAACCCTCCGTCTGTGAGCAGAGGATCATACTGAGAAGCTCCATGTATTAGTGTGTACTTGTTGAATTTATGTTGCAGTAATAGTTATCAGTTCAGAAAATATAAATAATGGGCTATACTGTGCCATTAGGAAAAATTTCAAAGAATTAATATTTCCACTGAAATCCAAAAACAGACTCATGAACTATGTTTTACCAGCTACAACTAGGAATTGAGTTGTACTCAAACTAAAATTCCCAGAATGTTTCTGCTGCTTCTGCACCTTAAAGGCACCTTATTGAGTTTTTTGACCACTAGAAGTGCTATTGAGCAATGTTTCGATGAGAGCTAGTATCCCGACCCACAGTCATGTAGGCTGTACACATTTCTACCAAGGGTAAGTGATCTGCAAGTGGCAATAAATCAGTAAGACAAAAATCAATGTTGCAAGTGTGAGAAAGGAAGTTCACTCAACACATATATGGGCCTCAATGAGTATATTTTGGTGAGAAACCTGGTGAGAAGTCCTCAGGGTACCTTTAACCTTTGTCAATCATTAATACTGCAATTGCACTTTAATCTCTCATTACTTAGATCCTTGTGATGCAGTTGCCCGGGCAACAGGAATGTACAGTATTCCTGTGCTGAGTGACTGCAGAGGTAACAGTAACTGAAGTGGTGAAGAAGATGAAAACTGGGTCATGTACACTTTTGCTTAGATGATGTTTGCACTCTTGTTAAGCATGATGCCTTGTTTCATTTCCTGACTTGTCTGGACAGTAGCAGTTTATCCCGGCCTCTGAAGATTTCCTAAAACTTTTCCAGAGTCAGATCTGTTCCCTACATAACAGCGATGAGATCAGGTCTACAGCTGCATTAGATAGATGTCATGCTGACACCGAGGCGCTGGGAGAAAAATGGTCAGCCTGTTCTTTCTTGCTTTATCTCACCGCCTTAAGCAGACATCTCAGCAAAAATCACGTGGACGTGACATTGGGCTTTAGATAACAGAATGTGGGAACTAACTGTGCAACTATAACAGGAAGAGTGCTGTGCAAGTCATATTCTGCAGACCTTCAAATTAATGCTCCAAGTCAGCACTTGCATGATTAGTTGGAATGGTGCATTGTAAAGTCTAGTTTAAAACCAATGAAAAGGATAGATACTATTTTTGGCTCTGTTTTTGGTCTCCACCAACTCCTTAGGGCAACATCTGGCTCTTTAGATGCTAAATGCTTCTCTTTGTCCACCAGTGTGTCCCTAACTGCTGTGTGGTGTTGAGCAGGGAGTTTACAGTGGAGCTTTAGAGCTTTTTTTGTTAAAAAAAAAAAAAAACAGCTGCCTGCTGCAGACGAAAACAAAGCTATGAGAGCTGAAACCCACTATAAAGCTTTATAAAGCCGAGGGGAGCTGTGAATTGATGGTTAAATGTATGACATTTTATAAATGTTTGAAACTGTAAAGCAACATTACGTAGAAATTAGTATTTTAGTCTAGTTTTAGAGTACAATACCACTGTTATTAATATGGTCAGTTGCAGTTGCTGAGCCCAGTTACATTGCCCAGCTCTGGTTCTGGCACGTCAGCAGCTTCGCTATCCGTCTGTGTGCCCTGGGTGTTCTGAAAACCAAAACAGCTGTGGTACAAACACTCAACGAGTGCCCTGAGCTTATAGTCCAGGCAGCCCGGCTAACAAACTGAGCTAACAGCAGCTAGAATTTGCAATAGTTTATTTTACCGTACCGTTAAATCAGTTAAACAGTTAATTGGGCTTAAACATAACTAAGGTAATGGATCTAGAATTGCAGTTGTGCAACTGCAAACTGACCTAAACATTGACAGTTCAGTTCAGTTCACCACAGATGGGGCTGTGGAGGTACATGAGAGAAAAAATGGTTGGAAGCCAGTGCTTTAGAGAGCGTCAAGAGCTTCTTGGGTTATGTAGACTGCACCCCCTTATATCTTAGATCTGTGTTTAATCTTTAATTGATCTTTTTCACTCTGCTTTCAAGGCCTCATCACAGTTGAGACTATAGTCAAACATTAGCAATTACAGAAATGAACTCAAAAGCAGCACCCAATGAAATTGCGTGCGATGAGTCGGCAGATTAGATGCTGGTTTTCACGCACACAAAAGTGTGCATACATAGACTCAGTGAGGCTCCCATGTTGTGCTTTGTTGTGCATCTCTTAGAGGTTTTATCTTGTCCCTGAGGGGTGCTGATTCGGCCTTGGGCAGAATAATAACGTCTGATGACTCATCAGCGTTTAGGCGGGCAGAAGAAGGGTTTTGATGGAGTGTGGCAGAGAGAAAAAGGCATAGGTGTAAAGGAAGTCTATGAAGCGAACAAAAGGGACAGTGAAACGTGATGTCAATGTGACCTTAAGCATTTCTGATTACTTACAAACTGTAAATGCTGAGCAAAGGAGATAATGCAAGCTGTGAAAATGAGGATCCTCATGTGGCTCATTAAACTGAGTGGACAGTAAGGCTGAGCAATTTTATCGGTCCTGCGATATATACAGTATTTATATTTTGTTTCCCCAGAAAGAATCGATTTTTCAGCCGCGAGTATCGATACATTAAGTCCCATTCAAATCCCCTGTGTTACGCCTGGCACTCTTCTCGCTGCCCATTTCCTCCCGTTGGCTTTGCAGGAAGAGCGAATCAAGAGAATGGCGGCGAACATAAATCCAGCACCTTCATGCTTAAAAGCAGAAGTGCTTCCACCACTTTGGATTTAACCCTCTGGGGACGGATTGGGCGGATCCGAAACGGTTTATGACAGAGAGATGTGTTTTTTTGCACTGTTTTGCACTGAGATTCCGCTAAAGACGGAGATGTGCGGTTTGTGTCTCTGTCTGACACTTCCTTGTTGTTCTATGCCACCGCATAAAAGACCAATCGAAAAATAGATGTTCGGCAGACTCCATACGCAGTCGACAAATAGTCACTAGTACTGTTTGAGGTGTGATATCTGATTAATTTTGTCCAGCATTTGCAAGCTGTAGACTCTCTGTCCAGTCAGAGCCATGTATTGTGTAATTGATGCTTTCAGTTTTCAGTTCAATTAATTCAATCCAAGTCAATGGAACACTCACAAGATGTCACCAAAATCACAGTCCCTTTAAGCATGAACATTAGGGTTGTGAACGATAAACCGATGCGACCGGAAGACTTGGAATCGGTTGGCGGCTTCACACGCTTACAGTTTGCGTCAGCGTCTCTAAAACAACGCGAGAGCTGAAGCTGCCCGCGAAATGATTCTTGCGCGAACTCCATAGCTGTCTAGCTGGCATTACCATGAGTGATAGACAAGTGACAACAAGAAAAATGGAGGAGGTTAAGAACGACAGCGCCAGCCTGACTGATGAAGGTGATAATGCACCGGGAAAGATTTTCAACGCATCGGGGAAACAAAAATCCAAAGTGTGGACCATTTTTTTAGAAGCCATGCTATTTGTAAGCTGTGTAGAGCATCTTTGACGTACACTGGCAGCGCTACAAATCTCGACCAGCATGCAAGGAGGAAACACGGTCGAGAGTACGGTGAGTTCAAGACCCGTACCAACGAGCAGGAGCGCACTGCAAGCAGTAGCACACAGCCGAGAACGGGGAACGTTATTTCTAACATTTTCGGGCAACGTGGTCACAATTCAGCACGTTCTAAGGAAATCACGGCATCAATAACGCGTTTTATCGCTAAGGGATTATGTCCTTACAATATAGTTGAGTGGGAAGGATTTCAGGATTTGATTCATACGTTAGAGCCCAGGTATAAGATACCGTCCCGAAATCATATCACCAACACGTGCATGCCAGCGTTGTATGCCCAAGTTAAGAGCCAAGTTGAAAAAGAACTGGCAAATGCAGAGCGAGTGGCAATAACAACTGACGCTTGGACATCATGTGCAAAGGAGTCTTATGTGACGATCACAGCCCACCACATTGCTCCGGATTGGAAGTTAAATGTTCATGTGTTACAGACCAGGGCATTCAAAGGATCCCACACTGGGAAGAATATAGGTGCTCTACTGAAACAGGCATGTATTGACTGATAAAGAGCCAGCCCTGGTAACGGACAATGCCACAAACATGGTTTTAGCTGGCGTGGAAGCAGAGATGAGCCCTCACCTCATGTGCTTTGCACACACTATAAATCTGGCCACACAGAGAGCCTTCAAAGTGGACACAGTAGCAAGGTTGCTGGGAAGGGTGAGGAAGGTGGTTGGCTTTTTTCACCGCAGTGTCAGGGCAGCAGAAATTCTACAAGACAAACAGAAACAACTGGCCTTGCCAATCCACAAACTCATCCAAGATGTGTCCACCCGTTGGAACAGTTCCCAAGACATGCTTGAACGCTTACTGGAACAACAGCCTGCCATTTCTGCTGCACTCATGTCCAGTGATCTCAGAAGAGGAGAAGAGGTTAACACTCTTAAGGACAAAGACGTCTGCGATATTGAAGACATTGTCAAGCTGATGGCGCCGGTCAAACTTGTGACCACCAGCATGTGTGAAGACAAGCGGCCCACACTCTCAATGATTTCCCCTGTCAGAGCAAAGCTTAAAAAGAACTTTGAAGCATCAGATGAAGACTCAGTGGTAATCAGAGGGATGAAACAAGCATTCAGAAATGACTTGGAGAAGCGCTACACCGGCCTGGATGATCTCATCTACACTGCAGCAGCTCTGGACCCCCGCTTCAAGTCTCTGCCCTTCCTGACTGACCATGATGCTGAGCGGACGTTCACAAGCATAACAGCAGAAGCTACATCCCTGCATAACAAGGTAAATCCCCCAACACACTGTCATTTACTCAACACAAAATACATATTACAGTGCATTCTATTAGTTAACAACAGTCTACTGTGCTTTGGTGCTGTCATTAGATTTATTCTGACTGCTGTTACGGTCTGTTTGATTGTGTACACTACACACTAACTGTCTTTTATATTTTATTTCTAGGCAACAGGGGATCCAGTTCAGAGAGGCCCACTGCAGACAAATCCATGTCAGACTGAACCTGCCCTTGGAGATCTGGACATCAGCATTGATGCACCCCAGACTCAAGATGAGCCTGAAGGTTTGTGTATTTTATAACTTGTGATCAAGAAAAAGTTGACTTTGGCTTAAACTCATGCTGCAGCCATAAAATATTAGCATACAACAACACATTCAATATAATGAGAGAATCGGCATGCAAAGAAAAAGATTTTAATAATGATGATGATAATACAACTTTTACAGATGTGAACAAGAGTGCCGATATAAATTCATTCTGAACATCAGATAAAGATTCATACATAAAATGGTAAAGTCAGGTAGGAAAAAAAAGCATCCCTGAGTCATGGCAAACAAAGTAATAGTAATATACGGTAATTGTTTTCTATTTCAGATGATGACCCTCCTCTCAAAAAGAAGAAAATGTCAGTGTTGGACCAGCTGTTGGGAAAAGACTTTGAAGTGAGGATGGCAGCTAGATCTGTAAGCATCCCGGCCACCAGTGTGGCATCTGAACGGGTGTTCAGTACTGCGGGAGATATTGTTTCCACAAAACGCAGTCTACTCAAACATGAGCATGTGGATCAGTTGATTTTCCTTAAGAAAAATCTGCCCCCCAAAAAAACCAAGGACAGTGATGATGAATAAAAAAACAGGGAACAATGCACAAGCATAAGTGAACTACCTTACTGTGAAGCAATAAAAAAGCAATAATGATTGTTGACTTGTCAGTCAGACTTAACTGCCATATGAGAATATAGAAATGTAGGGCAGCACTTTTGATCAGATTACCTTTCCCAGGTCAAAAAGCAGCAGTTTGATTTATTTTATACATATGTATTTATTTTCTTTAATCTTTTACATAATGCACTTGTCACTGTGTGTTAAGCATTGTTGAGATAAGAATGTGGTTGCTGCTTTGTCCTTCCCCTCTGGCTCTCCAGGCCTGAGGCCACATTTTGAGATGACCACCAGCAGTCATCATTATAAGGTTATTGTTACATGGTTTGTTTATAGGTCACAGGTTCTGAACCCATTATCAATTCCTGCGGTGCCCTCAATCTGCTGCTGCTTACATTTTTCAGTTTGTAACTTGTTGAAATGTTGCACCTTTGTTACCTACCTCTAGTGTTCAAAACACTGTGCTCAGGCTGAAATGTTGCACTTTGTAATTACTTTGTTTGTTTCTGTGTTACTTTTACCTCTGGAGTTCCCATCCAACAAATGATGTTGATTCAGCCAGCCTTTTTTTCTGTCCATGTCTAAAAATAAATACATTGACATGTGATTTTGTTGTTGTTCTTTTTTTTTTATTTTATTTTTGCCAGAGCCATAAAGCAACAATGCTTGGGGATATGTGGTCTTTTACATATTTGAAAAGAAAATATTGTACTGTACTGTAAGATAGTCACTTTCATAGAATTGGCTTCTTTATTTTATAAAATATCTACAACAAATATTAACCGTAGAATCAAATTAAATCGTATCGTTCTTACACTGTATCGATTCATATCGAATCGGTCTGTAATAAAAGTAGAATAGAATAGAATAGAATAGAAAATACTTTATTAATCCCAAACTGGGAAATTGCATTGCAGCAGTAGCATTTCACCTGTACAATGGCATGAAAATAAAATAGAAAAGAAAAACCTAGATAAATAAACAACAACCTAGGCATATTAAGTAGTAGTATAAACATAAAATATAAGATGAGACATATAAAAAATAAAAGTAGTAATACAATATAAATTTCAAGTATAAATAAAATAAAATAAAATATCGGATTTAACCAGTATGTACAGTGTGCATTTAAATAAATGTACAAGTGGGTAATGGTGTGTATTGTACAAAGTGAGTAAAGTGCAGGTTGAGACTGTAAAAATGATAATAACCAGAGATATTTAGCTTTTATTGTATATTGTAATGGCATGTGGCAGGAAGGATAGTAAGGAAGTATAGCGTTTTTTAATTGTATCGTAACCTGTGTATCTAGATGCGTATCGAATCGTTTATCACAGAGAGATGTGCAGCTCTAATGAACATATATGTTGATTTTTCCTTTCTGTCAGTTCACATGTTGTCATGACAGCTTCTGGCAGAATGAAATTCAACAATCATTCAGTCAGATTATTTTTTTAGTCTGACGCATAAGTGTTGCGCACATGTGAGCATAAAGTCTTTGTCTTAGAGCACAAACCTAATGGTAGTTATATTTAGCATGATTATTAGCTGAGGACTGTGCATTAAGGTGTCTGCATGCCACTGCTGCTACTGCTGTGTTTGTGTGTGTATGTGGGATTTATTTCCTTCTCAAAAGCCAGTTGTTGCTTCAATAGAGTGCGTTTTTTGTCAAGTCTTTTGTCTGAACCCCTCAAGGATTTTCTATATATGTGTATATATGATTGCAAAACTGTGCATCACGACACAGAGAGCCCTGTGATATAGTCGATATGAATGATCATGATTATCACAGCTCCTGGGCTGTGGCTCAGGAGGTAGATGGGATCATCCATTAATCAGAAGATCGACCGTTTGATCCCCGGATGACCAGTCTGCATGTCCAAGTGTCCTTGGTGCCATTGGTGTGCGATTGTGCATGAGTCTGGTGTGCAGCCTCTACTGTCAATGGGTGAAACAGATGTGTAGTGTAAAAGTACCATCAGTGGTTGCAAGACTAGAAAGGTGCTCTATGAGTACAGTCCACACACAAACTAATATATGTATTCTTTGTGATCTCACCCCATGTCCAAGTGCACAACAGGCACACCAGACAAGCACTTGGCAGGGTTGAAGAAAATAGATCCCACAATTTAATCCATACCACTTTTGCTCTTGTGTTTTTAACCAAAAAAATAGGTCCTATAGAGTTTATATTTTTTCTTTGGCTTCTTCTGCAATCAGATTATCCTGGTTACTGTTTTCTTCTTTCAACTTTTTATTAGTAATTGCACAACAGAATCTCCCCACTCACTGTGCCCTCAGAAGCAGAGGTCAGCCGCGGTTGAATAAATAGATGCCATCCGGTGCATGTGTTAACAAACCTCCCCACCGACAAAGCCGATAGAGCAAACAACATATTAATCGTCATCTGATCTTTGCGATGCATATGGAGTTGGTCTCAGTCATCAGGTCTGCTGCCCAGTGACCTACATTCATGGGAACAAAGTGCTCATCAGCGCATGCTGTCCATGTCGGCTGCTACGGCTGCTGGTAGTCTGAGACTGTTTGTTAGACAGCGGAGATCAGGAGATATCATGATAACAAGAGGTGGTTGAGCCAAAGAAAGCAAAGGATTGGTTTTAAAGATTGGACTGTGGTTTGAATTTCTATTCTGAAGAAGATGAAGAGGTAATTAGGTTGACTGAAACAAATTTTCCATTTTCTTTGGTACACGTTTAAAATGCATGTAAAAATTTGAATTTATATGAAATTTGTTTTAAGTAGGTGAAGTCTTTACAGGTTCTCAGCATGACAGTTGACATTCCCTACAACTTTTCACCATTAAAGGAAAGCTATCTTTTATTACAACTTGGTGTCTGCCACCTATGACAACATTATACTGTCAAAAGAAATTGCCCAGGACGTCTTAGGATAGGACATAATGAGGTTCAATGGGGAAAACATCCTAAGCAGCCAGACAGACAGTCAAACATTTGTAAACATACCAACAGTTAATTCTGATTGGTTAGCTAGAACTTTATCTGGAGAAAGTCGTTAATGTGATGGCCCGAGCTACAGTACTAAAAGAAAACCCATGTTGTAATGAACCAAGTTTTTCTTGATGTTCTTGCTGAAAAGGTTAGCCATGGAAAAAGATTTGTAGTACTAGATCTAACAGAGATCAACTGAGAATTATTCTCATGAGTTTGAGGACCAATACAGAAACAAAACCAGTGAATATAGATTTCAAACAGAGTAGTCATATGAACTTGTAAAAGTATATCAAGGCTTTTCGTTGTGTTTGTTTTTGTCTTTCCCCCCTATAATCATAAATGACTTACTGTAATACATCTTGACCTCAAATGACTGGTCACTGGAGATAACAGTCAGTAGCTGATTCTTTATTGTACTGATGTATTTAACTCAGTCAGGTAAAAGATATTCAAATAAATATTCAAGACTTTGGTGCATTGTTTTCATCTTTTTATTCATTGGACTCAATTACACTGATTGCCTCTGTGATCTGACCTCAGATGTACCCACGCGACGTAGGCTAAAGCTTTTGTGTGTGTGTGTGAGTCACATTGGTGGGTATTGGAAGCCTTGTCGAAATTGTTGTTTTTTGTTCAAATTCATAATTTAGCAATCTGATGTACTATTGATATTCTGTGAGTTCAAGTCGAATGACAACTATTGTGTTTTGTAAATTGCCTTCAAATTCAGCCTCAAGGATTCAACAGTTCTTAGAGAAAAGGGTCTTCAATGACTATGTTATGTAATTTTCCAGTACTATTCAGAATATGACAATATTCTGAGTTTAATATTCCAAATTCACCCTATTTTCAAATGTAACATTTTTGCGATTAATAAAACAGCAGTCACCTTCATCTCCTGAACAGGGGAACTCGCTCGCACTGGTCATTTGGTACTATCTTGTGTCCACAGATGCACTTTATTACAAACACACCAACACACACATAGAATAGAATAGAATAGAATAGAAGATACTTTATTAATCCCAAACTGGGAAATTGCATTAGCACTTCAATCATGTCTGATCATGGCCAGGCTCAGATCCACTTGGGTATTATAATGTTACAGAACTGGGACCTGAAGTAATACAACCAATGACTGTATAAAATTTGGACCCAAACCCGTAGGAGTCCCAGGTTTGGTCACTGATCCTAGGGTTCAGGTAGACCTGTTAAGACCTCTGCATACTATTAGTCAATATTGTAGAAAATGGAGCCCTTGACGAACTACTATATGTTGTGAGGGTTGCTATCTGTATCTTTCATGCTTCACAGAATCTAAAGATGCATGTCCTGTATGTCCTTAACTTTTCCGAATGGCAGATGATTAGTGTGACTGAAATGTTTTTGCACTTGATGGGCAATTATAACTGTCACATGTGTCCGAGACAAACAGTCTTAGGATCCCAGACCCAGTATATTTTTAGCTTTGAAGTGGCAAACACTGATTTACAATTGTATTTTTATTCAGTCCTGTTCCTTCCAATGTTTCCAGTAAAAGTAATACAGGGAGAGCATTTGGGTCATCATCTTGACGTCTGCGATGTTTTGCGGTTTTTTTCATAGCCTGTAAACTTTTCAGCTGACTCATTGTTGATGATATAATCAGGGTGATATAATAGGTTCGACCTCTTGTCTCTGCCTGGAGGTGGAATGGGTACAGCCATAACAGAGGTCATAATCTCATTAGGCTCTAACTAACATGAAAGAGATGTCTTAAGGGCAGAATTAGTGGTTTAGAGACGGGGAACACAATGACATACTTGCTGTGATTTCCAAGTCCATGAAAATCAACCTTAAGATTCATTGTTTCATCTGTTTATTCCAAGGTAGTAAAAACAGTAAATGTGCAAATGTGATGTAATTTTCAGAGGGAACCCTAACAGACCTCATGAAGTGTCTGAAATACAAAGAGTTCATCTTCTGAGAGGTATGAATTGAGTGGAGTATGATCTGTTTACAGTGTGACTATTAAGTTTGTTTTTTCTTGCGTTTTCTGGTGGCAGCAAAATGGGTGGGATTTTTAAGAAATATCAGAATTAATCCACTCTGTACCATGAATATCTACAGAAAAAGACTGTGATAATTTGGCTACTAATTTTCTGAATATCTTTTCATGGACCAAGACGGAATCATCTTCCAGGAATACCAAATTTCCATATCCAATTTTAATAGCTATCTGGTCAGTCATTGTCAAGATCTTTGGCTTAAAGAGGCCCAGGTTGTCTTCCTTAGAAACTAAGGGCTCTATCTTAGACAAAGTGGTGCACAACACAATGCAAGTGTCAGTGCCTAGAGGAAAAGTCAGGGGATCTCCAAAGTCATTATGGTGTATCCTCCGGGAACATGAATGTTTGTACAAGATTTCATGAATGCATGCATCAATAGGTACCAAGACACCCCCCCTTCATCCTTTGGGGACCATGAATGTACACAATTTTGTGGTAGTTGTGTGTAAGCATTTGTTGACTTTAAATCTGAACTAAACAGCTGGACCAGTGAACTGACAGACAGCATTGCCATCCCTAGAGCCACACTGCTAGCATGGATAAAAAAAAATAATCGTCCTGTCCCCAGATTTTGATCCTTTCGATCCATGTTGATCTAAATTTAGTTTGTATCGTAGAAATAGCATGTGCCACGAGTATTTTTGCACTGCAGTTGACTAAATGTCCACAAATCCCACCAGATATTTAAATATTCAATCACTGGTGTGTCTGTATTGAGGAGGATTTAATCAGGGCATCGCGGGTGTGCATGTGATCCGCCTATGTTCTTGTTCTCTTTCTCCTCGTTTCTCCAGGACAGCACACATCCTCTCATTAATACACTTGGCTGTGCGTGTGTGTGCATTTGTGCCTGTGTGCAGGCTGTCCTCCATTAAACACAGCTGTACATTGATACATTGGCTCAACCACCAGCTGTTGATGAGGCTGATATAATCAGTCTAAACTGAAGACTTTCTCCCTAGAGGGTTTTAAAATGATCACAACTCAAAGTACTCCAAACTTTGCCTTTGACTGTAGTATTACATAAGGCGTACCATCCTGTTGTCAATGTGTATATTCTTGTCTTGTGGATTAGTGTGATTTGTTGAGGATGAGTTAGAGGTGGCTTTTAGCAATTTTTCAATTTTTGCTGCTCAGATGGTCTCAATAACTAGGAACATCAGACGTCACGAGTCCCTCCACCTGAGATGGCTTTCTAAGGTCCCGAGTTCAAGGGCCTGCATCTCAGATTTTGAGTGGGCTGGCAGGGACACAGGAGGAGCCTGTTAACTTGGCCTTTATTGAATTCATCTCGGAGAGCTGGTAGTTCTGCCAAGCTGGCGCCACTCTCTGTACTCTCCTCATCCCTGCCTTCTGTGATGTCTGTGGCTTTATTGATGATTTGATTACAGCATCAGTAGTCTGTCTGCAGAACAGCTGAGTATTTTTAGTGTACTCCATCACCCAGCAGAGGGTTGTGTAAATCATGTGGGGGAGCCTTCAATCCCATCGCTACTTCGGACTAAAGCGTACTGGCATAAATGGCCTTCTAATAGGGATAGTGGAGAGCGCTTGGCATGTTTCCTGCAGGGTAGTAAGATCTGTTCCTGGGTTTTAAATAGCCATTTCTCTAAATAAACCTCTTGTAGGAGATGAGGTGTCATCAAGAAAGAGACATGTGTCACTGAAAACTGCGCAAAGTATGTCTTTTTGAGTTTGCAGCAGCTTGTGCAGCTTCCTTTAATCAGGTACAGCTGCATGTACAAATTGAATTAACTCTTACCATGTCTACATCTGTTTAGTGTTTTTGTATGCATGCAGTGTAGGTGCTTGCGTTTGTATGCCACTCGTTTCATCTGCTCTGCCCCCCACTCAAGCAGCGAATGCGGCACATTCAGTTTCTAATTTCATTGCATTATCAGTACAATGGATTTTCATTGGTTGGTGATGCTGTTTCATGACTTTAAGCCGTTCACATGGATCTTAGGGAAAAACACATTATGTGATTACACAATGCTGTGTTTCACCTACACATGGAGTCACACCTGACCAACGTGTATATTGGAAACTAAGGAAAGTGTGTCTCTCTTGGTGTACAGTAATATATTTCTTATTGCAAGCAATTTCCTCTGTCTCCCTTGTATGAGTAGTGAGCACGTACTCCACGTCTTTCCAATCCTGTTTTTTTATTTTACTTCCATACATGTTTTACCTTCAATTGGAGCTGGAGCAGCATATTTGTTGAGGGTACTTGAATGGTTACATCATGTACTTCCCTTTCTTTTTGACATTGCTGAATTTTTGTGTTACCTGTCTTTGAAAATTTGTAATGATTGAAAATCTGTCTGAAAGAAACATGTTATCATATTATTCATTCATGTGAAGCTAGAGAACATTTTTTGTTTTTTTTGTGTGTGTGTGTGTGTGTGTTTTTTTTTTCCATTTAGTAAGGGTACAGTTGAATTGTGGTTTAATAATATTTATTCATAAAGATCTTTCCGGAATAGAAGATGCATGAAACAGAAGATATAGAAAGTACCTCTACACAGTAAAAATCTGGTGTGATATTTATCATTTATGGCCTTTCATTCAACTAGTTCTAAGTGGATCTTAAGAATTGAGTTTGATCAAATTGCACATTTTTTACTCACCAAAAACATTTAATATTTGTATGAGCTGGGCAAATTTTATAAAGCTTTTTTTTTTCAATATTATGCCATCCAATACAACACAAACACCATCGATTCCATGTTAGCTCCCTAAATAAAAGTATGTTAACTCAATACCTTGATCGACTACAGGATTCAGGAGAAAAAGTGCCAACTGCAAGGTAAAGTCAATGTTAGCTGACCAAATGACAGTGTCTGCTATTATATTGTGTCTCACATTTGCTACATACCGACATTAAAATGCATGACATCATCGTTCCCCCTCTACGTTCACAAACCTGCTACCCGCAGCGCTAATTCTTCCCATTATTCCCTCCATTGTTATTGTTATTGTTCTGTCTCTCAGGCTCACTGTGTCCCAGTGTCCTACAGAGCGGACTGTAGTGTAATCAACATCCAGACGTTACCTTAGTCTGAGTCACATAAGTGCCAAGTGCAATTTTTTAATTACATAGAGAAAAAGGAGGGATGAAAGCGACTATAAGGAAGAAGGTGCTGGCAGCCTCAGTGAAAATACAGCAGACGTGTGTTGCAGAGGGAACATGGAGACCAAAAATAAAGACATTAAGCATGAAGCCTGACCCTCTATCACTGCTACAAGCTGCTTAGTGACGAATAGTCTGCTGTCAATACATTTTGAAAAAAGACTGCCCGTGATCGGCCTTTCTCTTAAAGCTCAAAAACTGGCAAGAGTGCCAATTTAGTGTAATTCTTCACTCTCTAAAGCCCCGACTTTCGTTACTTTCCCACCATATGTTTGTTTCCTCTCACCATCATTCATGCCACTTCTCCTTTTCCATCTTTCTTCTCCTTGTGCATAGAAAAGGCGTTGCCATGGCAACATTTGTGTCCTTTTTTTTTTCTGCTGTGTTTTATACTCATCTACGCACTTCCGCAGCCCACAGTCAGTCGGCCCATCAGCAGCCCATTTCAGTCAATAAGACGGCTGTACCATATGGACAGGTCAGGTCAAAAGCTTTTTATGTTACATAAGTGACAGGAGTTGAATAGTTTCTATTTTAAAATGCAGTTGTGACCACTCGGATAAGATCACTGTCGGTCCCTGTGGATTATGCATGGGGCAACGTGGAGAGCATCAATTAGGAGCTTTAGCAAGAGAATACTGCTGTCTGGTTAATGCTTATGTAGCAGCTGTCTTAGGGTTGTAAACAAATAAAAATAATGTGAACAGATAACTCCTTCTAAGCAGATACAAACAGAATCAGAATGTTTGCAGTATTTTTTTTTCTATGTTGTTTCTATGTTTTGTAGGATCTCTAACTTCCATGATCCATTTAGAATCAAAGAAAAAAATGTCCTTGTAAGTTATACAAGTTATACAAGAGTTATACTTTTTTCTTCAGTTTCCAAAGTAATTCGGGTGATTGTTGTCTGTGTGTGTGTGAACGGAAATGTGAGAGCAGCATGACATTCTGCAGATTTGGTAAAATGTGAACTATTGGCTATAAGTTAAGAACCCAGAGGTACAGATAGTCCTAAATTCAGTGAGATTAATCCCATAGATTAGTGTTTCTCTGCTGTGAAGTTGGACATTTTAACATGGGGGCTTATGGAGATTGACTCGTTCTGTATAGCCAGCTTCAAAATTTCAAATCAAATTTGGGGAACTACAGTTTTTTTTGTACTTAGCATTAGCTTCACTTTACAGCCACGGAGATTGTTGCTTGGTTCATCCTAAACAATTTGTTTTTTTGACCATATTAGGTGTTATTCTCAAGATCTGGGATTAAGGTCTGGCACTCTAGCTGTCATGCAGCTGGAGTTAGGGACTGTCTCAAAAGTGCATACAAAATGTATTTCAGACCGACTTTATGTCCATCTGGACGTCCTCCCATTACATACACAACCTCCTTTTCTATGCAATATGACCTAATAAGATGCTCTAAAATGGCGTGATTTTTGTCAATGACTCAATTTTTGAAAACAGCCATCTCAAGTTTTTTTAAGACCCTATTTGGATCTCAGCCTTCTACCATTATAACCTCCAGTTATTCAAGCCAAATCATGGAATACAAAGCACAAATTAGCATGATTCCATGACTCGAGAAGTGTGTTGTTCGAGTACACAAATCCAATCATTTGATGTGCCATTTTAAGATCAGATTTGAAAAGCAAATAAGGGAACTGAATTTCATTAGTCCATTAGAAAATCCACCAAGAAATCCAAATAAACTAAACATGTTAAACATCCACAACCTAAAAACCATGCCCACAGCTTGCAGTCAGGTGCTCTAAGGGGGAAGGGTCATGATCAAATTTAATAAGGAGCTTGTTTTGATGAAGTTTTTGACTTTAGTCAGTTTTTAAGTAATTTTGGAGGCTTGTGGCCCATTGAAGCAGAGAAACAAAAACAATCAATCTAATCAGTACTAATCGCTTACCAACCACTAAATTAAACACCAACTGTTCCCTAAAAGCTGAAGCGATGAATGTGATTACAGGCTTCAGTGACAGGAAGAAAGAGTGCTTTGATAATGTTAAAGCTATTACTGCTGAGATTTCATGAAATGTTGGAATACAATGTTTCTGACATTTTCAAATAGGAGGAAAGAAATGGAAATTAATGCATGAATCATGCACTCCTCCGCTGCTGTGGGCAAAAAAAACAAAAAACAAATGGACATTTGAAAATTCCACAATGCTTGTGTGGCTAAAGTTTCAAATTAAAAGGTAGAGTGCTTTTGGTCATGACATCAAAACCATCTTTTGGAGATGAGTAGATGTAAGCAGTAACGTACGCATTCTAATAATAGCATGCAGGCCCTTTATCCGTTGTGAATGCCCAATAACAAGAGACTTTAAAGCTGCTATGTGAAGAAAAGTTATTAAGATCAAATGACTACATCGATGTAAAAGTGGTCATCGCCCGGATAATTATCACAGCGGTTTGCAATTCCCCTCAGCTCTACATTGCATTTTAGCATCTTTTAGCTCATTGTTTTGGTTTTGCGTCCCACAAAATTACTGTTTTGGTTGAGTTTTTAGCAAATAAAGAGCCAGATATCTCCATCAGGAGTTAAAAGAGAGTGAACAGTGGACCTCCATTTATCAGGTTGTGGAAATTTTGGTTGACAGACAGACAGAGCGTTCTATAGAGCTGTCACTGCTAATAAATGCTAATGTACCTCAGACTAACCCCATTTAATTTAATAACTTTTATGAATTTGGGGGTGTCATTTAGCTCAGTTGGTAGAGCATCTGCCCCACGTACAAAGGCTCAGTCCTTGCCACGGCGGCCCAGGGTTCGAATCCAACCTGTGGCTCTTTCCCGCATGTCATTCCCCATCTCTCTCTCCCCACATTCCTGTCACTCTTCAAGCTCTCTATCAAATAAAGCTCAAAAAGGCCAAAAAAAAAAATCTTTAAAAAAAAATAACTTTGATGAATTTGATGGGATTTTTAAGGGAATCGCTGTCATCTCATGTCCTCCTCTCTCCGTCTCTCTATTGTTTGTCAGGTGGCAAGATGGGAGCATCGAACACGGAGACTCTCCAGGCTCTTTGGTAGCCCCTACCTGGCCTGTTACTGCCTGGGCTTTGTCATCATTCTGCTCAATGTTTACCGCAGCCACAGGTGAAGCACACACTTTTCTCCTTATTCTGCTCAACTCAAGGTCATTTTTATCCCCTTCACTTCCATCCAAATAATCTTTATTTTATTTAATCAAACCTTTATTAGACGCATGAGTCATTTTTGGTTTGCATCAACACATCATCGTACGATTAACTACAACTCTCTTGCTTCATTGTTAGGCTGAAGGTGCATTCAGATAACCCACAGTCAGGAAACATCTGGTTTTGCTCAGAGTTGGAGATGTGTGAACCCCACAGTTACTCTCTAAGGACAGGCTTTTGAGCAGTCAGCAGGGTTTAAGCTAGCTGTTGATGGTCAGTAAATAACTAAAAATAGGCTTGCTACTTGTTAAACCACAATTTCCTCATTATCTGGTTTTACACTAATTTAAAAAGAGAGATGACGTATGTAGAGGCTGTGGAGCCAATTAAAGTCCCCTTTGATCGTTGTAACTAATTCCTTTTGCTGTTGAATAATTAGGAAACAAATTTAATTACATTTTAATGTGCTATCCATGCTGTTTCTCTCGCTGGTTTCTTATTTAAAGAGAATAAAGATGTTCTGTCTGCCTTTCTTTTTTTTATCTGTGGTGACAAGGAAGTGATAAAGCTTTAGCCTGATTAGTGCTGAAAGATCAGTACCCTCTTCTTCTTTGGTGCTGTAAAGTAATTTAGCAGATTTTCTGCTCACCCCAACCCACTGACTCACAATGTAAAATGCAAAATGAACTTTTCTCTCAGTTACCAAGTTTGGTTTCTACTTTCTTGTTTCTTAAAACATCCAGCTGAGCAACCAAAATAAAGCTTGGGTTAGTTAGTTTTTTTTCCCTTTTACATTGTTTGTTCTTCTATGTCCTCTTTTGTTCTCTCTCACTGCTGCTCTGTTTGTGCCAGTGTCACCCCACGCCTGCTATCATACAGTACCCAGTGGAAGTACACGCACCCACACCTCCCACTATGGATCAAAATGTGACAAAGCTACTTCAATAAAACCACACATATACAGTATACCAGTATGAGAAGATATATTTTACCCCTACTGAAGGGATGTCTATGATGTCTGTTGCTGGGCAACAACACTTTTGGAACAACTGCTTCAAAACGATAAATAGTCTTGCCAGTTTTCCGTTGTGCTTCTGAGGAAAATGTTTATTAATACAGTGCAACATGAGAAACTAAAAATAGTAGTAGTATATAACAATTGATTTCCTCAGATGTGCTTGCAACAGAAGATGTGAATGAAGTGAACAATGAGCTGACGTCTTGGTTTGGAACCTCTCAGTTTATTTTTCCATTTCCAAGAGGTGTTATCAACCAGCGAAGACATGAATGTCTCAGTGCAACTGAATAGACCCTCAACCAGTCGACTGAAAATAGAGATGCAGCTTGCCAAATCCTGTCGGAAGTACAACAAACAGAAGCAGTTCCACATCAGCAGCAGCCATATTGGTACTTTGAACCAGATGCATCTGCCAGAGCAAATAAAACATAACCGTGTAGATTCATCTGGTTCTCAGGTTCAAGAAATTCCAATAGTTACTTGGAAAACCTGGAATGCTTTTTTGTCATTTCGCTGGTTTGCTGGTAAATTTAAAAGCACGGCAGTATAAAAGGAGAGCTCCTCTGACTTTCACACATAAAAGTTGGGGTGCACTACACACAAGTATAATCTCATCTTGGATTTGGAGATTCCAAATATTTGACAGACAGAGTGCTATATGAACTGAAGGTCTGGAGTTTGAAAGACTTCTACAAATACCAACCACATTAGGATCCCTTCAAAAGACTTTGACTTGACTTGTTTCGTCAACACCTTCATCATCATATTTGAGCTCAGTGTCACTGTAATTAATAGACAACAAACATAATTTTTCATCTGAAATGTGTCTATTTTAACAATTTTTCAAATAAAAAAACAACATTAATAAACGCGTAGTAAAGTTTCAAGAGCAGGAACACACCCCAATCGCACCTCTGCGGGCATAACTTCCACCCACCTCTTCTGCTTCTTTTAAGTCTTACTCCCCTTGAACTCTCCGTTGGGTCTTAGACCTAAGCTTGGTCCACTATCTTCCAGGTCAATAAACCACATCTGTTGATGGTGTGTTCCTTGCTAGTAAAATACTTGCTCGCTAGGCCCTGTTGGTGATGTGACTCTCACCTTCCAGGTTGTAGCAGTCCCTCGAGAGTCTCTCATGTTGCCCTCTGATGGTAACCTTTTGTTGATTCCCAGTTATCTTGGTCATCTTTCTTTGGTCAGTTCTTTTTTTCAGAACTGAAGGAACCTCTTGGATTAGAGGTGAAACGTCTCCACAGATCTGCAACCAAGTCCAGTTGTCCCAGATTTAACTCTTCGCAAAGAATAGCCTTATTGTTGTTGCTCCATACTCTCAGCTGTACAAAGCTTCCTTGTGGGCAGTGTCAAGGCCAATGCTTATACACCAAATATTGATTCTGTTCCACACATACATGTATGAAAGTGCATAGCAATAGTTTCCAAGTCACTGTTTATCATGAGCCAGGATTGTTATCGCTTCCTTTTCATTTACCGTAAATTTCGGACTATTGAGCGCACCTGAATATAAGCCGCACCAGCTAAATTTTAAAAGAAAATACATTTTGTACATATATAGGCCGCACTTGAATATAAGCCGCAGGTTTTCATGTTGTAACATGAGATATTTACACAGAAAGACGGTACACGGAAGATTTTTTTTGAGTTTTAATTTAAGACACGCTTTTTTTCAAACTGTGCCTGAAAATCGGCAGTACGGCACCAACACGCCATCAACACGGCATCGACACAGCACCAACACGGCATCAAGACAGCACCAACACGGGATGAACATGCCTTCATGGTTAGAAAATAAAACACAGCACCAACACAGGATGAACATGCCTGCATGGTTAGAAAATCGGTTTATAGTCCGAAAATTACGATAGTGTCTTCTTCGGCGCATAATCTTTCCCCACGTCTGTCTCACTTTTGCGTTTACTGCTAGAGAGTGCTCCCCGGTGGCAGTAAAAATAATAAATAAGCCGCACCGTTATATAGGCTGCAGGGTTCAAAGCGTGTGAAAAAAGTAGCGGCTTATAGTCCGAAAATTACGGTAACTTCTTGCCTGACAGCACTTCCAGAGTGACTCATGATTGCATTCATGTGTTATTTTCTTTTTGTTATTTGACACTGACAGCTGACACACATTCATACCTGTGGCATGATTTCCATACTATATCACTGACGGTTTAATAGAAGAAAGAAATCTTTTTCATGCACACATCACATGTGATAACCACATTCATTTTCACATGGATTCAAAGCAGTATCATACAGGAAGATGAATAATACCTTAGACACAGCGGAGACGACTCTTATGTATGCTGTCATAATGACCTTCAGTTGATGGCCCTTATTCCTGCATGAGCCATGTAGCTTAAGTTAGTGATTAGAATGGTAATTGGATGGTCATGCTGTTAAAGATTTGGTAAGATTGATTTCTAGTATTTTGCTCAGTGCCACTTTGGCAGGGTGGATGCTGGGAAGTATGAAGCAAGCTTTATCTCTATACTCTTTAGTCCACTCTGCCCAGTAGCAGTTTGATTAACTTATAATTAAAATAAAATCAGACAAAGGGCTACTGCTGCTTTTCTTAATATGGTGGAGAGAGAAGTACGACGTGTGTACAAGCCTACTTTATAATGCCTTGCTTAGGGAGTCCGTTAAAGTGTGTCATCTTAATAAGAAAAAAATAGCAGAAGTCTATATTTAGCGTTCAAGCTTAGCCTACGTATTTCTTAAAATTCTGCAACTTTGATCAAATATAATTGACATGGTTTATCATTTGAAAGGGAGCAATACTTTTACGTCATGACTGCCCCGCAGCACGAAGCGACTGTAGCTCCGGGGGGTTGATTACTTGATGACTTCTCCACATGCTGACATTTACAGCTTTCAAATTTCACTTTCTGGCCCAATTCTTTCAGCTTTTGAAAATTTCAAAAAACTATTTCATAAAACACTACAGACGTCATCTCTGCGTTTATTATACAGATCAAGTTTTCAAAAAGCAATCCAGGCCAGTGAAATACGCTGTCTTATTATTTTATATTTTACAAACAATGCCTTCTCTCTGGGAGCTGTGTAATCACATGTGGCACTAAGTGGTGTTTTTTTCTTTTCTTTTTTTTTTTCTTGGTAGATGTCTCTTACCCAGTACTTAAAAAAAAAGGTTTCTCTATAGTTGCCAGCAGAACCACACTGCTAATTAATTGATTTACGCATGTTTTTTGATGAAGCTGCAAGCCCTGTTAGTTGTCCCCTGCAGTGAATTCACGGTGCAGAAGCATGTCATTTTTGCTCTGCTCGACACAGCACACGTAAAACATTTCTTTGGAAAAACATCATTTCTGATTGCGGCCTGACCTATTGACCAGCAGACTACTTAACTTACAGATTCACTGTTGTTTTGCCAGACGTCTGTCTAATAGACTTACTTAAACACTCACTGATTATCTGACTGAAAGCCATGTCTTTTTATAGCTCCATCACAGATTTGTGGGCTGTTTGACAGACATGCAGAGGATACTGGGTGTATATATTTATCTGTTAAGTATACAGCAGTGATGCGCTCCACTCATTATGCTCAATAATAAACCATTAGGGTGACCTCCAGGGGCTTTAACAAATCCATTTTTTAATTAACTCAATGTGTTTCACTGGCGCCCTTGCCTAAAGAGATGGGAGGATTGGGATTAAGAAATATTAAATGGAAAAATGTTAGACTTACACTTCCTCTGTTTGTGCTCAGGAAATATTAAAAGATAAAAAAAGAATATGACAAAAAGCCATATTTAGAAATATGATCAATGTTTGGAAATGTTTTTTTAGTCTAGAATGGGCCAGCGTGTTGACTAAGAGCAATTCTTTACATTTATTTTAAATTTAGATTGATCACATTTATGAAATTTTTGTCGATTTATCTGCCATACCTGTTCCTTATTTGAAGATAGTTTCTTCTAAAATAAAACCCCTTGTTATTGTACAAAAAAGGTTAAAAGCTAATTCATGGTTGCGAGTAGCCACACGGGTCTATTTGACATGAATATTGTCATTTTCATGTCCATCTGAGTCACTGTAACCAGTGCAACAATGACGCTGAATGACAGTCAACTTGCCTGCCATTGGGTGTAAATAATTCTCTGCTATGTCCTGTAACTCCTTTGGTTTTATTATTTCTCATTCCGGATATGTGAAAACGCCCTGTGTGCATTAGGGTAGCACCGTGCATGAAAATATGGGACAAATCTCGTCCCATTGATTCAGAAAATCCTGTATCGATCTGGTTGTCCAGGGTGGACCCCACCACTCGCCCAATGTCGGCTGAGATCGGCTCCAGACCCCACAATCCTGATACCTGCAAAACTAAGGTGTACCCAGGGGAACTTTGCGTTAAGTGTTCCCTGAGTGATACACCTCTACAATAACAAAGAACAGACATATCAGTGAAGAGAAACAAGATGGTGGATAGCAGCTACCCATCACTATCTGAAAGCACCTTCCGTCTTGTTTGGTCACAGGTACTATTTAAGTACTGCAAACCAATATCTGTTAGCACAAAAGCATTGTGTATGTTTGTTAAGGTGCAAGCAGCAAACTTCACTACCTCACCTTTTGAACCACATGAGGGCTACTCCCTCGAGGTGCTCGGGGCTCTGCAGAAGGCAGCACTCTCGTACTAAAGGTTATTTCTGGAAAGTATGTGAAATAATGTAAAAGTTCAGATGTGACAGAGAGCCAAACATATCTTTAAGTTAAAGATAGCATTTTTAGTTTGACCTTTTAAGGACACATTTGTTTTGTTTTTTTCTGTCCCATTCCGATGGGTTTAGAAAATTGCATACCTAATGTTTTATATTCTGACTGTGAATGAGATGGAGAGAGACTGAAGTGCTTCTTACTCTTCTAAGCTCTGCGGTAAAGCGGCTCATTTTGAAAGGGACTTTCACTCCCACACTGAACGTTCCAACCCTGACCCTCAAATTCTTCCTCCTCCTCCGCCTCCTCCTCCTCTCCTTCCTCCTCCTGCTGTCTTCCTCTGTGATCAGACTCTTCAGTTTACATTCTGAAATGTCCAAAGAGGGTAGATCTATGGCTTTGACAGGAATGGTTCTAATTCTGATACCATCATCCCTTTTGAATTTGTTTGAATCTCACCAGAGTCAAGTCAATCATCATGCAAAAAGAAAAGTTACGCTCCACCATAAAACAGTGCAAAAATGAATGAACAATTCGCTAGCTTCCGAAATAAAGTTTTCTCTTATTTCTATAAACTACAGGGGGTGCGCTAGTGACTCGTCATTGTCGTTGTAACAGTACATCCTGCGAACAGTCCCTCATACCCACTAACCGCCTGCCCACATCTTCACCGCCCAGACCCCCTTTCCCATCTCTTTTCCAATCCAAATCCCAGCAGTATGCCTTGTACCTTACTTAACAGAAAGCCCAGCGGTCGCTCTTTGTGTCTAACATGGCAGAACAACACACCGCATCACATTACACTTCCTGCTTCCTTTGACAAAGGGAGAACGCCATAAGACTCACAGCGCAGACCCCGTAACCCAGTTTTCTCTTATTCACCCCAAACCTAGTTTTGATTTGGGAGCCATTTCTGTACACTGCGTTCAGACTGCAGCCCACGCGTGTGTTAGTGCACACACAAACACACACAACAGCTGTGCACCGGAAGACCTGCGTGTGTACGAATAGTGTTTGCAATGTTAGGAACTCTTTCAGCGCCATAAACACTAAACTTTTTAACTATGTGCATGTGTGACATTCAGAGGCTGCAGGCACAGAAGCCCTTAACACCGTTGCAGGAAGTAATATGCAAAATGAAGAGCATAAAGAGGGCTAACATAAACAGGCTATTACCAGTATTATTGAAGCTCTTAAAGCTGCACTTTGGAGACGGAACAGTTTAAATGACTTTAAACTGAAATTGTTATCCAAAAGAATATCTTAAGGGCTGGAACAAAACATCTAACGTAAAAGCTTCTCTTAACAGAGCTCTCTTTCTGCTCCAGTATATTTAATCTGAAGGTTTAGTTAACAACTTCTTATGCATGAAAAATATTGAGAAAGTTACATTTTTTTTAATAATTAAAGCAAATAGGTTGAATCTGCAATTATTCAGAATGGGGCATTATTTTGTTAGAGCTCCAAAGTGGTATTACAGGTGAATTGCTACATGTATTCTTGCATACTTTTAGTATCACAATATATCAGAATATCCGACTATAAAGAACGTGGATCTACCATCTCAAAGAGCATTTAAAAGCCTGGATGTGAGATTACCTCTGGCTGCCTTCTTGGCATGGACTAGAGCCAGAAAATCTGATCGAAAGAGAGGAACCTGCAGATTAGCAGCTGGAGGTAGAAGTGTTATGGCAGAGCTGTGAGCTACCATGCTGCTCAGGGAAATGCTTTGCAAACCATAATCGAAGGACCAGCCTTTAAACTGGTGTCCGCTCTGTGCTGAAAACTATCCACAAATGGTGCCGTGTAACTTTTGTTTGCAGACTTTTAATCCTGCAACTGATTGCAGACCAAATCATTGAGTGCTTTAATTTTTATCATTGTGTTTTCCCCCAGCATTCCTCATGTATCTTTCAGCTGCAAATGAATGCATATAGGTGCATATAATGTGGAATACACTTACACACTTACACTAGGAACTAAGGGAAATGGAGCTGTGGTTAAGTGGTTACATTGGTCTCCCAGCAACAAGAGGGCTACATATCCTCCCTCTCATCACATTTTCTGTGTTCCTGATGTGGCCAGCATCATTTATATGGCCAGCTGTTTTGTCTGTCAATAGCCACTTTGAGTGATTAGGGCAGATTAGTGAGGAGGTAGAGGAGAACAGGAGAGGAAATGATAGGAGTCAGATTGTGAAACAATGATTTGAGAAAACAGTACACGAAAGGGTCGGTTAGGAGGAGGAGGAGGGCTCAATGAATCACATGTATCCAAAATCTCAATAAAGTAAAATCTGGTAAACATTAAACCTGCTAATCATCAGTAACTGTGAACTGGACCTGAAAAAAAAAAAAGACTTACTGTAACTGAACATGCTTGATCCTTTAAGTTTATATTTTACTAGTAAATTGTGGTTTTTATGAGTCAAATGAATGGGTCAGTGATATGAGGATGTCTGAACCATTTAGCCACCTATTAGTAGCTTGTTTCTAGGTTTTGAAAATGGAGAAAAGAAATTAGAATACATATTGTTGCTGTTACTTAAACACTGGATATCTCTTTTGACCATCTTCGGAAGTGCTCAAACAATTATAGTAACAGTCTTTTAATCTGTGGATGCATTTTTCACTCTTTTCCAACATTTACTAGTATTGATATATAGAAATTTCAAAAATAATCTTTGAAGATCATAATTGTTAGCTGTAACAGATATGTGGGTACTTGACAGTTGAAGACCGTTCAGTCAATTATAGTCACATTAACTTGAACTGACTATTATTGACTTGTCGTCACATTCATAAGCAGTGGCTGCAGTTTGTCTGTAAAAGCACCATCTTTTGCCATATGTATCCACTTTCAAACGATACAGCAGTTATGGAACAAGGCTGAGACAGTTACATGGTGCCAGCGAAAACTAAGTAATGCATTAAAAACCATCGTGAACACCCTTTAAAAGCCGACACTTACCTTTACAGAAACACTTCATCCAAACATCACAGGACAAAACTGTGGGTACCAAATGAAAATGCTTTTACTGTAAGACCACACCTGTCGATTCACCTGTCAGCGCTGACTGCAGATGAGTGTGACGTCAGGGAAAGTTAAAAGCACTCTCCCAGTCTCTTTATTTCTATAACTCTTTCACAGACACACACACATACACACACTCAATCCATTAGAGGAGACTGTGGGAGAGTTGGCAAGAGAAGAGTGAGAGAGAAAATGCTCGATATTGAGGCTACAAGATTCGTCTGACACATTAGGACTTACTTCTGATTCAGCTTTGTTTTTTTTGTTTGTTTTTTTTTTGTTTTTTCAGTGTTACCCTACTTACAGTGATAAAGAGCCTTTGCCACAATGCATTATTTCAATTTGAACTGAAGTAATGCAGTGTATATTGGCTCTGAAGTATGAAACAAAACAAAGGTGGACCTAGTGAGTGAGTCAGCACTTGAATTCTCTTGGTGACCCTCAAAAACAAAATGAAAATGTGACTCCACTCTCTCGTACTATGAAAGATAATATCAAGGTAATGCGCAAAACAGTCTGCAAACAGTAAGTCTTCATTGATTGCTCCCCTGGCTGCCCTGGTTTTGTTTTCATGCATTGATGTCATGATAATATTTCAGAGTCAGTTGATGCCGTAACGGTTGCACCCGAACCTAATGAAACTTGGAGGGATGTTGTGTCTTTGCGCTCTGATGGCCCATCACTGGTGATTTGAAAATACATTTGAAATTGAATATATATACGTAACTACTGCAATACCGGCTCATCAATGACACAAGGGGTGTTTTCATGTCTGTTAAGTCTTGACATCATGTTCTTTTTTTGTTTTCTCTCTGAGTGGAGGGGACATTATTTTTCCCTTACCAATCATTAGCTCTGCTGACGCAATCTTTAAGTCATGCTAGTGCCACTGCTCAATGGATGGCAGTCTAAGTCTGTCGGTGGGTCAGCCCACCACCTTGGTCCAAACTGAAATATACTACTGGTCGGATTGCCATGAAAGTTTGTACAGACATCCACTGTCGTCAGAGGAGGAATCCTGCTGACTTTAGTGACTTTTTCTGTAGTGCTACCAGCAGTTCAAAGTGTTCACTTTTCCAATGAAATATCTCAACATCTGCTTGTTGGATTGGTACAAACGTTTGTGCAGACTATCATGCTCTCCAGCGGATTAACACCCATTACTTTGGTGATCCCCTGACTGTTCCTCTAGCATTACCACGAGGTTGATATTCTTGGTTCAGAGTGAAATGTCCTGACAAGTATTGGATTGATCCCCATGAAATTTAGTTAAGATATTCATTTTGTAGTTTGGTCTCTATAGCTAATTTGCTCATTCATGACAACTGTACTGAGTCTGAATTTCTATTTCACTCACCTGTTCAAATTATATTAATGCTTAAATACATATTTGAGAGCCTTAAGGCCAAGTCCACCGATAATCGTCTTTGCACATTTTTAGATTAGATGGTTTTTGAGCTAATGTCAAAATGAATAATGTCAGTGTGACCTGCACAATAGAACATAAAGAGTACTGCAGAGAAAAATCAAGTATCTACGTGTACAACTAAAGGGACTTTGATTGCCAAAATATGTCAGAAGAATAGCACATTTTTCTGCATATCCACATCACAGTGGAATCATTAATTACTGTCATACGTATGATCCACATAGAATGTGGACAAAGAGGAAGAGCAAATTGACCTTGCAGTTTGAATGCTTTTGCACGTTTTTACCAATACATAAGTGCTGCTACAATAAAATCTTCCACTTCCAAATGTGTCTGCATGTTTACTGAAGCAGTTATATTTCAACAATGGTAGATTTATTGAATTAGCACTGTACTGTTATACTGCAGCAAAACGACGCCTTGACCATGACCTTTTATGATGAAATTAGGTCAATGAAGCTTCTGTTGGAATTCATTGGCCAACGCATAAGCTTTTTCTGTGACCTTAAAGCAACATTCTAACTTTTCTACAATAAAATGACAGAATTTAAATCATTTTAATGCTACACTGACTTGTAATCAGGTCAATGGTGTCTCTGTCTTTGCCATTCTGTATGTTCTTCCACTATGTAACTTTGTGCTCCTGATGTTCCCTGATGGACAGTAAAGTAAATTGCTGCAAACTATAGTTGCACTATGTGTGTGTTAATGTTAGCTTAGTTGATAAACCTGGCTACCCAGACTGTGAGTTTGGAGCACCAGGGGATGTACCGCTGATGTTTTTGACCACCGAGAAGAGGAGATATATTCAGCCTCTGGACATGGGGTATTGCAGATGGGAAGTGGAGCTAGTGTCATCCTAGAACCAAAGCCAGGTTTAGCAGCTTCTATGGGCATAGCTAATGGTGAAGAGACCAAAGAGTACATTGACAGAGGAAGCTAAGAAATAGAAAAGAAAGTAAATCTGGGACTGACTTTTAGTTTTTAGCAAGAGCTTTGTGAAATAAAAGGCTGAAAGACAGACGCCGAGCTGGGCTTCTTGCTGTTGGACTAGTAAGTAATATAAGCTGGCTGCTATGTCTTGTGTTGTTGCACTTGCTTGATGTTTGGCTGTTACCAAAGTTGCCAACTTGCTAGTTTTTGAACATAAGTAATATAATCAGAGCTACATACACATGTACAGCTGTCCATATTTACCACAGTGGAATTACACTTTGAAACTGGGGCACTATATCTCAAAAATACTAATTTCTACGCAGTGTTACCATAACGACCCTTGTTCTTGTGTTGTATTTCATTATTTTTGTCTGCAAGTTCAGTTTATGTGTTCTCTCTACTATTTTTCAAATTTAAAAAGATCTGCTTTTATCTCTCATTCCCTCCCACTTGAATCCACGGTAAAGGTCTTCTGCACACTCAGGTCCATGCCATTTGCACAAATAATCAAAACCACAGCATGTACAGTAATACGCGGATGAAATAAAGGTGGTTTGTTTTTCCTGCAGTATGACGGTGGCGATGAAGGTCCAGGCCAGGTGGGAGGTGATGGACAGGACAGGCATCTTCTACACTGGCGTAGCTCTAATGGTGGTGGGCACTCTACTGGTTGTCAGCAGCTTCCTGGCTCTGGGATTCACTGGAACCTTCTTGGGTAGGTATCAAATACCCCAATATCAGTAAGTCAGTTCAATTCAATATCGGTAAGTCAACTTCAGTATATTGAAGTCAGTATCAATCAGTCAATCAGCTTCGTGTTTTGGGCCATAGTTAGAACAGTTTTGGTTTTTTCATTGGTTTGAAGTGGGAGGGGTAAAAAGGTATATCGCACACGTCCATGCACCAATCAGAATTTAGCAATATTTAAAACAAAATCTGTGATAGTTTAATTAAGAACAGTTTTGTTGGAGCTTTTTGTAAAACTATTTAAGAGTTTAATATCATAATCCTATAATCAATACTACTTTTACTAAATGTATCAATTTGGTGTTGACACTGTCAGAGAGGTGTTGATTTAACTCTATGTTAAATTGATTTAGTGTATCACATCGAAAGGGAGTAGGTGTTAGACTGATAGTGATTTATTTATGGCTGTCATTGTCTTTGTCAGACTGTGAATGAATACAGTCATTTAGTCTCTTTATAAATGTGTTCTATTCAATTCAAACAAATTCTAACTAAATGTTACGTGACATCTTATGTGGCAACCATGTGTGTGCATTCAGTGAATAATGAAAGCTTACTCCTATAAATAGCACTTTGTACAGTAAATGTGTAAGTTTAGATTAAATTTAGACACTGTTACCAGAGCAACCTGCTCTCAGTGTTATTTTAGACCGACCTTGAGTTTCTTAGAATAAAGAGACTACACTATAGCTACCAAACAGAAGAATTAATATAGTCATTAATCTTTCACTTCACAAAGCTCTCGCAACTTTTCTCATCTTGTCTCTTCTTAGCTTCCTTTGTCAGCATCCTCTTTGGTTGTGTTAGCTCATGTCATTATGTCCATAGAGGCTGCTGAGCCCAATTACATTGCCTGCTTACCCAGCTCTGGTTCTGGTATAACAACAGCTCCACTCCCTTCCAGTATTCCACTGCACACCTGCCCTGAAAACCTCCTCTTCCTGGTGGTCTAACACGCCTGTGATACAAACACTAACACTCCTGGTGCTCTGAGTTCACAGTCCGGGGAGCACAGCTAACAAACTGAAATAACAGCAGCTATAGTTCGCAGCATTTTCTATCAGGATTTTCTATAAATCACCAAGAGTTGATGTGCAGCAGCCGGAGGACATCAGAGAGAAAGCTGAAAACATACCATAGTTGGTGGTGTGTGACTTAGTGCTGTACAACATTCCGTACCCGGAGCACAAAGTTACACAGTGCAGAAACATACGGGGTGCAGAGTGGAAATGACCGAGACACCATTCATTCTGTTGAATGCATCCAGGCATCAATTCAAACCAACACGAGTACAGCATCGCCATGACCGTCTGGCTCCTAATTTCTAGGTCAGGCATTTCAGTGAGTCATGTCCAAGATCCTGACTTTGTGTCTCAATGGTACACCATCTTTGTCCAAAGCTTTTCTGAAATGCCTTCAGTCCACCACTCTGTCGCTGATAATCCCCAACTGTGACAACAGAGGGGAGGCAGCAGGTGGTGACACGAGTTGGCAAGAGTGTGTGTGTGTGTGTGTGTGTGTGTGTGTGTGTGTGTTTATGTGTGTAGTGAATGCATCAGTTTTCTCAAGGCAGGTCAAGAATAATTTGTGTCTTGTTTTGAAGAAGACAGGCAAGAATGAATCACAGCACACTCGCCACTAAAAGCCCACGCAATCTATGTGTTACTTGTTGATGAGAAGTGTGTGTTTGCGTGTGCGGCGCGAGTTTCAATGAATGTTATTAACCCACTTTCAGTGGGGCAATCTCCCTGGCTCAATCTGTAGTCCAGTACCGAGTTTATAGCAGAACATTAAAGTCTAGAAGCTTTTCCTCAAAGATAACAGAGTGACTGAGAAGAACCAGAGACCAGGCCCGGGCCAATATCAGGCAACAGACAAGTTTCTCAGGCTCATGTGAACACAGTAAACCAATCCTAGCAGTGCAGAAAACAGTGGTGAGAAGAGCTGAGGGCGTGTTACTGTCCGGTGATTTCTAAGAATGCAGTCTCTCTTTAGGATACACGCTGGGATTCTCTATCAAATAAATTGTATCAGGACGCCCAGAATGTTGTTTTCATAGTTAGCTCTTGACACTTTACCAATCAAATGCCTGAAAAAGCCAGCAAAGCAAGTTCTGAAACTCTAAACCCACAATGACAGATTTTATTTCAGCTAAAATGTGTAAAATATCAAACCACGAACAGACATAAACAAGAGATATAAAAAAAGAAGTCCCAATACTTGTTGCAGGAGACACTGCAGGAAATGATAGTTTCCTTTGCTACAGGTGGCTCAGGTTTTGCCTGTGTGGACCTGGTCTGACAATTAGTTTTTTTTCATGGAGCACATTCAGGGGAAAAGTAGGAAAAGCACACTTATAATAACATATATACATCATGGCTGAAATCCATTTATTTGGACTGAATGTCTCTGATCATCTGGGCTTTAGTATTAATGTATGTTTTGTTATTTCCCCTTGTACACAATCAGTTAGGTAATACACTCGCCAGAGGATAAACCATTTCTTATCTGGACACTTAAGGCTTTCCTCCTGTGCCAGGCTAAAACAAAATCATGAACTTATTGAACATATTCATGCTCCAAAGAGGATAAACCTATATATCACGCAAACTTGACATATTTTGCCACACTACTACAGTGGTAAAATAAAATATTGGTATGTTAAGCATCAAAGTTTTCAAATGTTTTTTTTTTTAATCAGTTTACAATTTTTTCCCTATCTCAATGTCCATTTATTCGATTTTTCCCGAACCACATCACATGGTTTTCATTAGCAAATAGAGTTTTCTCAGATGTCACAGAGTTGGGTTTGTCAAAATGCAAGCTCGGTAGCTGTTATGTAATTTAATCCAAAGCATTTAAGGATTTTTCGTCCATGTTTGGCCAACACTGATGATGGATTGAATGTAAATGCACCCCGACTGAGTAATATTTAATGTTGGATTATTTAAGAAACACTCTCCATATCATTTTAAAAACAATGAAGTACAAAATGAAGCGTACATTGTCTAAAATGTTGGATGGAACAACCAATACGCATGTTTAAATAGCATTCATGCTGCAGGAAACAGCTGGGGGGGAAACTCAACGGGAAGGTCACTGACTCAGTTAAAAACATGTTGTGGGATGAGATCATTTATCATGTTCCTTTGACATACTGTAGCTTCCTAAAACTGATAATGTACGACCTTTGCTTTTTTCATTAGCGGTTTCCAACGTGGTGATCTAAGAATTATTTTACATATTTCATTTTTAACTAATTATACTCCGGATGAGGCTGTGTTTATGTGCCTGCGTATGTGGGGCCTCATCGTACTCTACCTTCACTGTGTTTCCTTTCCAATATCTCCTACCATGAGACACCCACAGATATACACACACACACACACTAGATATACAGCCCGTGGGTGTGTGTTGTAATTTGATGTCTTATTTGCTCTATATTAAGCTCCTTGAGTCACTGTGACCTAATGATTCAAGCTGATGGCTGATGGCACAGGGGTAGAGACATAGATCCAAATACAATCTAATTACACACAGTGTTAACGTGTTGGCCGGCGGGCCCAAGATCCAAACTCACAACACACTGATCACAGACCCACTTCTCTTACCTCAAGCAGTGCTATCGCTGCTCTTCAGTAAATCCAGGTTGCCCATTTTCATAGCAACAATGAAACAGTGACGCAAGAACACGCAAAAAAATGTTATGCATGGCTTTTGAATCTGACTGGGTTATCAGTAGTCACTTTGGGGGTCAAAAATGAGGTCAGCGTTTTGTTCTGAAGGCCAATTACAGCTGGTTTTCTATTCAAAACCAAACATTTGTTTATATAATCTCCTTTTTAACCTGCCCTACTTAGTTTAAATGATTATACATAATGAAAATTGTTATATAACTTTGGGCATTAACAGCCTCTCTTTGACAGAAAACAGGGCCAGCAGCACCGAATGTGTAATTCAACAGGTCAGTCTTTACCTAGTGGAAGCGTGGGTGGGTGTCTGTGTGTGTGTGTGTGTCTGTGTGGGTGGACAAGGGTGACAAAAGCGAAGTATTTGAATGTGTGTGTGTGTGTGTGTGTGCGCATAATACCTGGAGGACTTACGACATAGCAGACAATAGCATGCTCAGGTTACAGTGAGCGGTGTTCTACAGTAGTTCCTGCCCCACACTTAGCAAAAAATTAATAAACATTACCAGAGCATGTTAGACATGATTTTAGGCTGATTTCAGACATGACCAACAGGGGACCTAAAAAATGTCCACTGTTACTTTTCAAGTCCACTGTTGGTAAATGTGTAAGATGCCCCAGACCACACTTAGATAGGTTGGTAAGTGCACACACACACACACACACACACATTTGTTGACTAAATCTTGTTTACCACAGGCCTCAAGTACCAATGAAACATGCTAAAATTACTTCTACTTAAAAACTGACCTAATTTGAGATTAAGTTTTGCTTAGAAGTCAGTCCATGTATTCTTGGTGTTTGTTTTGCCCTTGGAAAGAAACAAACTTAATTATTTTTATTGTTCTGAGTGCGACTGATTGCTGCAATCGTGTGGGTGCCTTCTAAAAATAGCTTGTAATACCGCTTCAATTCCAACGACCACACAGAAAATTAACCAGCTAGGGCGCCAACGTTGTTAGCCGTTGCTCGTGTGTGATCTGAGCACTCCTTGTGTTACTCCGTGACCCTGCATGTTAGGCTTGTGATTCACGTCATAGAGTGCATTCCTGAGGTCAGAGGATTACTCATTGCTGTGAGACAGTCTGGTCATTCGCCATTAACACAACTGGACCCCAACTAGAACCAAATACTGCAGTACCTCGAGTGGCTGCTTGAGGCTGGCTACAGAGCGTTTCAACCTCCATAAGCACCCATATTAAAATGCCAAACTTCACAGCAGAAATAAACATGTTTTGGTCTCTACAGCTAATTTCCTCGTTCATGACAACTGTACTGTACAACTGAGTCAGTTTTTTTTTTTTTTTAAGGCTTAAAGTTATGCATAATGAACAGCATGATTGACAGGTAGGTACCATTATAGATGGCTTGTTTTAGCACCCAGGTGCCATTCGGCCTGCCTTAGGTCTGCTGATGACACATCAATTTTTAGTTTAGCCGGGAGGCTAAGTACGGCTTCGAAATGGCGTTTCAGAAACCTATGGGTGATGTCGCATATATACAGTCATTGACTTGAAAAGTGAAAGCTGGTAGGCCAGGTTCACTTGGTTAGTGGACTACAAACGAACCAGCCAGATGGCACCTCCTAAATACTGCATTCTATGTTGTAAAGGGACAGACATCTGAGCTATGTGAGCTTCTTAAAAAGGCATCCTGGTGCTTGCCTTGTATCCATTTTTTTGCAGTTTTTACATCATGACGCATCATTTTTTTTATTAGAACAAGAGACCAGACTCTGAGATTGCGCCTAATCATTTAAATGAAAATTGCTCACTCTACACATACTGTAAGTCAAAAACTCCCGCCTGCGTCTATGGGTCCGTAGACTTTATATTGTGATGATGTCTCACACATAGCAATCACTTTTCTAGGCTCTGAGAAAGTTTCACAAGTATAAAACCATCAGGGTTTAAATTAATAATAGAAATAGTACTAAGTGTCTTTGTCTGCAGCTCGAGCAGCCTTTTTTTTGTTTGTTTGTTTTGATAATGGTCTACAGATTGACAGCAAATGTGGCAGTGCTGTATCTTAATACATTCATGGTATGATGTTTTTCCAGTCAGTAGCACACCACATACTGTAAGTTGACAGTGGGTCTCCTAGCAACACATTTTCAAAATGTTGCTGCCATGATAAACACCAGAGGCTTAAACCTTACACAAATGTCCAAAGAACATTTCTATCCTCTTTTGAAGATGTACATAAAATCATCATTTATGTTTTGTGAGATTTCATGACTCATTTCTTGCCACAAGTGTTGGTACAATGATCAAACCTTCACTCCGATGTTTTCACATGAGGTCATACCCATGCAGTCATACTGTTGACATCAGTAACAGCCAGGTGATGGCAGGGAAGGCAGACAGTGCAGCATTAACAAGGCTGTGTGGTGCCAAAGTCTTGTTCCCTGGCGGTGTATCGTCCGTCTGACTGCTGTTTGTCAGAAATATGTCAAAAATGATTGTAGCATGACGAGCAGACTAAAATCTGCCCAGTATGAGTTTGAGATGAGACATCAAGGTAGATGACACCGCAGAAACCATGGTAACCCTTTGAAACAGACCGCCGAGTTTGGCGCCGTGTCTTCGTCCATCCATGTGAACTGGTTGATAAACTGGTGTCTGGAGACAAATTTGGAACCATTGCACCTCTCTGCCCTCACCCTGCTAATCACTTAGCGCATGCTGGGACAAGCTCCAGCCTCCTGCATCACCGAACGGTGAAAAGCAGGTAAAAAAAATTGACATCCTTGAGTTATGAAATGGAGTGTTTCTGTCTCTCATCTCAACCTGTCACAACATTAACCCACTCTGTGTTTGTGTGTGTGTGTGTGTGTGTGTGTGTGTGTGTGTGCTGGTTTCCCAGGTGATTACTTTGGCATCCTGATGGATGAGAAGGTGACAGTCTTTCCCTTCAACATCATGGAGAACCCGATGTACTGGGGCAGCACCGCTAACTACCTTGGCCTGGCACTTATGTAAGTGTGTGTGACTGGAAATGATGACAGGTCACTTTCATGAATGAATCAGTGGTCAACAAGAGTGCAATGCTGGTCTGACATTAAACAATATCTCAAATGATTTCACTGACACAGACAAACAAACACATTTTTGTATAAAAAGTCTTTTTCTCGTCTTAACCAAGCGGCAGCCTCTGTGGCTGGAAAATGAAGCCTATGTGGAAGTGCCAAAAACTGTACTACTTTTAGCAGCCACTTGAGGCTGGCTCCAGAACGAGTCAACCTCCATAAGTCCCCATGTTAAAATGTCCATCTTCACAGCAGAATTAAACATGTTTACAGCCTGGTACAAAAAACAGTTTTGGTCTCTAATTTCCCCGTTCATGACAACTGTACTGAGGGTGAATTCACCTGTTCAAATTATGTTAAGGCTTTAAGTTATGCATAATTATCAGTGTGGCCACTTTGATTGACAGATAGGTGCCTTAGGTCAGCTGATGATCCACGTCTTTGAGGATTTTTAGATGAGCCGGGAGACGGACGCTTCAAAATGGCGCTTCAGAAACCTATGGGTGACGTCACTCATGCGTTCTCCGTTCTTTTTACCGTCATTGGTGTTGAGGTGCGGATAAAATTAAACACGTTTAATATTTATCAGTGTTTTTTTCGTCTAATCACTTGAACAGTGTCAACAACCAACAGGTGCACTCTCTCAAGCACCGTTAGAAAGCAGGCAAACATTAGCAAACATGGAGGGGCCTCCGGAGAGGCACAAGAATGTGAAGTCTCGCTTCTCTTGGACTGAAGCAAAAGGACTGATCCCTTTTGTACCACAATTGAGTGGAGAAGGGAAAAAAAGTGGACAAAGATTGTTGCAGCCCTCAGAGTGCACACACAAGGACAGCTGTGGAAAAAGCTGCTTTTGTTTCTGCTCCGTTGTTCAACAGTTTGTCTTTTAAATTTCCCCCAGGTGCAGGATGAGAAAATAATATCAAAATGAATCTCTGTATTTGGAAAATCATAAAAACTCTGCGACCTAGGTTGGCTCTAATAAACAGCAACAAGTTATTTTGATCAGCTTCTTCATTAACTCTTACCCGAGGAGCTGTTAACACGTGACCAAAATAAAAATGCTGATTTACGTCACATGCTTCTAAATAAAGTGAGGGCATGCAGAAGCGGCATAAATAATAAGCTGCTACCTGCAAATGGAAGATGTTGTTTTTTCCAAGTTCTAAATCACTTCCCTCTTGAAAAAGATGGCGAGGCAAAAATTTTTTTTACGTGTGCCTCGTCTCTATGACAACTGTGACCACATCTCTCGGAGCACAGCGTGCATAGTTGCTAGGCGAGCGTTCCAGGGGTGACGAGCCACTTGCCAATAAATGGAGGCCAGTTAAGTCCAGTTACGTGGACTCCATTCCTTATCTCACTGCCGCTATATTCCCTTTGTTGTGACTAATTAGCCCCATTTTTCTCTCAGCTTTGAGTTTAATTCATGTTCAGCCCTGTGTCTAAGTTCTGCAAGCTTTAAGTGATCAAACCAATGATCGCCTCATTTCACTACCACCTCCTCTCTGTGTCTGTCTCTCTCCTCTCTAATGTTCAGTTCACTCACAGTAGCAGCCTCCACCTCAGCCTCTTGTGCCGTCTTCAGTTTCATTCCTTTGTCCCTGTTTGTTGAAAGTAGCCTTCACAAGCAAACTGACACAAACATGCTAACGTATGTGTGTACGTGTGGATCCACTGATTCAGTAGCACCCAAATCACTCAGATTTCGTACTCGCATCACGTGTATCCTTAAAGTCTTAATAGCTTTTTGCATTTTTGAATTTTGCTCGCATATTCCTGAGCTTAACTTTATAGAATAACTAATCTTGTTAGTGATTGTCTTGTTTATGTTTTCAACTGTTTATCGAGATAATGCAATGCAAATTTAAAGAGCAGCAAGCACATAAGAACCTCCACTTTAGGAGTTAAGGAGCAATGAAAACAAATGACAGGTGAGAAATAAATTAACTGAAAAAATAGAAAAATAGAAGTATAATATAAGTAAAGAATGTCAAAAAGAGAAAGTAAAAAAACAACGAGAGCCAAGAATGATAATACACATGCAGAAAGAAGGCCATCCATCCATTTCCCATAACCGCTTATCCTACTATCAAGGTCGCAGGGGGCTGGAGCTGATCCCAGCTGGCATTGGGCGAAAGGCGGGCTTCACCCTGGACAAGTTCGTCTCAGGGCTGACACATAGAGGCAAACCTAACCAAACCTACAGGCAAGTTAGAGTCACCAATTAACCTGCATGTCTTTGGACTGTGGGAGGAAATCAGAGTACCTGGAGAGAACCCACTGCACCACCGGGCCACCCGAAAGAAGCCCAAATCAAATGAAAAAAAAAAAGAATAGCAAATCCACGATAACAAACAACCACAACAACAATAGAGGGAACTAGCAATGTGTCAATTACAAACATACTACGTACATGCCTGCACATGGTCCATAGTACATAAATATAAAGAGGGTTAAGGGGTTTGTTCAGGTTTTTTGAAGTGGTCTTCTACGATGCACTTATGCATACACAGTGCTATCTACAAGCGCTCCCAGTTCCTGGTACTGAAGTAGAGCAAAGTACTGCTGTGGACAGGGTCAGCAGAAAAATGTGTTCCATCTAAAAAAATAAATCAATATCCATTTAAGTGTATACTATAGTGAGAATATTCTCAACCCTTTACCTTGCCAAGAGCGTACAGCTGCAAGCTGTCATCAAAGCAAAGGGTGGCCGCTGAATGACTCTGATCTGATTTGAATCTAAAACATAAAACATGTTTACACTTTTTTTGTTTACCACATAATTTCATACTGTCACTGTCCGATGAAAACCACGCATGTCCAAAAACAATTCTTTTAGAAACGATCTTAATATCTCTCTAAATAACTGTAATGAGCACCAGAAATTAAAATCTCTGTTTACTCTGGACTGTGAGCAAAGGTGGATATGCAGTATTTTTTTTTTATAAATCGTTCCCTCAGTTGGTAAACTATCAATAACAAGGCTGTCTTACATGTTTCAACAGAGCACATTGGCCTAATCAAAGCTTTTTTTTTACTATTATAGAATGAATCACTCTAATCCAGGCTAACAGCCATCTGACACTGACATGTGTGCCTCGGTCATTGATCAATAAGATTCTAAATGCCAACTGTTAAAACTCGCTCAAACTTAGAAACCGTTAGAAAACTGCCTCATTTTCTCTATTTTAGGTAACCACTTAAAACCTCCTTATACTACATCGGAGATATGTTGTTGACCGGGATGAGCAAATCATAAAACCCACAAAGAATTTCTTCACTGTGACTGAGTGTACTTCAGTGGTCCTAAAGGACCTCTGTCATTATCCTCAAGGGACACATAAAGAACACTCTCAGTGACGCTACAACGTAAGAGTGTAAGGAGGGAAAAATGTCTCCACATGCAGACACACACTGCTTCCACTTCCACAAGCTCCACTTATAGAGGTAGACTTAACAGGTCAATGATCACACTGATCATTAGAATGGAAATTATAAAAGACACTTACAGTATACTGTACATATGCCCGAGCTGGAAAACGTGTTGCTAAATAAATTAGATGGGAGCATGATGCCGTTCTTTTTTCTTTCTTTTTTTTGATTAGATATTATGTCATATACATATCATGTATTTTTTGCATGCAGCACAGCTCCAGAAAAAAGGAGTTGTAAGAAGACCCTGAGAAAACTCCACAGCTGTATGTTAGGTGTGTGTTCATGTTCAGAAGCCCTGTAGCAGATTCCAGAGGTGTACAGAGGAGTGTTGATTTCTCCTTAGTATGCAGATTATATGTAAATAATCTCCCAGAAAGTTGAAACCAAAAAAATTGGTATTAAAAACACAAACAACAAGAACAAAAAAAAAATAGCAAAATAAAATAATTTTATTATGTCTGTATTTAAAATTAAAGTGGATTATTTATTTTTTTAAACCAGGTATCTCATGAACTGAATATTTTCCATCAATGACTGAATTATTATTAACACTGATGGAGCAATCTGAAGGGCGTCAACATTTTGACACATTAACACTGAGGGTGATCTACCGTAACATTCAGTAATTCACATGCAACCCTGTCTGTCAAACTGACGGATAACGGGAATTTTTTTCCTTTTTCAGGTCAGGTTTTGTTTTCAATGCCAAATTTTATTTTAAATGCCAAAATTTAAGGTCACTCTCCCGGCTGCTTATTAACATACCTTTGCCCTATGTACATTTATTTCACACTTTGAGGACACCCCCTCCAGTTCCTTCCACATGTGGGACACTTCATTTGTTTTCTCACCATAACATCACCAGAGTGATTAACAGTGTGGTGAATACTGCCCCTCAGTTACATCATGGATCATTATCATGTGTTGTGCTTGTGGGATGGGGCGGTACTTTTGGGGCGAGACAGAACAATGACGCTCTGACTTGCAAAAGGTCACTCTCTGCTTCCGGCCAAATCACATCGCTCTCCACTCTACCCTTTTGATGTTGTGGCTGACACTACAGTGTGTACATGTGGAGGATAACAGAGAGTTCAGTCATAGCATCTCCCAACATAACTTCATGGACAAAGCAATTCATGGCTATATTTGCTACACATTGATCATAACATAATTCCTGTGGTAGAAATATGGTTTCGCCTTTGTATTTCATTTCACTGAAGGGTTCGGGTTAGGGTCACTGCATTCATTTCAGTTACATTGCGGAATTCACTTTAAAAAATGACTTTCGCATATCTCTTCCATGCGTGCCAGATGAGCCTATAGTATGAGGCCGCATCGGGTCATGTGAAGCAGGCCTTCTGGTTGCAGTACAGTTGAATCCAAAGTTGCTGAAGCATGCTAACTTGCTAACATATGTTAATCAATCATGAAATACAAAGTACAGTTGAATCCAAAGTTGCTGAAGCAGTTTTTTTTTTTTTTGGTCTTAGCTGCTAGAATACTGCAACAGATATGCCACATCATTATCATCACTAAAAATGGTGTTGTTTTGTAAAAACGTTAGAGTTTTGTTACAGTATATATATGCATGTGTACATACTTTTGATGTAACCCTAACTTAACAAGTTGCAGATAAACTTCCAGTTTCGGTATAAAATCCTGAAAGTTTTGCTCAAGTTTAGGCGTTCTTCAATCGTCTTGATCATTCGGTGTAAGTTGGTCATAAGACTCAATCCAAGCTTAAGACCGTTTTTTTTCTCATCTTCACATTCTAATAAAATCACAAGTTTAACATTATCGAAGGTTTTTAGTCTTGGTTTGTGCAAATAGTGACGTTCAGTACAATCATAAGTCATGAGAGTTGACTTGGACTCTTGACTTGATCATGGCCCGATTGTTAAATTATTGCAATTTATTAAGGGAACATAAATGTCTCTGAATATTCTGGCAATACATCAAACAGTCCTTACGACATTTCCCTAAAAAAGACAAACATCAACTTGACAGTGACGATAGAGAAAAAGTCAAGGCATCACTGAAGTCAGTAGGATACATAATCAGGGAACCATGAATGTCCATATGAAATGTGCCAATCTATCAAGTACAGTAGATGTTGACATAAAACTTGACCTGCTGTTGTCAATAGAGGAAAAGTAGGGGGATCACCAAACTCACAGATCCCCTGTGAAACTGAAAAAAAAAAAATCATGGCAATCCATCAAATAGTTGTTAAGTCAGTCTGGACCAAACCTCAGGAATTAGCAGAAATCAAATCATTAAAAAAAAGTTAAAAGAAGAGTTGATATTGTACTTCCATTCGCCAGGTTGCCACAAACACGAGTGCTGCAATCTTAAAACAAAAGTATGTGTGTAGGAGTTATTGTTGACCCTTCAAGTCTTGCGCCTGCAACTCAGGAGGCGCAATGAGTCATACACTAATCACAGGGTCGGTGGTTTGATCCGCAGCTCCTCCTCTCCTCACCACTATTATCTCTGTGAATCCTCTTGATGGTCAGGCCAGTACCACGCATATTAGCTCACTGTCACTGGTGTCTGTGTTTGAACGCATGAATGAGAAGCAAAGTGCTAT